>OV651823.1:30611869-31339369 GCA_927349885.1 Psylliodes chrysocephalus | reverse complement strand
TAATAGTTCACCATTTTCTGCTGTAATTGCCTCAATTTTTTTATGCGATTTCTTATGATCACTTAAACTTTTCACCACTCTCCACAGTTCAGTAGAATTATCAGATTTAGATGCAATTTGTTGCTTGTAGAACTCATATTTGGTTTTTTGAATTGTAGCTGCTACTTTATTTCTACTGTTTTTATAGATATTTAAAACAACGTTATTTGGATCCCTTTGTAACTGTTTGAATAATTTGTTTTTCATTTATTATTTTTAATAGGGAATCTGTGACCCATGTTGCAATCTTCGTATTTTTTCTGCTTACTCCCCTGGATAAGGTACATTGTTTTATAATATTTGTCAACTTGTTAATAAACACATTGATTGCAGATTCTGGATCTTGTTCCTGATATATTTGATTCCAAGATGTCTCTATTGTAACATCATGTAATTTTCTATAATTTATATTATGTTTTATGTATTTTTGTTGTTTATTATTTGCATAATTGTCATTTATAATAATTTGTAAGATGGTAGTATAGTGTTCAGTTGTGTCATTTTCAATTACAATTGGTAAAATATTGTCAATATCATATACGGTTTTAATAAAAATGTGATCTAGACTCGACTTACTTCTGTTTTGTGCTGTAGTAGGTTTGTTTATAGTAGGGATATATCCATGTTCAAATATTCAAAAGCTGTTTGGGTTTCCGCTAGCAAGTCTATATTAATATCTCCAGAAAATATATGGTATATTTAATTTTATTTTTTTAATTTTTCAAAATATTCCTGGAGATAATACAAACATATCAGCGTTAGACCCATAAGGCCTATAGCACGTCATCATTTTGATTATATTCGCCCTCGTTGTATATATGGTTATACCCTGGGATGTTAAAAATATCTGTATCTAGTAACCGTCTAGTTTCAGTTAGTACTATACAATCCATATCACTATCTAGATGTAAAAATTCGTCTAAGTTTTTCCCTACACTGCGAATATTATTATTTATAATTGTAAAATTATTTTTTTCATTAATTTTTAGAATTTGTTTGTATTCGTTTTCGTTTTTTAGACTGAATGTTTCAATCTGCGTCACATTAAATTCTCTTATACATATATCGGTTCATTCTTAAACAAAATAAATTTTACTACTACGTATGTACTAAATATAGGTATATACTTAATTCATCAATAAAAAAATTTGTTTAAGATTCAATACAATGAAAGGATAAAAAAAACATTTAATTCGACACAAACAACACTAGATAAAATGTTTGTATTTTGATGAAAGACAAGTACATAATGTAAGAGCGTGTTTAATTATTTAATTATTTATTTTTTTCTTGGATTATTGACTTGTTGAAATTGCTTTGACATATACATGGTATCTTTTCAATCCTAATTCTATGTCCTAATATCAAATTCAGTTAGAGTTCCATTCTATTGACATTTAAGAGTGACAGCAATATAGAAATAGCTGGTTTCTCAGTTGACAAGCATGGCCATCCGTATAGTGAAATCAGTGTCCTTGTTGCAGTGCATAATATAAGCTTTATAAGAAATACACTTCATTTTAGAAATATTGATATTTAAAACACTCTAGCTAAACCGAAAATTTTGAAAATCAATAGAGTTCTCAGTTAAAAGATTTTATCAAAGAAAATTAAAACCGCAAGTCAATGGGAAGTCGATACGAGCTCCTTAGACAGGGGGGCCTCATTAATTAAAAATCAATTAACGAACTTTCAGTTAATTTAAATTATACTAAGATAATATGATTAGACGCCACTCCGCGAGTATTTAAATAAATTTTACAATAGCTTGCAATTTTATCACTCCACTTTAGGTAATTAATTAATTAATGGGTTTTATTTTTCAAAACATTGTGTCTTAAATTATTGTAATAATCAGAAGAGTTAAACGACCTCTAGTGACGTGTGTAGACAATTTACAAAAAAACGGTACAAAGTATAAATTAAATTATAATTCATGAGATTAAAAAAAAAAACTGTCGCTAAGACTTTATTTGGACTAAATAACTAAAATAAATGAATTGAAAATGTTTCTTTTTTGGTAATCTATTTGGTAACCTATTGAAGGTTACAAATGAACAAAATGAGGTTAATAAGGGGAGTCTATATGAAAAAGTTTTGATAATTGGGAACTCTCGACCCAACAGTTGGTGTGTATTTTTCAATTCTTCACCAATTGGTGAAATCTATAAATTTTTTATGGTATTTTTCTGGAATGTTTAACAAAGGACCCCGCAATAATCTTATGGAAATTGGGTTTCTGTCAAATTGTCTGAATTTTTGATATGTTGTAGATTTTGTTATCCTGAACAAAAGTCTCCATGGGTACAAAGTGCCAAAATAAATATTTTGGCAGCTACGGAGCTGCCAAAGCTCCCCTGACCCGTTGCAAAACTATTGATCTTCAATACTATTTACAGATGTCAAAAGCATATGTTAATTATTCTAATATATAGGGTAATGTTTTTGAGGTTACTGGTTTCACCCCTTATGTCAGATTGGAGAAATTGACCGTTGACAGCTGTCAATTCACTGTCAACGAGGAACATAAAAGTAAATCCTCTTTTCACATTGAGAGTTTGGGTTTTTGAGGTCGCTGAATTCAATTCTCATGTCAAATTGGACAAATTGACAGTTGACAGCTGTAATTTCACTGTCAACGATGAATAAAGAAGTAAATATTATCTGTTGACATTGAGAGTTTAAGTTCTTGAGGTCGCTGAATTCAATTCTCATACCAGATTGGAAAAATTGACAGTTGACAGCTGTCAATTCACTGTCAAAGTAGAATAAAGAAGAAAATATTCTCTTTTCACATTGAGAGTTTGGGTTTTTGAATAAACGAAGCCTCTCAAGAATCTAATGACTAGCGATGATCGAAATACATCAAATATTTGTGCATAATTATATTCCTTTCAAACATAGGTATTCTCTTGGTGAAGATTATCATACCTAGTTGACAGCTGTAAACTTACGGTGTCTTCAATTTTATGACTTACTTAGATTCAATGATCTAAAAAGTATAGAAATGTTGCAAATAGCAAGATTTAAGTTAAACGTATTTTAATACCAACACTCATTGTAAATAGAGTTACAGTTGTAAACTATTATTTTCTCTGACTGTACATCAGCTTTGGATTTAGCAGGCTCAAAACAAATCATTCTAAGGTCAAAAATAATTTCTTTAATATTTATTCTACTTTGACAGTAAATTGACAGCTGTCAACTGTCAATTGTTCCAATCTGATATTAGAATTGAATTTAGCTCCCTCAAAAGTCCAAACTCCTAATGTCAACAGAGTATATTTACTTTTCTATTTTTCGTTGACAGTAAATTGACAGCTGTCAGCTGCCAATTTTGCCAATCTGGCATGAGAATTAAATTCAGCGACCTCAAAAACCCAAACTGTTAATGTGAAAAGAGGATATTTACTTTTATATTCCTCGTTGACAGTGAATTGACAGCTGTCAACGGTCAATTTGTCCAATCTGACATGAGGGTTGAATCCAGTGACCTCAAGAACCCAAACTCTCAATGTCAACAGAGAATATTTACTTCTCTATTCTTCGTTGACAGTGAATTAACAGCTGTCAATGGTCAATTTGTCCAATCTGACATGAGAATTGAATTCAGCGACCTTAAAAACCCAAACTCCCAATATTAAAAGAAGATATTTACTTTTATATTCCTCGTTGACAATGAATTGACAGCTGTCAACGGTCAATTTGTCCAATCTGACATAAGGGTTGAATCCACTGACCTCCAAAACATTACCCTATATATTAGAATAATTGAAATATGCTGTTGACGTCTGTAAATAGTATTGAAAATTAATAGTTTTGCAACGGGTCAGGGGAGCTTTGGCAGCTCCGTAGCTGCCAAAATATTAATTTTGGCACTTTGTACCCATGGAGACTTTTGTTCAGGATGAAAAAATCTACAACATATCAAAAATTCAGACAATTTGACAGAAACCCAATTTCCATAAGATTATTGCGGGGTCCTTTTAATAGATACTAGCTGTGCCAAAATAACTACGGTCTGTCCGCCAAAACAGATTTACTGTAGGTAATAATAAGTTTTAAAATAATATTTTAGGCCATATTACTCTGATATTATTTTGATTTTGTTATTAATAAAAAAGTGCACATTTTTATAATTTTGTTATTTTTCTTCATTGTTTATAGAACAATTTTGGCAAAAATTTGGTCCAAGAGGCCATGCATGTTATTATTATTTTTTTTTCATGGCATGTGATATTTGATTTGAATTATTTTAAAAATATTGATATAAATCGATATGAAGTGTCAGTTTATATTTATTACAGACCCGTGCGCAGTTATCACGGTCATGACTTGTACCTATGGCCTGATCTGTCATGGCCAGAGATAACAGAGATATAGCCAGTCATTGATAAAATATAATAATATTCACGATGCCAAGATTAATTCGACAATCAATACACTGTATTTGTACGGACGGGGCGAGGAGACAAAAGGTGAGAAGTAAGAGAGGGGATAAAGAGAAAAATTTTACGCAGATACAACTTTTTTTATCAATAAATAAATGTGTAAGCCGCTGTGCGCTTATAATAGACAACGTAAATATCCATGCCGGTGTAAGCCCTGTTGCCACTTCCAACCTAACTTGACTAGGTTTTGGAATTTATTGAAAATTATTACATCTAATTTAGTGAAATTACATCTAATTTAGTTAAATTCGATATAACTAATGATTCAAATTGTTTTGGGTTCAGTTGCAATAAAATGGGTTGAATTATTTTAGATCTTAATATAAGTAAATAATTTTGTGAACAAAACGAGAATAATGAAATAGGCATATACAACAGCGGATATTATACCCTTCTGTGTCCCTTAGAATACGTCTTATTCATGACCACACAATATTTGTTAGTAGTTACTCTCCTGTTATCTCTGGTCATAGCCCACTTTAAAAAAAAAATGAGGATCACTCTTTGGAAACTAGTTATGTGTTAACTAACATGAAATCCTCTCAAAGCAATTGATAATGTCTTTTTATTTTTGTCCAAAATGCTGATTTTTGTAGGGGAGATTAGGTTATTTTTTTTAAAAACACCTTAAAGCGAGAAAACAATTAAATTACTAAAAAAAAATACATAATAGGTACTTTAAATCTATTGTAAATTGATTGTAGACTTTAACTGCTTGGCTCCGAATTTTGTAGGCCCCGTTAATGACATAAAACACGTTTTGGACAAAAATTATGTTGCATAATTTAGTAGATAATTATTTCTTATTTTATAAAATATTAAAGTAGGTAATATACGTTAAATAAATCCTTTGGGTAATACAAAGTTTATAAAATGTTTCGAAAAATATCAATTATAGTTAATTATTTATATCACAAAGCTATTCCTAGCGCTGTGAGTGATTATTTAACACTATAATATATCAATCAATGACAATCCTCTTTTTATCCAATACACGCTATTCATGCCAATCAAAACAAAATGGTGCAGTGTTTTCATTCAATCCCGATTGGATTTCAAATAATTATTTCGAACGCACTCGAACTGCGGAAACGCATCGGATAGGAACAAAGGTAATAAAAAAAGGCATATAATCCCTAACTCGAACTGCGGACTCGGTCTATGGGTTAAATTTCTCATTCATAAGTTCGGTTTTTCAGACGACATTGCTATATAATATTTTATCAATCAGACACGTGAGAAAAGTTGAAACGTTGATTTTAATATTATACTTATTGATTTTAAAGCCAAAAAAGGTTTACTTTTAGTTGTTTTCTTTTCACAACTGGTGAAATAATAAACGTTTTTAAGGTGGCGCAAAATACAACAACTTGGTCTGAACCTTAGATAAAAGAGACCAGAGATATAACATACACCGGTTTTAAACCTGCGCAAATGTTGCCAATTTCTAAAGAAGGGTTAACGGAGTGGGGGAACTGGGCGGCGACACGCGGCGACCCGAACTCTGTGGCAGGGACCGGACTTTGTTTATTAGCATCATAATGAACTATTAGATTTATTTAAAAGGTGTTTAATCGAATTTTGTATTAATGAAATAAAATTAACGTGATTTTTTAATATCAAACAGATGCCACGACATTTTATGTAAAGAGAAGACCTTTTATAGAATATTTCGTTAGCGTTTATTTACTACGGACTTTTCTGCAAGAGATTACAGTAAAATGTTAAAACAGAATATATTGTTAATAGAGCAAAAAATATTACTCATTGTCTACAAGTATTCCCGGTTTTACAATTTACAGAAGCGACCGTGCAAATAATGTTGGTGGAGGGGTCTGCATCTACTTAGCGTCATTCATCACTTCAACCTACTCTGTCACCGCCTTAGATATCAACATTCCCAATATAGATTTAATTTCGTTAAAACTATCATACAAATCTTTCTCAACCACTCTGATATGTTTATATCGTCCTCCAAAGAAAACTTCTCTAGAAAACGACCAACAGCTTTTTGAGGTTCTTTCAAATCTATCTATTTCCCATGACAATCTTGTGGTGGTTGGGGATTTCAACTATCCAGAAATTTCCTGGCCCCTTACTGCAGGTCTTGAAGTATCACAAAACTCTGTTTCACACTTCATAAATTTTATTGTAGACTCAAATCTTGAACAACTTATAAACGAACCTACCCGCTTTCGCTTAAATCAAGAACCTTCAACTCTGGACCTTATATTAACAAATGACGACCAACTTCTAATTTCTCCATCTGTCCACTCACCTATTGGGAAATCTGACCATGGCGTTATTATATTTAACATGCAATTTAACATAGAAACCCCTAATTCCGATAGGGACGTAACCTATAGTGTCACAAACTTTAATAACGTAAAGAGAGTCCTCTCCGAAATTGATTGGGATCACTTTTTTAGAAGTACTGTATTAGTAGAAGATATGTGGACACTATTTCATACAAAGATATCTGAAATTGTAAAGGCTAACACAAAAAACAAAAAATGTCCTCAGAACAAATTAAAACCCTGGATCAATGGACAACTTTTAACTTTAATTAAACATAAGAAAAATATGTGGAAAAAATTTAAAGCTACCAAAAGACATGATGATTTTGTTAACCATCGACGTTTCGCAAACGATTTAATCAATATTATTGATAACGCAAGAAGAGAATACGAAGAATATATCGCTAGTAGCGATAACCCTAAGAAGCTATTTAAACACATAAGATGCTCTCTATCTTCTAAAGTATCAGTACCACTTCTTAAAAAAACGGATGGAATCTTATGTAATAATGATCAAGAAACAGCTGAAGCTCTGGCTAACCATTTTTCACAAGTATTTTCCTTAGAACCCACAGGCGACATTCCAGTTAGTCACGATGCCCGAACAGCAACTTCTTTATGTAATGTCGAGTTCTCATCTGCAATTGTTAATGAAAATCTCAAAAAAATCAAATCAAATTCCACACCTGGAATAGACAATTTATCCGCAATGCTTTTAAAAGAATGCGCATCATATTTGGCTTTACCTCTATCCATTATTATGACATCTTCTTTTACATCTCACACACTTCCTTCAATGTGGAAAATTGCTTCGGTGACACCTATTTTTAAAAAGGGTGACAAACTCAGTCCATCCAACTATCGTCCAATAAGCCCCGTCCCAATCGCTTGTAAAATAATGGAATCCATCTTAACCAATTATATGTCTGATTTTTTTAAGAGCTATGACGTCTTGCCAAAAGAACAACACGGTTTTATTAAAGGCCGATCCACATTAACAAACCTAATGACCTGTTTAAACGATTGGACTACGTCTGTGGACAATAAAGAGCCTGTCGATGTCGTATATCTTGATTTCGCTAAAGCCTTTGATCGTGTTCCCAAAAAGAGATTGCTTTATAAATTGGAAAAAGCTGGCATTCGCGGCTCTTTACTTCTCTGGATAAGTGATTTTTTGTCAAATCGCATCTTCAAGGTAAAAGTTGGACAAATGTTCTCGTCAGAGTATCCAGTTCTAAGTGGTGTCCCTCAAGGCTCTGTCATAGGGCCATTACTATTCCTGGTATACGCTGCAGATCTAGGCAAAGACTTAAATTCTAATATTTCGTGTTACGCTGATGCCACTAAGCTATACTGTAATCCTGTGACAGATTCTACCCAGCTACAAAAAGACCTTGAAACTATTTCAAACTGGTGTGACACCTAGCTGCTTCCTTTAAACGCGGAAAAATGTGTCGTCCTGCATATAGGAAAAAATAACCCGTGCGTGAACTATTATTTAAACGGTAGTGCGTTAGCAACTGTGAACTCCTATAACGACCTGGGACTCATTGTAAACTCTTCATTAACGTGGTCAGAACACATATCAGCGGTATGTAAACGTTCGAACTCAATGATCTACCTATTAAAAAAGTCCTTTACGCGTGTGAACTTTCAAACATTTTCTAAACTTTATACAACTTACGTTAGACCGTTGATGGAATATGTCGGACCTGCGTGGTGTCCTGATTTGGTTTCTGATCAAAAAAGATTGGAAAATGTTCAACGCTACGCTACTCGAATACCTTTCGGCAGAATCAGACCATCGTATGAAGAACGGCTTAACATGGCGAATTTGTGTTCATTTGCCCACAGAAGATTAAGGGGTGATTTAATTGTGACATACAGAATTCTTCATGGTACTTTTTCATCAAACCTCTATAGTATACTCCCACGGAATACAGATGAGCGCCTCCGTGGACATGAATACAAGTTGAGCAAAGAATATTTTAAAACGCGTACCCGAGAAAACTTTTTTTGTAATAGAGTTTTTTATACTTTACCCTCGAGCGTTGTTCGCGCACAGTCAGTAAATGTATTCAAAAACCGACTCGATGACTTTTTTAACGAAAACTAAAAGTTTATTTTTAGTGCTTTGTTTGCATTATGTTATTTGCTAATTACTTATTTAATAATTGTCTTTGTTATTGAACTTGTAATTTTGGGCTTAATAGGATTCATTCCTCAGCCCTAATTAGTTTGTAATAATAGTAATAATAATAATTACAAGAATAGCATGTGCGCAGGCAAATACTGCAAATCTAACCTTATGAGTTGAACATTATATTTTTTTTACGGCTATTACATAATAATAAAAATTAGTAAAAATGAGAAAATGCTGTTTTGTATTATAACCTCAGAAAAAGGTATATTAAGGCTTCTTTCTTTAGGAATATTAATTAATATAAAGGATGAGTCACATAAAACTCTAAAAATGCATATGTCTAAAACCAGATAACATTTTAAAATTTAAATTTATTAAAAGTCATTTGGTCGCTAGGGATGAGTGATTATCGAAATAAATTATCGATCATTGAAAATAATCGATTATTTTCGATCAATCGATTATTTTCAAACTACATATTTTTTTGTCATTTCCTTTAAAATCGACTACTTGATTATCTTTGAAAAATCAAAAATAATCGATTAATTAAAAAGCCAATTAACCGATAAATAAGTGTTTACAAAATATAATAAAAAAAGAATTATCGTTTATTTTAAATAATCGTTTATTTTAAATAATCGATTATTTTCAAATAAACCATTTTTTTTCGTCCGTGGAAACAGATTATTCGATAATCTTTAAAAAATCGAAAATAATCGATTAATCAAAAATATTCAATTAATTAAAAAGTCGATTAACTGATAAATCAATTTTCCAAAAAAAAAAAAAGAAAGAGAATTATCGAATATTTTAAATAATCGATTATTTTTCAGCGTTCGATTATTATCAATAATCTATTTTATTGCATATCCTTTAAAATCGATAATTCGATTATCTTTGAAATACCGAAAATAATCGATAATTCCAAAACAATCGCCTAATCGAAAATAACCAATTAATTAAGAAGCCGATTCTATGATAAATCGATTTTAATCAATAATCTATTTTATTGTATATCCTTTAAAATCGATAATTCGATTATCTTTGAAATACCAAAAAAAATCGATAATTCTAAAATAATCGCCTAATCGAAAATAAGCAATTAATTAAGAAGCCGATTCTATGATAAATCGATTATTATCAATAATCTATTTTATTGTATATCCTTTAAAATCGATAATTCGATTATCTTTGAAATACCGAAAAATAATCGATAATCCAAAATAATCGAATAATCGAAAATAACCAATTAATTATGAAGCCCATTCTGTGATAAATCGATTTTCTAAAAAATAAAACGAATTATCGATTATTTTCTAATAATCCTTTTTTTAATATTTCCTTTAAAATTGATTATTCAATTATCGAAAATAATCGATTATTAAAAAGCTGATTACCCAATAAATCGATAATTTTAAAAAAATAACCAAAATATCGGTTATATAAAATAACCGATTATATTCAATCGATTATTTTCATATAATCAAATAATGAAAAAACCGATTAAACGAAAATCTACTTTTTCTTGTATTTCCTTTAAAATCGATTAATACATTATTTTAAAAAAACAAAAATAATTTATTAAAAACAGCGGATAAATCGATTTTCATAAAAAAATATTAGAATTATCGGTAAATCGATTATTTTTGTAACCCCTATTTAACTGGCCACCACGTTCCCCAGACCTAACACCGATGGATTACTTTTTATCGGGACATCTGAAATCCACAGTTTACAGAGAACCTGTAGAAAATGAGGAACAACTCTGGCAACGTATTCAAGATGCAATAAACAATCTTACAGGTGATGAAGAAGTTATGGAAAGGATACATTTTAATTTTCTTCGACGTATAAATCTTTGTATGCGTGAAAATGGTGAACATTTTGAACAATTTTGAACAATTTTTGTAAAATCTCTATTTTGATTATATTATAAATAAATATATTTGTAAAACCTATACATTCTAAATTAATAAAACAGAAATTTATCGAAAACCATGAGAGTAATCGAGTCTTATCAAGAGTACCTTTTTTAAAGTAAATGAGTTGCGCAATCTAAATTTCATACTCAAACTCCTTTTCTTTCATTGGCGTAGAATTTTTAAAGGTGCAATTATTTAAAAAATCAAGTTCTACGCCTATGTATTATTATCGGACAAAATTTTAATACCATTTTTTTGCCACAAAACTCTACCAATATACCAAATTTCAGCAAAAACGCATATGCCGTTTTAAATTTATATGGGAAAAACTATTTAAAAATTGTAACTTCAAGGCCCTCTGGAATCCAAACGAAGCAACTTTGTACTAAGGTAATTTTACTTAAATCGACTTATTTTGGTCCAAGGAATATGTGGTATGTTTTTGTAAAGACCTTTTATCAAAAAATAGTCCAAGGATGGAATTTGACCCGTGAGTGCTTTTATTCAGAAATGTAGTAATTTTAACTTAGTACCATTTCTCCATCAGGAAAGTTCGAAGTTATTTGCCCCCCTGGCGGCGCCCATGTGCCTTGTCCTTTAATAATAGCAACGAAATATTTTTATTTTAAATTTTCAAAAAGCAACACGAAAAAATTTCGTCACGGCAGTCTTAAGGGCAATTAAGAAAGTATTACATTATTAATGCAGCAACAAAGGTAAATGATGCGCCAGTGAATAAAGTAGTCAGACTTTCCGTCCAACCGAGAAGCCAACTGCATCTGCTCGCTCACCTATACTGAAGACGCGAAGAGGTCAGACTTAAGGCTGTTATCTTGACCTTGTAATACAAGTTCATTTCCTTAGATAGAGCTACGAGTACAACCTTATTGATCTCGATATGGGCAGACATGGGTGTATAAAGCACTTAATATTGAACTGATTCTTTGAGGTAAACCGGTGCAGTTTAGAGATAATCTGATTCGATTCCTTTAGCTTCTAGATACTTACTTTTTTATTAACAAAAAAATATGATGTATGTAATTGAAGGTTGCAAAGTTCGGTAATTATTTGGTTCGGTCGGTTACGGATAAAAGGAATAAATATGCAAGGTGTTTCGTTGGGATTATATCGGCATCATTAGTGAAATTTAAAAATGTATAAAAAGTAGGTGATTAGCTCCGGCGGATCTCCTTCAAGGTTTCTTCTTAAGGGCGCCATTTCAGTGTATTTTACGTGGTCAAAACATAGGTTTACGATTTTTTACAGAACTTATTTTTCACTGGATGGATTTTAATGAAACTTTGGCAGATTATAGAAAAATGTTTAATGATTGAAATGAGACATTTTCATTTGTCCTGCTATTTATTAAATACTATTAAAAAATATAAAAAAGTGATAGTCACAGATGTAGTTCAAAAAACGTTATAGCATTCTACATATTTTTCTGAATATTCTTGCCAAATTTTAATAATCAATGTTGCGTACTTTTTAAGTTCTGTACAAAATACGATTTCATCTAAAATTGATAATTTCACTACGTCCATATTGTTTTTTAGTTCAGGACCTAAATTATAGATGTCCGATGAAGCAAAAGTAGCGAAAGCTTCGGCGCCGTGTTGCCATATTTTAAAATTGTCTTGAATTTAGACAAAACTATATTATTATGGTTATTTACAATTTACACAAACATAAATTATATATACAGAGAGACTCATTTTTCAACGTTTTCTTATTAAGACGAATTTTTAATAAAATTTGGTGCTTTGTCTAAAATTAAAATCTAAATTAACCAATATTTAAAATAAATGTCTTTATACGAGGAAAAACAAAAGTTTGTATTAAAAATGTAATTTTTTTAATGTATGCTGAGTTTTTTTTTTTGTAAATAAAGTGTGAATTCGGCAAAATGGGCATGAGTTGGTTATTCAATATGTTAACTATCATGAGAGAAATATTCATCAATGCAATAAAGTGATGCTACTTTGAAGGCCAGCAATGTAATAAATTAGGCTATTAATGACACCGATATCTTTTTGCTCCAGTTCATGGTTTCAAAAAAAAAATCAGTTAAAATAACACTCATGACTCTTTCATTTACTCTTCAAAAATGTTTTTTATTAGGAAGGATAAAATGAAAAATTTCTAAGTATCCAGTAAAAGCTTTATTTGATTCAATAAATAGGTATGTAAATAAATAACAAAATATTCTTTTCAAATGGCCTCTCTGGCTTTCAGTCGTTTTGGAATATTCCTGTACATAATCTCTGGCATTACATACTGATTATAAAAATTTAATTATTTGGGTAAAACATTATTCTGCCAAAAATGTTGGTCTCTTAGAATGACTTCTATATGTAGGGGTTGTTCGTCGTTTATGTAAACTATAAAAAAACACATATCTTCTTTTCTACAAATATTGAGCGGTCCTTGAATCTAAAAAAAAAAAATTATGAATTGAAAAAAAAAAATGCTCCTATTATTTTTATTTAACGCTAAAAACACATTTAAATAATTTTATTTTCGTGCAAATCTAAAAATATTGAAAGATGAAAAAATATTCAGGCAAATGATTTCAAATTCTCACTTGGTAATAGTAGTTATGATTTCGCTTTAAGGACAGCATATTATTTTTTATTTCCAAGCACATTGTAGATTTTTTTTCTACTGCTTGCCTAAGTGTTTTTTTTTTTGATTTGTGAAAAATATTTTAAATTATACATATAATATAACGTAGTATATAATTTATACATACTTATAAAACGATTTGTAAAATATTTACCTGCATCCTCTTTAAAATTCGTGATACCTCAATTTTCATTAGAAATTGTTGCAGTTGGCACGAATTAAAAAAAATGTTCGTTTTAAATGGAACACCCTAAATACATATATATGCCGACAATCTTTTAGGATGGTAGGAGACGCTAAAATACACAATTTTTGTTCTAAAAATGTATGTCCGAAAACTCTTCGTTTCCAAGATAAAAGTTTTAAATAAAATTCAAATTATAATGAATATCTCGAAACATTTTAATTAATTTCAATGAAATTTTTAAAGTTTGTTGTTACCTATTTTAATATATTATCTTTTGGACCTTTTAGCGTGTATCCAGCGTTATTATATAATTTTATTAGATTTCTGCTGAAAAAGAATATCACCATGTATATTTTTAAATTTTTATAATGGTTTTGATAAAACGTTATAAAATACAACTCTTTGTCTTTTATTTTTTTTTGTTGTATAGCGCCTTTCGTTTTGAGATGTATTTTTAGTTGCTTCAGAGACGTGCGTGCAAAAGTTTAGATATTATTTGTTTATCAGAAAGCGAAAAGAAATTCGCAAAAATATAAAGAGACAATAAAGTAGTATTTTTAGTTGCTTTATTCAAAACAAGTATCAACATTGTAAATAAATAATAGACGCTATAACTTTTGGTTAAAATTCCCTGTATTTCGGACATGTGTTTATTCAACAAAAATATTTACCCCTACCGCCCTTCGATTTAGTTTATTTTTGTTTAAACTTAAATTTTAAATTATTAAGATATGAAGCAGTGCATATGGATCGAACTTCCACATATTCTTTTATCACCCTTTGCATCAACCTACCCTTATCTCAAAATTTTCAATGGTAACCTGCATTTATTGTAAAGTATTATGAAAGAGCACACTTTTAAGTACATCCATATTAAAAAATTACAAAGAATACTTTTTAGAATATTTTAATTTAAAATTTTGGCAAAATATTTTATTTGCCAGGAAAAATCAAGGGAGCTATGTATGAAAAGAATGTGAAATTTCTTGCCTCGATGCACTGCCTCACCCCCAAAAATTCAAGATTCCAATTTAAATTTTACCAAAAATAAAGCCATCCAAAATTTTCAGGTGAACTCGGTATAAAGTTAAAATGACCTAACACCTGATTTCGATAGATTTTTTTGGAGACTTCAATCCACAAACCATATTTTTTTAAATAATGAATTTAAATTATAGTTTAATAATAGTAATAGGTACTTACCACCCAAATTTAGTACACAAAAAAACTACACAGTTAATGTAAAATTAACGAAAAATAATAAAAATATACTGGAAATATAATAAACACTCAAATTAAACTTACGAACACAAATCAAAAATACACATAACTAAAATAAATAAAACAAATAGCCCACATATATACTTATTTATTTCAATCATTATTTGGAAATAGGGGTAAATATACCTACCTATTTATAATAGATTAGGGAAGGTCAGTGCTACTAACAAATTCTTGATTATTATTTAATCGGATTATCCCAAGTACCTGCTGCTACCCTAATTAGACAGTTAAATATTTAATTCACCGTAAACGAGAAAAACCTCGCTAAAGAATTGGTAGACTGCCTAATAATATATTTCAATAAATATGCGGTGTTGACAAATCTTTTTCACCAGACCAACTTATTTGAAAACATAAAATAGGAGTATGTTGCGTATATTATTTAGCTGGCCGATTTTTGCGATATAATGGACAAAATATGGAGGTTAAAGAGTGTAGCTACATCTACGTAGGAAAGGATTAACTAAAATTCACATTTAAATCATTGAATCAAAAACCGGAAGTGCTGTGGCGTCCTTAATTCAACTTTTTTGTATGTTATAAATGGTTAATATTCTAATAAAAACAATTAACTTACATAAAACAATAAAGAATAACTAATTATTGTATTGTTTTAGAAAATATAGAAGGCAATATTTCAGTTTTATAAACAATATAATTTAATAATCCACTTAAATTAGACAAAATTCCTAAAAAGTAAATAAAACTATGTTTTTCATAAGCAAAATCAAATAGACTCAATTAATAACACCAAAATAACACTACAGGACAACATAATACCTACGTAAAAAATCAGCTTCTGTCATAGAATCCATTTAAAATCTCTTTTAATTGAAATTAACCTCTATCTCTCGTTTTCTCGCTCTGTCTCTCCTGATTATCAATAATAAGACGTGTATAAGCTGACATAATTGAAATAAGTCAATTATCAAAATAATCAGTTACATTTTTCGATTTTTTTAGTAATGCGACTACTTTCACGAATGCACGTGAATATTCGTGATATAGAATCGTATTATTGGCTTAGGTAGATTACATTGATTTCCATTAAATTTACTTTTTATAAAAATTGAGATTTTTATTCAATGAATTTATCTAAATAGTTTAATAAAAAATTAATTATATAAATTCATTTGGAAGTCTTCAAATAAATTATTTCAAAATTACCACTACGAAATACTAAAAACTATTTTTGAACACCCCCAAAAAAGAACAAATTAATTTAAAAATTTAAAAAATTATACATCATCTGGAACTGTATGTTCCTCACTTAGTTCATTCAGTTTTTCTAGACATCTCCAGACATACCATTTTTAAGCTGATTACGTAAGAGCTTAGCGCTTTGATGACTGCTTGGCTATCGGACATGATGATAATATCTTGTTTGCGATAAGTTCAAAGTACCTGGTCCACTTCTATTACAGTTCTTTCTATTTTAGATCCATCCGTATACCACTGAACAGCATGTCTTTCGGTTGCAAGCACAATGGATTCTTGGCTCCATTTTTTTTTGAAGTTTTTCACAAAATTGTACTTCTTTAAGCTACAACCCCGTAAGAGATAATTGGTCTCACTATTGCTGTATACATCCATCGCAGAGAGTTTCCGGTTACATCTCGCAGTGTTTCTTCCTATAATTAGGGCTTTTTCTGGCCTTGTTCCTACTTCCTTCTCATGTATGTTCCAGAGAAGTTTGTTGTTGAAGGGTTAGGCCTAGATATTTGACTTCGTTTTTTTATTCCATATCTATCCCATCTAATTTCGCGGTTTTAAGATTTAGTTCTTTTTTTCCTTGGAAAGGCTACTAGTGTTGTTTTGATAGGATTTATACCAAGTTCCACCTCGCAACAAAATATTCTATTATGTTCTAGTCCTCTTTGGACTTATACACACAGGATATTTTCAAACTGCTCTGTAAAAAATATGTCTATGTTGTCGGCATACCTAATAGTTACCTAAGCAAGCAGATTCAATAATGCCTGACAGCCTGGCAGTTTTTAAGGGTAATTCGAAATCGAAAGGACTAAATCCAAGAGCTGAAGACACTGGCAGACCGAAATAAGATAAAACTAATTTGGATGCCTAGTCATCAGGGGATCAAACTTAGCTAGCTTCCAAAGAGCGGATCAAAAGAAATACCGGAACTAGATACAAACCTCAAAATCTAAGAGTATCAAAAGGTATTTTACGAGGTATCATAAAAGTTTGACTCGGAAGAAAAGATCATAAACCTTCATAGTAGATGAATGTTCAAAAAGAAAAAAAAACTACTTTTTATGAATAGGAACCAGCTAATATTAATAGTAGTCATGACTGGGCACGTACTAAAGGTACACCTAGGCTTTTATAATAGAGTATTATGCTGATTATGCCATTAGGAACCTAAAAGAGTAAACTGAAATTGTGTTTTATATCACAAGAAACAAGATCTTTTCAGTCAGCTATATAAACTTTTACAATTTGCAGAATAGTGAGACGAGCCCAGGAAAAGTCAAAAAAGTCTAGTAACGAAAAATAAGAGATTATTAAACTTCTGTTATTTATGGAAAATGTCATTTCATATATGAAAATTATTTACTGACGAATGACCTGATGGACTATTACGAGAAACTTATTTAAACTAAAGCTAACTAAAAAATTCTCTCGTTATTTTGTTATTTCTTTCTGAGATGCAGGTTAATATACAGAGAGTTTTATAATGATGTTCCAATAGTTTATCAGGGTATTCTACCAACCTTTTAAAGGGGGTTTTCTTATAAAATTTTGCAATCTTAGTCCTCCCCGTCAAAATATGTAATTCTCAAAATGGCAAAAAAACATTTATAAATTCTAATTTGGGTAGAAACTGTCCGATAGTCGAACCCTAGTGTGTGATGATGTTTTTTCTTTCAGTTCATGTTTCTGGAGGGTAGATATTAGCTCTTTTTATTTCTTTCATAAAATACTTTTATCTTTAAAAACCAATTACAATAATACACGTAATTTAGAAACTTTTTTTAATCTTGTAATACCAAAATAAATAAAAATAATTTCTCTTTACGTTTTAATAAAATTTTTGTCATCGGTTACTGTGAAACGTATTAGGCAGCGGTTTTTAATTAAGACAGTATTTGTTTCATTAAAAAAACTGTCTGTTTATGTAAAAACAACATATAACAATAGATAACTGAAATATCTTGACGGGGAAGACGCAAACTGCAATATTTTTTAAGAAGTTTCATCCTTATATGGTTGGTAGAATATCTTGTTAAAATATTGGAAAATCATTAAGGAACACATTGTATACATTATTGAGTCAACAAATATATAATAATAATTTTTTCTTTAAACAATTGATGACCAATATTGTTTGTATGTAAATTTTCTATTTCCTTAAATGTGATTTCTTTAGAAACATTACGTAAATAAACTTTAAATATTCGAATAAATGCAAAGCAGTGTTATTTTTGCACTGAGATAGGTACAAGGTCAAATATTATGTAAACTTTCAAAAGCCAGCATTCCCAGAAGTAATTTTTATTTATTATCTAGGTATATGTATTGACAAATATAAATAGCAGCATTAACTATAGGTAATATAATATATAGATATGAGTTGGTTGTAGCCCATTGGGAACAGTGGCATACCCATATGCGGATAATGGGGATATATCCCCCCAGGAAGTACGTGCACGTCCGCAAACTCAAACACATCCAAGTTAAAATACTTATTGACAAACACAATATTGGACAAATTTTGTACAAATTACAAATAAATAAATAGTCATTAAAATATTAACAAACATTATTATAAATTAACATTAATACATCCATCTAAAATAAAATAGAACAAAACAAAATAAAACACATATCACAGTGTCTCGTCATTATAAAATTCTGTAATATTATAATAAGGCCTAGTTAACAGAAATCTCCTGAGCAGCTTTCTAAAACAACTCTGTGACTCAACATCTGTCAAAGTATGTGATAGCCTATTGTACATCTTGATACCATTGTATATAAAAGAGTCTCTTATAAGCTCAGTTTTGGGAATAGGCAACTTCAAGTTACCCGTTTGGCGAGTTACACGGGATGTATTCGATTTATATTTCGACTTGTTCTTATGGATCATACAACAAGTTTCTAAGATAAATAAAGATGTTAATGTTAATATTTCTTGTTTTAAGAACAGCGGTCTGCATGAAACTAATCTGTATGCTCCACATAAGAACCTTATTGCCCGTTTTTGCATTATAAAGACTCTGTCAAATAACTCGGCAGAATAGACTCCCCAAAACTGAACGTAACGTAAATGGGAGTCAACATAATATGCATTTTTTGCTCCACAAACTCCTAATTCATGAGAGTTGGTTCTAATGGCATAACAAAGCGATGCGGGTTTTTTTAAAGGGGGATCCACATGTGATTTGAATTTCAAATCCATGTCGATATTTAAACCCTAAAATTTTGTATAGTTTGTGGCTTCTACAGTATCCATATCTATTAAAATATCAGGAATATTAGATTTGAAGGTTAGTATTTTTGTTTTTTAAAATTTAATGACAGAAAATTTGCAGTGCACCATATTTTAAAAGATTTTAGGTCATTACTAATATTTGCATAAAGAATATTGACGTCTTTATTATGCCACAAGATAGTAGTATCCTCAGCAAATAGAGTGAAGCTTCCTGAGATATTTAACTTACCTAAATTGACAAGGACAATCCTGTTTTTTCATTATGGTTTTTCAGGGACAACACTCACATGTAAAATCAGACAAAAACTCAACACTTTACCATTATTTTCTGGAAAACTCAGCTAAATTGACTTATGATATTGTTCGAATAAGGAGAAGTCACTTGCATTCACAATTAAAATACTCGGCCATTACATCGGTCTTGGCTCCTCTAGGAGTCAAATAGCTTCGAGCATGGGATGCTGGAAGAAATCCACTTATAATATATTTCTGTATTATATTAGGTACATGATTGTTACTTAAAAGATTTGTAAATAATGTAAATAAAGAAATTTTGAAACGAAACGACTTACCTAAATCATTGATATAAATTAAAAACAGGGTGGGCCCAAGAACAGAACCTTGATGAACACCCCATTTTATGTCACTTGTGTTCGAGTCTGAAACAGTTCGGACTAACTGTTTGCGACCTAAAAGGTAGGATTTCATCCAACTCAAGGCCACATCTCTTATGCCATAAACTTCAAGCTTTCGCAGCAGAACTGCGTGGTTGACACAGTCAAAAGCTTTAGTCAGATCACAAAATACTGCAGCTACGGCCTCGTTGAAATTTAAACTTCTATGAGCTAATTCCAAACAAGAAGAAACAGCATCCGATACGTTTTTGTTGTGTTGAAAACCGAATTGATTTATGTCCAATATATTATTTTGGTCTAGATATCTATCTAGTCGAGTTGTTACAAGTTTCTAAATAATTTTTCTCAGTGTCGGAATTAGAGATATGGGCCTAAAATTAGTTGGCTCAATCAAGTCTCCTCCCTTATATAATGGAACCACAACACTGTTTTAAGAAAAGGAGGAAAAGTACCCTCATTAAAACTTTTATTTATTAAAATAGATAAAACGTCTAATGCAGAGGTAGGTAAGTTTTGAAATATTTTTACTGTCATTCCATCATAAACCTGATGCAGTTTTGTTGTGTATGTCATTACAAACTTTTAATATTTCTAAGGAATTTGCTTCTCTTAAGAAAGATAAGTGATCATAAGAAAAAATAAGAGTAAGAGACCTCTAAATTGCTTTATAATAATTACTAAATCAAATACATCATACATGTGTTAAAAGTAATTTAATAAATAAATATTTAAATTGTCTCAAAATTGTTGTGAGGAGTTTTCGCGGCACTTTAAAAACGAATTTTTTGCTTGTATCATCGTCAATAATGTAATTCATCGATCAGTTATGTAATATGGTATCAGCTCCTGGACTAGGCGACTAGATTTTGTTATATTAAATAGAATATTCAAATTTACAATAAAAATTTGTTCCATGTTCAATTTTGTTATCCCCCAGATCCATACCTGGGTACGCCACTGATTAGGGCACGACATTCTGCACAGTTTGATACTTTTAATGCACACATAGATTTTCAAACAAAGTTTTTTTATAATAAAATCCGAATTGTACTTATTTTTCACTTTATTTTTTTATGATAATAATAACTTATATTATACGCAAAGGTCACTAGATAACAAAGTTTGGAATATTGAACCTTCTGCTTCTTGCAAACTTGTTGAACGTTGACCATAACTAAAGTGGAATTCTAAAACTAAACATTATTTTAATTGTCTTTCTGTAACTAATCAATTAATGAAGATTATTGTAATTTGGTATAAAATTATTTTGTTTATAAGATTGCAAAACTTTTTCGGATATGCCATCGTCAGTGTTCCACCTGTAGATAAGTAATAATCAAAATTTTAAGGAAATGAAAGTTATGCTTTAAGTATTAAATTACTTCCCAACTAAAAAAGTAGCTTTATAATTTTTAGTTTACAAGACTTTATATTTTATTGATATTATATTGCTGTTTCTGGAATGCTAATTTTTTGTACTAAAATTGCAGAAACCACTATTTTGTTCTCTGAAACTAAATTGTTATATAAATTAGTTTTTACAATATTCTTACAACAAAATTATATAATAGTTTTAACACGATAACTATCAAATTGTTACATAAACATTTATACAACTATTCTAGACAACGTTTCAGCTAATAAAATGAAATTGCTTTACAGTGATTCTATATTGTTGCTTTGGATCACATTTACAACTTTTTGGTTGTACAAATACAACTGTTTCTTAAGCTCATAAAAACGCTTTAAAAAATAGTTATATAAATATTAGTATGAAATAATTCCGTGTCAATAGCAATTTGATTCTGATAACTGTAATGTAGTGTCGAAATATACTTCTGCAAATCAGTAGGCGGAGTACTCAATCGTCTGAGTGCGATGTGGACAATTCACTCGAGTTGTACAGTATATTTTTTCTACGACCCATTGACGAAAATGTACAAATAAAAAAAATATAGAGATCGATATAGCAAACAACTTTTAGTCCAACAATTTTCATAAAAATCAGAATTTTGCACATTTCGTCAAATTTCTCGAATACGGACCATTTCAGGAAATTTTTATATAACAAAAATTATAGATAATAATATTAGAAGTAACTTTTATTTGAACAATTTTTTTCTCCAAACATTAATAACAGATATATTCCATAAACTATAAAAACGGCCCCCCATAAAGTACCCCCCCAGATGTTCCGACTTTGTCCAAAATCTAATCATTTCACGTCAGGCCGAAATAAAACTTAAGTTTAAAATTTAATGTTTTTTTCTTTATCCGTTTTTGAGTTTTCTTCAAATTTCGAAATTTACACATTTTCTCAAATATCTCGAATACGGTCCATTTTAGAGAAATTATGTATAGTACAAAAATTACAGAGAATTATATTACAAACAACTTTTGTTTAATCAATTTTTATAAAAAAAAATATTTTTTTACATTTTGTCAAATTTCTCGAATACGGACCATTTTAGGAAAATTTTGCATGGAACAAAAATTATAGATAATAATATAGGAAGTAACTTTTATTTGAAGAATTTTCTTCTCCAAACCTAAATAACAGATATATTCCATAAACTATAAAAACGGCCTCCCATAAAGTACCCCCCCAGATGTTCCGACTTTGTCCAAAATCTAATCATTTCACGACAGGCCGAAATAAAACTTAAGTTTAAAATTTAATATTTTTTTCTTTATCCGTTTTTGAGTTTTCTTCAAATTTCGAAATTTACACATTTTCTCAAATATCTCGAATACGGTACATTTTAGAGAAATTATGTATAGAACAAAAATTATAGAGAATTATATTACAAACAACTTTTGTTTAAACAATTTTTATAAAAAAATTTTTTTTTACATTTTGTCAAATTTCTCGAATACGGACCATTTTAGGAAAATTTTGTATAGAACAAAAATTATAGATAATAATATAAGAAGTAACTTTTATTTAAAGAATTTTGTTCCCCAAACGTAAATAACAGATATATTCTATAAAATATAAAAATGACCACCTATAAAGTACCCCCCTAGATATTCCGACTCTGCCCAAAATCTAATCAGCTCATTGGACGCTAGAACAAAACTTAAGTTTAAAATTTGTTGTTTTTATGTATATCGGTTCATGAGTTATGCGACACACAGACATCATCGCGAAAATAGTCAAAACGGATTCAGGAGACCTCAAAACGTAAAAATCCGTCGAAAACTCGAGGTCGAAAAAAATCATGATTCCTATACTTTCCTTATATCTGTATACAGATAGGAAAGTAAAAATATACTGACAATTAGTTTGACAGAATTGTCACTTATTTAAAATTTTAAAAATAATAGCAGTCGGTTGATCAAAATATGAACGGTGATTGGTGGTTTTCATTTTTTTTGCAGTGTTATCACTATCTAGAATGGATATGAAATATATTCGTTCAGTTAAAGGCAATAGCATACTTTTTCGTTTTGTAATCTGTGCGTAGATAAGCTATCCATGTGGGTGTAGAAATTTTTTTTCTTGAATTCCCATTTCTGGTGTCAATTTGGAACAAGAATATGAACATTAATCTCAATTATTTCATTATTATTAATAATGCCGTCTGGACTTGCTCCCAAGTATGAATGTTTTTCATAAATAAATAATCCACATTCTTGTACCGCGGGGAGGTTAGACGATCGGATTTTGCACATCGTTTGTCCCTTAAAATGGCCGTTTGTTCATATATATATGGGATAATATTTGATATTATATAGGTAAGTCTACAATATCAAATATATAAGGATGTTACTTTTAAAAGTGTGTGTGTGTGTGTGTATATCGTTTCACCCCCCCCCCCCCCCTCCTAAAACTGACCATTTTCACCCCCTACTAAGTGGAGGCCTTCGCGAAGTACCCCCTCATTATGAACATGTTCCATGTTAAAAGTTACTTTTTTTTAAAAAGCTATAAGTTGCTTAGATCACCGAGTTCAAAAGTGATGTCATAAACTTATATCATGTTTGATTTCTTATCCACAAAGTTAAGCACAAAAAATAAGTTACTTGCTCTATTATTGCATTTTGACAGTTGGTTGACAGCTTGTTGATGACTACATAATTTTATATCATATTTATATTCACTTATCTAAAAAACTTGAAGTTATAAACAAAAATAATTTTTTGACTTTATTACCGGACTTTAAAGAATTTTTGACAGCTAAATGACAGCTGCCGATAGTCATTGTTATTGATTTGATATCACCTTTGAACTTATCGAACTAAAAAAAAAAGAAAGATAAAACATAAAAAAACAAGTTTTTGGCTTTATTATAGCACATTGACAGCTATTTGACAGCTGCCAACTGTCAATTTTGAAAATCTAACAACAGATCTGAATTCAACAACCTCAAAAATATAAACCTAGATAATAAAAAAAAAATGAAATAGGCTATTTCAAAAGTCTATACACACTGTGCATATACATAAATCTGTGGAGGATACTCGGAGCTTAAAGCTCTGTACCGGCCAAACTATCCATTTTTGAGCTTTGTGGCCATTGATACTATTGACCAGTATAATGAACTCTATCACATATCAAAAATTCAGCGAATTTGACAGGGACCCAATTTCCATAAGATTTGTGCGGGGTCGTTTGTGCAGTAATTCTTGAGATGATGGTTTATGCATTCTACTTTGCTAACCATTGTTCTTCCGTAGGGTCTCTATAAACAAATTTTTTGGTACACACTGCTGTCTCAATCGCCAATAATTTTTATATATTTTAATTTGTGGATTTTTATACTATTACGGAATCCTTCTAAAATTAGTTCCGATTCCATAGAAGTCGACGAACCATCCCAATTTTTTGAACATTTATCAGTAGCAGCTTTTATGTTTTTAGTTAAAGCTCGAGCACAGATAGGACAATACTTACTTTTAGAAGAAACATACAAAACTTTTCCAGTTTTCGCCCCAATATGTTATGTTATGTTGAGAATGGGGTGTTAATACACTGCAACCTGAAAGATCTATTGTGCCCCCTTCTATCGGCACTGCACTAAGGAAATGTCTCAATGCCTATAGCGACTCTTCCAATCCTATTTTCTCAAGGAAGTGTAGGATTTGAAGTGGCTTCAAGTTAGGTAAATCTCCCTCTTCTATTTGATATCCTCCTAGATATAGTGCCCTTGGATTCTGGAGTGCTACACATTCAGTTAGGATGTGAATGGAGGTTTCGTCCTTTTCCTCCTCACAGAATCTGCACTCACTATCTACTATTTTCAGTTTACTTAGGTGTCCTTTTAGTCGGCAATGCCCGGTAAGGATCCCTGTTACAATACGTAGCCTGTTCTTGCTCAGGCCGATGCAGGCTTCCGATCTTTTCTGGTTATATTCACCCAGAAGTATATTGGCCGGTCTCAGCCCCAAGAGACTGTTCCAATTATCGGTTCTTCTACTGCCCAATTCTTTTTTAATCTCTCCTAATATTATGTTACTGTCGATACCGCAGAACGGCTCAGGTCGTACAAAGGGTGTTTGAGCCCCTTTCCTTGCAAGACTATCTGCAATATCGTTACCCTGTACCTCGTTATGTCCCGGGACCCAAGTGAGAGTAACTCTATTTTTCTCGCCTACTCATTCAATTGTTCTAGGCATCTCCAGACCATTTTTGAGCTGATTACGTAAGAGCTCAGCGCTTTGATGGCTGCTTGACTATCGGACATGATGATAATCTCTTGTCTATGATAGTTTCTCTCAATGTTAAACTGGATACACTTCTCGATGGCGTGAATTTCCGCCTGGAAGATGCTTGGGTATTTTCCCAAGCTTTCGGAGTGCTTGGTTTTAGGCCTATACACTCCTATTCCAGTTCCTTCTATGGTTTTGGACCCGTCCGTATACCAGTGAATAGCACGTCTTTCGGTTGCAAGCGCGATGGATTCTTGGCTCCATTCTTTCTTGCAGCCCAGCTCTGTGGTTTTGAAGTTTTTCACAAAACTGTACTTCTTTTGCATTTCATCCTGGGGCATGTCCCAGGTATCTTTAGTCCTGAAGCAAGTAGACTTTTGTCTGATTACTCCGTTCCTGATCATTCTATATCGTGTCCTTTTTGCCACATTCTCTATCATCAAATGTAGAGGGGTGAGGTTTAAGATCACCTCCATTGCGGCTGTAGGACAGGTTCTCATTGCACCAGTAATGGAAACACAGGCTAGTCTTTGTACTTTTGAGATATTAGCTCTCGTAGTAGCTAAACTAGTTCTGTTACTCTAGGCTATAGCCCCGTAAGTGATGATTGGTCTCACTATTGCAGTATACATCCATCGCAGTATGTTTGGGTTACATCCCCATCGTTTACCTGCAATGTTTCTGCATACCATTAGGGCTTTTGTGGTCTTATTTACTACTTCTTTCTCATGTGTGTTCCAGAGAAGTTTGTTGTCCAGGGTTAGGCCTAGATATTTGACTTAATTTTTCCATTCTATATCTATTCCGTCTAATTTAACGGTTTTGAGATTGAGTTTTCTTTTCCTTGAAAAGGCTACTAGTGTTGTTTTTGTAGGGTTTATACTAAGACCCACTTCACGGCGCCATCTTTTGGTATGTTCTAGTCCTCGTTGGACTATATCACACAGGATATTACTAAACTTGCCACTAGCAAATATAACTATGTTGTCGGCATAACCTTGACAGGGTATGCCGAGGTCACTCAATCTGCATAGAAGTTCGTCTACGATTAGGCTCCACATTAGTGGGGATAGAACTCCTCCTTGTGGACATCCTCTGGTTGTGCAGATGGAGATGGTGTCCTGCCCTATCTGTGTCTCTGCAGTTCTTGTAGATAACTGCTGAGCCATTCATCTGGATGTGATGTTATCTACTCCTCTGTATGCAAGTGTTTTTTTTACAGATTTATGTGGCGTGTTGTCAAAAGCTTCTTCTATGTCTAGGAAGGCACACACGACCGTTTTTTTGTTTGTCAGTGCATCCTGGATTACATCAGTCAACTGTACCAGGACAGTTTCTGTAGATCTTCCTGCTCGGTACGCGCGTTGGCTATGGTGGAGTGACACCCTCTCCAGGACTTCTGTTCTAATATAATTATCAACAGCCTTCTCCATTGTTTTTAATACAAAGGATGTGAGGCTGATTGGACGGAAAGATTTCGGATGCGTGGTATCCTTTTTCCCTACTTTTGGAATAAAGGTGACTCTGGCCCTTCTCTATGCTTCTGGTATATATCCCAGCTTCAGACTGCTCCGGGATAGTCGGATTATATGTGGTAGTAGTTCCTCCTGTGCCTGCTGAAGCAGGGCAGGAAATATTCCATCCACACCTGGAGACTTAAACCGTTGAAAAGTGTTTACCTTAACCGATTTCTGCTGCATATGTGTTTGGCCGCTATAGCGGCTTCTCTTGGGGGTCTGCTTACCTTAGTTGTGTCTCTTATTAGAAAAGGTGTGCTTCCAGGAAAGTGAGTTTCGAGTAAGAGGCGAGCTCTTTCCTCTTCACTCTCCGTGAAGCTTCCATTTGGTTTCTTTATAGCCATAACTGTATCAACTCTCCCTTTTGCCAGGGCCCTGTGCAGTCTCGCTGCCGCAGGTGTAGAGTTAATATCCTCGCAGAATTTTCTAAAGCTGTTACCTTTAGCTTTCCTGATTTCTTTGTTGTAGGTAGTAAGCGCCTCGGTGTAGCTCTGCCAATCTCCGCTGTGCTTGGCCTTATTATAGAGCTTCCGCACTTCGGATCGTAAGTTTGACAGATGACGGTTCCACCAAGGAGCATCCCTACTAGTTCTATTTCTTTGAATGGGGCATCTTGATTCATATGCCTCAAGTATTGCCCCATTTAGTTCTTTAAGATCGCTTTCCAGAGCAAGTGGGTGCCCGGCCCCTTTTTTGTCTGGATACGTGCTAAATTTTGTTTTAGAATGGTGTTGTATTTGTCCCAGTCTGTTTTTCTAGGATTTCTTCTGAGGATCGTCTCAGGAATGTCACTCTTTAACGTAAACACAATTATCTTGTTATCAGATAGATACTCGATACCCTCCAGTTTTAACTAGATCTTTAATGCTCGCTGTGCTTAATGTGATGTCTAATACCTTTCTTGCCCTTGTTACAAATGTTGGAGTATTCCCAATATTTTGCATAATAAGGTTCTTATTAAAAATATATTCTAAAAGTTGCTCACCTCTTTGATTGGTGTCGTTGCTTCCCCATACAGTGCTGTGCGCGTTGCCGTTGCATCCAAGAAGTAATGGCAGATGTCTTCTCTGACAGTACTCTACTAGCCTCGATACTTCCGAGGGTGGTACATGCCCATCTCCGGCGAAGTAACTAGAAGCTATTACTATGTCTTGCCGCCCCAATAATGCAAGCCTGTAAAAAATAAGTGCATTTAAAAACAAACCCTTTATATGTTATGTCAAATATAAAAATGTTTCTAAAGAAGCTCGAATACCAGGGTGGCATGAACTAGAAATGTACAAAGTGTAAATTAGAGATTCTGTGGTTAACACTTCTTCATGTAAAATTTTTTGAGTTAGGACAGAAACTTATTGGTTTTTTAATGATTATCAGTTGAAACATTTGTAACAAATACGATAATTAATTTTTTTTAAAAATAAAATTATGAACTGAAAAAGATTTTCCTGAAAAAGATCCGAACCCGCTCTCTATATTTTATCGACCACAAGAACTTTGTGGACTGCGGTTAGCATACGTTAAGAGTTGACAAATCAGCTTATTTGAGGGATTAACATCCCCGAACGCATAACAAGTGTTGGGGTGAATTTAATTTAGATGTGCAAATATTTGGCGAAGGAATTTTCATTTGCTATCTGTTCATCACACCGTGTGCTGACTAAGAATTTATGAGGTGCAAACTATGAGTCACTGGGTATTATGGAAAAATTATCGTTCAATATTTCGTATTGTATTAACTTTAATAAAAAAATGAAATTGGTCCCGTAATGACCTCAGAAATAACCTCGTAGCATTGCAATCGTAATAAATTTAAGAAAATGGGCAATTAACCCCTTTAACTTTCGACACTAGAGTGCACGACAAGTGCTAATTCTTAACTACATCAAGTCAACGCCTCCTTCTCGTTACTACTTATTAAAATACATTAATACAATTATTGTTCCAGCTATCACGTTTGTAAATTAGAACTATTATTTTTGACATTTTAAGCGAACAGGAAGATAAATAATGGCTTTATAACGTTTTAGTACTTTATTCTTTACGTAAACGGAAATTATGTTTTTTTATACAATTTTTGTATGGATCATTTGGAATATATTTTTATATGACGCTGTTTTTTAAATCGTACTTGACCATGGGCATTTGATACATGTTACTATTAATAATTATTATTTTTTATCCACGATTATTATACAGGGTGGCGCATCCTGTACGCGTCAGTCTCTGTAGGGAAAACGACTTAAAATTTGAATTTTTTTTAATAAGAATATACAGGGCCATTAACACTACAAATTAAAAATAATTTTGATTATACAGGGTGGCCCAAAAATAGGAATTTATATCAAAGTTATATTTTTTTGAAGGGAACACCCTATATTTGATGGTGTCTTTTGATTACCCGGAAAAAATAAAGTAAAGTTTCTGTAATGTTTCCTATGCCTATCTTTTTTCGTTTAAAACATTTAAAAGATTCTTAATTTGTAAGCTTGAACAACATAACCTAGTATGTCGCGGTTATTTAAAACACATCAACAGTCATCTGCGATATGCGTAGCCAAGATATTAGACTATCGAATAAAATGCAAATTTTTCATTACATTATACAGGGTGTTCATTTAGTCTAATTGAATTCAACTTTTTAGTGTATATGTTACTAGCAATTATCTTTTTATGTGCTTAATATAAATTTGGCTTTTCATTTATTTTAGAAATGATGAATTTTTTAAATATTAGGGTTGAGAAATCAACCCCTTTGACCGTTCGGAAGCAATTTTCCTTTTAACTATATTTATTACTAGCTATTTACTTTTTATGTGCTAAATATGAATTTGGCTTTTTATTTATTTTAGAAATTATGAATTTTTTAATTATTAGGTTTGAGAAATCAACCCCTTTGACCGTTCGGAAGCAATTTTCCTTTTAACTGTATATGGTACCAGCAATTATCTTTTTATGTGCTAAATATAAATTTGGCTTTTCATTTATTTTAGAAATTGTGAATTTTTTAAACATTAGGGTTGATAAATCAACCCCTTTGACCGTTCGGAAGCAATTTTCCGTTTAACTGTATATATTACTAGCTATTTACTTTTTATGTGCTAAATATGAATTTGGCTTTTCATTTATTTTAGGAATTATAAGTTTTTTAAATATTAGGGTTGAGAAATCAACCCCTTATACCGTTCGGAAGCAATTTTCTTTTTGGTTGTATATAGTACTGGCCATTTGCTTTTTAATTGCCTAATATGAACTTGGCTTTTCATTTATTTTAGGAATTATGATTTTATTAAATATTAGGGTTGAGAAATCAACCCCTTTGACCGTTCGGAAGCAATTTTCCTATTAACTGTATATAGTACTAGCAATTAACTTTTTCATTGCTAAATATAAATTTGACTTATCATTTATTTTAGGAATTATGATTTATTTAAATATTAGGGTTGCAAAATCAACCCCTTTGACCGTTCGGAAGCAATTTTCCTTTTAACTGTATGTGGTACTAGCAATTTATCTTTTTATGTGCTAAATATAAATTTGGCTTTTCATTTATTTTAGGAATTATGATTTTTGTAAATATTTGGGGGGTGTAAATCAACCCCTTTGACCGTTTGGAAGCAATTTTCCTCTTAACTGCAATTGACTTTTTAAGTGCCCTTTCACTGTTTGGGAGCAATTTTTCTTTTAACTGTATTACTTATCATTTGCTATTTAATTGCTAAAAATGAACTCTGAATCGTTTTTATTATTTCTGTTTTTTTTATGTTTAACTTACTTCAAAATTATGAATATCTAATGAAAATTTTAAAATATAAGTTTATTAAACTTATTAAAGCGTTGTCTTTTGTGATATTAATTTTTTTCTCACTTTTTGTCATATTTAGCTTGTACGCCACTGAAATGCCCAATCGTGCATTTCCGGAAATTTTGGATGCTGAAATTGGCTGCTATCTTCACACCGGTAAATATAGCTGTCAATTTATGTAGAGCAACGTTTGGTATATTATTATTAACGTTTTGTGAAAATTACAGTATAGTTAAGTTTGTAGTTGTATTTAACTGGGTAGTAATTAGAAATTAGATAACTTTAAGATATTTATTACATGAAAAAAAAAATACAATGCATTTTCCGTAAATTTTAATTAACGTTCTTGCATTCTTGCATAGGGCTGTAAATATTTTATTTTTCAAATTTCTAAATCATCGTTTAATTTCTTAATCTTTTATTTAAAATATGTTTTTTTTGTTTTTTAAACCACTCGAATTAAAACAGTAAATAAACAATAATACAAAACAATAATTAAAATATATGACAAACTCACACCGAGGAACGAAGTCGCTGCTAACAGGATGCAATCGAAAAGCATTTACAGCTGCCTACAGTACTGGATATGTAACGTGTGGAGGGTGGGTTACCCCACGGCACTTAAGCCTTACTAAACCCATTGTGTATTATTCTCCTAAGATAATAGGCACTTCCTAGCTCGTGAGATTTAATGTGGTTGACAATGTCGCCAAGAGGTGCTTCTCTTATATCGGCCGGTGTTAGTCAATATTCGACGAAAACAAATCTTCTAATAATTGAGAGCGTCGGAAAATCGTAGAGAATATGCTCAATGGTCTCATCTTCTTGTTTGTACCCCCTGTAGTGTGCGGATTCTGACAGCCCCATGATATGGAGATGCTTCCGTATTTGTAAATGACCAGTCAGAATGCCTGTGATCAGGCGCAGATTATGTCTAGTTACAAGGGAATGTTCTTTAATTAGGTCTGTCACTACTGATGTCATCAGTTCAATGGAAGGGCCAGGTTCAAAAAGTATTTTGTTGGCTGCCTTCGTGACTTGTAAATCAGCAAGAAGGCTACCTTTCGATGTGGCGTGACCTTTGATCTATCTAAAGGTGGACCACATTATTGATGGATACTATTGCCAAAGCTTCGTGACATTCTAGTACTAATCCTGAGTAAATTCGTAGTCTGTTCAGGGTAAGTAGTGCTTATTTGCTATCTGTATAGATCAGCATGTTCATACCAGTGATATTATTTCTGGTGATTTCTTTTGCTTCTATGAGAATCTCCGTGAGCTCGGTTTGAACTACATTGACACTATTGCTCACAGCCCATTTTATGTTGTTTTGAACCGTCGGTGTAGATATGAATCATACCTGCCACTTCCGGCTCTTCCATTTGTTCTGTTATAACTTCATATGGCTTATGGAAGTTATATCTCGGTGAGATGAAGTTCATCTTCGTTTAAAGCAGTGGGAGCGTATTGAGCGCCTTTTGCCAAAAGCGACGTCTCGCCTCACCAGATTGTACATCAGGTTCTATTCTAACCGTGCGGATGGGGCGTATCATTGTCATCAGAGCAACCTTTTTGATGTAAATATCAAAGGGAGTAGGACTAAGAACGACTTCCATGACTCTGGTTGGTGTGGTTTACATGGCTATTGTTTTTTTGTGTGTTATCGGCTTCAACTGCTAAGGTTATTTTGCCTCATGTTTTGTGTAGGCTTTGTTACTATTTCGCAGCGCCACTTTAGAAACATCACTGTTGATTACAACAGTGAATGGTTGAGTGGGGAGTCCTATCAAGGCATCAGAATTAATTTAAAATAATTAAATTAAATGAAAAAGGATCCACAGGCAGAGACTCTACCACTGAGCCACCCACTCCTCATGGCTCTTGTTATTTTGAAACATGCTATTATTTGAATTTGTTCTAGTTTTCGGTACCCAGACAACTGCAACGCATGTTAGCATAGGTCTTATGATGGCCAGGTAAGTCCATGTAACGACTCTGAGGAAGAAACCTCAGGTGCTCCATACGGTTTCGGCTGCATTCTTCATAAGTAATGTATGCTCTTTTGACTGTTTTCTAAGTGTGAGTTCCATATGTTAACTTGATGTGAAAGGTGCTACATAGGTAGTTCACCTCTGGTGCAAAGTTTTGTTTTGTATTTAGGAGTTCTGGAGGTTTTATTTCCATTTTCATCCTTTTCCTTGTGAAAAGGCTGTCTTCTCGGGATTGATAGAAAGTGAATGGTCCTTGTACCACTGTTCCATAATTGTTTTCCAAATTTCCTATTTGCGGAGTGGCCAGATCATCTGCTTACGCTACTGTGTAGTCACTGTCATTATTATACCTACAGTATTTATTTCGTTATTAAAATAATCTATTTTACACAATGATTATAGTAAGAATATTCTATCATTGTTACTTTAGTATGTGTTTAATTCTTATGAACCAAACGACAAAAATTAATTAATTTTCGTACGTTTCCCAGTGTATTAAGTTCCCATGCTTTGGTACATACGAAAACTCATTCAGTTTCGCTTCTTGGGTAGGTATTTTTTACTTTCAGTCGCATCAGTTCTGTACTGCGCATCTTAAACTGCGCATCTTAATTTCAGCAGACCTACTGAGCACTCCCCATCTCCCTATATGTATTGCGTCACTCGAGCGACACTAAAATCTTTTCGTATCGAACAAAATTCATAATTTAATCCCATATACGAAAATATACATTTCAATATACATTTCCAATGTTAAAGTAATAAAAATTCATTTACATTTTTTCAAGAGATTGCTACATAGTGCGTTTACGTTTTCATTTTAATTTAAGGCTTATAAATTATGCATTTTGGTGTTGATCATCCTTCAGCGACCTTCTATTGTGGGTATAATTATAAAGTGTGAATGAATGGATAATTATGTTATTCATTTTTCAAAATTTCACCGCCTGTTCTCGCCTTGAGAGTTATATTCCAGGTTTAAAAAATAAATGCAGATTTACAGATGTAAAAAACTGATACAACAAAAGTAAAAATAAAATAAAATGCAGATTGTACACATCAGAATAAAAAATTATCCATTTATAGGATCGTAAGATTTTTCTTAAACGGATCAAAAGATCGACAGTGCTTTTATCTTCATCGGACATCTTTCTTCATAAAACAGTGTTACCAAAAAAGTTCAATTAATGACTAAAATATGTTGACAGTAAATGACAAAAGTGTCACGTGTCTTACGCTCTGATATTTTTAGATTAATTTTAGCACATACTTGGATGATTTGTCGAAATTTGATACGATTTTTGTACCATGGTTTTATATTCGTTTATCAGCTGTTTGCACCGAAAAATATCCATGAGATGATTCACGAGTCTTCTGAGTTTGATAGCTGACAAGTAAAAACACGAACAGAGAAAGAAAGAAAGGAAGTAAATCGGCTCAATCACCCGTGTTAGTTTTGGATTTCTTTGTCCATCAACCGGTGGAGTGGTAAGAAGAAACCACCTAAGAACCGACAGGTTCATAGACGTACGTACCTACCTTTTAGAACTTTTTAAATAAGCCGTATACATATTTTGAATAAGCTTTAATTACTGAAGATTAGATATATAGGAAACAAAAATAGAAGATAAAGGCGCTTGTATAGGCAAAGATCTTTATTGAAAAAGGCAATATAGGCAAATACCTTTAACTCCATAATTATTTATTATACAAAATGATTGTACTTAACATTAATGTAACACAAATGTATTTGCACAACATTTTAAATAATGATTAAACATTGTTACTACTTAAATTGTTATCATTAATAGCTTCAATTAAGTGCTTTCCTATATTTTCTGTTTTAAAACTCTATCTTCACTTAAAATTAATTTTTACTTGGAAAATGACAAATGTAATTGGAGCATATTTAAGAACTGATAATAAATATGGCTCAGTTTGTAATTCTTTAGAAAATGTCTCAATGAAAGCTTTAGCAACATCAGATAAAGACAAGAAACCTTCACTCTTGTCAAAAACAAATTTAATTTTTTTTAGAACTCCTGTTTAATTTTTGTAATACGTTTCACCTAGCATTTGTCCATAGTTTGTTTCCTCGACGTACCCTCTTTCAATAAAGATTTATTAAAATGTTTTTTAAAAAATAACTTAAAACTAGGATGATTATTTTTATACAGAGAAATTTTGGGCGCAATCATCATTTGGCACAAATCAAAATTTCCCTTTTTTTTTTTAAACTACTTAAACTATCCCGCAGGGATAATTTTTCTAAATTTCGTTTATGCAGTGGAGCTCCACAATGCTGGTCAATAATAGTATATTACGTATCAAGAGTTGTAAGTAACCCATTACGCACCAAGTGAAAAAGTCTACACACTCGCTGCGCAGCGGCAAGTGCGTAAATTTCACGCCTACCCAACAACAGATTCTTCAAGACTTAAGAGATGAATTGGAAGCAAAAAAGCGAAATGGCGAAAATAACCTAACAATTAAATATAACGATATTCCAAAAATTGTGAAGACAAATCCCTTTCAATCCCGCTAGCCGACAATCTTCACAATTCAACGATTGGACCCTTATGTATACTAATCTAAATTCTATAACTGCTAAATTCAATAGTTTTTTATGCTCAGTACCTACATTTTTCTACCAGCATTATTCTAATTTCCAAAACTTGGCTCAAGTTGTCTATTCCCGACTCACTTATTTACATTCCTGGATTCACAGGGGTCTGCATGTACCTAGCGTCATCCATCACTTCAACTTACTCTGTAACCGCCTTAGATATCAATATTCCCAATATAGATTTTATCTCGTTAAAACTATCATACAAATCTTTCTCAACCACTTTGGTATGTTTATATCGTCCTCCAAAGAAAACTTCTCTAAAAAACGACCAACAGCTTTTTGAGGTACTTTCAAACCTATCTGTTTCTCATGACAATCTTGTGATGGTTGGGGATTTCAACTACCCAGAAATTTCCTGGCCACTTACTGCAGATCTTGAAGTATCGCAAAACTATGTTTCACAATTTATAAATTTTATTATAGACTCCAATCTTGAACAACTTATAAACGAACCTACCCGCTTTCGCTTAAATCAAGAGCCCTCAACTCTAGACCTTATATCAACAAATGACGACTTCTAATTTCCCAGTCTGTCCACTCATCTATTGGGAAATCTGACCATGGCGTTATTACATTTAATATGCAATGTAACATAGAAATGCCTAATCCCGATAGGGACGTAACCTACAGTGTTACAAACTTTAATAATGTAAAGAGAGTCCTCTCCGAAATTGATTGGAATCACTTTTTTAGAAGTATTAGTAGAAAATATGTGGACACTATTTTATACAAAGATCTCTGAAATTGTGAAGGCCAACAAAAAAAAAACAAATTGAAACCCTAAATTATTAAATATTCAAACCTTTATAATTCAACAAACTAGCTTGGCTTTCGCTAAAGGCGTCCACTGCACATACATATGGTAGGGACTATTGGTACTGACTTTGTGGATTGTGGATATGAACCTGTCACAAAATTCCTTTCAAAAATACCTATTTGTAGTAGATATTGTAGAAATATGCCGACGATGAGCGTTGCTGTGTAATATGATACCCAACAAACTTAGGACTTTATTTATGGTTATTTCGATGGAATCCATTTAGATAACTTGTTGATGTCAACGAATATATGCTTCGGATGGAAATATCTAATTAAGTATTCAGTATTTTGATTGGTAAACGAACCAGAAACGATCTGTTGTATCTGATTATATAATACGATCTTTACCATTGTGTTGTTTTGAGAAATAAAGTAGATTATTTTCGATATTCTTACAATATCATTCAATTTCAGTATTTTTTAAATAAATTGCCCCGCATTTTCCTCGTTTACGAGACACCACTGATCCGGTTGACTAAGTGCGGCTACCCAACTGTCTACCTTTGTCTCTACCTAGTATAGCTGCTTGTTTAAACGACTACCTGCATCGTCTTCAGGTTCGGATTAAACTCGAACATTAAGAAATTTGAATCGGTTCGGACATCAGTGGACCAGCTGTTCTAAAAAAATAAATCACGAATTTGTTCCGACTCGAATCACACATAGCTTTAGATGAGTCATTTTTGTTTATATTAACCTCAACCTACGTTCATTCTTAAAAAAATAATTGGTTTTAATAGTATTAAAGAAGTCGATGATGGGGCCAGCATTCTCATAAATCCTTTGTTTCTTGAAGATATCTATATAGTCAATTTGAATTTTTGTACATTTTAGGGGATATTATTATACCGACGAATATTATACTTCTTCCTCTTTGTAATTCAACGTTGTGCAACTATCATTGCTACAATTTTTAATTGTTGGTTTAGAAAATCTATTTAAATGTCTTTTTCACTATCCGAATAACCAGGTAATTTTAGAGGAGTTGATTGTTTTGATGCTGCTTAGGGGTCTATTCTGTAACACATCCGTTAAAATTTAGAGGCTTTTAAAAATTAGACTTTTAGAGGCCCGTTCATTTTTTTTAACCAAAAATGGTATTCTGTATACACAAATAGAGGCCTGTTAAAAATTAATTATTTTAACGGATTCCCTTAAAAATGGCAGGAGAACACTTAACAACATCGCATTTAAGAGCAATCCAGTCCCTTCTGACGTCACACCGCACGGATCTAACGACCTCCCCTTAAAGTATTTGGAACCTTGTTCGCTACATAAATTTGGCAATGTCGTGTGTCGTGCGCTGAAGAATAATCATAGGATTCGGTAGTCTCCGATTACAATTACTTGAACACAGGTATGTCATCAATTGGCGAAGTAATTTGTTGGCTATCGCCGCCTACTGGGGGTTTAGTGGCTTGTTAATATTATAGGAATGTAGGAATACTATTTTTAAACCAATCAACTCAAATATTTTTTATTGATAGTTATAGATGATATACGTGTCCCGAAATTAGACGATAATATTTTAACAGCGTAATTTACATCCTAAAATAGTAGTAAAATATAAACATAGGTCCGAAAACGTTTGTTTTCCGAGATACAGGGTGTTAAAGGTAAAGTCTTCATACCACACTTTTGTAAATATTTTCTAAACGTTTAAAGATAATTAGGTAAAATTTGGTACAAATATTTACCTTTTTACGCTCTATTTATTGAACTAAACCCCAGTTTTTGATCATCTTCATAGGTGGGTACATTAGGGGGATCTTAGGGTAAAATTGTCCTTAGTTTTTTTTGTTGATAGTTTTTAACATTTTTGACTATAAAATTTGGAAAACCAATATTTCCTTTATAATAAAGCTACATTTGTTGCATATCGCTAGGACGCGCCATTTTCAAGAGAAAAGCATGTTATCTTATTCGAAAGTGTAAACAATAATTAGTAGGTCTGTAGAATCAGAAATTCTATTTTTTTTTAACTTTGGAAAACCGGTAACCTGTATCTCGAAAACGAAACGTTTTCGGACCTATGTTTATACAAACTTTTACTCCTATTTTTAATAAACTTCAAAAAAGAAGGTTCTCAATTCGTCGCAATATTTTTTTTTAATTTTTTTTATGTATGTTCAGCGATAATTCTTTAACACTGTGTCCGATTTCAATGATTCTTTTTTTGTTAGAAAGGGGGTACTTCAGGGTGGTCCCATATAAATTTGGTCAAAATCTAATAATTGGATCCATGAGAAAATTCTCAAACTCTTCATTTTTTATGTATGTTTAGCGATAATGCTTTACCACCTTGTCCGATATGATTATTTTTTTTGTTAGTAAGGAGGTACCTCAGGGGTGGTCCCATATAAATTTGGTTAAGATGTGGTGACGGCATCATCTGCACGTTTTTGAAGTCGGTTTTTTTAAATTTTTAATTTCTAATACATGAAGGATGTAGATTACGCTGTTAAAATATGACCGTCTAATTTCGGGACAATCTGTGTATTGGAAATTCAAAAGAATAGTTATGACGTAGCGGTGTTCTTCTAATTGTAATCGGACCGTAGGTATATGAATACGGAAAGTGATGAATTAGAGATAGGTAAATTGTATTTATTGTATTAAAGGAACAACAAAGATAAGTACAATTAACTAAGTATATTAATATAACAATTTTTTAATGTCTGTATAAAAATTTTTTTTCACATAATTAAAAAAATAACTAATAAAACACGAAATGTTCATTTTTTCTCTTTTACAACACAATCAAAATTTTCTCTTGGCAGCAGGCGGTTTTTGTGACGCGACAATTGTGATGCTTTGCATCTCATGAATTAAAGCTAATTCACTTTCAATCTTAAGGTGATCACACCCCTTATAATTTTCGGACAAGAATATCTCAAAATATTTAAATTTTGGTAAAATAAATTAGGCAATAATATCTAGAATATCCATATATTTTAATGTTTTAATTCCTTCCAGTTTCAGAAAAAAAATTAAAAGGGCTTTAATTTTGAAATATCATAATGAAAATAAATGCATTCCTCGACAGCACTATTCTTAATATAATTCCCAAATTTAAGCTCCTAAAACAGCTCGTTAAGTGCTATCTTCTGGTGTAAACTGGTGTAAATCGTTGCAAGAAACGCATAATGACAGAGTGTACAATACGATAGTTACAGACGCGTTACACCAGAAGGCAGCACTTAACGAGGCGTTTTAGCCACTAATTTTGGCGAATTTTAAAAAATAATCATTACCAAGACATTAAGAGTTTAATTTCGGGATTATATTAAGAATAGTGCTGCTGAGGAATGCATTTATTTTCATTATCATATTTGATTTTTTTTCTCGGAAACTTAAAGGAATTAAAACTTTAAAATATAGACATAGGTATCTAGTTAATATTACCTAATTTATTTTGCCAAAATTTTAATTTTTCAACAAAATTACTTTTTGAAATATCCTTGTCCGAAATCCTGTTTTTTCTAGCGCTTTTTCAGGGAAACACGACATAACATAGAATCGTGGTACACAGAGCTATACTCGACGGTATAATGATCGCACACAGAGCTATACTCGACGGTACAATTGTGGTACATAGAGCTATACTCGACGGTACAATCATAATACACAGAACTATACTCGGTAGTACAATCGTGGTACATAGAGCTATATTCGACGGTATAATGATCGCACACAGAGCTATACTCGACGGTACAATCTTGGTACACAGAGCTACACTCGACGGTACAATGATGGTACACAGAGCTATAGTCGACGGTACAATCGTGGTACACAGAACTATACTCAACGGTACAATCATGGTACACAGAGCTGTACTCGACGGTACTCTCTAGCACAGAGCATAATCTCGACGGTGACCAGTTTATTTTTTTTTTCACACAGAGATTATCTCGACGGCCATAACAGAACGCAGAGACGAAACCATCTACCGGTGACACAGTGGTTAGTCTCGACGGTTCACAACATAGCACAGAGCATAATCTTGATGCACTTATTGTGCAAGACTATCTCGACGGCTTCTATTTCTGAATAAAATCATAACTATCGTAACTCACCCTTTATCTTAGGATTCTGAAATAAAATTTCCTTGTAACTTTATATTTTCGATAGCATATACACATGGAATGCCTGACCCCTTGCTTACAGAGGTGTCAATAACTTCATAGCGATCGTTCTCAAATACTTTGGATACCTTTAAAGGACCCTTCCATCTGAAAACCAGTCCCAACAATAAAAGATATTTTAACTTAAATCAAATTTCTCACTGCATACTTAACTGGCCTGGCTATATGACTATGGAATACATTTAAGAATTATATAACACAATTGTAATGTCAACATTAATCTCAATATCATTAGAACGGTGACATCTTGAGGCAAGAGCCGAATTCAAAACTCAATTAAGGGTGTTATTTAAACCCAAGTGAATATTTTCTTTCCAAAAATACAAAAATACTAAAAATTCTTGGAGACAAGACTTGCCTCAATCGGTAGTTATTCTTTGAGGTGGACCAAATATTCTTACAATTTCATTTAGCTCGTTCACATTATATTCAGTCCTTGTACTTTTTACAGATTTTACATATCAAAATTTACTACAAGTGTCTGCGAATAAAAGTACATATCAATCATTTTATTTGCTTTTACCAAAAGGCCTCAAATGATCATCATGGATTGTATAAAATGGGCGCAGGATTTTTGGTATCGGGTAGAGGTTGTTATAAAAGACGAATACATGTCTTAACAATTTCTTAACAAACCTTCTTATTTTTGAAAACCAGAATTTATAACTAATTCTATCTAATGTTTTAATGTAAAACAAAAGTGGCCATCATTATGTTTAAATTTAAGAAATTGCCATTTTCATGCCTTAAATAAAACTAACTACTCTGATCAGAATTGATAGGACGCCTATATACTTTATAAAGGATCTCAAAGTATACTCTAATATTTCTAGTACTCAATTTCCTGTTCTTTGACTTAGCTTCTTTTTCGTTATTACGTTTTGTACAACTGCGCAATAAGTATATGTTTTAAATTTAATACCTATCAAATATTTTTGGAATCTTTATAATTTCTTCAATATAGCTAAAGCTTCAAGCTTAAATGAATAATATCGTTGTTAATAAAAACTATTTCGTCAGTAAAGAAAATGTACTTGTCCAAATTCAAACAAACACTGTGTAATCGATTGAATATGGTATTCAATTTTGTTATGCTCCCATTAATTACCTATCAACTGCTTATTTGTTAGAAAAATAGCTAGAAAATAATATTCAACAACATTCTATATTTATCTGTATACCGTTTTATCAGAGATTCCAACATGAATTACATTTTTTATTCTAAATATGCACTGAACTAATCATTTTTACCATCTGGAATAATAATTTTGTTCCGCCACTGTTTTTATATAACATTTTTCGTTTTTTCACTAAAGTTCTAACCAATATATTTTCAATAGGAATACAATATTCAACAATCAATAATTCTAAGGGTAATGTCACTTCATCTATGGTTACATTCAAAGTTATCAGGTTACATCCCATCGATTTTATGAAATATGTTTATTTCGAACCGCCAAAAACTATTAAGAATATAAAATAATTAATAAGTCCATGGAGCATTTTTCGCTGAACCCGAATAAATGTAAAGTCTTATAAAATTTATTACTCCTTATTTTGGTTTGATGCAACAAATGCTTCTTTCTGTTGACCACTGTTACTAAACTGTGAAGCCTGTGGAAAACCTGAATAGTTTTTATTTCTTTTATAACACTGTTCAATAGTATGTCCTTTATTTCGATAATAATGGCACTGCACATTTTTCAGATGATTATTTACTGGACAAAATGCTTGTTTGTGTCCTACTTGATTACAATTAAAACAAATAATTGGTTTATTTTGAGATTTAAAGTGTTCGACAGAACGTTTTGAGTAACGAGAATTCTTTGAAGAGCCTGCAACAGGCTCAGCACTAAAATCAACTTGGTTTTTGTCATCAGGTGCACTAGCAGTGTCAAATGCCTTTAAATAAACTGCAAGTTTTGAGGGATCACATATGTTTGCAGCGCGCACCGAAAATATAATGTTTTGTTTATCTAAACCACCAACAATTAAATTTACCTCGTCCGAACCGCTCAAATTTAAGTTCATTTTCCGAATTAAAGCTTTCGAAACAATATTCGAAGAGACTTTGTTTTGATTTGGGGCGTAATGCCAGCATTTTGGTCATTAGAGTGTGTAGATCGCGAGATGACGGAAAAGTATCTAATAACAAAGTTTTCCACTCTGACCAATTTTTGGGAAACGTTGGCAAGCTTTTGTACCACGTTTCTGCAGGACCATTTAATTTGTTTATAGCTAAATGACATAATATATTAATATCGTCCCATTTATAAATGCGAGAATGTTCATCAAGTTTTGACAGCCATTCCTGAATATCATCGTGTAGTAGATTAAACGATGGTAGGGGGAGGTAGTAACAGTGAGACACAAAATGTTTACACCAGAATTTGTACTAAAAAAATTAAAATGTAAAACTCTATAAACAAGTAAACTTACTCTCATATATAATATAACATATATTCATTTAGAAAATATGAAAATCTAGAAACACATTCTGGTTTTTTAATTTTTTTTTAATTGGCTAGTGTCTCACTGTTCCAACAAAAAACTGAACAGTGAGACATTTAACGAATATCTAAGGAATCGAAGGTTATTTCAAATTTCAAGAGGTTTTGTTGACGCTTAGTCTTCCCTTGAAGCTTTGGAGGTGGCAATATCATTTTTTCTGAACAAGTGATATGTCTTCAACATCAGGTTTCATGAAAGTTCCATAACATTTTGTACTTTTTCGGAGGAATTTTATTTCAGCATCATCACCTGCTGTAGACAAAACTTCTCTTACATAGTAAACAGACTTTCCTTTACTTTCAAACTCCACTAAAACATATTGTTCTGGAACTGGCATTCGTTCTAATCCCATGTTCACATTTATTTCTTCATCTTCGCTTACATAATCCTCACCACCACTTGAGTCTGGCAATTCTATATCAAAACTATCATCTTCTGATTCACTTTCTTCTTCATTTCTTCTCTGGCTTTTTTTTGCAAGGTTCATTTCATTGCCACCACTTTTTATTTCATTTTTAAATATATTTTTCTTTACTCTTTCTTTGTCTAGTTTTATTTTATTCTGTTTGTTTCTTAGTAATTCCTCGCGTTCAGGAGTGTCAGTTGCTATCATGGTTTTTCCTTTGCGCCGTTTTGTTGTTTGAGTGGTTGTTCTTGGTTTAGCTTTCGGTAAACCTCTAAAAATTTTCGGGCTCAGAAATGTTGCTTCAGAAGTGTCATTTGTCATAGTCTTAGAACTATTTCCGTGGATCTTAGTCGATGTGGAAGGACCTGGAGAGGCCAGTGTCGATAATGAAGGACCTAGGAAAGGCAAAGTCGGTATTGAAGGAGATGGGGTATATTCTCTATCAGTTACTGAACTTGGCATAAAGTCTTCCACATTGAAAATATGTCTATCAAAAGGAAATATCCCGCATTTCCTAAACGCATTGGTAATGTTTACCGGAGTCATCGCTCGAGGATAAGCAATGCCCACGCATGATGCAACATTATAAATGCTAAAAGTTTGTCCTGGATGGCTCATTATCCAGCTATCGATCGCCGATCTGTAAAATGTCTGGAATGGCTTTAGAACCCCAACATCCAGGGGTTGCAGCTTATTTGTACAATGTGGTGGTATAGTTAATATAGTCACCCCGTTTTCTTTGCAAATGTCTGTGGCCTCTATGGATAGATGGCTAACATGGTTATCCATTATTAGCAGAGATGGATTTTCTTTACAACTAGAAGTATGTCGGATAAAGTGATTTATAACCTGGTGGAGCTCCGTTTGTCATAAAGTCTTTAAAATGAACACGCGGGAAAATCATAGCCGGGGTAATAGCTACACCTGAGGCCCCAACTATACAACAGGTTGTTACAAGAGTTCCACGTTCGGCACTGGTTGCCTTACTGACTTGCCGAACACCTTCACAAGCAAACACTTTCTGTGATTTCTGTACTGTTTGCGTCCCGGTTTCATCTAAATTGAAAATTCTGGTTCCATCTCCAAATGCAGGATGACGCTGTAAGACTTCTAGTTTATTAAAAAAAGACTCCACATTAAATTTATTAAATCCAGTGGCTCTTGATAAACTGCAGCCTTCTGGGGTTCTGAGCGCTAAGATGGGGTGTCTTTTTTGAAAGCCCTTTACCCAGGCAAGGGATGCTGATTGGCACGCATGCCATTTCTCAGGAATATTTATTTTATTTCGGATTGCGCATTCATACACTAACCGACGGGTGTCATCTCGAGAGAGTCCATAAAACATTTTTGCACATGTAATATTATAACCACAAATTTCATTCTCTTGCTCTGAAGTGAAAAATTGATTGACTGTATAGTTTGGACACATTCTAACATCAGGATCGTTTCTAAACTTTTGAACATATCTGGCAAGAGTCTGAAAAGACAAGCCTTTTTCTCTAGCGGCTTGACGGATACTCATTCCTTGTTGGACTAACAGAACAGCTTCTCTCATTGCTGTGTCACTAAATCGCCCCACTACCCTGTCTGTTTTATTCTTTCTTGGCATTACTATTGTCTGTAATAAAAATTATACCTGGTCAGTAATGTCGCTATGCAATAAGTGACACTAAGACATGCATTAGGAACACTGAGACACGTCTCACTGTTCCAATTATGACTAGTCTCAGTGTTCCTAAACCACATTTTTTATAAATACTTTTCACAAAATATTAAATCTTGAATTTACGAGCTAAAAACTATAGTCATGTGCTACCACGACACTAATAAACACTTCTAGTAGACTTACCTTGTTTAAATTGGTATTAACCAGTAAAAATTCTAATTCAAAGAGGGCTAATAAATGTCCTTTGTCACACACTAAACTGATCATCTGTTACTGCTTTTTTACTTTATCAACTAAATTGCATCTGATTTATTGAGAGCCCTCTGTTGGTTGGTAGGGTTACTATTCAATGGTCTGCATCATCCAAATGCAGATACCTTTTGACAAAACTATCATGTCTCAGTGTTCCAGTCGTCTCACTGTTACTACCTCTCCTATGTCACTATCTTTAACGGACATTCCGAATTTGGAACGATGGTGATCATATTTTAAATTATTAAGAAAATTTATCAAACCTGCATTCTGCATAGGTGGTGAAGACGAAGGTAATGGAGGCGTCACTGGTGACCTAGATCTCGAACTAAGAGAAATGGAAGAACTAGATCTAGAGGAATTAGATCTAGAAGAACTAGAACTTGATCTAGATCTAACACTAGCACGACGTTTTTTCGTATATTTCTTTGATACACCACCACTTTTTTTTGACTTTCTGTTATCCATGGTATAATAGTAACAATGAAGACACTTTCACAATTAAAACCGAGATAAAACACACAAAAATAATGTTTTTTTTTTCACTCTCCCGATTTTTTTAATATCCGACTTCTGATGTAAACTATTTCTCTGGGTTGAATTTTTAAATAAAGAAAATAAAACACCGATAACCAATTTAAGCAAGACTTTATCATAAAACGGCCACTAAACGAGTGAAAACATATCAATACAAATTGTCTCACCGAGAATCAGGTATGCGTCCCTTTTTTAAGTGTTCCCGTCTACGATAATATCTTAAAATAATAAAGTCATCTTTTCTTCATCCCAGCATTATTCCAGAGAAGCATAACATCAACTTGTGATATTTACGATCAGCGGCGTACATAGCCGTTCACAATAGTTGTTACTGGTAAGTAAAAATTTAAAAATATCTCGTAATTTTGGATAAATCGACCTATAGTCAAGTCTAATACGTGGATTTTCGTTTGGCAGGCTAGTTCTAGGATACCCTGTATACAAGAGAACCTTAAAAAAACGGGAATTCATATGGTATAAAAAACATGTTGTGAAAGGATTGCCAAAGTGTTTTGCCACTCTAGGAATGAAGGAGAGATCATATCTAATCTGTCAGTTTGATATGTTAAAAGGAGTGTTTAGCGAAATTAAAATTTTTAATTAGTCGTCTAGCGTACTTATTTACTATTTGTATTTATTATGTTTTACCTTTATTACTGTTGTAAATAATATTAAAAAAATATTTTCGAGCGACTTTTATTAGACAAATAAACACCATCAACATTATCTTTAAATATTGTTGAAGTGATTCATGATTTAATAAGTCATAAATGGTCTAATAGAAATAATAATCTCTTGAAAGTATATAAATATACAAAGTGATACAAAAGGGAAACGATATGGCATTGAAGTAGATAATTACAAATTGAGCAATCATATTGAATAAATAAAGCTGTGCCAAATACAAAACAATCGACAAAAAGATACTTTCTAGATGAGAAATTTATTCATATACAGGATGTTCAAGATTAAAGCATAAACATTGTAACGCTACATAAAATTAATAATGTAAACTAAAATCAATACCTGGATTTTCCTCACTTTTAGAAATTGATTTTTTCATAAATATATTTTTTATTTTATTCATGAATTTATTGGGTAAAGGAATTCGTAAATAAATTCCCTTACTCAAACTTTAAAAAAAATAAATTAGGATGGAATAAGAGCCGAAGTCCTTAACCTCTTAAATGTATTAAAAACAATTATTTAATGATAAAATATTTCCAAATGAGTTTAAATTTGCGCATGTAAAACCCATTTATAAAAAAGGCGATAAACTTTTTTAATCAACTATAGACCTCCTTATTTTTAAACTTTGCTAAAATAGATAAAATATAGTGAAAAATAAAATCAATAATTACCTAAATACAAATAACATTATTTCTAAACAAAATGCCATAACTGCTTTAACTAAAACAAATATCGGAATTGGTAGACAGCAGAAACGCATCGTTGTGTATTTCGTCGGCTTAGCGAAGACAGTCCTATAAAATTCTTAAGATAATTTAGAAAATGCAGGGCTTAGTGGAAACAACTCAATTAATCTTTTGCGTTTTTGTCCCAAAGAAAGCATTCTGTTGTAATAAACGGACCTGTCAGCAAAGTAAGAACCATAGAGCATCTAGTGCCGCAAGGCACAGTGCTTGGACCTATACTCTTCAACATATATTAAAATGATTTGTTTGAAGTTCCTAATAATGGACACATAATTAGCTTTACTGACGACACATTTAATATAAAGTGACTGGGAGTATATGTGAACCAAAACATTAAGTGGGATGTACATATGTTAGCAATGTGCCTCTGCTCCCTACATCACATTATCGAAGTTCATACACATGCGAGTCAGGATGGACGAGCGAAGAAAGAAAGACCAGTGCAGCATGCAGTACGCGAATGGGCAGTGACAATGCTACATCAACATTGTAATGTAGAATACTTGATCCATGAATTAAACTTCTTAAAAAGCAGTTTAGACATTTTTATTAGGGATGATAGATCCCTTCTGTTTGTAGGGTCCGATTACAATTATAAGAACACAGCTACGTCATAACCATTACTTCGAATTTCGAATGCATATTATCAATAATTTTCAGTAAACAAAAATTAAGTGAGTTGTTAGGTGTAAAACAATATTTCCTATATTTCTATAATATTAACACTCCACTAAATCCCCATTAGGCGGCGATAACCAATTAATTACGTTGCTAAATGATGACAGCTGTGTTCTTCTAATTGTAATCGGATCCTACATATAAATGTGCCGACAATAGAATACTTTGAATTTCTGCAACAACATCTCCTTTCTCTTCAAAAAGTGAAGCAGCCACTTTCAACATACAGTCTGTTCGCTATACTTACGCGGGTTTCGGATTAACAAAATTATGCAAATTAGTCATTGACAACTAGTTCTAATAAGCATCTTCCCAAGAAATTAGGTAAAATTGCCCTAATGGTCAGATTTAAATTAAAATAACATTAGGATAGGTACTAAATTTGTTACAAATATTGCAGTTGAATTGATTCTTTGCAAGTGTTGACATTGTATGTATATTGTAAATTTAGTGGAAATTTTAAAAATACCTAGACATGTGTTAGATGTAGATAGTCTAATTTGTAGTATTTTACGGATAAAAAAGAAAATGGCGGTCCTTTAAAATCGGTAATGTCTGTACAACAACGCGTATGCGATGCTCTAGGAATTAGTGAAACCAAATTAAGAGGAGTATTACAAAATCACAATAGTGAACTGCCGAAAGAAGATCACCGCAAAACTCGCCCATCATTGAAAACGAAAGATATTCCAGATGGAAAGAAATTTGAAATTCGTGATACCATTTATCGAATGAGGGCCAACAAGGAACATGTCACCTTAAATACAATTCTCTCGGAATTAATAGATAGAAAATTTGACGACATTGGCAGAACAAGTTTATGGCAAGTGATACATAACTTGGGTTTCAAATTTCAAAAGGAGGATAACAGAAAGGATCTTTGTGAAAGAAGTTCTGTCGTGCACAAGAGAATTAACTTTCTAAGAAAATATTCTAAATTTAAAGAAGAAGGGGCGAATTTTATATATTTAGACGAAACATGGATATTTTCTAGAGGTGCAACCAAGAGAATATAGCAAGATGATAACGTAAAGTCCATCAAACATACCGATGGAGAAGGGAAGCGGCACATAATTTTACATGCAGAAGGGAAATCGGGTTTTATAGAAGGTGCTGATTTAATATTTTCATCTAAATCAAAATCCAGTGACTATCACGATAATATGAACACAGAAATGTTTGTAAAATGGTTGCATAAAAAACTTCTCCCATGTTTAAGTGAGCCCAGCGTAATTATTTTAGATAATGCACCTTACCATTCTGAAATATTAAGCAAAAGTCCAACGAATTCTTGGACTGTTGATAAAATTAAAGAATGGTTGACAAAGGAACATATGCCATTTCCTCAATATATATTAAAATCAGAATTATTACGCTTGGAAAATATACACGCAAAACCAAAAACCTTTGTTGTGATCAGATTATTGAAAGTTACGGTCATCAAGTTATACGTCTGCCACCGTATCATTGCCAGTTTAATCCCATCGAATATATATGGGGAATAGCAAAACAATATTATGACAACCATATTGGGCCTAATGGTTATAGTGACGACGCAGTTCGGAAACTTGGCGAAAAGCACTTTCAATTGCAACTCCAGAAGTGTGGCGAAACTGTATATCCAAGTGCGAGAAACTAATAGAAGATTGGTGGACTCGTGAAAATAAAATAAACGGAATAAGTCTAATCATAATAAAAATTAATGGTGATGACAGTGATGATGATGACGATTATAATATTTTGGATGATAATGACTGACTTTCATTTTTGTTTATTTTTCATATGAAATTCTCTACATGGAACAAATTTTTATGTTAGAAAATTTTATTTGAGCTAAATAACCCTCTTATTATACATAGACCATATTTTCTGTGTGAAGTGTAATATAAAATTATTATTAGGTTTATAATAGCCACATTAGACTCCATTAATGAAGAAGTTTAATTCTGCTCTCAATTATACAAAAGATTCTCCATTATTATTTAATTAAAAAGTTGTACCATTTCATTTAACCAGTTGATATTTCCCCAAAGAACAGGTCAAACTTTCGGGTACTTACCTGGAATCCGAAACCCGCGTAAGTATAGCAAACATACTGTACATTCTTGTACCATTTTAAAGCCTAAAAATGACTTTATTTATATTTATTAAGTATCCAGCACATATACGCAACGCTGTTCTGCAGATTGGCGCACGGGCTACAACTACTGAATGCTTGCAACAGCAATACTCTTAGTTGAGGGTCATAAAAACATTTTGAGAGCAATTAAATCACTTTTCGACTTTTGGTTCTGATTTTTCACCTATTTCAATGCTACTGTCCTTTCTTTGTCCCTCACTAAACAACCGTTTTTACTCCTTTTTAACTCTTTTACATTTTAATATTAAAATATCACATTTTGAATATAATTTTCATTACCGAATTCTTTAAATAAAAGTAAACCTTCAACTAGTTAAGCTTTGACAGCTTCAAAACTACCCTTATTTTTTTTAAACTATTGTAACACATAATTGTAACGAAATATAATAGTGTATAACCACATCAATTTTCTAGGCCTGCTGATGGTCCATAGTGTCCGAAACTATAGTCTATTTTTATGTATGAGAGAGTATTAAAATAATAAAGCGTTCGTAATCCATAGGCGTATCACTTCTTTTAGTAGACAGTTAAAATATTTTTTGAAGTTATTCCTCGAGTATACACTTATATTTTCACCTAATTAACCTGCTTATAACTTCTAAACAACTGAAGGTAAAAAAGTGCAATTTTTTCTAAAATGTTTTATTTTTCCACAAGGTATGTTAAGAACATTGTGTCAAACGGGTTATGTAGGTATAAGGGTTTAAACTTTGACTTTTAAACAACGTTACGTTCATAAATAATAATTTTAATATAAAAACTACTTCTTACCTACAAATCCAAATCAGAATCGAAATCAGAAGATGAACTGTCGCAATCAATATTTACAATGAGTGGCTCGATCATTTCATCAGTAATATTGTCCAACTTCCACATTTTCTCTTCTTCTTTAATCGTATGATTTACTGCCTTTTCCCAGTTTTCAGGCTTCACATTATTTATAGCCTCCAAAAACAACTGTCTAACATCACTCATTTTAAAAGAATTATTTTTTCTTGAAACTTCTCCCTTTATCTGTGCCCATATCAGTTCAATCGGGTTTACTTCGCAATGATATGGTGGTGATCTAACCACCGTCATTCCACGATTTTTTGCAATTTCATCAATTTCATATTTTTTGAATTTCTCTTTATGAAGGGAACACCAAATGATACAGTTCTTTTCTCACAGAACCGGGATGGAACTTAATATTCTTTGAATTTAGCCAATTCTGTAAATCTTTTTTTAACCACTTGGTTGTGGGCATTTTTTCTATAAGTCTCGAGTGATAACTTGCATTATCCATTACTATTATACAGTTCTGAGGAAGAAGATCTATAATTTGTTCGAACCACTCTTTAAAGACATCAGCATTCATGTCCTCATGGTAGTCACCGGTACGAGTAGATTCAAAAGTCAATAAACCACCTTTAATAAAACCGTTTGAACTACCGATGTGTACTATTATTAGTCTGCGCCCCTTTCCTGATGGTGGATTTAAACCAGTAGATAAATTATTTAAAAAAGCCTGTCTTGTAACAGTTTCATCTTGCCAAAATTTATTTGGTTTATGTCCCTCGTTGATCCATGTTTCATCTAAATAAAATATATTTCTTATTTGGTTTCTCATTTCTTTTATAGTCCTTAGGTAATTTCTTCTCCATACTACAATATCGCTTCTTTCTATTAAAATAGATTTTCTGGAATGCTTTTTCCATAGAAAACCTATTTCTTTTAAAAGTTTCCATAGTGTGCTTCGACTCATTTCAGGGTAATCCTTGTCATCTCGAACCGTGGCAAGAACTTTGTCTACTGTCGGAAATTCTTTTCTAAAGAAGAAAGCATGCACTTTCCTTCGAAGTCTTTCTTTCAAAAGATTTTCTAATTGAAATTTTGGTTTTCCTGGAGCTTTACGTGCTGTTTGAAACTCGCCACATTTCTCTTCTTCAACAACTCTGTAAATCGTAGATTTCCCAACACCAAGCGTACTACTAACTAATTCCACTGTGTCATCAACACTTTTACATAAATGTTTGTCTGTAAATGATTTAAAATAATTAAATATTAATGTTTTTTCATTAACTGTTAAAGGACCGATTTTTTTGTCGTTTACGCGGCCCTTCCAAATTTTCCATGATCACACTAGGATTCACACTGCACCTTGCAAGTTGCAACTAAACGACATTTAGTAAACTGTCAAGAATACACAACTTGTACCTCCTTACTAAATGGAAAACCTATAATCGCATTTTCGGTGAAATTTGTTGGGAAGGTATTTATCTACTTATAATTCGATTACTGTAAGAAATTCTTGGAATTAAAATAAAACAAAATTGGCAAATAGGTACTTGAAAATAATCTTAAGATACGGCTATGTAATCTTTAATACACAGGGCTTTTGGCCTGTCCAAACCTTTTTCTATTGTTTTGTACAGCTTATGATTATAAAGGACCAATAAAAGACCCAAAACTTGTAATAGCTCAGGTACATTTATTACAATTTTAGGAAATATTTAGATTATTCTGTAAAAATATTTAAAATGACCGTACTAAGTTTTGTATTAGAAATGCTGTTTTATTACTCTCTCATACATAAAAATAGACTATAGTTACTACATCCTTCTAAACTTAAATCAAATTCTGTAACGAAAACAGCCTTGTGCTGAATTTCGCCTTTTCATCATTTTTCTTCTGTTTTTATGTATTATTAATGTATAACTGTGATGAATAAAGACCATTTATTTTTATTATTATTATTATAAATTGCCACATTTGTAAAAAAATGGATGATTTACTCTAATTAATAATATTTAATCTGGGTAATACTGGTAACGTATTAGTGGGTATGATTTCATTGGTTGCGCGGCCGTTTCGGCAACCCGCGTCGCATTGAACTGTCAAGTTTACTAATAAAATACTTTGGTCAGTTTTTGGGTAATTTTTATTTGAATGGTTCGTATATAGACATACGAACTTCGACAACCTTCAAAACATAATTAACTTGTTTTGCAGATTTGGTAGGTATGCGGTGATTAACTTTTGATTTTTTTTAAAGTATCGTGACATTTCCATGGGTTTATCCAATATTTACGTAATTATTAGCGTTACCTTGATATTTCGCAGTAATAATTTTAATATCAATTGCAGTAACGAGATAGTGATTAATGGAAGGCGAACAAAAGCAGACAATGGTTAGCTGACAATAATTGTACAATTCACGTTTTTGCTTTTCATACGTGACTGTGGTTATTTGGCAATCATTTTTTTATTTATAAAAAATACTAAATAATTGTGTCCTCGTTTCAAGTTTTGTCACAGTATTAACAAAAAATATAAATTTTAAATAAAGTAAATTTTTACGATTTGAACATATCATCTTATTAATGTATTAAAATTGATTAGGATTAAGCCTCATCCTACAAAATCCACCAAATAGAGATGTAAATGCTACTTCAGCGCGAAACAAGACACAAAAAGCCTTTAATTTTGCATAACATCTAGAATTTACGTTCCAGCCGAATGATGATGTTTATTTTAATTGGATAAAATTAGCATTAGAAGATATCATTATACCTAATTTCCCAGTAAAAGTCTGATGAAATTTAAACAAATCTATTACCTACCTAAATCAATCCGATTTAATTAGCGGAGAGCCTAAAATGTCAAAAGTACCAGAGGTCATTTTGATCACCAAACAAGTAGAGCTTCAACACAAAGTTTAATCTTAATGAGGTCATTATTCACGATATAGGTGACACATACTATCATTACTTAACACCAGTTATTTAAAGAAGGTATTTGTCGATAAGTTTCCTTTTTTCGACCTCACTTCTTCACTTGATTTTCGATTCGAAGAATCTATCATCCCATGAAGTTATTTTTCGAATACTTAGCTGATACGAGATTACTGCGGGGGCATATGAGTCCCAACGAATTTTAAATAATCTAAAGATGCATCTTAGTTCCGTAAATGGGTATTATTTTGAGTTTACCGTATTCTTAGAACCTTCTACAAACATTTCCTTATACTTTTGAACCGATTGAACAAGTACGCTCTGATACGAATCTTTCTAAAAAAGAATTTCCTGTACAATGGATTATCCCTAATACAGAATTTGTTTCTAAACAGAGAGAGAGGATATTTATATTTTTTAGCAGATAAAAGATGTACTGTTGTTATATAATTGTCATAGCAATACTGTCAGACTTATCACCAGAAAATTACCAAAAGAACGAATTTACCTGTCTAGAAGCAATAATATTTTACAATATATTTATGGGCGGAGAACAGAACTTTGGCACATGGATCGAAAATCAACCAAATGGCGGAGAAAGGTCTTTTATAGGTTGTATATAGTTGTCCTATAGTAAATGCATTGTTCCTTTAGCAGCACAACTTATAGAACTTGAGAGATCCAAATCTCAAGTAAAAAGACGTTTATCTGGTAGAAGTTGCAAAACAAAAAAGACAATGATCAACGTTACCTTCTTAAATTGCCACTAGAAGAAGATGTTTCCGATGCACCCGAAATAAAAAAGAAGTCTGGATACAAACCATCTGCATAGCCTGTAACCTTCCCCTTTGCAAGAACTGTGTTTGCCACATCATTCTTAGATGTATTTTTTTAGTAAAATTTTAATAAACTTTTCTTTTTGGTATTTGTTTTTGGTCTCCTATGGGCACTTATTTGTCACATTATAAAATACATGCAGGTACTTTTATTATGAATATCCCCAAAAGAATATTTTTGGTACATTATTAAAAAGTATTCCCTGAATATTCTCCAAATATTCATAGAAAAAGCCACAACCGCTAGTATATTCTAATGACATTTCTCAGTTTATTCAGAATATATTGATATGGAAACACCCTGTATGTGAATTCCAACAGAAATACAAAATCTTAAAATGGGTGGGTTCAAAATCTAAAAAATAATTTACAATAAAAATTTTATATTAATGAATTTAAATAAAAAAAAAATATTCTTCTTCTTCTTCTTCTGTCTTCTGCCCTGGCTACTCTCCTATTCGATCTGTTTATACCTTCCTAGTTCCTCTGCAAACTCTACTGGCTTTGCCTATATGCTGTGGTCTCTATCTGTCTCTGTGTATCTGGTACCATCCTTTACTTCTTTTTTATCTTTCTTTATATCTGCTACTCTCTGCTCGTTCTTTAAACGTATTTTTATTTTCAAATAAAAATGTTTTACCTTTTATTTTATATTTTTCTTTGTTTAAATCTTCCAATCTTTAACATATATCTTCTCTAACAATATTACTCTTCAATATAACTTAATTTCAATCCCTACATTCAATAATCCATCTGACTTTTCTAAAAATTCCTATTTGACCACCTTTTTTTTCTGACAATCACTATCTATCAAAAAAATCATATCCTTTGCAAACTTGATAATTTAAAAAAATATATTTCTAGATTCTCTACATTCTTTTCCAACCTCTTATTTACTTTATTAAAATAACTTCATACTTCTCCTCATTGATACTATCTAATTTTCTCCGTGGTTGTTACCCTTCTTTCATTACATATATCGGACTTTCATTCGTTATTTGGAATGTTCTTAAAAAAAATCTACCTTTTTTTTTATTATCAGTGACTTTTATCATTTACTATATTCACTAATTCTGAATATTTACTAATTTATTTTTAATTTATGTTTCATACGTTCATTTTCCATTTCTTGTCCTGTCTACTGATCCTTTTTTGTTACATTTCTGCTTTTCTTTAAATTTATTCCTTGTCTTTTCCTTTTCAGATGTAACTATTTTCAATTATTCTTCTCTTCCTATAATTCCTTTTATTTTCCTTTTCTTATCAATTGTTATTTTGTTCCCATCTCTTCTTACTTTTTCCCATATTTTGTCAAATAATTTTTTCTATTTTTAATGTTCCTTTTTTAGTTTTTCATTCCTTTTCTTGGTTCTACTTCTATTCCTCACTTCCTGTTTATATATTTTAATTTCACTATTAACGCTATTAACACTTTGTTCAATAGCACTTATTTTTTTCGTAAATATTATTTCTTGTTCGCTTTTTTCTTTCATTTCTATTTCTTCTAGATTTGATATCTTTTTTCCCTGATCCTCATCCTCCGATATTATCTTTTCCATATCTGCAGATATTTTATTTTTTAAAGCAAATTATTTTTCTTATAGTATTTTATATTTCTTATTTTGTTCATTTTCTACTTCTTCAATTCTACCTTTCATTTCTATTCTTAATTTTTTCTTTATTTCTTCAAATCTTACATCTGTTTTTACTTTTAATTCTTCAAATTTCTTCAATAATTATTCTTTATCTTGTTTCCTATGTTCCTCCATCTTCTTATTATTCTCAATCATTTATTTTTTATCCTCCTTTCTGTTGTCATCCATATTATCTAATCTGTTATTAATTTCCATAAACATTATTTTATTGTTTTCCTTTATTTCCATCATCAACGCAAACATGTTCCTTAAAACTCCTTCATCTTCCTTCCTTACTACATCTTCCTTTTGTTGTTATCTTCACCTGTCCCTGTATTTTTTAAATCTCCTTGTCCTACTTGTAAATTTTCTTCCTCGTCTCTTCCATTGTCTTTCATTATTCCAGCCTGGAAAAAAGTAGAATTTCCGGGAATAGTTTCTCATAGCAACAAATTATTTGCTTGCAAAATACCAGAGTTGATTTTTTTTTGGAAATCTTCAAAAAGTATTTATTTTGATAATTTTTAAAAGAAATTTAAAAAACCGTTTACGTGTGCCATTCTGTATTAAATCTATGAAAATTTGCTGCGTTTTGTTTTAATAAATACCTTTTTTTTAATGTTTCTCTAGACAGCTGCCTTAAGGTACCATTTCGGTAGGCGCGACAGACGACTGCCGACGCGACATACGACCGCCGACGCGACCGGGAAGTGTCGCTTCACATCTAAAATACATACAATTATATGAAACACATTTCGCACGGCGCGACACGAGAAGTGTCGTCACTTCTGAATCTGTCTCGGGGTCACTGTCCTCGGGGTCACTGTCCTCGGAGTGTCGCACTCGAGGTCACTCTCCTCGGACATCGCTTCTTTTTGGGGGTGATTAGGTTGGAAATTTCTTTCGATTTAGGCAGCGTTGCCAGATTTTGGAACAGTATGGGTAAAAAAAAACCGTAGATCTGAACAGTAGATTTTAATACAGGGGGAAATAATTAAAATTTGCAGTGTAGTAAATAAAGAAACAAGAATATAAGAAACGAAAAATAAACTTTTTTCTACCCAAATTAGAAAGTAAACAAAGAATAAAAACAAATAAAAACATTTTTATCATATACTTAACGTACGGGAAAAAACCAATGAAAAATAATAGGTACCTACTTCTTTTAGATCAGTCTGAATCAGATAATTCAAAATCGTAGTGTGCATGTTCTTTTTATGATGCCCTATTAATTCTTTGTTTCATTTTAAATAAAAACATAATGATTATCTTGATGTTTTTTTTTATTGAGCCAACCTACAGTAGTGGATGCTTATTACGCTGTTTTTACTGCAGAAAATTTACTAGAGAAAATATTCTTTAACCATTTGCTGAAGAATGAGGCAAACTTAATAAATTAAGAACAAAATTTACTAGAGACAAAAACACTGGATCTACGTAAAAACAGTAATTCTGGCAACGCTGATCGTTCCCTTAAATGATTATTTGCAAGTGTCGCGCGACACTTCTCTAAGCGTCCGAAATGTACGGAGCGTAACATTTATGCATCTGTCGTCCTACTTGTCGCCTCAGTGGTCTCCTGTCTCCTGACGCGGCTACCGAAATGGTACCTTTATCGTTGCACAACTTAGCTCTCAATATTCTCGACATACATAACATCTCGATGTATTCACAGTGGCGCGCATATAAATTCAATTTTATATTAGAAAATCCTCAACACATTTTTGCTGTAAATTATTTAAATCGGTAATAGTATGGACCAAAATGAACAAAAAAGTCTTCATAGACATGGGTCTGCAAAGTAATCGATTCGGAGACATAGTAGATTGTTCTTTTTTGAAACAATTAACTACAATTATTTTTTACTTATGTAAAAACAAATGACCGAATGAATAAACAAACAAAAGGAGCTTCTAGCAAAAACAAATTTACAAAATATGTTCATAGTACCCTCCTTCTATTTCTGAAGTATATTCGCACTCTTCTTAAAACCCCCTCATTGGCCTGAATTTGTTGTCATTTTTTGTTAATTGGTAGCTGTAGCTCCTCGAGGCTACTTCACAAAACATCAGCCAACTATGATAAGAAAATGCCAAGTTTTTGCAAAATAAAAAGGTGTGAAAAAGAATAACCTCCCATATTTCCGAAACCGTTACTTTTTATATAATTTATTAAAACTTTTTTGTCATGTTGGTCCATACTGGTACCTCTTTAAATATTTTACACTCTTTTTTAACATCCTGTATAGCCAGTACCTTTAATACAAAATATTATTTTCAAATTTTAGAATTTAACTTAGTTTTATTATAAGCATACACATTAATACTATTTTTTAGGTAAGTATTAATTTATTTTTCTATGTTCTTATGTTTTTCTTCAGAAATCATCAATGTTTTTCTACCCATTACGAGTGTTTGTTTATAACATTTTTCAGTTTCTTTTTTAAATTTTGCTGGTAAAAAGTTTGTCTATGCGCTTCTTTATTCATAATTTGTATTTTTACATTCTTCCTTGACACAAGTTGCAGAATTTATCAAATAATGACAAGAAATTAAATAAAGGAAAGATTTACAAGTGACTAGTAAGATGTTTTATTTAAACGTGTTGCCAAATCATTTATCAATTGTTTATGAATATTTATTTTTCGTGTTTAATAATATAAATTTACACTATTTCTAGCTTTAAGTGGCTATATTGGTTCTTAAAACTGTAATAAATAAAACCTTTGCTAATAAGGTTTAACAAAACTAAAAACAATGCATGACAATTCCAAAATAAATTATGACATTTAACAAACAATTAAACAAATACACAAGGTAAATAAAATATCACTACATTCTTCCCAAGTTAATTTGTTATGTAGTCTTTTAAATATTTAGGTGTTCGTCTGAAACGAATAGAACGGTTTTGCGCACTACATTTTTCCGTTTTGTAACAAGACTCCTGGGAGAACGTAGAAACTTCATTAAAGTCTTCTGAAATTTCGAATTTTGCAGTTTCCTCCGGGGCCCTCTGATTTGTAAAGGAGTTTTATAGCCATTGAAATGAAACTCAATTGAAGAATGTTGTTCCAAAACATTTAGGCCAATAATTACATAATGACAGAACAGAGGCATTCAAGTGGTAATAATAGAAACCTTGGATATAAACATCAATAAAACAGTGCCCTTCTACATAAGTATTTAATAAAGTTTTGGCCATTGATATTTGGCTAGAGCTAGGATAGGATATACTTTGAGATTAAAACCAGCAAGAAATTTTGAATTAATATAAGTGTCGGAGCTACCAGTATCAATTAAGGCTTGTGCCTAAACATTATTAACTTTTGTTGATATAGGTGTTTTAGAAAGGCATTTGGGGACGGCTAATATAACTTTAATAATGCCTTCAGTTGTGGGTCTGTTCAGTCGTAACTTATTTTGACAAACCTTTGCGAAATGTCCATGCTTCTTGGATTCCTTGCAGACTACGTCTCTGGTAGGACAAACGGAACGTGGATGTTTTTTATTGCCACAAAAATAGCATTTGGGCCAATTTAAAGCAACATTTAATATTTGATGTTCTTGTTCAGTGTTTTCCTCTTTAGGTGAAGGGACAGCATTGACGAAAGAGGTTGGGCGTATGCTTCGGCATGTTTCTTGGCAGATTCTAAGGCGCTGGCTTGAGTTATGGCTTCTTCTAAACTTAAAGTGCTATTTTCTAAGAGCCGTTGTCGAAATTCTTGGCAGTTTAATCCGCTTATGAATGAATCACGTATATAATCTTCTCTATTCTTATCAATATCAGAACCAAAACTGCATTCCTTACTTAACTGCTTAAGGATTTGTATATATTGGTTTACAGATTCTCCTGTTAGTTGTTTGCGAGTCAAAAGTTGATATTTGGCAAAAATGTCATTTTCGGAAGACGATGATTACATTGAACTAACACCTCCTGAAATCCGCGCCGCTGCTAAAGTGGCGTCGTTGGAATTATTACCTGAAATATCGAGGAAAAATTATGAGATTGCATTCAACAAATTTATGTCGTGGAAACAAACAAAAAATGTAGGTATCCTCTTTTTCCGAAGACACTGTGCTTGTATATTTTATGGAAATTTCTAGTAAATACAAATCGTCTACTTTATAGACAAACTATTCCATGCTAAAAAGCATGTTAAACTTTAGATTTGCACTTTAACGTAGATCACTATTTAAAAATGCTTTGTGAATATAAATACAAATGTAACAAAATTATTTTAGAAAGTCATGGTTTAAAATTGGAAACCAGAAAACTCGTGCCTTTGCTTCAAACAGACGTATTCTTAGATTAAAAACATATTTAATACTTATCCTTATTAATCCTCGTTTTCTTTGGTTGCGGACATAGTAAAATGTCAATTAATCCGTTCTACAGCTGTTCGGGTTTTAAGCTCTTTGCATATTACCTGTTCTTGGGTTTGTTTTATAGGTGGTAGCGACTAAATAACTATTTTTTCGTTCTTTCGTTTATTTCAATGAACTCGACAAAATTAATAGGTAATAAAAAGTACCTATATAGAAATTGTTTCGACAATATGCTAAATATATTTTAATTAAATTTGGAGTTAGTATTACTTGGTTGTTCTATGATTTTACTTGTTATGCGAAAATAAAACAATAACTGCCTTGCTCTCGAAAAACGATACCAGCAACTGTCGCAACCATCTATTTATAAAACCCGTAACCACCTGAGCCATAGAATGGTTCACGCTTTTGTATCTTCCAACTTCGACTTATGCCGTTTTTTTTCTTTTTCAGTTCAAGTACAGGTGAATGGCAAGCCAGTCAGGGTAGAGCTCTGTGATACAGCTGGAGAGGTAAATATTTCTACAAAAGTATCTTAAATAATAGTACTATATTGTGTTGGATACAGGTAGTAAAGAATTATAAAAAGATGTCGGAATATAAGGAAATAAAAAAAGAAGGGAGGGAATACTTATTTACTTGTAGGAGGATGGAGGATCAGGAAATGTAAAAAAATTGCGATTAATTGTACTTAAATAACAGGATGAGACTAGTTTCTTGGCACATAATTGCGATAACAAATAAAGTAATTCAGATATATGTGGATTATTTTGATTTAGATATTAATTTTAGACTCGCATTTTCATACACGTTTATTTTAAAAAAAAGTAAAAATTTGATTTAGATTTGTTCAAAACTTAATTCAATAATAATAATAATAATAACAAGTCAACCATTTTGTGATTTTTAAACTGTTGACGTACTTACGCGGGTTTCGGATTAACAAAATTATGCAAATCAGTCATTGACAACCAGTTCCAATAAACCCCATCCCAAGAAATTAGGTAAAATTGCCCTAATGGTCAGATTTAAATTAAAATAACATTAGCGTAGGTACTAAATTTGTTACAAATATTGCAGTTGAATTGATTCTTTGCAAGTCTCGACATTGTTTGTATACTGTAAATTTAGTGGTAATTTTAAAAATGCCTAGACGTGTGTTAGATGTAGATAGCCTAATTTGTAGTGTACATAAGTATTTTACGGATGAAAAAGAAAATGGCGGTCCTTTAAAATTGGTAATGTCTGTACAACAACGCGTATGCGATACTCTAGGAATTAGTGATACCAAATTAAGAGGAGTATTACAAAATCACAATAGTGAACTGCCGAAAGAAGATCACCGCAAAACTCGCCCATCATTGAAAACGAAAGATATTCCAGATGGAAAGAAATTTGAAATTCGTGATACCATTTATCGAATGAGGGCCAGAAAGAAACATGTGACCTTAAATACAATTCACTCAGAATTAATAGATAGAAAATTTGACGACATTGGCAGAACAAATCTATGGCAAGTGATACATAACTTGGGTTTCAAATTTCAAAAGAAGGATAACAGAAAGGCCCTTTGTGAAAGTCGTACACAAGAGAATTAACTTTCTAAGAAAATATTCTAAATTTAAAGAAGGAGCGAATTTTATATATTTAGACGAAAGATGAATATTTTCTAGGGGTGCAACCAAGAGAATATGGCAAGATGATAACGTAAAGTCCATCAAACATACCGATGGAGAAGGGAAGCGACACATAATTTTACATGCAGGAAGGAAATCGGGTTTTATAGAAGGTGCTGATTTAATATTTTCATCTAAATCAAAATCCAGTGAATATCACGATAATATGAACACAGAAATGTTTGTAAAATGGTTGCATGAAAAACTTCTCCCAGGTTTAAGTGAGCATAGCGTAATTATTTTAGACAATGCACCTTACCATTCTAAAGTATTAAACAAAAGTCCAACGAATTCTTGGACTGTTGATAAAATTAAAGAATGGTTGACAAAGGAATGTATACCATTTCCTTAATATATATATTAAACTCAGAATTATTACGCTTGGCAAATATACACACAAAACCAAAAATCTTTGTTGTGGATCAGATTATTGAAAGTTACGGTCATCAAGTTTTACGTCTGCCACCGTATCATTGCCAGTTTAATCCCATCGAATATATATGGGGAATAGCAAAACAATATTATGACAACCATATTGGGCCTAAAGGTTATAGTGACGACGCAGTTCGGGAAACTTGGGCGAAAAGCACTTTCAATTGCAACTCCAGAAGTGTGCCGGAACTGTATATCCAAGTGCGAGAAACTAATAGAAGATTGGTGGACTCGTGAAAATAAAATAAACGAAATAAGTCCAATCATAATAACAATTAATGGTGATGACTAGAGCTGGGAATATATGCAAAACGCCATATTTTTCATATATATACCTACAATTTTTGATTTTGAATGCATATATTGACATTTTCTTCTAAAATTTTGAAGAATTAACTTTTACCTGTAATAAATTACGGTTAATGGTGTAGGTACATGAGAGGATTAAATTATAAACACCCTCCTTAAACCAACAAATTTTGCTAAATATCCTTTCAGGTAGTTGTATTAATATCTTCAAATTTCTAAATGACTCAGTTTACTTTCAACTTCATTTCAGTCTTTATTGTTGTGTTGTGTTAACCAGTGGGAAAAATGGCAAAATTAATTGAGTCGTGGGTAAAATCTTATTCAGATTTTGTTGTAGAAGGTGATAACCAGGTGTTTTGTAAAACATGTTCTAAAATTGTAAGTACTTTATTATTTTATTTTGACCTTTCACAATGGTAAATCAAACGACAGTAAAATATTATTTCAACTCACAGTTAAAAAAAAGTAGGGCAACTTTACAACGTACGCATTTATTTAATTTAATTAAAACTTCAACATCTACAGGAATTTATTTGTTTTAGATTCCATGTAAAAAAAAGATTCAAATCGACCAACACGCGAAAACACCCTCACATATAGCAAAGCAGAAATCTAAAGACACTCGCAGACAAAGTTAACTTCCCTTGAAACAATATTTAGAATCTGGATCGTCTAGAAATGAACAAGCTATTATTAATGAAGATTTATGCAAAGCTTTAGTGACTTCGAATATCCCTTTAATACGATTAAATAATCCAAATCTCCGATTATTTTTGCAAAAATACTGTAAATTTAATATTCTAGAGCAATGTATATTACGCAAACGTGGTGTTGACAGTTTGTACATTGAGACTCGTGAAAAAATTCGTGAGGTTACCGTTGGAAACCATTTCTACATTATTGTGGATGAAACAACAGACTCTTGTGATCGATATATAGCCCATTTAATGATAGGTTCATTACGCGAAGAACTGCAAATTGGCCCATATCTAATCGCTTCAAAGCAATTAGATAAAACAAATAACTTGACAATAACTCGTTTTATCCAGACAGAATTGTCTTCCTTTTTTCTTCCGGAAACCGTTCCAACAGAAAAATGTTTATTGCTGTTATCCGATGCTGCCTCGTACATGGTAAAAGCCGCACAAAATTTAAAAATGTTTTATGAAAACTTAATCCATGTTACATGTTTGGCTCAGGGCCTTAACAGAGTTGCAGAAGAAATTAGGTCTAACTTTCCTTTAATAAATGATTTAATTAGTAATTTAAAAAAAATATTTCTTAAAACTCCTCTAAGAGCTCAATTGTACAATGAAAAATTTCCTGAATTACAGATACCACCGGAACCTGTGATTACTCGGTGGGGTACCTGGCTTAAAGCTGCCTTTTTTACGCAGATAATTATGAAAAAATTAAAGAAATCATATTTGATTTTGATGATTCATCTAAGGGAGTATCTAATATTACCAAAGAAATTAGTGTTTTTAAAAAATTATGCATTTGTACCAAAAATTATATTAGATTTAGAACAAAAAAATTTACCCTTGGTGACTTCCGTAAATTTAATTAAGACGTTTGAATCAGAGTGTAAAAATGTCCAGGGGGTCGATTCTCGACTTTTTTCCTATAGGAATTTGGTTGATTTTCCTATAGGAAAGTAGGTTACGTATTCTGGAGTCAAGTTGTAGGAATATTTTCCTAAGCAGTTATAGGAAATGATTTCCCATGCTCATGAGACAGGGAATTTAATTTTCCTACAAGATTTTGTAATCGCGCTTGTGCAATAGTAGCTTGTTTAATGTGGTTTATTGATTTTTGCTTACTTTTTAGGCGATTCCAAACTCATTTAAAAAAGAAACATACTATATTATTAAAAGTTAATTTTAATTTGACGAGTAAAATTATCATATTTGAAATGTCTTTAAGTCAATAAATAAAGTAAACCAAAATCCATAAATTTTTTTATGAAAATTTAACCAAAGAAACTAGTTACTTTTGAGTATTTTTTTGCGAAATTCGCACATCAGGATTCCTCGACGGAGCCCAAACCAAGTTTTAATGATGTATGATGTGAATTTTACTATAATTTTATAAATATTGAAAGTATTCCTATATTTTTGTATTTCAAATCAGAAATTAGAGGATACAAGCATTAACCATTTGGTGTAGGAAAAACATTTGTACTAGTTACTTTCTTTAGTTTCTACTTATAAATATAAATAACGGCAGGGCCGCCGAGAGCCAAGCCGGGCCCCAGGACAATTCTCTAGATCGGGCCCCGTGACAAAAAAACAGCTCTTCACACAAAAACTTTTCCTATTTGGATTCAATTTTCAAAATTTAAGTTTGCACCTATTACTTCTGTAGATGTCGAAAGGAGTTTTTCTTTGTACAAGTACATACTTACTGATAGGAGACAATCATTTAATACAGATAATTTAGAAAAACATCTAATTGTTCATTCGTTTTATAATAATGTTGATTTGTAAATAAAATTACTTAATAATTAGTAAAATAAAACAAATAATAAATATTAATAAACTATTTCGATCAAATTACAAATTACTCTTATTGCATATGCTCTGCATATTTTTCAATTGTTTACGCATATATTGAAGTATTTTGCGGCATATATATGCGCATATTTAACTACTTTTTGGGTGCATATATTCCTAGGTCTAGTGATGACAGTGATGATGATGACGATTATGATATTTTGGATGATAATGACTGATTTTCATTTTTGTTGGCAAGTTCAATTTTTTTATTTTTTATTTGAAATTCTCTACATGGAACAAATTTTTATGTTAGAAAATATTTTATTTGAGCTAAATAACCCTCTTATTATACATAGACCATATTTTCTGTGTGAAGTGTAATATAAAATTGTTATTAGGTTTATAATAGCCACATTGGACTCCATTAATGAAGAAGTTTAATTCTGCTCTCAATTATACAAAAATTCTCCATTATTATTTAATTAAAAAGTTGTACGTTATTTTTCATTTCATTTAACCAGTTCATATTTCCCCAAAGAACATGTCAAACTTTCGGGTACTTACCTGGAAATACTCATAAAATTTTTAATCCGAAACCCGCGTAAGTATAGCGAACAGACTGTATATTGTCACTTCATCTCCAAATAGTGTCCTACCAGTAATAGCTGAAAGTTTGCAGATGTTGAGTAAATATACTCTTTAAGGCCACAGTATCATCATCCAATATTCGTTATATGAACTAATTTTGATAGATGTCATTTATGTGTCATAAATTAAGAATCCTTTTGTTCTACAGATGGAGCAATACTATTCCATATTTAATAGTTCTTTTGTTCAACAGACGGTGTAATAATTTTATTAATTCTAAACGGGAACTGTTATAAAATAACAAATTCATCACCCCTAGCCACTACGCGATGATAAGTAAACGAGTTCTTGAATATGTAGCAAGTACCTAAATAAAAGTTTTAGATTAGATTCGGGACATCGGTATATTTACTTAGTAGTTCATTCTTATGTCCAGTCAACAAAGGACACAGGTCTTCGTATCATTACGAAGGGACATAGAACAACTGACGATTCTCTGATTAAAAATAAGACAACTAAAACAAATCATGCTTAGATAAAATGTTTCTCGTTTTCGAATTACGGTGTTAAAATCCAAAAAATATTTATGGCTATATTTTTTTATTACTCACAACAATTTTACTAAATTTAGGAAAGGTTTTTGGTGTCATAATATCCACCTATAAGCAAAAAAATTAGTTACCTTAATTAACTTTTCCAGTGGCGTACAGCATTGGTACGTAATACCGCATCCCTCCTAAATTTTACGTCACTACCTATCCAAAAAGTTATTTGGACATAAAATTTTAAATTTTTTGATGTTTTTTAAATAAATAAATGTACTCTTCTTAGAAATTTAAAAAAAAAATCGAAATTTCAAAATTTCAAAATTTTTAAATTGTGCGAATATCTCAAAAACTAAATCAACTTTATTTGAAAACCATCAAAAGTTTTTGGACAGTGGGCTAAAATTTAGAAGGGAAAAAGATGTTACTTGTTTATGACGTACGCCACTGGTTAAGCTTATTTAACTTATTTTTTGCTGATAGGTGTATTTTATTACACCAATAACGTTTGCCGAATTTAGTAAAATTAAACTGAGTAATAAAAAAATTGCAGCTATTCATAATTTTTGATTTTCAACTTTAAAACCCTGTTTTTCGGAAACGAGTAATGTTTTACCTACGGATGTTTCGTTTAATCGGATTATTTCTAATCAGTTAATCTTCAGTTGCTCCCATTCTTAATGGAATACCCTGTATATACCGAAAGGTCTTACAACCAAAGAACCAAATAAAAAAAAGACAAATGTAATAAAAAAGTGTTTCTATTACCTTATTTACCCACAATACTTTATTTAGATGCATCAGTAAGTATTATTTTCAAAAAATTTAATATCTATTATATGTAAGTTGGCGGCATACGGAAAACTTTTTTAAGAATTTTAAGAAAAAAACTTATTTTTCATAAACAATTGCATAGTCTATTAATTATATTAATACATAAAAAGTTATGCATGGTCTAAAACCTTAAATTCAATCATCTGATATCAAATTTTATCAGTCGTATATAGGGTTTGTCGAAAATAAAAGTATTTTATCTCGAGCAAAATCATATTTTTGACAAACCTTGTAAAACCGACTGATAAAATTTGATATCGGGTGGTTGCATTTTCTGTTAGACCATGCATACATTTTTATGAATAATAAAAAAGTTTTCTATATGATGTCAACTTACATAGATATACTGTGTGTATGCAACTTATGACATATTGCTGAGATGTTTTTGTAAGATAAAATAAATTAATCATAAAATTTTACTTCATTTGTAGAGTCGCAATTTATGTTTTCATATCTTCACTTTTTTTATCAATTCAGAATTACAGTACTATTTTCAATTATTAATAAAAATTACGTGTGTCTTTTAGATTAATTAATAACAAACATAAGCATTTTTGAAATATTAATAAATAAATACCAATTAAACAACAAATGAATAAAAAAGCATTTAAAACACGTTGACTGCCGAAGCAAATGTTGTGATCGAGTCTGCTGAGCCGAAGTAGTTTATCTAAAAATTTAAGTGTTTTTACGTTTTAAGGGTAAAGTACCTAGTTTAAGTAAATACTTAGGTAAACTACAGTAGAAGCGTGAATAAAATATATAAACGCGGCACGGGATTAAATTATTACAAACATGCCGCGTGCATATATTGTGAATAATATATTCAGGTTGTTCCATTAGTGTTATAGACACGTAAACAATTTCTAAATAAAAGTTATATGAATTTCAAAAATAGGTATTTTAAAGATATTTTTAGACATACAGGGTTTTTAGTGACAAATAAAAAGGTATATTTTTTAAATAGATAACCCTGTATTTTACTTCAGTTTTAGAATGCTTTGGTCATACTCTATTTAACCCTTAATTTTATTAACAAATATTGCAGGGTTGCCAATAAATTAATTTTTTTTTGAAATTAGAGAATGATGCAGACCCCAAATTAAATTATCATAATTTAGGTAGGTTGACAATGATTTCAAATTTTTTTTAAAATGTAGTAATAAGATACTAAGCTAACGAACAGTGGTGATAGAACTGGATTATTTTATACAGAGTGTTTTGAAAAAAAAGTCTTAAATATGGCTAATTCCAAGTTAATTTTATTTATTTTTTTTCAGATGCCACACCCTGTATATTATTTAAGCATACAATTCCTTATAAATTTACATATAAATAAATACGAAAAAAATTTATATAAAAGTTGTATGACCATATTTAACAATTATTCATAAATATACAGGGTGGTCCATAAACGATTGTCTGACCAAACCTATACCTTTTTAAAGTAAAACATCCTCGAACAATAATTTCAATTTCATTCATTTGCTATGTTGTATATAGGGTGTGTCAAAATGGAACACCCTGTATGTTATGCCACCAATTAATTAATACAGGGTATTCCATTGAAAAAATTTAAACATTTGTAACCTCGCATGTTGACACACCCTATATATAACATAGCAAATGAATGAAGTCAATTAAAATTATTTGACGACGTGAAAACAATCAAATATGTATAACTACCTGCAGGGTGTTTTGCTTTAAAAATGTATAGGTTTGGTCAACATCTTTTTCATGGACCACCCTGTATATATAGGAATAAGTTTTAAATATGGTCATACAACTTTTATATTAATTTTTTTTTCTTATTTTCAATAATAAAACAGTAATCGATCAATTGAGCACTGATGGGTCACTCTGTATATATGTTATTCTCTAACATGTTGGTATCGTTGGATATGCAAATTTATAAGGAATTGTATGTTAAAATATTACACCGGGTGCTGCCTTTGAAAAAATTGAGTAATTTGAACTTATAAGTAACCATATTTAAGAGATGTTTCAAAACCCTCGATATAAAAGAATCCAGCACTATCACTACTATTGGTTATCTTAATGTGCTATAAGTCAGTCTATTAAACAGTTTTAAAATCAATGTAATCCTACCTAAATTATGATAATTTAATTTGGCGTCTGCATCATTTTCTAATTTCATAAAAATTTAATTGCTTGGCAGACCTGTAATATTTTTTAAAATTATTCTAGAGTGGAATACAGTATTACCAAACCATTCTAAGATTGAAAAAAATAAATGTTCTATTTTAAAAATATGCCAGGCAAAAATGTAACACCCTGTATATCAAAAAATATTTTTAAAATATGTATTTTTCAAATCCATATAACTTTTCTTTGAAATATGTTTGCGTGTCTTTAACACAAATTAAAATATTGAACAATTACGCACGAATGGGACATACACATGGGTACATACACATAGCAGTGAACGTGTTAACAGAAATAAGATTCCTTAAGAAGATAAAATAACATTCAGAAAAAGAAAGCCAAGTCCGCAAATATTACGTGCGTATCATACAGTGATGCCAGGTCATTCGGATTCAAATTACCTCGGAATACAATAAAGTTCCACCCCTTTCTTGCATTTCACCATTGTATATTTCACCCACTTTAAAATGAAATTCGTCCTAGAAAGAATTGTGAAATTATCGTATAAATCGATAATCTGGCAACGTGGCCAACACTTGTTCAAGGGAAAATAAATCGATAATTTTGTAGTTGGAACCAAGCGAGACAAATATATATGAAAATCGCGAAGCAATAAAAGACGACATACAGCTGTATCACTGATTTAAAAATTGGTACCTCTAAACAATCATTCACCTATTAAAACCATCTCTAAAACAGAGTAGCTACATTGTTTTTTATGATAACATCTTCTTAAAAATAGATGAACTACACAATTACAGGAATTCATAGAAAATAAATTTATCAAATATTTGTTAATCGTATGGCGGGATACTTGGAAAAATATGTAGAATGAAATCTCCTACTTTTTAGCTCTGGTTTTAAAATCATATTTTATGATTTTTTTAAATATAGTGTATAAACAGGACAAATAAAAAAATAGAAGATTTCATTCTCCAAACCTGGTAGAAGATTCTTTTTAGCGGGATTTAAATGCAATCGGAAATGGTGAACCCTTGCTTCTTATATGAAAATTACAGTGATACTGCGACCTTAACCCCAGCTGTACCAAAATAATTTTAAAACTTTGGTTCCTAAAACTCCTTATTTACAATTTTTTTTCGATGGCCTTTAACTATGAAAAAAAAACAAATTAAACTTTTTATTTATCAAATGGGTCAATAAAAATGCATCACTACAAAAAAAAAACTTTAAACAAAATATTATTTTTTTATGAAAATAGAACTAAATTAATTAATCAGGAAAAATCAGCTTTTATTTATTTTTACTCTCCATCTTCATGTTTTGAACAATAAGAAAAAAACTACTGTTTTTTTTTCTTTCAATTTTCCCAAAAATGAAATTTCCCGGAAAAACAGTTATGTTGTAGAAATATGTATTTTAGCGGCATGACGTGTATCATAAATTAGAGAACTCATAGAAATAAAGACACGTAGCCGAAAAACATTCTTGAAAATATAGATTTAGGGTCTTCACTGACCTGGCCCACTTTCAGTAAAGCGAGGATTAAATCAAATAATCATTGACATTTGTACTACAGATTACAACAAATGCAACAATAGAAAAGAGTATGTATTTTATTTTGTGTTTATGTAAATTACGTAGTCACGTTTTTATCCTAGCGCCACGATTATTTAGAGATAACGCTTGCAAATTCATCCATTTTTTATTATACTGACGTGTTAAAACATATAACATAATTTGTACATAAATTGCATAATTGTCTAGTTTGTCATACGAGCTAGTTTTACAAACTATTAAGTCACTTCTTTGAACTAATTTCGACCCCATTTTAAATGTAATTTATTGTGAATTTTTTATTTGTTCTAGCTCAGTGTTTTTCAACTCTTGCTTAGAGAGTCACAGTCGCAAGCCAGGTAAAAGTAAAAAGCAAGGAATGTAGTCCTATACTACGATAAACAAATAATTTCAGTAAAAAGGCTGTGCTTGTTTATTTTATAATAATGAGTCAAATCGTGATTTTATTGTATTATAGCCTTTATGTTCATATTGAAGAGAATGCCTACCCGCTCCAGTTTTCCGGCTGAGTGTTTTCTTGATTGGTTGTGACCCTAGGGCGTTTGAAAGAACTGCGTGCACGTCCCACTTCATTGCAATTGCAGCACCTAATAGTCTTCGTCTTCATTTTTGTGTCACTAAGACCCGTCTCCATTTTAACTAGTTGGTCGAGTTTATCTTCCTCTTCATCTTTTACAGTCCTCACTCTAATGTATCCACCAGAAGCCTAGTAGTGTTCTCATATTTAAGGGCAGCGAAAAAGACACCGACCAATGTTTTGTAAGTGTATGATCGCACACAGTTTCTTTCAAGATGGAGTTAATTAAACTTGGTAGAAAATTTTTTGTCAATGGAAAATAGTAATCTAACATTGGATGATTATAATAAATCTTCAGTGCATGACTTAAATTTGGAAAGGCAGACAGAAGGTGAACATGACACCCTATTTCGGATGTTAAGAGGTTATACTGAAAAATATTCTTGCCATTTGTTAATAATAACCTTCTTTATTTTTAAAATTTCAAAACGCAGCATATTTATGAACACAACTAATTATTGTTTTTACCAAACGACATAATAAAATAAACTCGTCGAATTAACAACCAAAAACGTAAAAGAAGCAGCACGCGCACGCTACATGTCAAAAATCAAACCAGTTTGTTTCCAAATTCTCTTGTGTTTAGAGGGAAAAGCGAAGCTTCAAACGCTTTTTAGGTGACCACTTGCATTTACTGCTTATTTGTATTGTATTGTTTCTAGACGCTAAACACTTCCAAAAGTTTAAGTCGCCAAAAACGTTTTACTCGCTTACTCTGTGGCCGTACACTAACGGGCTGGACGGAGTGTCTTTTACATCTCATGGTCCATCAACAAATGTTTTCTGGAGCTGACGAATAGGCAAATCGTATCTGGCAATATCAACTTCGTACTCTTGAATAGTCTCGTCTCGTTTCTGTTTGCGATTCTTTAACTGTAATTGATACCAATGCTCCAAATGTTTGTGGTATATCGCGTGTGTAATCTCTTTTTAAGTTGTTCCGTCTCTTCCACAAGTGTAGACTGAAAATTATCTAAATCATCTTCTCGAAGAACGATGGTCAGATTTACTGCTTTTTACTTTCAGACATTTGGTCCATGATCTACGTAGAAAATTGCGATTTTAACACGAGTAGAGCTTACAGTTCCTTCCAATTTCAACTTTGACTCCACCTCAAGGGACTTTATTTTATTTTTCTTGGTGTCTTCTATATGTTCTATAACTTTCCTTTCTATTTTATCCATTTCGTCTATTTTTTTTTCGATCTCTTTTATTTTATTCTCGACGGAAAACATTATTTTCTCCTCAACAGAGAACATTTTATTTTCCATAATTGCAGACATTTCACTTCATACAGAAGACATTTCAGAAGACACGTTTTCTTCTAAAGAAGATATATCAGAAGAAACTTTATTTTCTAAGGAAGAAATATAATTTTTTATAAAAGAAACAGAAAAAAATTCAATTTTTTAAAGAAGAGATCTTACTTTCTATATCAGAAAAAATTTCGTTTTTCATTAAAGTCATATCAGAAGAAATTATAGAACACGCATCATCCGAATATAGATACGTTTCCGGGTCCAAACCCTCAGTTTTTATTGCCTCTCTAAGCCACTCTGCCAGCTCTGCATTCTTTCATGTCGTCTCCAGAAGTTCTTCTAATTCCTGACACAACTCAGCACCTTTTAAATCACACAGTTTTTTTATCAACTTATATCCACTATTTATTACAGTATCTCAACCTCTGTATTGACACGAATGCAACGTTTATTCATTTGAAACAGTTCATTAATTTAATTTATATTCACTAAAAACACTTATTTACTATATTAATTTATTTTTACATCACTGAGTATATCTTACTTATGCTAATTTATATTAACAATCTACACAATGAATATCTAACTTAAACTGAAACCCAAACGATAAAATTCGGCTATTTATAAACAAATTCAGCATGCTTGACCTGTTTCTCGACAATACCAGATGGTTTAGAATAAACTAAACCATAATCGGCAGTCATTTTCGGAATTTTCTACAGAACGATTCTATCGATCGGCAACGACGTAAACATAAAGCAGGACCGGACTGGTTGAAAATGGCTCGCACGACATAATATTAAAAATTAAATGCACTTATCAGGTTTTCAGATTCTTTAACAATGAACAGAGGACATTTTACTCACTTTCACTGCAGATTTAAAATAACAGCTCCCTTCTAGGTGGTTAACTAGTATTCGATATTTCTTGACTGCATTCGACACAGTGGAAAAAACAGAAATATGGAGAGGCCTGGAGGAAATGGAAGTGCCCAACACATGAATAAACTCAAGAAGAAGCACCTACTAGACAGTGAGAGCAAAATTATTATTATTATTATTATTAATATTATTTTATAAACCTTAGAAGCACGTTTCACATACATGAACAAATAATAATAACTCCGTGACAACAATAAGACGAAGCAATACTTTCTTGTATGGTGGCGGCTTCTCCACTACCAGAAAATTTCAACCCATACCTGGCTACGCCGAGCGGCATAAACACCAACGGCCTGGACACAGATCCAATCACGCTTTCCGGCCGTGCTCCGACTAGCCACTTTAGAAATAAAGGACATGAAAACGGAAGCGAATATAAATTAAACAAAACTGATGACAGTAAATGAATGGCAAAATTAAAGGGGGAATAAAACAAGAACACAATACTAACAAGAGTAACAAACTATGAATATTTGTAAAGTTTACTGACAGAAGATAAGAAAATTGAAACAGAAATAACAAACAGAGTAAACAAATCAATCAAAATATGCTATTTATTAAACAAAATAATACTGAGACATTATAATATACAAACGAAGTTAAAAATGAAAAACCACAATATAATAACAATAATTAATCTATGTCTGCCAAAACTGGGTAATTCGCAGAAAAGGTTATATTAAAATTTATTGCTATGGAAATGATATACTTAAGAAAAATCACTGAAAAGAGCAAATTACGTTCATAGCCAAAGTTTGGCTACATCATAGGTATAGAAGTACAAATAAATAACATTCTTACTACATTTCGTCGATTATTTATGGAATAATTAAAAATGAACCTAAATTTTAAACTGCCATATATTTTTTGCACGTATGTCATCGCGGGTTTTGGAGTTGGATAGCACTTTTCTTCGTCTGTTAGCAACCAAGCCTTGATTTCGCCGATACCGATATTGTACAGGGAATTTTACAAAATGTGCACCCATGTAAATCAAAATTAAGGTTTCTCAGAAATAGTTTTTGTAGTGCTTTTTTGCCATAAGGACTTTTAATTATCAAAGATGGTAAAGCTATAGTTGATGTAAGTAATTTATACAAGGTGATTTAAAAGTACTCTAGCTTAAATTCAAAGATTTTTTATAATTTGCTTTATTGGATCATTGGGGTACTAGCGTCATATAAACTTATTATAGTTATTATAACTAATGAGTTACATACCTAAATAAATAAATCGTTTTCTCCTGATAAGGAGTCGTCATCATCAGTTTCCTCACTTCCCACAGAAATAATAATTGGTTCTATTGTTTCCTCTATTAACATATCAAGTTGCCAGAATTTATTGTCCTCTGCTATGACATATTTTATAGCGTTTTGCTAATTGTCCGGTGAAATTTTTGATATGGAGTCACATAATAGTTGACGAACATCTTGCAATTTAAATGTTATATTATTTCTCGCGACATATCTCTTCATTTTAGCCCAAATTAGTTTAATGGGGTTAAGTTCACGGTGATAAGGTAGTAACTGCAACACTTTAACTCCATGTTCTTTTGCTATTTCATCTACACTTTACCTATTAAATTTTGGTGATTGTTGTTTACTTAACTGCAATATCTCTCTTCTGCCTCTATTTTTGGTTATAAGCCAATCGGAGAGTTCTTGCTTTTTCCATTTAGTATTAGGTAACGGTTCCTTTAATCTTGAATGGTAACTGGAATTGTCCATAACTATTATAGAATTGGTCGGTAATAAATCTATCATTTGATTAAAATTTCCTCAAAAACATCAGCAGTCATTTCTTCATGGTAATATTTTGTTGAATTTGACACAAATTCTAACAAGCCTATATCAACAAATACTTTACCTCCTTCAATATGAGTGATAATTAAACGCCGACCTTTGCCATGTGGACATTTTAAGCTAGTAGACAAACCTTTTATAACTGCCTGACGAGCATTTATAACCTGTTTAGCTTACCAAACTTTCTTTACAAAATGTCCTTCATTTATCCATGTTTCCCCCAAATAAAAATATTTTTGTCTTCTCTTCTTAATTTTCTAATTTCTCTTAAATATTGGCTACTTCAACAAATAATTCCATCTTTCTCTATGAGCGCAGAATTTCAATCGTTCTTCTTCCAAACGTAGTCTAATTCATGTAAAGTTTTCCACAATTTGTCTCTTCTAACGTTCGGGAAAGTTTCGTCTCTATTAATGTCTATTAAAAGTCTATTTAAATGAGTTTCTTCCCAGTTGACATTTTAGGTGCTACTGTAATACTTCCATCCTTTGGTTGCTTTAAAAGTCTATTAATGGTTGCTTCTCCAACTCCGGTCATATGTGAACACTTAGAAACTATACTCCGAACAGTACTATTGAAATTTTTATGTATAAGATCGTCATGTACATTTAATACTATAGTTTTCATATGCACGGTTAAATTGCATTTTATATTCACAGGAGTATAATTAGACGTTTGTGCCATTTTTATTGCACAAATTCAGTTTATCAATATCGCTTTTTAATGCCTATTATTACAGTACTTACAATTCTGCGTGTTGCAATCAAACAGAAATGTAAATCTTAACTAAAATAATTTACAAAAATGCTTAACATTTTATTTTAGAAATTCTCCTTCACTGATTTATCATATTATATTGGGGTTTATCTCTTAGGCCATAAAAATTTTTCTATCATAAAAGTGCATTGTGCATACCGTTCGCCAGATCTTTTATACACTTTTACTCGGTCTATCATTACTTTAGAGGCAAAGCCGGGATTAGTCGCTAAATAAAACGTTAGACCCTTCCTTTAACCCTACGGCAGATGCTCCCGAGCAAACTAGAATCTTTGAATCCTGTGGTGCCTCTTTAACTTTGATCCAATCGCTGTTCGTAGGGTTGTAGCTGGGCTTCTTTTAATCGCTTAAGGTCTATTTGTTTGAACACATTAACATTATTCACATTGGACAACTGCGCCTGCAACTTTGTTGTACTTGTAAACAGTGGCGTAGTGATACAGTTGGGGGCCTGGGGCGGCTCTAGCCGAGGGGTCTATATATATTTAATGAGAAAAAATAAATACACAAACTTACCAGAACAATAAAAAGTATAAACAAATTAAAAAAAAATTTTGACGATCCTTGGAGTTCTGAAAATTGTTAGATTAAGTCATCAAAACTCAGATGCTTAGCAATCTCATTTTCAATGGATAATGTAGCCAAGCTTGTCAAACAAGACTGGCTCATTGTAGAACGGAGATAGTTTTTAATTATAGTTCTGAAAAACTTCTCTCACAAGAAGCCACAGACACATAAATAGTAAGAAATAGTTTAAGTCCCTTAGTTATGTTTGGTAACGATTAACAAAAGTCCATTTCAATAACAAACTTCAACATTTGCAATGACGTTCATGAAGCTGCATCATCAATTTTTATTCCAGAAGCCTTCAGATGTCTTTTTAGCCTCTTCACTTCTGGTAACATTTCTTCTTCCTCTAAATCATCAAAAGTATTTGTGAACTGATGTATATAAGTCTTCATTACTTGCATTTTTTCTGAGTGTACAACAGCAAATTGTTGATATTCATTGTTCATTGATGTTAGTCTCTTTTCTAACTCTACAATGCAATCTAACATAGCACGCTTCACTTCTTGCTGTGGAATCAAACCTGCATCTTTAGGTTTTCTCCTGACATATTTTAAACTAGTTTTGCGATTTCTGCTTTCTATATCAATTACCAATTTAGCACAAGTTGTGGCTGTATATTCTAAGGCTTTTGAGACCAGTTCTTCTCGACTCTCTTTTAAAAACATTTTTAAGCTTCTCAACTTCAATACACATTTTTCCAAACTAATACTTTCGATTTGGAGGTATTTTTGCACATGGTTTACTTTAGATAAAATGTGGTACCATAACCACAAAGCACAAATAGATCCAATGGACATCCATTCGATATACAATGTTGGATGTCTGGACGTCCAAAGATGAGTTTTTTCTGGACTTCCGACGTCCAATGGACGTCCAGTGAAGTATACAAATGACACACTTTTGACCGTTCATAGGACGTCCAATTCTGGATTATATTTGGACGTTCAATACTGGACATTCAGAAAACGTCCATTCCTGGATTATACCACTGAGACCACGTCCCTACTTTTTTTTACGCAACCGCAACTCATCACACACTATTTTATATTAATAATTTATTTATTATTTTCGCAACCCGCTATACACCATTTATTTATTTATTTATTTTTTTTTTAATTACTTGACCAGAGCAGGTATCGAACTCACTACAGGTCCATTGTCTTTCTGGACATTCAAGTGCTAGGCGACCTCGACCACAGAGCCTCTTGAAAAATTCTTACTAGATACGGTATTAATAGAATAAGATTTCAAACTTCCGCTGATAGAATGAAATGTAATAGATTCAATTTGTCAATTTTTAATGATCAATTCTATAAAAAAAGGAAGTGTATGTAAATGGGTATTATCTGGTAGGTTAAATAAATAATAACCTAAGATGGACGTCCACTGGACGTCAAAATAATACTAAACTTAAAATTAAGTCCAAAAACAGACGTCCTATGGACATCGAAATGCAGCTATCAAATTAATGATCGTAAATGGACGTACACTGGATATCCGAATACGAATGGACGTTCTGGCCCTCAAATGGATCTAAAATGGACGTCCATTAGACTATGTGTGCTGTCTGGGAAGTAAAAAAAACAAAGAAAATTAAAATGACAAATGTTTGTTTTCAATACCTCCGCTACCCCCTCGTATCTAGATTCTCAGGAGCATCACACAACTTGTCTAGAGCATTTACCAATTTTTCGAAATTTTTAAATATTGTTTTAACTGCATCATGATGAGCACTCCACTTAGTATCACTAAGGAGATTAAAACCCAGAAATGATAACAGCGATTTCCTTTCATGAGAATAAATTATCCATTTCCTTAAAATCTTTTCTCAACTAGGAAGTTGTTTATAAAACCAATTTGTTGTTAACTGCCAAGTTTGGCTTTTTGGGTTTACTCCTTCTGAACTGACTCAAAAGGTCCATCCAAATTTTGATAATTTGCACTACCTCGTCTAATAATGTCGGTTCTAAGTCCATCTGGGGCTGGAATGGGCCAATCCCCAACATCTAAATTTAATAATATATACTCCGATTCATCCGCTTCAAAGTATATCAAAGAAGTTTTGTTTTCTTCCCCATCTCTTTCTTCTTCTCCCTTCTCTTCATCCTTTTCTTTTTCTATTTCTATATCGTTTTCTTCTTTTTTTTTCTTCTTGTTCTTGAATGCTTATGTCTTTAACTAGTTGATAACAGCTTATATTTGGACTTTCAATAGATGTTGGACCTCTGGTTGCTTTACTTCATTGATCGCTTGGGATGACGCCCTTTAAGTAAATTTCAACAGTGAACCCGACAAAGGCTGTATTTCTTATTCCTTAGTTTTTTTGTCTTTTCTTCTTTTCCCATCCACTGGGATAGTTTCGTTTCATGTTATCCCAGGTTGCTTGAGTGAAAAAATATTAATAACATTTAAAAATGCTTATCTAGAAGTTCGGCATATAATATTTGATAAATGCCGTTTTAGATTAATATAGTTTCAAATTGCAAATATTTAACTGCTCTATACCGGGTGTCCCAGATTTTTTGCCCAGCGGATATCTCGGTTATTTAATGATATAAAATTGTAAAAAAAAATATGAATAATATTTGTCTAGTAGCCTTTTAAATTCCACTACATAAAGTTATATTCATCAATCCACCCATAGGAACAACCCCTAACTTTTTTTTTTCAAATGTCACCCCTATATTTTTTTTCGCTGATATAAATACTCAATTTGTCCCGAATACAACGATATGATTTTTGATATACTTTACAGAGTCATAAAGCCGGTAAAGACTAAAAACCAATGTTGTGGTTAAAGTCATTAATAATTAGTTTACATTTTATCATTTTATTATATTAAAAAATAACAAATCCAATGAATAGGTAAACCTCTTAATATGTTTTTTAAATAATTGAATATTTACAAAAATTGTTCGAAATGGCCCCCATTACTTGCCAAACATGCTTCAAAACGTCGAATGAGTTCACGAGTACATGACGCTGTAATCATTTCTGGTGTAATGTTATTGCAGGCTTGTACTATTTTATTTTGCAAATCTTCTAAATTCAATGGCTGTGTTTCAAATACCACGGTCTTCAGATATCCCCATAAAAAAAAATCTAGAGGCGATAAATCTGGTGAACGCGCAGGCCACCTCAAAGGGCCGCTGTTTCCGATCCACTGATTTTCAAAGCGTTCGTTTAAAAATTGGGTAACTAAATTACTATTATGTGGAGGAGCTCCATCTTGTTGCCACCACATAGCACCTCTTTCTTGTATTGGAATTTCTTCAAGAAGTTCTGGAAGGTCATTTTCAAGAAAGTGTAAGTACCTAGCACCAGTTAACGTACCTTGAAAAAAATAGGGACCTATCAGTCGTCCCTGAAATAATCCACACCACACATTTACTCCCCAGATGGTCTGAAAGTTAGTTTCCCTAACCCAGTGAGGGTTTTCAGGAGACCAATAATGCATATTGTGACGATTTACAGTAGCATTATTGTGAAACCTTGATTCGTCACTCCACAATATCTGGTTCAAAATGTTGGGATTTCGTTCCATTAAATCTTCAAAATGTGCTATTAATGTTATCCTTCTTTCGAAATCTCCAGCTCTAAGTTCCTGATGCAAATGAATTTTAAACGGATGAAAATTATAGGATTTTAGGATTCTTTGTACTGACGACTTACTAATATGAACCTCGTTAGCTAGGTTTCGCGTCGATATCTGGGGATGTACTTGCACATAAGCTAATACATTAATGCACATTTCTTCAGTTCTTACAGCAGCAGCATGTTGACGATGTTTGTCTTTTCCTGGAAATGACCCTTCTCTCATCCTAGTCTCAACATAAGAATATGTTTTACGTGATGGTTGTCGGCGCTCAGGAAACCTCTGTTGATACAAGTGTACAGCAGCACGAGAATTTTTTTGGCACTCACCAAAAATTAAAAGCATATCAACATATTCGTTTGGAGTGAATGTAAAGGGCATTTTGTCTGTTGTTTATAGCTAGCGAACAATTTCAGAAATGGTCTAAGCATATCGTTAGTTAGTTATAGGTAACAAAAAAAAAAACAAAAACGAAGCAATTCTAATCAAAATAAAAAGAAAATACCAGGTGATACAAAATTAATGACTTTAACCACAACATTGGTTTTTAGTCTTTACCGGCTTTATGACTCTGTAAAGTATATCAAATATCATATCGTTGCATTCGGGACAAATTGAGTATTTATATCAGCGAAAAAAAATATAGGGGTGACATTTGAAAAAAAAAAGTTAGGGGTTGTTCCTATGGGGTGGATTGATGAATATAACTTTATGTAGTGGAATTTAAAAGGCTACTAGACAAATATTATTCATATTTTTTTTTACAATTTTATATCATTAAATAACCGAGATATCCGCTGGGCAAAAAAATCTGGGACACCCGGTATATTACTTAGCACATTGTAGAAGGAACAGTCAGACATGAACCACCAACAAAGAAAAACACGCAAATCAAATGTGAACAAGATTCTCCCCTGAACTGCAAACTGAAATAGCTGGTACTGTTGGTGTTTGCGGTAAACTGTCATTATCATAATACGCATACGTATAGAAGTTTAATTCGTAAAAAATTATACAAATAGATAATATTTTCACGATTAAAAGTATTTTAATAAATAAAACAAATATAGTTGTCGAACATTCTGGGGCCTTTTTTTGTTATTTAGAAAATAAAATTTTTCATATTTGGGGGCATATGCCGACGCGGGGCCTGGGGCGGGCCGCCCCCGCCGCCCTCCTACGCTACGCCACTGCTTGTAAATCGTTCTCTGAGATAGTGCAGAGTTAGGAAACGATCTTGGTTGAGAGTAGTTTTCCTAGGCCAGCCCTTACCTGCTCTTCTTTCACGATATCTTCTTAAAATTTTGGAAATAACCCTTCGAGTTTTTCCCATAATTTTTCCAATATCTCTTTGTAAACAACTATGTTCAAAAAGTTATCTAGCGTAAGCGCTGTCTTTTGGGATAATAAAGCGGTTATTATTATAATTTTAAAACCGTAGGCATATGATAAGCAATAAGTATGTATGTACTTAACAGAAAACTAAAATGGCTGTACTGTCACTGTCAGTAATATACGTCAAAGTAAAAAAACAGTAACCATCTCAGCCAACTTAACTTTAAAAAAAGAAAGGTGCAGTTTTTGTTTGATGTACGTTATGACATGTTGTATATTATTGATATATGGCGAGGTTATGGCTTAACGGGGTTTGGAGATTGGTATCTTTTTTCTTTGTTTTTTTTTCCCTAATGACCCAATAAAGCAAATTATAAAATCTTCGAATTTAAGCTGAAGTGCTTTTAAATCACTTGGTATAAATAACGTACATCAGCTATAACTTTATCATTCTTGATAATTAAAAGTCCTTATGGCAAAAAAGCACTAAAAATAAGAGAACACTCTTGCTTTTGATTAAAGAACGTTTTTTGAAAAAGTTTATTTTTTATTTATCACGCACAACATTGATACAGGAGGTACTCAAAGGAAAGCTGTAACAAGGTCAAAAGAAATTTAAATTTTAACACTTTCGCATTTCCCAAATCTCAAATTAATATTTTGTCAATTTTACATGGGTGCACACTTTGTAAAAGTCCCTGTACATTATTGAAATATGGAGAAATCAAGGCTTGGTTGTTAATATATGAAGAAAGGAGCTATCCAACTCCAATTCCCGCGGTGAAATATATGCATTTTCAACAAATATATGGTAATTTAAAATTTAGATTCGTTTTTATAAAGATGTTTGTTTGTTTTTTCCAATTAGTAATTTGTACCTTCTAGCTATGACTATGTAAGCGGCAATCCACTTTATAATAAATAACAAAGGTGGTTATTTTAAAGCTTACATAATTAACTATCCCATCTTATTACACTCAGTCAAAATTCGCCTTTAGTTAAGAAACCATAATTTTTTATACCTCAAAAATAAAACAAGATAAACCAAGCACTAATGAAAGCCGAAGAGAGATCATTAACATTAAAATTTTCTCTTACAGAAAGAACATCAGAAGATTATGCAATAAAATTTACATTATATTTCAAACATTAACATTAAGATTTCCCTTAAGTCTTTTTAAATCGTTTGAACGTGACTTTATAATACAATATATAAATAATGAGACAATTGTATACAAATATAATAAAAAAAACACCGAAGGTGCTAGTTTTTCGCACGAATTACTATAATTTAAAAATTAATGAAGTTGCAGAACTTTTACAAAAATTGTATTTGGAATAGAACTCGTAACGTTTGTTTAATTCTTCTATAGTTAATTTATTTAAAACATTTTATTAATTTATATAATACATAGGCTCTATTACAGCTGATAATTCTAATTTATTTATTACAGTTTGTCTTTACTATCCAACACTGAATTTGAAACTTTACGTCTGTCAAAAAGTCGCGCTATTTATATATAAATGAAACACTCTTGAAAGAACCAACTCTGACTAGAAGCTCAGTCTAGAAGCACAGCTTATACAATACAGCTAAAACACTCTCTTGGCGGCACCGGTTTGCGTCGATTTCGTCGCGCATCGCTTAAGCTCCGCCTTCGAAGGGAAAAGACGGTTTTGGCGTTCAGAAGTGTACTTAGGTAAGGTGTTGAGTCGTGCGTATAATTTCGTTGATTGTATAATTTCGTGGAGCCTATAATTTCGTAGATTTTGTTTGAGTTAAAGGTACTGTTATTATTTTGGTGACTCTTTAGCTGTGAGTAGAATGAATGAAAAAAAAGACATCATTCTGTTTGTGCAGTCAAAAGCTGTTTTAATAAGGGTTATACCTGCAAGAAAACATTCTTTAGTTTTCCCAAGGACCCAAACCGATAAGTACCACATTATAAGAAATTTTAATTGTTAAAAATATAATTTATACAGGGTGTCCCATTAGTGCGTTATTGTTCATTATTTTGTTGTAGACACGCAAGAAAGTTTTAAATAAAAGTTATATGGATTTGAAAAATACCTACATATTTTAAAAATATCTTTGGATATACAGGGTGTCACGTTTTTGCCTGGCAAATTAAAATGTATGTTTTTTAAATGGAACACCTTGTATTTTATTTTATGATGAAATTATTAACACCCTAAATTATTGTAAAGACGAATTGCTACAGAAAATTTTTCAGGTATGTGTGTGGTTACCTTTTAATAAAAGCCTTGCGGATCCACTCCTGCGATACCTGTCTTAAATATAACAAAGATCACGTTGAAATAGATGATTTTTATTTTTATTGCTTTTTAAAGGCATATGATAACGCCAATTCAGATACATTTGGAAATCTGCAACTGTCAAATGATGAATTTGTAGAACTAATATTCAATATTGAAAAGATATTTCAAAATAATTTTGAAGAATTGGCTACAAAAAATAACATTTGTACCACACTTTTAGAATTAATTAACCCAATACCCTTTAGTCATCCATGCTAACGTTTTCCAAAAGAATAACTTATTTTATTGTATGTTTAATCTCAATAACTAAAAAATATACTGACAATTAGTTTGACAGAATTGTCATTTATTTAAAATTTTAAAAATAATAGCAGTCGGTTGATCAAAATATGAACGGTGATTGGCGAATTTATTTTTTTTGCAGTGTTCTCACTACCTAGAATGGATATGAAATATATTCGTTCAATTGAAGGCAATAGCATACTTTTTCGTTTTGTAATCTGTGCATGGATATTAGCCAATCTACGCACATACTACAAAACGAAAAAGTATGTTATTGTGTTCAACTACGAATATATTTCATATCCATTTTAGGTAGTAAGAACACTTTAACAAAATTAAATCTACAAATCACAGTTCATATTTTGGTCACCCAACTCCTATTATTTAAAATTTTTTAAATAAGTGACAATTCTGTTAAACTAATTGTCAATATATATTTTAGTTATTGATATTAAATATACATTAAAATTTTTGTGCAGACTCGATAAATAATAGCATTTTTGTTTCTATTGTGTCCACATTTAAAAAAAAATAAATTTTAATTAAACTACATGATACTAATTTAATTACGAGTATTAAAACTAAAGTCCTGAAAGTTTCGGTGAAGATGCCTTCCACGCGAAAAGTCCGGGATCGAATCTAGACCGAGGACTAATTAATTTTTCATGTTTATTTTATTTTATAAATTAGTCAACTTCGTAAATTATTTTAAAATTAGTTATTTTGTCTAAATAACCTAAAATAATTTTTTAAATTTGTAGATTTTCGTTAGTGGGTCGTAGAAAAAATATACTGACCATATCGAGTAGATTGTTCATATCACAATCAGACGATTGAGTTCTCTGCCTACGACGTCGTGCTCAAACTTCGTCTTTGTGTGATATGGCTATCATATCCACCCTTGTTGAACAAACTACAATTTATTTGTTTTCTTGGTTTAAGTTTTACATCAGATATAGGAATTAAATTAATTTACTTTTCAAGTTTTCTTGTAAAAATCGATATTACTTTCTCCAAGTACAAATTTAGTACCTACCTAAAATAAGTACTAATTATGTTATATCTTGTAATATTGTAATTCAAATTTCACATTACTATAAAGGTTTAAAATTTCCTACTTCGGTATGGTCAGATAAAAATTGAATATATTATATTAATAAAAACTGTCAAAGTATAACTTCTACAAATCTGTATTTCAAATAATAAGAATACATCTAAATATAACCAATATTGTTAAAACAAAAGCACACATTCTTTATAATTCCAAAATACCATAGAGTTCCCAGACCTCAGTCGAAGCATTCGTTTATCTAGGTATAAACCCTTTGCGCGAAGAGTAACACTTGCCAGAGACACGGGAGTACCACTTGATTTGCATCCACGAGCGTGACACAATTCTTTAACAATTGAAGCCCTTGGTGTAAAATGGATCCAAGCCACAATTTGTCGTGAAGTGACTGTTTTAGCTCAAAACATTTGTTAACGAGGATTTTACTAGCCATATATAAATTATTTTACCTCTAATCCGAAAGATGTGCTATTTTTCGTAATATTTATATTTAAATAATTTTTTTAATTATATTTGAAAGATTTAAAACAAATTAAAAATGTAATTTCCCAAAACTTACTTAATATGGCATGTGACCAACCTTATTACGCCAAGGTTTTTAATTTTTTCAATAATAAAAAAATTGTTTAATCTGGGCCCGACATAGCACCATTCCGTCTTGCTTGGTTCTCGACTGCCAGATCAAAGACGCCGACACGGAGTTGTGGAGCTGTATTGTATAAGCTGTGCTAGAAGCTCCGGGAATTATTCTCCACGCGTGAGACTGCGACGGAAAACATTCGATTCAGTTTCTCGAGTCTCGAGTTAGGTCTCGATATGGCCAGCATTGGACTTCCTGTCGCTGGTATGGTAATAAACAAAGAACAGGGTCGGCTTCGCGTCACAGAACCAATAACTCGACTCTGAAATAAAAGTGTGCATAAATTTAAAATACATATGTAAAGAGTTTCAGGATTATATCGATAATGAAAAAGAATTTCCAGCTGCTTGCGGTGTAAAAAAATACAACTTTACAAAAAAAAATATCGGGTCAAAAATTTTGTAATATTTCATACTTAAGAATAATCTCATTGCAATTATTTGTTACACTTTACTATTTTTTGTTTTTCTTTTCTCTCGGATTTCTGATTCAACCAACCCTACTGACATGCTGGCTAGATTATTATTCAGGAATAGACAGGTTGATAACGATTTTGACGAATCAGGTGATGTAAATCGTTTTAAAAAGATTTAAATCTTTAAGAAAATTTAAATCATTTTAAAAAGATCGCATCATTTTACAGATTTAAATCATTTCAAAAAGATTTAAATCAATAAAAAAGATTTAAATCGTTTTTAAAAAGATTTTAAATCGTTTTAAAAATCAAAAATCATTTTTTTTTTAAAAAGATTTAAAATCAAAAAATGTATTTAAATCAAAAAATGATTTAAATCTCACTGATAGGTGACAGCTCTGATGGGACAACATCTAAAAATGGCAAAGGAGGTTAAATATCTTGGAATCACTCTCGATGACAAGCTTAGCTTCTGCAGCCATATAGAAAAAACAACAGAAAAAGCTGTAAGAATACTATGGGCCTGTAGGACGGATGGTAGGGAACGCATGGGGGCTTAAACCAAGTATGATGCACTGGCTTTACCCTATGGTTGTAGTACCTGTTATAACTTACTCATCAGTCATATGGTGGCACAAGACTAAAAGCATAACAGCTAAAAGAAAATTAGACAAGGTACAAAGACTAGCCTGTCTAATAATAACAGGGGCATTTAGAACTACACCCACAGCGGCAATGGAGCTACTGCTAGGTCTTCCTCCACTACACCTTGTGGTGGAGAAGGAGGCTATGGCGGCGGCATACAGGCTGTTTACTAATGGATTTGGATGGGAACTTTCGAGAAAAGGACCACATAATGATAGAGAAATTAAAACAAAATCCGGGTACTAAGAATGCCATCGGATAGAACGCCCATTATTCACGACTTCAGGAAACCTTTTGATATTCAAATACCAGAAAGGGCCAAAAGCCGGGAAAAAAGGGAAAAACAAAACGAATCAATCTGGTATATAGACGGTTCGAAAATGAAAAACAGCACAGGAGCTGGGATCTACCATGTGAACTCAGGGAGGACAATTAATTTGAACCTGGGGTCACTGACAACAGTCTTCCAGGCTGAAGTAACAGCAATAAATGCCTGCGCCAAAGTCATGCTAAATGACTCTCTTAGAGATAAGAGAATCGTTATCATGTCAGACCTTTTTTAAAGTAAATGAGTTGCGCAATCTAAATTTCATACTCAAACTCCTTTTCTTCCGATTGGCGTAGAATTTTTAAAGGTGCAATTATTTAGAAAAATCAAGTTCTACGCCTATGTATTATTATCGGACAAAATTTTAATACCATTTTTTTGCCACATAAAACTCTACCAATGTACCAAATTTCAGCAAAATCGCATATGCCGTTTTAAATTTATATGGGAAAAACGATTTAAAAATTGTAACTTCAAGGCCCTCTGGAGCCCAAACGAAGCAACTTTGTACTAAAGTAATTTTACTTAAATCGACTTATTTTGGTCTAAGGAATATGTGGTATGTTTTTATAAAGACCTTTTACAGACACCCTGTATAATCGCTCCGGGTTTTACAGTTCACTCAGCACAAAAGCATTGGAGTGTGGCAGTAATTAACTGATAATTTTTGTTAAACACCGTGTAGAAAATTAGTCATTCTTTATTTACATTGACAAAGATTTTAGCCACAAATAAAAAAACGTTTCAACTAATTTAGTCGAGCAGATAAAAAAAACGATTCAAATCGGCGACGGCCCAACATAGATGGCTATGATTCACAAGAAAACTAACCTATTGCTCATCGAGTTAATTATGGGCGAAAGCAGGTACGAAAATAGATCTTATTACTTCTTTGTTGTTGTGAGTTTGCGGTCGGGCGGGTCTACCCCCCTGTAACTAAAGTCGGTTACTTTGTTTTGTTATTTCTTACTTCGAAGAACGGGAAACACTCGTTCTCTTTGCCACTTGCTGATCTTGAAACAGAGGCGCCGAAAGTAAGAAGTGATCCACAAAAAATGTTTTATATGCTTGCAATAAATTCACTTATGTCGAGCGTACAATAATTTTTATTAAGTGTCAGTTTTAATTTAATTTAGAGACGCTCATCATGACCTAGGTACTTTTTTAGGCACCATTTTTTGTGGAAGCCCCTTTCCAACAAACACTGTTTTCATTTGAAATGCGTCTTGTAGACGTTTACAACTAATCTTTGACTATTTTCATATTTATAGATAAACAATAAATCCTACTACTATAATAATGCGTAAGTTTGGATGTATAGATGTTTGTTGCTCAATCACGACAGAACGGCTGAACGGATCTGGATGAAATTTGGCACAAAGATAGATTATAGACTGGAATAGCACATATACTTTTTATCCCCGAAAAATGTACGGTTCCCGTGAAACACATTTGTTTTGATTTTTACAGAGCAAGGGATTAGACATGATTTTTTACATAGTGGTAGTGGAAACATGAAAATTTGAAATACAGCTACTGGACATAAATAGGAGAAAGGGGGAGAGGGGAAAGAAGAAAGGGGAAAGGGGAGAGGGGAAAGGGGAGAGGGGAAAGAAGAAAGGGGAAAGGGGAAAGAAGAAAGGGGAAAGGGGAAAGGGGAAAGGGGGAAAGGGGAAAGGGGGAAAGGGGGAAAGGGGGAAAGGGGAAAGGGGAAAGGGGAAAAGGGGAAAGGGGAAAGGGGAAAGGGGAAAGGGGAAAGGGGGAAAGGGGAAAGGGGAAAGGGGAAAGGGGAAAGGGGAAAGGGGAAAGGGGAAAGGGGAAAGGGGAAAGGGGAAAGGGGAAAGGGGAAAGGGGAAAGGGGAAAGGGGGAAAATTAGGGAAATTAGGGAAATTAGGGAAATTAGGGAAATTAGGGAAAATTAGGGAAATTAGGGAAATTAGGGGAAATTAGGGAAATTAGGGAAATTAGGGAAATTAGGGAAATTAGGGAAATTAGGGGAAATTAGGGGAAATTAGGGAAATTAGGGAAATTAGGGAAATTAGGGAAATTAGGGAAAATTAAGGGAAATTAGGGAAATTAGGGAAATTAGGGAAATTAGGGAAATTAGGGAAATTAGGGAAATTAGGGAAATTAGGGAAATTAGGGAAATTAGGGAAATTAGGGAAATTAGGGAAATTAGGGAAATTAGGGGAAATTAGGGAAATTTGGGAAATTTGGGAAATTATGGAAATTATGGAAATTATGGAAATTAGGGAAATTAGGGAAATTAGGGAAATTAGGGAAATTAGGGAAATTAGGGAAATTAGGGAAATTGGGGGAAATGGGAAGGGAAAATTAGGGAAATTGGGGAAATGGGAAAGGGATGGAAATAGGGGGAGAGGGGGGGTGAAAGTTTGTATATTGGTTTAGATTTTTTTAATGGTAAGAACATGTTTCAGGGTATTTGGATTTTTACATATTTCTTTGAGACTTTCGGTTTTTTTAAGGTCGGAACTCAGAAATTGGAATTGTAACTACTGATCATAAGTAAATAATGGATTTTCATATTTTAAGGAGGGGGGAAATAGGGAGTATCATAAAAATAAATAATGAACATAGATAAAAAAAATAATTAAAATTAATAAAAATAAATAAAAATAAATAAAAATAAATAAAAATAAATAAAAATAAATAAAAATAAATAAAAATAAATAAAAATAAATAAAAATAAATAAAAATAAATAAAAATAAATAAAAATAAATAAAAATAAATAAAAATAAATAAAAATAAATAAAAATAAATAAAAATAAATAAAAATAAATAAAAATAAATAAAAATAAATAAAAATAAATAAAAATAAATAAAAATAAATAAAAATAAATAAAAATAAATAAAAATAAATAAAAATAAATAAAAATAAATAAAAATAAATAAAAATAAATAAAAATAAATAAAAATAAATAAAAATAAATAAAAATAAATAAAAATAAATAAAAATAAATAAAAATAAATAAAAATAAATAAAAATAAATAAAAATAAATAAAAATAAATAAAAATAAATAAAAATAAATAAAAATAAATAAAAATAAATAAAAATAAATAAAAATAAATAAAAATAAATAAAAATAAATAAAAATAAATAAAAATAAATAAAAATAAATAAAAATAAATAAAAATAAATAAAAATAAATAAAAATAAATAAAAATAAATAAAAATAAATAAAAATAAATAAAAATAAATAAAAATAAATAAAAATAAATAAAAATAAATAAAAATAAATAAAAATAAATAAAAATAAATAAAAATAAATAAAAATAAATAAAAATAAATAAAAATAAATAAAAATAAATAAAAATAAATAAAAATAAATAAAAATAAATAAAAATAAATAAAAATAAATAAAAATAAATAAAAATATGCACACAATAATCTATAAATACAAATAAAAATACAAACCAAAAATAAATAACCACAAAATCAGAGTCTGTCCGAGGTTTACATACTTTTGAGTCTAACTGTATAATTAAAGTATCAAAGTTAATGGTAATAATAAATACAATAATAATAACAATATTTAATGATCATATTGAAAATATTATTACCCAGAATGAAGTTTATAATGCCATCCCCTCCAACTTCTTATGGGGTAGGTTGCGGTAAGATTTTTATACAAAAATTTTGCAAATCAAGGCTATTGTAAATGTGCCAAAAATTAGATTTTTGTCTCATCTGTAACTATTTTTAAATACCAGACACTACATCTGAACCATGATGGTTCAGATCGAAAAATATTTTTGGAAAAATTTTATCAAAAAAATTTGAAATATTGGTAGTTATGTAGAAAAAAATTTTAGATTCCCACTGTTTTATTGAAAAAACTGTAACTTTATTTTGAGGGTGACACCCCTCTAATCTAGTCAAAATTAGAAAAAATATTGTGTGTAACACGTTGCGAAATGCCGTTTTGTGTAACTCGTACATGTTGCGGGACCTCGCTCTACTCGTCCTGCAAATATTCACTCGCTACATAAAATAAAGCATTTCGTAACTGTTTTCATATATAGCTATAAAATCTCATTAAAACGATATCTAGCGTACAAATAATTATTGTATATAGAGTATTATACTATAATAATCTCAATTTTAAAAGAAAATGGATTTAATACTCTCCTATTTCCACAATATCTTTTTGGATTATAATCTTAATGATGAATATTATCAGTGTGCATAAAATAATAATTTTAAAAGTATTAGAAACTAAGACACAAACCGGCACTTAAAAAAAGAAACTTGAAGATTAATCCACGAAACCAATAACAATAACAATGGTATAATTTAAAATGATATAAAATAACTTTCTCGCTTTGCACAGCCGCACATGTAATATTATGCGAAATTTCCAGTGGCGTACAATGGTATTGATTTAAATTTTATAAAAATACATATTACCTGACTTACATAGGTGTAAATGGTTAAATATAATATCGTTGTAACTAAATTTATTATACGAGTTTATCCAGATATAGAAAAAAATAAACACTAAATAATCAAATGTTTTTATACATATGATTACAACTGTCAGAAATAAATAGTGAAAATCTGCATCTGGGGGGTGGGTGGCTCAGTGGTAGAGTCTCTGCCTGCGGATGCAAGGTCCCAGGTTAGAATCCCACCGTTGGATGGGATTTTTTCATTTAATTTAATTATTTAAAATTAATTCTGATGCCTTGGTAGGATTCTCCACTCGACTATTCACTGTTGGGTTCTAATTAATAGTGCTGTTCCTAAAGTGCCGCTGGGAAACAGTAACAAAGCCTACACAGAACACGAGGTGAAATAACAGCAGTTGAAGCCGATGACACACTATAAAAAAAATCTGCATCAAACAGGAAACTTTTTAAATTATCTGTCAAAAACAACCCACAATCTTTCTTGTAAATAAAAACCAAATAATATTTACAGGTGTATAAAATCTATAAAACACATTAATTAGTATTACGTTATTTTGATCATATACAGGGTGATAATTTAAAAACCTACAATATATATGTCATGAAATAAGGATTATATCAGAAAATGCTTGAAATCCTTTCAAATACAGAACTCATTTTTCTTAGCCCCATATGCGCCACCTACCTCAACAAAAAAAAATAATAGCATCCCTCAAGTCTGATACATCATTGGAAAGCTAGTAATAAGTGCTTTTAGGAGAACAAATTATACCGTATACCCAGTGTGTACTTACCTACAGTTCATCAAATTTCTAGAGGCTTTCGACGGCTAGACAGAGAAAGCACTACTGACAGGCATCCCGACGGATTTACGCAATGAAAGTACACTCTGCGCATCAAGTATTTCACTATTTCATTCAGACGTAAATGTCAGATGTAAATTTCGCTAAAACATTTCTTTTATTTTCGTTTGTGTTTTTTGCTCATTACAGTTTAATAGAACCTAAGTATGGAGTTTAATAGCAAATTAAGAGGCCGCGTGATTAACAGTCAATCTCGCGAAATAATAGCCAATGTTATAGAGTTTATGAGAAGAGAAGGAAACTTTAATTCACCTTCAATACCATTTAAAAATGTAAATGATCGTGTTGCTGCAGCCACAGGAGTATCTAAAAACACTGTCGTCCGCATTTCTGGAGAGAAAAAAAGAATCGATAACCGTGAGATATCGGAATTTTCATCACCAAGAAAAACCATTAAAAAACCAAAAACAGTTAATGATATAGATGAAGCTGCACAAGAATCAAATTTTATTTTTTTATTATTAGATAGCTATTTTTGTTTCTGAGTTGTGTTCATTTACAGGCTCAATTTTTTTCCGTTTCTCCTTTTTGATTTTATATGGGGTTTCAAGTTGTTTTTGACTTATTTCGACGTAAATCACAACAACACACTTTTTTAATAAAGCAAACAAGTGTTAAGAGGTATATGTACGTGTAAACTACAATTACAAAAAATTGATATGAAACCCATGAAACCACCAACAAAAATGTAAAGCTAGCTTCCGTACTAGAACATGGTGTCATTCGTCGAGATAATTTATCGTTTTGTTTAGATCAAGAAATGTAAATATTCCCCTGTTATTTTTTATAAAATTATAAGAGAAATAAATTTTTTTCTAAATAGTATAGTATAGAAAAACAAAATTTCGAAAATTTTAGTAATGTTTCAGAAACAACCGTTATTAATAATAGGTACCATTTTCCTTAATAAGGTAGAAATAAAATATAAACTATTTCCACGATTTACAAAGGCCTACAAAAAAATTATAGATATTTTCCGCTATCCTATAAAATTTATATTTTCTGACTCAATTTCAAAAGGTTGAAGGAATTCCAAAACACCTTTTATGGCATAATAATTATTTTCAATTCTACATACTATCTTTAGCTGCTTTTAAAAACGTTCTAAGAAAGTCCAATCAGACCAATTTAATCCCTAAACTATTCCACACTTTTAAAATTTAATTACCTAAAAATATTAAAAACTATTTAAAATAACTTGTTTAGCAGACTGTACAATAGCTATCTTAGTCACACGTAGCGCGTTCTCTGTCTGGGCGTCGAACACCTCTAGAAATTTGATGAACTGTATCATCTTTTTGTCCTATAAATTTGTAATTTTGAAATTCATTGTTAATTATATATTATTTATTATAAAAATTTTGAGATAAAATTTAAACCATTGTCGAAATTTGCCTGAAAAAGACCTGTTTTTTTTTGCCGATCCTAGCATAAGACTACACACTGCATTCTCAGTGTGTCTCGCACTATAGAAACAATTTCAAGCATTTTTCTGATACCATTCTTAGTTCATAAGATACAACCATTGTGTGTTCAATTGTCACCCCATATATGGCTGGATAAGACCAAACTGTTTACTGTTTAAACCTTTAAGTAGCAACGGTGCTTTCCAATCTTAATGCCATTCTCAGGAGAACTATCCGCCTATTTAACGACACCAATCACCCTGAGCATGTCTAGTTAACAATATATAAACAATTTATATTTAAATTAATATTTTGTAATTTAAAACAGATTTTTGAAGTAATATATACCCTTTCTCTTCTAATTCTTTCTTTTTAATATTAGTATAGTCTATTTTTATGTATGAGAGAGTATTAAAATAATAAAGCGTTCGTAATCCATAGGCGTACCACTTCTTTTAGTAGACAGTTAAAATATTTTTTGAAGTTATTCCTCGAGTATACACTTATATCTTCACCTAATTTACCTGCTTATAACTTCTAAACAGCTGAAGGTAAAAAAGTGCAATTTTTTCTAAAATGTTTTATTTTTCCACAAGGTATGTTAAGAACATTGTGTCAAACGGGTTATGTAGGTATAAGGGCTTAAACTTTGACTTTTAAACAACGTTACGTTCATAAATAATAATTTTAATATAAAAACTACTTCTTACCTACAAATCCAAATCAGAATCGAAATCAGAAGATGAACTGTCGCAACCAATATTTACAATGAGTGGCTCGATCATTTCATCAGTAATATTGTCCAACTTCCACATTTTCTCTTCTTCTTTAATCGTATGATTTACTGCCTTTTCCCAGTTTTCAGGCTTCACATTATTTACAGCCTCCAAAAACAACTGTTTAACATCACTCATTTTAAAAGAATTATGTTTTCTTGAAACTTCTCCCTTTATCTGTGCCCATATCAGTTCAATCGGGTTTACTTCGCAATGATATGGTGGTGATCTAACCACCGTCATCTCACGATTTTTTGCAATTTCATCAATTTCGTATTTTTTGAATTTCTCTTTATGAAGGGAACACACATGATACAGTTCTTTTCTCACAGAACCGGGATGGAACTTAATATTCTTTGAATTTAGCCAATTCTACAAATCTGTTTTTAACCACTTGGTTGTGGGCATTTTTTCTATAAGTCTCGAGTGATAACTTGCATTATCCATTACTATTATACAGTTCTGAGGAAGAAGATCTATTATTTGTTCGAACCACTCTTTAAAGACATCAGCATTCATGTCCTCATGATAGTCACCGGTACGAGTAGATTCAAAAGTCAATAAACCACCTTTAAAAAAAACCGTTTGAACTACCGATGTGTACTATTATTAGTCTGCGCCCCTTTCCTGATGGTGGATTTAAACCAGTAGATAAATTATTTAAAAACGCCTGTCTTCGACTTGTAAGAGTTTCATCTTGCCAAAATTTATTTGGTTTATGTCTCTCGTTGATCCATGTTTCATCTAAATAAAATATATTTCTTCTTTGATTTCTCATTTCTTTTATAGTCCTTAGGTAATTTCTTCTCCATACTACAATATCGCTTCTTTCTATTAAAATAGACTTTCTGGAATGCTTTTTCCATAGAAAACTTATTTCTTTTAAAAGTTTCCATAGTGTGCTTCGACTCATTTCACGGTAATCCTTATCATCTCGAACCGTGGCAAGAACTTTGTCTACTGTCGGAAATTCTTTTCTAAAGAAGAACGCATGCACTTTCCTTCGAAGCCTTTCTGTCAAAAGATTTTCTAATTGAAATGTTGGTTTTCCTGGAGCTTTACGTGCTGTTTGAAACTCGCCACGTTTCTCTTCTTTAACAACTCTGTAAATCGTAGATTTCCCAACACCAAGCGTACTACTAACTAATTCCACTGTGTCATCAACACTTTTACATAAATGTTTGTCTGTAAATGATTTAAAACAATTAAATATTAATGTTTTTTCATTAACTGTTAAAGGACCGATTTTTTGTCGTTTACGCGGCCCTTTCAAATTTTCCATGACCACACTAGAATTCACACTGCACCTTGCAAGTTGCAACTAAACGACATTTAGTAAACTGTCAAGAATACACAACTTGGACCTCCTTACTAATTGGAGAACCTATAATCGCATTTTCGGTGAAATTTGTTGGGAAGGTATTTATCTACTTATAATTCGATTACTGTAAGAAATTCTTGGAATTAAAATAAAACAAAATTGGCAAATAGGTACTTATTGAAAATAATCTTAAGATACGGCTATGTAATCTTTAATACACAGGGCTTTTGGCCTGTCCAAACCTTTTCCTATTGTTCTGTACAGCTTATGTTTATAAAGGACCAATAAAAGACTCAAAACTTGTAATAGCTCAGGTACATTTATTACAATTTTAGGAAATATTTAGATTATTCTGTAAAAATATTTAAAATGACCGAAGTTTTGCATTAGAAATGCTGTTCTATTACTCTCTCATACATAAAAATAGACTATAGTAATATCCAAAGGTATTTTTGGATTTAAACATCATTGTACCTGTAAGGTGAGGAGGGTGGGTTACCCCACTGCACTAGGCCTATTGTACAACCTTCAAAATTTATTGGCTCCTTTTAGTTCGTCAGCCAGCCTACATATTAGCACCATTGTTATTATAACTATAGTTATCTCAGCTATGCATTGCCTACGCCACTGCAAATTGCCGAAAACATTCAGCGAGCAGTCATTTAAAAATCGTAATTTAAAGATTCCAAAAATTAACCGTAAAATTTAGTGTAATTGCTGAAGCAGCGGTGAAACTCGGTGTAGAAATACATGATGATGATAATAATCTTAAAATTATGAAATTTCGGTTAAATGGTGTCGTTTCCGGTTCTTAAAAATTACCATTTTATCTGGTAAACATTTATAAATTGTTTTCTTGTATCTCTTACAACATTTTGCTTTTCAGTTTACAGGCGTTCAGTCAGATTAATTTTGAATTTAATCAAAATATATTACCTACAAAGTACAATTTAGAAATTTTAACTTTATATCTGGCTTTTCCACTTTTTTATACCATTGATCAGATACATACACATAACTAGACCTAGGAATATATGCACCCAAAAAGTAGTTAAATATGCGCATATATATATGCCGCAAAATACTTTAATATATGCGTAAAAAATTGAAAAATATGCAGAGCATATGCAATAAGAGTAATTTGTTATTTGATCGAAATATTTTGTTAATATTTATTATTTGTTTTATTTTACAATACCTAATATAATACTTAATAATTATTTAATTATTAACTAATTTTTTCTACTACCGTGCGTAAAGTACGTACTTTACGCACTTTACGAAGTGTGTAAAGTTGTACTTTTTTGCACTAGTACGTAAAGTAAAACTCTTTACGCACTAGTTAAAAAAAGTAAAATTTGACAAAATTTGTACATAACAAAATATAACGTTTTATTTTATATTAACATTTTTTTGCTATCTCCTTCTAAGACAAATAAATAAATTATTTTTGCTTATGTCTATTTAGTGTCCAACAAATTATGAACAGTTTATTTTAATTATAATTTTCTCTAAATGTCATCGATTTAATTAAAAGTAAACATACAGTGGATGTCGATTTTGGTAAAAGTAAGTTGGCCGTGGCTGTGTGGATTAGAAGAACTGTCAATCTCTAAACTTTTAATTAGTACCTACCTTATAACAGAACACGACAAAAGTATACTTAAGTTCAAGATTAGATTCTAAAGCCAATTTAGCATTTTTTAAACTCAATCAAGTTTGAGAAGGTAAAAAGTTTTACTTTTTAATGTTTGTTTACTTAAATTCAAATTTTATTTGCAGTTTATTATATCTGTCATAATCGATATGGATTCAAATTTATTTAGCGATAGCGAATTTGATAATACTCCCCCAGATATCTTATGCAGTGCACAAAAGGCCACTGAAAATTTATTGCCAGAAAAATCTGCATATATTTATCAGCAAAAATACAATGCATTTATAGAATGGTGTAGGAAGAATAAGGTGACAAAATATTCGGAAAACGTTATTTTAGCATATTTCTCTGATGAATTGAAGAATTGCAAAGCTTCTACCCTATGGTCGATTTATTATATGCTTAAAAGCACCTTAAAATATAAAAACAACATTGATATTTCGAAATTCAACAAGTTAATAGCGTTTCTTAAACAAAAAAATAAAGGTTATAAACCAAAAAATCCAAAATTTTTGAACGAGAAGATCTAATTAATTTTCTGTTGAAAGCTCCAGATTCCAAGTTTTTAATGATCAAAGTAAGTAAATGCCTCAGTAAATGCTTGAATGCTCAGTATAAAATTAAAATATTCTGTAAAGTTTTGCAACGAGATGTGTGTTCGTATGGTGTGTTGCCTAACAAAATCAATTGCTGTCCTAACAGGCCACCGGGGTTGTTAGGCAGCACATTATACCTAAAACTTTTATATTTTTTACAATAGCATTTATTTGGAGTTTTACATGCGCAACGTCAAGATATTTCCTAATGTTTAATAAATTATTTGTAACATTACAATATGTTATTTTTTAGGTAGCTTTTATAATTGGAATTGCGGGAGCTTGTCGCCGGGAAAAATTATGTAAAATGACAATTAACGATGTGGAAGATAAACAAACAGTGTATATTGTCAAAGTATCAGAAACCAAAAATGGAATAGAACGCATTTTTACGATTTTAAATCCAAATAATTCTGCAGTTGATTATTTATCTTTCATAAAAAAATATACCTCATTAAGACCATCAAATATAAATTGTAACAGATTTTTTTTTTAAATTCGCAAATGGAAAATATTCTAAACAGCCTGTAGGGATAAATACTTTTGGTAAAATGCCAAGTGTTATAGCAACGTATCTAAACTTGCCCAATCCAACGGCTTTTACAGGACACTGCTTTAGGAGGTCTTCAGCCACTATGCTAGCAAATTCTGGAGGAGACCTTCTAACGGTCAAAAAACATGGAGGATGGAAATCATCTGCTGTTACAGAAGGCTACGTAGACAGCACAATAACACAAAAAAACAAAATTTCTAATAAAATTTTGATGGATGACAGTACGCCACCCACTTCCAAACAAAGCTACAATTTTACCGTTAACAACTCTAATGAAGAATTAGTGGAACCACTCGACAGTGAAACTAGAGTTACACAAAATATTTCAATCTCTTTACTTGAAAAGGCCAAATCCATACCACTCGAAGCTCAAAATAGGGTTACAGAAGTAATATCACAACATTTTTCAAACTCTGTGCTGGAAAAGGCCAAAACCTTAAGTTTTGGTAATTGCAATAATTGCACATTCAATATTAATATTCATAAAAGTTAAAAACCTATTTTTTTAAATATTTCTTCATTTGTTAGTCATTTTGTTCTGTAAGAATTATAAATTTGTAAAGTTCCAATAAATTTATTTTTGTTGCTGTGTACAATTTTTGGCACATTTTACTTTTTTTCACTAGTGCGTAAAGTAAAGTACTTTTTTTCACTAGTGAAAAGAAGTAACTTTTATATTTCTAATAATAGTGGATTATGTGTACAGTAGTAGAAAAAATATTGTATGCCACTCGTGTGTAAAGTCCCTTTTACTTTACACACTTGTTGCATAAATAACTATTATTTACAAATCAACATTATTATAAAACGAATGAACAATTAGATGTTTTTCTAAATTATCTGTATTAAATGATTGTCTCCTATCAGTAAGTATGTACTTGTACAAAGAAAAACTCCTTTCGACATCTACAGAAGTAATAGGTGCAAACTTAAATTTTCCTGAAATATCTGGATGAATAGTATTAATATCTTCAAAGTTACCAGAATAAATATTAGCAAGGTTTCTTAAAACAATATATCCTTCATTTTTTAAAATTACATTCGAAAATTTATGAAAAATCGTCTTTCCAATATCGCCCTGGACATTTTTACACTCTGATTCAAACGTCTTAATTAAATTGACGGAAGTCACCAAAGGTAAATTTTTTTGTTTTAAATCTAATATAATTTTGGGTACAAATGGATAATTTTTTAAAAACACTAATTGCTTTGGTAATATGTGATTTTGAAACAACTTCTTTGTATTAGACATTCCCTTAGATGAATCATCAAAATCAAATATGATTTCTTTAATTTTTTCATAATTATCTGCGTAAAAAAAGGCAGCTTTAAGTCAGGTACCCCACCGAGTAATCACCGGTTCCGGTGGCATCTGTAATTCAGGAAATTTTTCTTTGAACAATTGAGTTCTTAGAGGAGCTTTAAGAAATATTTTTTTTACATTACTAATTAAATCATTTATTAAAGGAAAGTTACACCTAATTTCTTCTGCAACTCTGTTAAGGCCATGAGCCAAACATGTAACATGGATTAAGTTTTCATAAAACATTTTTAAATTTTGTTCGGCTTTTACCATATACGGGACAGCATCGGATAACATCAATAAACATTTTTCTGTTGGAACGGCTTCCGGAAGAAAAAAGAAAGTAAGTTCTGTCTGGATAAAACGAGTTATTGTCAAGATATTTGTTTTATCTAATTGATTTGAAGCGATTAGATATGGACCAATTAGCATTTCTTCGCGTAATGAACCTATCATTAAATGGGCTATATATCAACCACAAGAGTCTGTTGTTTCATCCACAATAATGTAGAAATGGTTTCCAATGGTAATCTCACGAATTTTTTCACGAGTCTCAATGTACAAACTGTCAACACCACGTTTGCGTAATATACTTTGCTCTGGAATATTAAATTTACAGTATTTTTGCAAAAATGATCGGAGATTTGCATTATTTAATCGTATTAAAGGGATATTCGAAGTCACTACAGCTTTGCATAAATCTTCATTAAAAATAACTTATTCATATCTAGACGATCCAGATTCTAAATATTGTTTCAAGGGAAGTTGACTTTGTCTGCGAGTGTCTTTAGATTTCTGCTTTGCTATATGTGAGGGTGTTTTCGCGTGTTGGTCGATTTGAAACTTTTTTTACATGGAATCTAAAACAAATAAATTCCTGTAGATGTTGAAGTTTTAATTAAATTAAATAAATGCGTACGTTGTAAAGTTGACCTACTTTTTTTTAACTGTGAGTTGAAATAATATTTTAGTGTCGTTTGATTTACCATTGTGAAAGGTCAAAACAAAATATAAAATAAAAAAGTACTTACAATTTTAGAACATAATTTACAAAACACCTGGTTATCACCTTCTACAACAAAATCTGAATAAGATTTTACCCACGACTCAATTAATTTTGCCATTTTTCCCACTAGTTAACACAACACAACAATAAAGACTGAAATGAAGTTGAAAGTAAACTGAGTCATTTAGAAATTTGAAGATATTAATACAACTACCTGAAAGGATATTTAGAAAAATTTGTTGGTTTAAGGAGGGTGTTTATAATTTAATCCTCTCAAGTACCTACACCATTAACCGTAATTTATTACAGGAAAAAGTTAATCCTTCAAAATTTTAGGAAATCGACCTGTAAAGGCATTTCAAAAAATATTATTTTGTTCCAAAACTCATAATTTTAATATGTCCAGCCAATTAGTACGTCAGATATATGCCAAAAAATTAACAAAATGTTAATATATGCATTCAAAATCAAAAATTGTATATATATGCAAAATATGGCGTTTTGCATATATTCCTAGCTCTACACATAACTGTCGAACTGCGGTCTTATGCCCAATTTAGATTGTAAATTAACAACGGTCCAGTTCTCCAAAGATTCGCCCTTGGCCCATTGTTATTTTGTCATAAATGGTATCTACCTTTATTTGGAGTGCATTATTTTCATGTGTTCTGAAGATTTTTAACTGTATTCAAGAGTTATTAGTCTTGTTATTATTCTGTTTTTTTTTAGAACATGTTCTTCCTATGAACGTTTTCCCAATATAATTATTATATTTTCCCTTTGCCTACCCAATCTTTTATAATGCTTCGTACTGTATTTTTTGGTACTCCCAGATTTGTATATGGTTCTGGTATTTTCTCTGACCCTCGTTTTGCAAGTTCCTCCTATATTTTATTGCTCTAGATCTCTTGATGATCAGGTAACCTAATTAGATCAAAGTGACCTCATTTAATTACATAGATCATAACAATTAAGTATAAGTTTGTTTCATTCACTCATAAATTAAACTAGTTAATTACAATAAATTACACTATAAACGGTAGTAGATTGGTTTCGGAAAATGATAATGACTTCACTATATTTAAAATAAAAAAAGGAAAAATGGTTGGATATTGGAACACTTAAATCACTTTTTGCCTTTATATTATCGAAAATAGAGTATGAGTCAGTGGGGATATATTCGTAAATTAGATTAGATTTGATTGAAAGGAGTTGGATAATATTATTTGTTCTTGCCTACCGCGACTTTTCAGATCTACTGTGGGACTGTTATTTAGAGTATGTCGTCTAAGCTTCCGAATGTAGTGTCCTTCACCTAGTGTTAAAAACCCCAATCTATCCCTACGCCTTTACACTGCGTGCATTGGTATTTCCTCTTCTTTTTATTCTTCTTCTTTACCTAATCTGCACAGTGTTGCTTCTACTGCTGGATTGCTTCTTAAGCAACAGTGTCCGGTAAGAAGACTTACTGTTATCCAACTGAGTTGTCGTTTTTGATTCAGCAAGTCTTTTGTAAACTTGGCTGACTGTTCCTTAATGAATTATTTAGCCTGTATCAATCCTGATTAATTATTTCACCATTTCTAAGACCTTTTTTGCATCCATTTTTTGATAATACCTTGTGCAATGTCTTAGCAACTCCACAGATGGGTTTGGGGCCTGCCATGGTCTTATCTAAGCCTGCACGGGCTAGTTCATCAGTCTTTTCATTGCTCTGATATATTTTGTGGCCTGGTACTCAGGCTAAAGTAACTTTGTTTTGACTACTTAGCTTAGTCAGGTCTTCTAGACAATGTTTCACCAGTCGTGATTTGATTTCTAGTGAGAAAATTGCCTTGGCTATCAAAGTAGATGGAAATAGTTTTGCCTAATACTTCCGGTTTATTATTTCTCTTCTTTAGACAATATTTTAAGTAGGTCGTCCACTAAAACTGACCACCAGTACTGAAAATAGTATTCCTCTTTATGGGCAACCCCGTGTAACTTTTGCCTTTCCTAGAGTGGATAAAATGATTCTATTCTCCAAGTGATACAGAGGTTTATTGTGACTGGGACGTTTTTCTGTTCTAGAACCTTCGTTATTGAGCTGATCGAAGCAGAATTGAAAGCTCCTTGGATATCTAAGAAAGTGCATGGTTATTGCGATTTCGTTATCATCTATTAAGTTTGATAACATAGCAGCACCCTCTTGGTTAGTTGACTTTCCTGGCTGGTATGGATCGAATTTATTTTAAATATGTCGTCCGTGATATACCTATATCTATCAATCTTTCTAGCGTTTTTCCTGGATGGTATGGAACGGAACTATTTTAAATATGTCGTCCATGATATACCTATTTATCAATCTTTCTAGCGTTTTTACTAAGAAGGTTTGTTCTGTGATCCTACCTACTTTGGTACGTTCATCTTAATATATATCTCCAGGCAATGCATGCTCTTAATATTTTGCATATATGTAGCATAACTTTCATAATAATTTATTAGGGGATAGTCTTGTTAAACACGAGGAACTTTATACCATCTTGACACAAATTGAAGCATGTCTTAATACTCTACCATTAACACGTTTATCTGATGATTTAAATATCTTTCTTCCTTTAACTCCTTCTGGGCGACTCACTTAAGTCGATACCACAAGAAGATGTAGCAGGAGAGAAGCTAACATTAATATCACGATACAAACGAGTTCAGCAACTAATACAACAATTCTGGAGCCGTAGGTTACAAGAATATCTTAGCATACTCCAGAAACGGGAACTTCAGTTAATGAAAGATCGCAAGTGATCTTAGTAGAAGACAATCTACCTCCATTACGATGGCCTATGGGTAGAATTCACAAGTTGTTTCCTGGAAAGGATGGAATTACGAGAGAGTGATAGCAGTAAGATTGACCAATGGGCAAATTTTAAAGCGTTCATTTTTAAAAATTTGTATTTTACCTTAACGATAATTATAATTGTTAGTTATTATTTGTTTTGAAAGCCCAAGTCTTTCAAGGTGGCCGGCAATCCGGCTCGAAGGACCAAAAATTGTTTAATACGTGATGTTTAAGCTTGTGGACTATATTTTAGTGTCGTGGATTTAAAATTCTCGTGAAATTTCCAAATTTTTGTTATATAATATCTATATGACATTTTATATTTTTTGTGACATACAAATTAATAACTACCATAATTGAAGTGGCGTGCAATATAACTTATTGCGGTACAAATTTACCTATTTAATTAAACAATATTTAACCAACATAGAGAAGGAAATTTAAAAAATATTGCTTGAAGATTAGGTTTATCGTCAAAGAGGTATTCGATAAGATATTTTACTTGGTAGGGTTCAATTTCATTCTTATTCTTCAATACGACCTTATGGTTAAAATTGTTATTTTACATTATATCCCAAAATATGTGTACATTCTCATGTATTCAGAGGAGTGTAGAAAACAAAATGTATATTATGACGTTGACATGTTTTATGTGTTCTCTCTGAATCTGGATGATTGCCTACATATTCTAGGACACTTTGTATAATACAATATCAAATCAAATACAGATAAAGCGTTATCATCGACAATCGCAAAAAGTACCGAAATATTGAGTGGATCTGCATTTGCGATTATCTATAATAGCGATATGTTGATCTTTTTACCATTTTGCTGTTTGAACTGACAAATAATTAATCACCAGACATGATTATGAATTTACTATCAGCATAGGGATTTTATACATTGGGAGTGACAATATACTCACTAAGAGCAAGAGTGGTATTTTTCAAGTTATATAAAGAATAAAAAACGAATAATAAAACAACTCAATAGTCCTTGCATCATTACTTCTTCAGTAATTTCTCCATAACTTATATTAAAAATGTTTCACGACGCTATGCTAACTTTTGATCAATTAGGCATTCCAGACAGGTTTTGATATGGCAACCTTGTTGGTCTAGTGATTTGACAGGGTCAATGATGTAGATAGTTATATAGATTGATCATCCACGTTTTCAAAATAAACATAAACTTATGCCTTGAAGCAAAAAACGTAGGTAACTATAGTTTTTACTATATTCAAAGGCTGAAAAAAATGCGACTAGCTTTTAGCCATCTATAATTATACTGATATGTAAACACCCAGTATCCTAAAATTAAAGTTTTACCTGAGACTCTTAAAAGAGTTGATTCAGCTCTAAAAATATACAATACAAAATTAAAAACAAATTTCTAATTTTTAGATTTTTCTCCTTTGGTGCCCTGCTTACTGATGGTTCTCCTCTATTCTCCAACCTGTCTCCTTTTGTTATTTTCCTATAACTTCTCCTACTACTCTTATTTCACCTCTGGTCAATTCTCCTTTCTACTTTCTGATATTATTCTCCTTGTCAACTTTTCAAATTATGCTCGTTCTTTAAATTTTTAAGAATCTCTAGTTTATTATCATTCAAACTTTTAAACTTCAATAACTATTTCAAATAAAGTTTTTATTTCTATTACACAATTTAAATCCCTCTGACAATTCTAAAATTTACTATTTACTTAAATTTTGATTTTTAGCAACTTCACCACCCCAGGATAGTTAATAAATTTTGACACATTTTTCTATATCATTCTATATCATTGACTCTGTCGAAGCCAACAGGCACTCATTTGGATCACGGTTCGCAGACAATACGGTGGTCTCGTGCGGGTGTTAGAGATGGGAGGTGTGACGTCACAGAATAAAAAATCGAGGTGACAGAAAAAATTCTGCTGCGCTTCGCACAATAGTTTTTTTTTTAAATATTTTGTTTGATTAATATTTAGTGGTGTTTATATTTTTAGTTTTCCAGTGTTAGAGTTTTTACCTTATTGGTAGTTTGATTTTTTGAAAGATACGCTACAAAACAGCTAGGAAAAACCATGTAATGATTTCAAATGAATTAGATTTTATTTGAAATATAAAGAGAACTATTATTGTGTGATTTAAATATTTTAAACTCGGACCACATTTTGTTTATACCCTGAAATAATTTAAAATTTTAGCATGCCTGGAGCGAGATGTAGTGTTGCTGTTTGCAGACACAGTTTTTACAAACAAAAATCATTAGAGGAATGGGACTAAACCAATTCTGCAATTATCATTCAATATTATTAAATTAGTTGGAGCTTTGTCCACCTTACATTTAAAAGCAGATGAAGTGGTTTCTTACAAGCATTAAACACAACCAAGAGCACTTTTGTAAAGTTGAAATCTTCAGCAAGGAATACTTTAGAGTATTTCTGAGGTAAAGATAGAACCTTTTGCTCAAATTTCTTTTGAACTCTGTTTAAAATAATTTGTAACTAATATTTACCAAAAACTTTCTTTTGCAAAACCTTGTTTTTAATAAAGCCCACTGACTTTTTGTTCTTGGTTTTGGTTGTTTAATGTTTGTAAGAAACTGTCTCATCTGCTTTTAAATATAGGATCGACAAAGCTGCAATTAATTTAATAATAGTAACTGATAAATGCAGAATAAAAAAAATCTTACCATTAGCCTTTAATTTCAATTTAGGCTTCATCCCTGTCTTCGCATGATTTTTGTGTGTAAAAATTGTTTGTGAACAGAAACACTATTAAACTCGATCCAAGGAAGCTAAAATTTCAAAATATTTCAAAGTATAAACAAAGTATGATCCGAGTTCAGTTCGGAAAATTTAAAAATTAAAAATGCAAAGATTAAAAATACAAAATTTATATAAAAATACAATAAACAAATAAACATATAAGTTTTAAGTCTGAGACTGATACAATGTTCTAATTATGTTTTTAAAACTTGTAAATGTATCAAAGTAGATATAGAAACTACTACAAAACTTATTGTAGATGGTGAAAACATTGACGATTTTGCATAAATGTTAGTGCGAAGTGTTTAAAGGGAAAAACATTGCTTAAGTCTACTGACAAGTCTAAAACATAGTTCATAAATAAAAATATAAACGCCACTAAATAACAATATCTTTTAAAAGTCTAATTTATGAACCCAAGTAGAATATTTTCTGTCAACTCCCTTTTTCATTCCGTGACGTCCTTAGCAATCGAGATGAGGCCACAGTCTCAGTTTACGAATCGTGCATTTGGATAAGTCGTAGGAATGCCTAGAACATTTGAAAGTAAAATTGACATTGCTATTACCACTTAAGCTGTGACGCAAAACAGCTCCATCTATTGTAAAATGCAAAACGATAATTGTTTTATTGCTTTTTAGGATGAACTCAACCCTCTTCGGCACCTCTGCTACCCAGGCACCGATGTCTTCATGTTGTGCTTCTCGATCGTCAAGCCCAACTCCTTCTTCTCCGCCTGCAGCCGATGGGCTGATGAACTCACGCGACAAGGGGCGGCGGTTGTACTAGTAGGTACCCAAGCTGATCTAAAAAACAACGTCGAGGTTCTAAACAGGCTCAGGCACATGGGACAACGACCTGTAATGGCTTCTGAAGCTAGAGGTCTGGCAGAAAGACTGAACGCTCCGTACATAGAGACTTCCGCGCTGGCTTGTACGCATTTGAAGGAAGCCTTTGATACCGCAATTGTGATAGCCTTGAATAGGCAAAAGAGGAAGGCGCGACCTTGGAGGAGATTATTGTGTTGTGTAAAATGTTTTTAGGTATTTTTTTTTTATACAGAGTGGTTATCTCATTTTTAACATCACTTTGTGTTTAGTTTTACAAATAGTCTTCTGAGTAAATTTGACTGTTTTAGTGAATATTCATCCCTAAATCTTGAGTAAATTTGAGTTTGTACAGAACGATCAGATCTAATTACCGGATTTATCATGTAAGATTTTTTGAGTTCAAATAAAACGCAGCTTTTACTAAAAGTGATTACAATTAAGAGATAATTAAAAAATAATATATTTTTTTTGTTAAAAAATAACTATTACAACAATTTTTTCCCAAATTAAGCTCAGCACCAGTAAACTTAATTGTTAACACTGAGTTTTGTAACAACATCCTTAGTAAAGTCGTCTACTGTGGGGTACCATTTTAATATTTATAAAAAATTTATTTGAATATTTTGTGTCCACCCCATATTAGGATACCAGATAGCCTATAATGGGGGTCCTGATATGACCTAATATGAGGTACTTGAAAAATTCATTCAGTGCAGTTCTATATAAATAAAAAAATTAAACTTATTTAAAAACGCGACTTGGTAAACTGTCACCACACGACCAAGATGTTGCTTTAGCCATTGAAAGATTTCCTAGGTAGAATGGGGTGGCAGGTAAATTATTACAACGTGATGGTCTCTTGCAATATTGACTATCTCCAAATTCTTAGTATGCGAATAATGGCCGTCCAAAATAAGGACAACAGGATCTTCTGCTGTCGGCTTGACCAATTCAATAAAATGGTGCAGACAATGAATAAATATATCCTGTTGGATCCAACTCCATCTGATGACATGCCTAAATTGAATCTGGAGGGGCACCATTAATAAGTTCAATTTTCATGTTCTTCCTGGGAAATATTATCAATGGTGGCACAGTTATAGTAGATCCTCGTTCTGCCGATATTATAGCTTCTATTTGTTTTTTCCTTTCCAAGCTATCACTTTAATATGTTTATGTTAGACAACTGATATCCCAGATGCATCGCAGTTATATATCCTGGATGGATTATGTCCAATTTTATCAATTTGTGGTTCATATAAATCAAAAAATTTGGAAACGTTGTTAGAAGTAAATGATTTTATTTTTGCGTATGAAACTCCTTGTGGGTCCTTAGGGAGAGTTCTGGATTGCCCCGAAGGAAGGCTTTAAACCATTTAGAACCTGCACACTCTTTTACGGCGTTGAATGAATTTTTTTATTTTAGTTTTTCTGCACAAAGAAAATGTTATTCCAAAATATTTTTGATCCATTTGCAGACAGTGTGTGGAAAGTTGATCTTCCATTTTTGAAGAAAACACTGGTTTCTTACCCATTTTGGTTTGGAGTACAACTTCAGGAGGTCAGTTCAGCTTAACAAACCTTTCCAACGTCGTTTGTGGTACTTCATGTATTTTAGTACTTCTTTTGTAACCCATTGTTTTACTTCTACAGGCTTTTATGGCAGCAATCATATATTCGGCATCCCAGTTTTTCCTCTTACGTTAGCTTGGCATCTATAAAAAATACGCATATTATAACCAAATTACTGATCCTAATATGGGGTACCCCATATTTGGAATATTTCGGATACCCCATAATAGGACGCGGTTGTTTAAATGAAAACAAAAACAAGAACTTATATACACAAAATATACAGTATCATTCCTACTGTTAGTCTATTCATAACAAATATCTATAGTCTATTTTTATGTATGAGAGAGTATTAAAATAATAAGACAGTTAAAATATTTTTTGAAGTTATTCCTCGAGTATCCACTTATATTTTCACCTAATTAACCTGCTTATAACTTCTAAACAGCTGAAGGTAAAAAAGTGGAATTTTTTCTAAAATGTTTTATTTTTCCACAAGGTATGTTAAGAACATTGTGTCAAACGGGTTATGTAGGTATAAGGGTTTAAACTTTGACTTTTAAACAACGTTACGTTCATAAATAATAATTTTAATATAAAAACTACCTTTTCCCAGCTTTCAGGCTTCACATTATTTACAGCCTCCAAAAACAATTGTTTAACATCACTCATTTTAAAAGAATCGTCATCCCACGATTTTTTGCCATTTCATCAATTTCATATTTTTTGAATTTCTCTTTATGAAGGGAACACAAATGATACAGTTCTTTTCTCACAGAACCGGGATGGAACTTAATATTCTTTGAATTTAGCCAATTCTGTAAATCTTTTTTTAACCACTTGGTTGTGGGCATTTTTTCTATAAGTCTCGAGTGATAACTTGCATTAAGCATTACTATTATACAGTTCTGAGGAAGAAGATCTATAATTTGTTCGAACCACTCTTTAAAGACATCAGCATTCATGTCCTCATGGTAGTCACCGGTACGAGTAGATTCAAAAGTCAATAAACCACCTTCAACAAAACCGTTTGAACTACCGATGTGTACTATTATTAGTCTGCGCCCCTTTCCTGATGGTGGATTTAAGCCAGTAGATAAATTATTTAAAAAAGCCTGTCTTCGACTTGTAACAGTTTCATCTTGCCAAAATTTATTTGGTTTATGTCCCTCGTTGATCCATGTTTCATCTAAATAAAATATATTTCTTCTCTGGTTTCTCATTTCTTTTATAGTCCTTAGGTAATTTCTTCTCCATACTACAATATCGCTTCTTTCTATTAAAATAGACTTTCTGGAATGCTTTTTCCATAGAAAACCTATTTCTTTTAAAAGTTTCCATAGTGTGCTTCGACTCATTTCAGGGTAATCCTTATCATCTCGAACCGTGGCAAGAACTTTGTCTACTGTCGGAAATTCTTTTCTAAAGAAGAACGCATGCACTTTCCTTCGAAGTCTTTCTTTCAAAAGATTTTCTAATTGAAATTTTGGTTTTCCTGGAGCTTTACGTGCTGTTTGAAACTCGCCACATTTCTCTTCTTTAACAACTCTGTAAATCGTAGATTTCCCAACACCAAGCGTACTACTAACTAATTACACTATGTCATCAACACTTCTACATAAATGTTTGTCTGTAAATGATTTAAAATAATTAAATATTAATGTTTTTTCATTAACTGTTAAATGACCGATTTTTTGTCGTTTACGCGGCCCTTCCAAATTTTCCATGATCACACTAGAATTCACACTGCACCTTGCAAGTTGCAACTAAACGACATTTAGTAAACTGTCAAGAATACACAACTTGGACCTCCTTACTAAATGGAAAACCTATAATCGCATTTTCGGTGAAATTTGTTGGGAAGGTATTTATCTACTTATAATTCGATTACTGTAAGAAATTCTTGGAATTAAAATAAAACAAAATTGGCAAATAGGTACTTATTGAAAATAATCTTAAGATACGGCTATGTAATCTTTAACACACAGGGCTTTTGGCCTGTCCAAACCTTTTTCTATTGTTCTGTACAGCTTATGTTTATAAATGACCAATAAAAGACCCAAAACTTGTAATAGCTCAGGTACATTTATTACAATTTTAGGAAATATTTAGATTATTCTGTAAAAATATTTAAAATGACCGTACTAAGTTTTGCATTAAAAATGCTGTTTTATTACTCTCTCATACATAAAAATAGACTATAAGACTTACCTACCATGTATTAAAAAACTATCATTTTAATAAGCACCAGTTAAACTTATGTCAACATTTCAAAGGTATAATCGAAAAGACAGAACAGCTTTAATATTTGGTATAATACCAGCTTGGAATGTATACTTTGGTTATTGAAACATAGATGTCTCTGTTTCAGTTGGATAAATACATGCATACCCAATATATTAGGAATATACCCCATAATAGACGACTTTCTTCTACCAAATAAACTCTTTACTTTTTTGGTAAATCTATTTGAATCAAGTTTTTTTATGCATGATCTTCCTTAAAACATTAGATATATCTTTCTGTAACACTCTGTACATTAACGGTCACTAGTGAGAGATTATTTTGAAAATTACAAATAATAATGTGGAATATCGCTGGTTATTAAATGTTTCTTGTTGTTTTAATCAAACTTTTACTCTTGATATTTTTTATGATAAAATTTAAAGTTATGAAATTGACATTCTAGGGTATTTTATGTAAACTCTCTTTTACACCATTTTATGTAATTTTAATTTTATAGTGGTTAATGGTTAAACAAAATCAGGATCTTGATAATCTTTAATGTAAATAATTATTACTGATAGGCTGTACATATTTATATTCTCTTTGCTCTTTATTATATATTAATCTGACTGATTTGTTTTTGTAATAATTATATTACAATGTATTTGAAAACATAAATATAAAAGATTATATTATTATATTTCAAGTTTGTGATAAAAATAACATTTCAAGTTCTTATAATTTATCACCTATTAAATTGTATTATGTAGAATCATTTAAATTTTTATTTAATAAATAGATATGCGTATTATACATTGCTCAAAATAATGAAATTTTGACAGAAGAAAAATTGAAAAGTGACATTTTACATTAATACATTTTTATTTTGACATAAATTAATTGCAATATTTATTTAAAAGTTGGTTATTGGTATTATTGTGATGATAAATATACAGGGTGTTATTAAGTACTTGTACAAACTTTAAATAGTGAATCTTTGACTAATTTTAAGGCAAAAAGTTCATATGAACACGCGTCCTAAACATCTTAACCTTTGTGCTACAGGGTGGTAAAGTTTTCAGAAAAAAATCTATTTTTTCCAATAACTGTGCGACTATTGTAGATATCTTTACGAAATTTGGTACATGTATACTATGCATTAAGTTGCATTTTTTGATGTACAAATTTATGTTTTCTACCAGTGGCGTCCATACCTACGGGGTTTGTATTGAATATTTTTGCAGAAAAAAATAGTATGCCACTGCTTCATCTTAAAACAAAAATTATTTTTGAAATCCTCATTTATTTTTAAACAAATTTATTCTCTTGAGTTTTTTCGTTCGATGCATAGTTTACGCTTTAAAAAATAAAATCCGTTTTATTTCAGAGTCAAATTGCTAAAATGTACAATTGTACATACATGCATAGCAAGCCTTGCAAACAACCGAGAGGTTTCCATGGTAGCGGAATCAGTCATGACAGTTTATTTAAAAAAAAGATCATGGTTTTTGTCATTTAAAAATGTATATGTATTATTGTATGTAATAATTTATTGTCTATTATTGTGTTCAAAATGTACGAATATACCAATGCAGAAATGGCAGACATTCATTTCGTCTACGGAATGGCTCACGGTAATGCACAAGCTGCAAAAAGAATGTATCAAGCCCGATTTACTCAACGGGTGGTTCCACATGTCCAAACTTTCATTAATATTCACGCAAGACTTTGTGAAACTGGCAACTTTAAAAGAACAATTGATATCCCAGAAAGGCATGCGACAGTTCGAACAGTTGAAATTGAAGAAGCTGTGTTAAATAGAATTGAAGAAGACCCGCAAACCAGTACAAGAAAAATTGGTCATGAATTGAATATTACGCATACAATTGTGTGGCAAATTTTAAAATCTCAACAACTTTATCCTTATCATATTCAACGTGTACAGGCATTACTACCTAGAGATTTTCCTCTAAGAGTAGATTTCTGCGTTTGGCTGCGAAATAAATTATTAACAACCCCGGATTTCTTAGGCCATGTACTTGTTACAGACGAAGCTTCTTTTTCTCGAACCGCCATCATGAACTTCCACAACAACCATATCTGGTCTGAGGATAATTCCAATGCTATCATAGAAAATAATTTCCAAGATCGTTTTTCTCTAAATATTTGGGTCGGAATTATCGGGGATCACCTTATTTGACCTTGCATTCTTCCACAAAGGCTAAATGGCGAAGAGTACAGAAGATTTTTGGAGCACGAGCTTCCTGAACATTTAGAAGAAATTGATTTGGCTACCAGAAACAGGATGTGGTTCATGCACGATGGCGCACCGGCACACTTTTGTTTAGCTGCATGTCAATTTCTGAACGAGAATTATTCTAATTGTTGGATAGGAAGAGCGGGACCGCAAGCCTGGCCTCCCAGATCACCAGATTTAAATCCTCTAGATTTTTTTGTGTGGGGTCACTTAAAGACATTAGTTTACAAAACATCCGTTCAAAATGAGCAAGATCTAAGAAACAGGATATTTGAATCGTGTGCCATTATTAATCAGACACCAGGTTTATTCGAAAGAGTACGTCAATCAATGTTAAGGCGAATTGACGCATGCGTTGCAGTAGGCGGCGGGCATTTTCAGCAATTGTTGTAAATGTTATTAACTTATTTGTAAAAGTCGTTTAGTCTTAGTCTGTAAATAATCTAAGTTTATGACATAACAATATTGATCAATAAAAGACACATTTTTCACTTGTTCCATGCAGAATACTATGCGTCGGACGAAAACTATGAGTCGGAGAAAAAAACTCATCAGACCAAATTTGCTCAAAACTAAATGAGGATGCAAAAATATTTTAGGGATGCGCACGATGTATCGATGTTAAAAAAACATCGATTTTTCTCTTTCGATTATCGATATTTTTATCGATGTTTTTTTATGCGATGTTTTCATTTAACATCGATGTTTTTTTATCCAATATCGATGTTTTTTAATTTTACTCGAAAAATATTGGTGTAGGAAACTACAGGTTGCTTGTCGGAAGTCACGACCTATTTGATTTACCGCCCATAGACGGAGATATTTTTTTTATTAGAAATGTTAATAGTTTTATTATTATGTAGGTACTTATTTTTTTATTTTAGATTTACAGATTTAAAATTTAGACAGGTAGCCTAATTAGAAATTAAAATATTATTTATCCTGAATTAGTGAATCCCGAATTAAACAACTTATTTGTATATTGTTCATTATCGAGTCAAAGTTCTTGATTTTGATTATTTTTTCCCATTTGAATAATGATTTTTTCCATCTAATAATTAATATAATTAATCGTAGAAATTAAATTGATTGTTAATTGAACGTGTTTTTTTGCAATGTTCCTATCAGAAATTTAATCTTAATATTTTTTAATAATTAAAGTTATTCTAATTTTGACTTATAGGTATAAAGTGGCATCTTTTGTAATCGCAGCAAGTGTAAAAATTATCTACTAACTATATTGAGTTGAATATATTGGGAAAAGAAAACAAATAAAAATAAACCATTTTTGGTATTAAAATCAATTGTTTTCGGAGAAGGAAAATTGGTTATATAAAAATAAATTTGGTCAGAGAACTTATAATTACTAATAGTTCTGGTTCGTTTGCTATTTTAAAAATCTAAATCTATTATAAATTTGAACAAAATAATCGAAACAAACAACCAGTGACATAGTTTTATTGTAAAAAAACTAAAAATATTCATACATATCTATGTAAAATTACACATTTTCTTGAAAATTAACAAGTTTTGGCAAGAAAATGAAAACTGTTCGTGATGATAAATATTTTAAAAGTAATGATAATAATAATAATAATTATTATTATTATTATGCTAAATAAAATGTATTTAAAATAAATAAACAACAATAGTACGTATTTTTATTTAATTTTCATATTTTGGAAAAATAAAATTGCATCTATTGTGAATTGAACCGCGTCGCGAAATGCAAAATTGACTACATGTTCAATGCTTAACTGAGCTAAAGAGTCATGTTAAGTGTGTGTATTTTATGTTTTTAGTCGATATTTTTTACAACTTTCAGTTCTCTGACGTCTTGTTTGCAGGAATCACAGGCAGGAATTTTAAACTAAATCCTTGCATATGACAGTTCCTGATGGTCCCGCCTACCACTTTACAAAATTCCAGCGCGGAGGTACGATCATACCATAGACTTAATATTTTATCTAAGAAGGATCGTAATACCTTGCAGCCGCTAACTCTGAGTCTATTAATAATAATAAATAAAAATAAGATTATTTCCAATGTCTTGTTTATTTGTTCGTTTATAAAAAACATCGATGTTTACAAAAATCGATGTTTTCTTTCCGATTTTTTTACAACATCGATAGTTTGTATTCGATGTATCATTTGATGTCAACATCGATGTTTTAAAAATTTTGCGCATCCCTAAAATATTTGTTATTTTAAGATGAAGCAGTGGCGTACTATTTTTTTCGGCAAAAATATTTAATACGAAACCCGTATGGGTGCCACTGGTAGAAATAATAAAATTATTTGTACATTAAAAAATGCATCATAATCCGTAGGAGACGTGTACCAAATTTCGTAAAAATATCTGCAATATTCTTACAGTTAAAAAAAAATTCTTTTCTGAAAAACTTTACCAGCTCAAAAGTTAAGAGGTTTAGGACATGTGTTCATATGAACGTTTTGCCTTAAAATAAGTCAAAGATTCGTCATTTAAAGTTTGTACAAGTACTTAATAAACACCCTGTATATGCAATGAAAATTCAAGTATTTATTGCAGAAGATACAACACACATTAGAAAGGACACCGCATTAAATATATTGATTTTGGGTACAGTCAGAATTTGTTTAAATTTAACTAAAATGTTATTTTTTAGACGACTAAGACTCCAAATTTGCAGTTCTACAGGGTGAGCTGTTGGAAGGAGTGCATTAGATGCAAAACTCGCCTAATGATTGATAAAATAAAAAAAGAACTTTTTTCGATAGAAATTTTTCACCAATCGCCACAAAATTTTGGAAGTAATTTTGTAAAAATGCCCTCTCTTAAGTCCAATCGTATTTTAAAAATATAACAAGCACTTTTTGAATAAATTAAGAAAAACAAAAGCATTTGGCGAGTTTTGCTTCCAACTAAAACTAAGAAAAACCGTCTTTTAGGAAAATTTATTGACAAATATAGAAAAAAACGACATTTATATTAGAATGAAGATATATAATGCTAGGCATTCTATATTATACTCTTCGCAGTTTAACAAAATTTCAAGTTGATATTGTTTTTCGTTTTTGAGTTAAGAATTTTTTAAATATTTCAGAATAAAAAGGCTTCATCCATTTATAAATCTTGATTTTTTCAGAAGATTTCAATTTAATATCGTTGTTTGTTTCTGAATTAAGATTTTTTTTTTCAATATTCCAACTAGGGGTGGGCAAAATAATAATAATAATAATAATAATGATAATAAATCGATAACTTATTATTTTCGGGCAATCTATTCTTTTCGAGTTATCGATTATTTTCGATTATTCAATTATTTTTGATTAATCGATTTGTTCAATTAATCGAATTAAAATTTCTGTCAAAGAAATAGCCAATAACATTCTATAAGGTATCTCCGTTATTTATTAAATATCTGAAAATCGTTTTGAGCAATGTATTATTAGACAAATAAAGAATATTTTTTTCAAAATAATTGCCGGTTATTATCTATTTTGATAGAAATATTTCGAAAAATTTACTGGTTTCCTGATTGTCTTAACTACAGTGAAAAAAATAATCAGGTGTTTCACTCTATTATTAATTAAAGTGATACATATAAATAGAGCTAAGTAATTTTTAGATAATTCTTTTCTGCAATTTTAGTGCAAACCTAATAATAGTTATTTAATTTCCATTTAATGCAATTTTTATATTATTATCAATAAAATATTTATTTATTGAGGTCGTCTTTTATTTATGCGTAGACAGATACATAAATCCATAATTAGCATGTACTGTTATTATCCTTTAATATTTAAATATGTCATAATTTTGGTGTCAATTATAGGACTTATAATTCCATATTAAGATATGGAAATAAGTTAAAAATAAAATTACAATAATAATTAAAGCTCAACTAATATTATTTTATTACGGAAATCCTTATTTTGAATACACATTCATTGCCGAAATAAACCATAATTGTTAAAAGAGATTTCAACAAACTTTAAAATGTTTTAAAATAGTTAATTTTATTTGAGTAAGTTTACGTGAGCAAAGCTTGGGCTTTTCTTTTCCTATCCACTAGCATTTTTGCCATCAGAAGAATTCTTTGAAACATGTTATTATTATCATTCGTGCTGTATCACAAAAATATTTGTTTTCCTATTTTTAATACTTCACACTCACTCTCACAGAGATTGAAATAACGAACTGTCACCAACTCTTACTATCGCTGCATAAAGATGAACCAGCAAACGCTCTCCGCGTAAAAATATAAGCGTGACTACATTATCCTAAGCAAAATTGGTGCATATGCATATGATTGAAGCGGACAACACCTCACTTACTATGACCAAAGGTCCTCTTTGCATATTGATGTTGCCATGGAGCTTCTTTGCACCTGATTCTTTGTTCTTCTCGACGGCCCACTGAACGAGAGCCCACTGCTTGAACGAGGGCCTACCGGTCTTTGGACAGGTAGACCGACCAGTAGCATGTTATTAGCTCATTCTGAGTTGTTTTACTAATATATGTAGCTCGGGCAGTGGACTTTTTTAGATGGTTTTCCAAGATTTTGCCTCCAGCTTCAATCCTAAAGTGGAGAAGCTGTCTAAAGTTTCCATCATTTCCATCTTCTTAACCAAAAAGAGTCCCGTCATCTCTATGCCCCGTAAAGAAATATTTTGTCCACTAAGAAAAATTATGGTTTGGAAAATAGGCTTCAACCTCTTTCTGTTTTCTACAATCTGCTGCGTCCTGGCGATATCCAGCAAATTTCTGACATCTGTCGAAGGAACGTTATATGTTAATAAAAAATTATTAGCCCTCAAAACAGCTTCACCATTATATTAGCATTTGCTTGAGTTGTGTATTTAAAGTACCCCATCTTCGTCAAGTAATTTTGCGAATTTAATAACAGGATTACCAATTAACAAAGAGTCTTCTGTCTGTGAGTTTGGTTGATTTTTTGAAAAAATGACACAATATTTTCAAAAAATACCCCTTTTCTTTTCAGAATAAGATATCCAGTCATATTTATATGATGAAGATATAAATACCGTCTTACTACCTTGTTGTTTTTATTATGTTCCTAATATGAAAAAGGGTAATTGCTTTCAGATGTTAATGTATTTATTATTTATGTACTTTGTGGTAATTTAAAAATTTCTGGTTTATCAACAGTTGCAACAGCATTTAAACTACCTTTGACTCCCGAGGTTGACGGATCTAGAAGAGCAGAATGTTGCAGATGCGAACACATTACAGTTTCTCCGCTATTTACCCAGCTAGCACAAAAACACCTTATCTACGTTAATAAGCTGCAATTTTAGGCTCTTTAAGCTCGCGTGCGATGTACTTTTAATGTAACCCTAATATCCCTGCAAGCGCCGAATGTCCGCAACGACAAGACTTTTATAGCACATCTCACAGAGGTTACAAAGTGAAATTTGGAAAACATCACACTAGCACTTTTACAGTACTTTCCCTGAAAGTTGCTCTGAAACTTTATATAGATGTTATAACGTGAATTAGTTCTACAGCATTATACAGTGTGTCCACAAATGGACTTAACTATACTTGTGAAAATATTTATTTTAAATTAAAAAAAGTTATGTTATAACGTTCCCTTAAAGCAACATCTCCGAAAGGCTTGGCAACGTTATGTGCTAGCTGGGAATGTTCTATGGATATATCTAGTGAACGAGAGAAAGGCAATAGAGAATATATCCAGTCCACCGGACCGCCTTGTATATTATGTAATTGATGCAAATAAAGAAATCAAGAATCGGGCACCCACAACTATTACAATCTATTACACACCACAAACAGTGGCCTGGACTAGAAACTGGAACTGATCCCTTGGACTAGGTTTTATGCTGGATTGAACTAGTTTAGAACTGATCTACCCCAGCTAGCACATAACGTTACCAAGCCTTTCGGCGATGTTGTTTTAAGGGAACATAATAACATACCCATACAACGTAATTGCAACGTTAATGAGAAGTTGTTGAGGGAAATCAAAACCTCGCGAAACATCTATTTGTTACTTACGTATTTACCCTGCCTGTTATGATAACACAACGTAATTAAGTAACTTGCTAAAAAAGTTTCCACGAGAAGTACTATGGACTTTCGAACGTAGCCATTCGTTTGTCATAACCAACAAAACATAAAAAAATGTCACTTGTCACTTTTTCTTGTACGTATCTGAGATTTTAAAGAAATTGGAAACTATACGTTTGAATAAGTTTGGTAAGTTGTTTTCTTCTTTTCAATAAATTTTCTAATTTATTGTCTGTTGTTTTAGATGGTAAAATTTCAATTTCCAAATACAATAAAAAATAAATCATTGTAAACAAGTAGATACAATTAAATGATGAAATATTTATTTTACACCATAATAGGGATCTTATTGATGCCTTAATACTATAGAAGTAACGATATTAAACAATGAAAGTATCGATATTTAGGCACTGAATTACTGAATTACCAATACTATCGCCATAGTGATACTTAGAAGCAAGTATTGTATCGCTATGTGTGTGGTCAGAGATTATAAGGTTTGTTCAAATATTTGTACTGAAATATTTTAGTTTTTGCATGTGGTGAAACTTGGTAATATGATTAAGCGTTACCACTGTTTTTTTGTTATTTAATTATAAGGTAAATTGCCAGTTATTGACACTATAACTTGTACCAGGTAGAGTACCAGTAGAGAAAGAAAAGGTGTCGACTACAGAATATACTTTACTGATGCACTCTTGTTATTAGTTAAGTTCCCTACTCCGCCCTGTTGAATGGGGGTTGCCAGCCGTTTAACAAAAATCTTTTACTTTTTCGATACATTGTTACTCGAGACTTATAAATATCAATATCTTTAACATAATATCGAACAGTATCGATGCCTCTACCACAAAGTATCTCACATGATACCGGTATTGATACCTTTGACCGATATACTGCCATCCTAACAAGAGAAGTCCTATCTGAAAATTTATATTTATTATCTTTTAAACCTTTTTTTGTGTAACTTTTTAACATTTTAGTACCTTTGTTGCAAATAAGACATTCCTTTTCAGTATCGAGAAAGATAAAATGTAGACAAATGCACATAAAAAAAACTGCTAATTTTGCAGATAAAACCTTTCTTGCTAGAACAGCAGTATAGAAATGCTCATGTAGTTCACTAAAGATAAATAACATTTAAATTTGTTACGTTTCAGTAAATTAAGTATTACCATTTCTGGACAGTAGTAACGTTTTGGTGGATAAATACAGCATTTCACTGGATATATATACCTATGCCATTTTGCTGTACGTTTGCTGCACAATACCAATTGCTGGACAAACTTTAAAAATGCTTTACAATACAGAAAAATTGCTGTAAGTATGGTCGCCCTAGTGTAATAATATTTTAATCACTAAAAATAAATTTTAAAAATATTGTGTTTTAGGTTTCCTTTGTGCTGGATTATAATTCTAGTAAAAATCTCAGGAATTTTAGAAGCTAAAGTTAATACAGAATTGGTTGAAGAAGAATATATAACATCTGAGATTATTTCTTTTTCTTTCATAGCAGAATATCATGCTAAAAAACATTGTTCTGTATAAGTAGAACATCCATTATTAAGTATCAAATTTGTAAAAGTCAAAATAAATGTTATTATTTATTTAAAAAAACAAAGTAAGTAAAAATCAACTAAAAATAGGTGCAACGATTTAAACGAGCATATTTTTTATTTTCTTTATATATATATATATTATTTTCTTAATAATAATTAAACAAGTAAATTTATTATCTACAAAGTTATTTTTACGGAAGAAACTATGTAATTAAGTTCACATATTTATTTGTTTACAGTACGCTACTGATACATAAAGTTCTAAATGGTTTAAATATCAAAATAAAATAAAAAAGAAATAAATAAAATTGTCACAGTATAAAAATGAAGTCAATAGTGTAATAAAAGTTGACACTTTAAAAAATAAACCTTTTAAAATGTCATAATTTCAAAAATACTTATTGTAATTGGACATCAGTTGGTCTACAAATAAATTCTGTCCATAGTTAGTTCTATGAGCATTTACATAAAATAATTTCATATGCCTAGTAAGTCTGGCAGGAACAAGGAATCTAATAAAGTGTACCAGGCTGTCACTATCAATCAAACCGTTCAATAACTTATACAGGAAAACAAATGATGCTTCTCGACATCTGCATTCCAAACTCTTATAGGTCCCTCTCAAAAATAACATCAAGATCATTTATAGTTTGCTCAAAACTTAGTTCAGAACCTGCAATGACAATCATGCATAATGATATTAGCTGTTTTATTAAACCTTATGACTTTACATTTATCAATATTCAGTTTAAGCAAGTTATATCATATTAAAACTATGATTAGTACCAGTTATAGGCAAATATCTTTTTTTAGCATCCTACAACTGCCATCTTAATAAAAATCTAGTGACCTTTGAAATATACCTTATATAAATACACTTTTTACTACTTTTGTACAATCGTGCACCATTTTAGCTACCAGTGAACCTTTGCAATATAGGTACCTTATTATACTCTTTCGTGCAAGCGTTCAGTGTTTTCGATTCTAGTGAACCTTTGAGATATTCCTTATATACCCTTTATACCAACTTTTGTCCAATTTGTCAGTGTTTTTTTTACCTATATTATTAATACCTACCTCTACTTGTATGATATTGGTTCTTGATTTCAAAAGCTTTTTAATAATAAATTTATACAATTTTTATTTTGTTTTCTTCAGATTTTACTATATCCTCAATATACTATTTTGAATATAGTGTATCCAAGGATGGACATAACTACTTGTAAAGATATTTATTTTAAATTTTTGAAGAGGTCTTTTTCATAATTTCTCAACGTTAATCGTATTTATTTAACAAGCAAAAGAAATTATGAAGAAGTACTTTTAAATTTAAAATAAATATTTTTACAAGTATTGTTAAGTCCATCCGTGGACATCCTGTATAATGCTGTAGAATGAATTCACATTATAACATCTATAGAAAGTTTCAGAGCAACTTTCGGGGTAAGTACCGTAAAAGTGCTAGTGTGATGTTTTCCGAACTTTAATTTTGTAACCTCTGTGAGATGTGCTATAAAAGTCTTGCCGTTGCGGACATTCGGTGGTTGCAGGGATGATAGGGTTACATTAACAGTACATTGCATGCGAGATTAAAGAGCCTAAAATTGCAGCTTATTAACGTAGATGGGATGTTTTTGTGCTAGCTGGGACGAAAATACTCAGATCAGCCATATGTAACTGGAATAGTGGAAATACGAGTACGATTGGAAATACGTACCTAGTTGCCTAGTCTAACCTAACTGCCTCTGTGTTGTATTCATATTAGAGTTAGAGAGAGTCTTTTCAAAAAAAGTGCGATTGGTTGTTAAAGTATCTATTTTAGCGGCTCGTAAATAATTTTTTTAATTCATATTTTTTTGTCAGATTTAGATCCGTTACTTATTTTCTTGACCGATTTTAGTTCGGTATTGGCCATGTCAAACATGCGGCCCGCGAACTGAATGCGGCCCACTAATCTTTTTCTGCTACCCGCGAACGTGTTAAAAACCATTTTTGAAAATGCGTGCGTTGCAAGAAAGAATGTCGATAAATCACAATCCGTATGTATCAATATATCCAAATAAACTTTGAATACGATCTCGCCACAAATAGACAACTTAATTAAAGAGAAAATATGTCAAATATCTGGCAAAAGAAGTTAAAGTTTGTACTTTTTTGTAATGTCCTTTTTATTGGAAATTTAATAAATATACTTGTTCCATAATAGTGCTTTTTTTCTCAAGATTTTCAGTAGTTTGTCTTCTTTAATATTCGGTTTTGCGGCCCACCTAGTCTACGGTCTTCATGCTTTTGGCCCATTGACTTGTGTTAAGATATACGCAGTTCACTTAGACTTACTTTATATAGTTTATGGTGTAGGCGTTACTATTGATTTCATCTCAGATTAAAATAATCAACGTCAGTTGTATTATTTTATGTTGTATATTTTGTACCCCCTAATAAAGGATTTCAAAAGCCTGCCTATTCATATTTTATTTTAACAAGAGGGGGATAGCCGGGACTAATTCCCGGGACCCGGGCTCAAATTGGGGCCCGGCAAAGGTATAAGGAGGGCCCGGCAACTGTGGAGAGGATTTCAGAAGAAGTGTTTGTTTAAGGAACTTTTTTTTGTTTTCTTTTAGAGAAATTCAAGTAGAGGAGAAGTTTACTATTTTTTTAAAAATTGTCGCGGGGCCCGTTCTGGAGAATTGTCCTGGGGCCCGACCTGGCTCTCGGCGGCTCTGAGTTTTACAAGCATATTTTCAAGTAAATCGAAATCTCAAAAATCATGCTTCAAAAATAAACAAAGAGTCGAGAATTTTTTTTATAATAAAGTAATTCGATGTATAATTAGTGAGAAAAACGAAAAAAATGAAAAACTGCACTACCGAAGCTATTTTTCGTCCAAAATATAGACATAAAATGGTCGTCTCATCTGTTTATACTGGTGGCACTATCTATAGACGAGTTGCCAAAACAACGAACATATTATTACAGTAATCTGTAATCAGCCACTCCTTGTTTGTGGATACATACATAGATAGCGACACTACTACTACACATACTAATAAAAATTTATCTATCGCTTTTGTCTTTTGTCCACATTTTGTTTAAAAAAATAGCTTAAACAATGAAGCAGGGGCGGATTGACCCAGCGGAAAACCAGCAAATTTTGCGGTTCCCGAACCTACAGTCGACCATAGAAAAATAAAATTTAACCCTTTAAATTTCACTTTCATACAATTTCTGATCAAATACAGGGATAATCGTTAATAAATGTAAAGAGTTAAATCTAAATTTAAATATTATGAGATGGTGTAAATCTGGCTTTGAAAATAAATTAAGTTGTGTTGCTATAAATATGTCAGTCTGATAATGGTCTGATATTTTCACGTAAAGTGTAGGTGAATAAAATTATTGTATTAATTTGGTTTAAGTTAGTTTAAAGATTTAAGTTATTTAACTAGTTGACTGCCGTGCTGGTCCCATGGGACCAGCAACGCATGGGTGTTATACGCCACGCTGGTCCGATGGGACCAGCACATGTAAGTATTTGTAGATCTAAAGCTGCTGGCAAAAGTCAGGTTCTAATTATATTGTATAGGGGACCAGCATGGCTTCAAAGAATATTGTGGCGGTGATGGTTCTGGAATTTTTTATTTTGGTCCCTTGGTAAAAAAAACAAGTACGGAAATAAACTTTTATTAATTGAAACACACAAATAAACGAAAAGCGTAAATATTAAACAATATTAGGTAATAAAAATAACTAGGTTGTTAGATGTGTTTCATTGAAACATGGTAAACATAAAAATGGTTTTTTTTCGCAATCTTCACAGTAAGTATCGACCTTTAGAGTTCTATTTGTAGCATATTTTCTACCGTGGGTATCATTATTTTTTTTGTAGCAATTCTTACAACAACGCCTCACCTTGTGCTTATTTTCACCTTCTTTCTTTTTCAGAAAGTGTACGCGACGTTTCTTTACGGGCGGAGGAATATTTTCTTCGTTACATACAGAAATTAGGTGCTTTATCACTTCTCTTTTGGAAGCTGTGATTTTAATGTCGCTTTCATTTGTTTGTCTGTACAAAATATATGCGTTCACCATAGATGTTGTTAGTAACAATTCAAACCCTACTTTTCTGTACCATTTTATGGATCGGCGAAGAGGATTAGAATAAGATCCCATTTGATCGGATAGATCCACAGAACCTTTGCCACGATTACAGTCTAACACAACAGACGGTACTTGCTGAATATTTTGGTTTCTTCTCTTTTCGATGAGCGTATCATCATGTTTTGTTGATATCATAAGTACTTCTCTTTGATCTTTCCATTTTATAATCGTGATTCCTTCGGGGTTTTCCATAGCACATATCTCTCCCTTTTTTAATTTTTTATTGACAACTTCTTTAGGAATAAATCTACGATTTTTTTTTATTGTGCCAATAAAGTGGGTATTGGAAGATAACATTTTGTTGGCTAAAGGTAAACTTGAATACCAGTTATCCGTAACCAATGTCCTTCCAACTTTTAAAAGATCTTCTGTTAGATACGAAACAATAGATTCTGGAGTTACTGATACGTTATTCTCCTTTCCCGCATATATTTTTATGTTGTAAGTATAACCTAATCGAGAACAAAGCTTAAACAGTTTAACTCCATATTTGTGTCTCTTTGATTTTATATATTGTCTAATCGATAGCCTACCTCTGTAAGGCAACATAGTTTCATCAACACACATATACTCCTCAGGGGTATATAGACTTTTATAATTCTTTACAAGCAGCATATTTAATATAGGCCTAATTTTATAAAGTTTGTCTTCGAGATTGGCTTGATTGTTATCGCAGAAATGTATTGTTCGTAATAATATTTCAAATCTATTGCGACTCATTACTGAAGAAGCAAAATTCATTTTATATATAGGATCAGTGGACCAATAGTCTGGAAGAGACGGCATTTTGACTAATCCCATCCACGCTATAATACCCAAAAATTGCCTAATCTCTCATTTATTTGTGGGTGTCCAGTTGTGTAAACGAGAATTTTCACTTGTATCAGTTTCTACTAACAAACAGCTAGCATAATGGTTAGTTTGGTCAACAATATAGAATATTATATCATTGTCGACAATAGCATCAAAGAAATGGCCTGGAGTTTCACGAATTAGAGTAGCTGCTATTTCTGGCTTAATTCCTGAAGTTAGTGAAAAATTAGGAACATCTTTATACTGTCTGCTAATTGGTCCCCATGAATTATCATCATTTATAGTTATTTGTCTCTGAAGAGTTTCAGTATCCATCTCATTCCTCACAGTTACATTAGGTGACAAATTTTCTGAATTCTCAACATCAGAATTACTATGTAAACTGTTTTCTTCATTTTCTAGACCTCTTATATTATTAGAAGTGAGTTTTGAATTATTGTATGTATTTTCGGTTTCAGAATCTTCAGAAAATGAAGGAAGGTATTCGTCACTATCAGATGCCTCAAATGGCTCTATATAGGATTCGTCTGAATCTGAATCCCCAAAATTTTGAGCAAGTCCTTCTATTTCACTTAGGCTTAATATATTTCGTTTTCTGGACATCTACGAATACAAAATAATTATTTTAAAACGATATCTTTGTTTTATTTAAAAAAATTACCTTGGAAAACAGATTATCACACTTTCTTTTTCACAGTAATTGCAATACCTGCATACACTTACACAAACAAACTAAAAAGTGAGGTTATATATTCAAGATGTCAAGGGACCAGCGGCGCCGATAGCGAAATTTTAAACAAAATTTGCTCAATAGGTCCGCGCTGGTCCCATGGGACCAGCAAACAAAATGTAAAAAATCCTAAGACATGTCAAATATTTGATTAAGACAGACATCAAGGGAGTTGTTATTATTATAAATAAACAAACTTTCTTCATTGGCCCTAGACAAAAAAAATAATTTATGGCTTGGCAGTCAACTAGTTAAAAAAATTTAAAAATTAAATAGGTGCCAAGCTGAAAACAAACAACAAAATTGAGCAGGCCAGCTCCAGGAAAACCAAAGTCACAGGCAGTCCAACTTTTCCATCTGAAAAGAGGAAGAAAAACCGTCCTGGCCACGAAATCAGCAATCGCTGGAAAAGACATGATCAACTCCGCTGCAAAGAAGATTAAAGGCGAAGCTGACTAGGTAACTTTAGACCAACTGTTGCCAATAATACTCTTAAAGAGAGGAGGAACATTTCTATTGAGATAAATTTGAGTGTTACCACATGTGAAATTTGGTTTATTAAACTCTCTGTGTACCTCAAGGTCTTAAAGAAGATTTAGTTTAAAGTTGCAATTAAAAATATTATGAAGTACAGTAACATTTTCAGAAAGAGTGAAGTTATGATTGTTGAATTTAATATGGTGTCCAAAAGTGGACTTATCTAGATATCTAATGTGTTCACCAGCTCGTATGTTGAGTCTTCTCTGAGTTTTTCCTACGTATTACAATCGTTACAGCTTTCTCTATAGATACCACTTTTGTGTAGCAACTCAATTTCATCCTTAGTATGTGATAGCTTGCTTTTAATCGAATTAACCTTAAAAAAAGTTTTAATATTGTTGTAATCCTTAAAAACTGCAGCAACATCATTGAAAATTTTCCCAAGATATGGTAGTGAAATGTATTTACATTTAGCAGGAGGTTTATTAGTAGGATTAAAAGCAAGTTGGGACCTTTTCTTGAGTTTGACATTATTGATAACCACATTAATAATGGAAGTATTGTAGTTATTATTAAAAGCTAATTGTTTTAAAACGTTGATTTCTTTATTGAAATTATGATTAGTTAAAGGTATATTAAGACGATGAACATTACAGTATATAGCTGATAACTTGTGTTGATAAGAGTGATTAGAGTGGAAATTAATTGGTTTCCTGTAGATATCAAATTCAAGTCTATTATCCAGACGACTGATAGAAAGGTCTAGGAAATTAAGTGATTTATTGACTTCAACATCAACTGTGAATTTGATTTTAGGATGGATATTGTTAATGAAAAATAAAAAGTCGCCAATCTCAGTAAAATTACAATTTATAATTGCAAAAATGTCATTAACATATCTGTACCAGTGTGATATTCGGTTAAGAGGAAAATCATTCAAAATCGGTGAAATAGCAAGTGAATTCTTAATTGAATGCCATCTCGTTCCGCCGTCGATAACAGAAACCTCACCATCGCAACTCGCGCACGCAGAGTATTTGGACGATTTGTTCTCGATTGCGACAAGCTGGATACAGGGTATATCCACGAAGTTAAAATTAAATAAAAATTGAAATTTATACCCAGAATTAGTTAAAAAAATATTAATAAAAATTGACTTCATTACAAAAGAGAGGGTTGCGTACAGAGATATTCTATGAAATGGGTGAGGTACCTCTCAACTTAGACCGAATTATTAGAAATAAAACACAATTATATTTTTTCGTAAATATAATATATGTCATGCTCCGTAAACACTAGTATCATAACCTGTCAATTGATTAACCATTCATCTAATGGCTAGATTTTGAAGTTGGTTTCATGTTAATGTTAAAACATACTTCATCTAGCTCTTATAATAGTCAAACGGGTACCTCACCTTCTAACGGCCTCTGGTGGATTTTTTTGGAACTACGTTGTGTTTGGGTCATATCGTCTTTTGTATTTAAAAGGGATTTGAGGGAAGTTTAAATATCTATAATCATTTATCGTAGTCTCCACTTATTAGAATTTTGACAGGTCGTTGGAATTAATTATACACGTCAAACAGAAGCTTACTAGATTTTGCTTTGAGTGTACTAGAGTACCAGATTCTCATAGAATGTTCTAGATCTAGTACAACTGTACTAGACTGGTTATGCCGATGGGACCATGAAGAAGAAGCCAAGCTGGAATTGGTTCTTTAAAATACAGTGGCGTGTGTAACATCAGAGGTCCATAAGGACGTGGTTCGTAGTATAATAATGATCAATTCTACTTATTTTAAAACAACTACGGTACAGAACACTTTGCGAAAGTACGATTTGCATTTCGCCAATTTTTTTGTACATTTAGTGAAACCTGATTCCGTTGAAATTGTTTTTTCTTTATTAGTTTTATAAACTAGATACCTAGGTAAGTTAACTAGCAACTAATTATAAATATTTATTTAGTTTGTTTTTATCATTTTTATAATATCTAATATGCTTTACCATATAGAAAAATTATTATTACTAAATATTAGACAAACGCAGTCTTATCAAATCAAACATTTTTTTTAAGGAAAGTTTATTTTTTTAAATTTTCTTATTTACATATTTAAAATCCTGGTTGAAAGTAATTCCATGTTGGTTCATCTTCAAATGTGTGAACAATGTGTTGTTCTTTGACAAAAAGTGGTGTTGGTACCCTAACATGAACTGGCGTTTTTACTTCGACTGGAACTGGCACAGGAACAGATACTGCTACATGATGCTTTTCCTAAAAATAATAAAAATTAATACTCTAAATTTAATCAATAAATTAAATTAGAAAGTAATGAAAACATTTTCATATTAGTTAATAACATTTTATCTAAAAGTTTTACATTTTTAACTAACACTTTTGCCTGATCAGGCGTTTATTAAAAGATTAATTTAAGACTCAATATTCGTATAAAATGTAATGTCTTTTTTTAGCTGCTGCTGGGAGTGACATGCTTGATATTATTTATGACAATAAAAATATGTCCATAGTTGCAATTATTTTATTTCCTATTAATATACTTGGTGATGTTCATCAGATGTCCATAAATTGTCCAAAAGCAATACAAAAAGGGTCCATATATGGACCTTTCATAGAGTCCAAATGGGCGTCCAAGAGTGGGACCTTTGTATAGCCAATGGATGTCCATTGGATGTCCTTCGGTAAAACGCTGGACGTCCTTTGGATAGCCGATATGTCCATCAATGGACTTCCGATGGACATCAAATGGATTGACTTGTGCTGTCTGGGATCCTGTTTTCAGTTTATTATTAAATTTCTTCTCACTTTGGGGTTCAAAAATATTTTTAATTATTACGTAAAGGTAATTCTAAAGAATTTATTTAGTATCTAAATTTATTTACCTTGACAAAAACGGGCTTTTCTACTTCTACAGGTACGGTCCTGGTTACATGGACAGCATAGGGCTTTGGAACCTCTACAGGTACAGGTTCTTTGACATGGACGGGAACTAGATGAGGAACGCTAACAGGTACTGCCTTTGGAACTTCGACAGGGACTTTCACTGGTATTGGAACAGCATATGGTTTAGGTACTTCAACAGCATAAGGCTGCGGTATGGGTACATTCTTGGTAATAGTTACGTGAACTGGTTGAGGTACAGCATATGGTACTACTTGATTGATAGTGCGCACTTCATGGGTAGAAATGGCGGATCCAAAGTTTGTAACTACAAAATATTAATTAGTCTATACATAGATTACAGTCGCTTTTATGGTAAAAATATAATGTCAGTATGTCTAAAAGTGTAAAAAATTTAAAATATATTTTTTTAGGTACGGTTATTTTATTTCGTTGTCTTTTTTGATTTGTAAGTAATACCTATTCAGTACACATTATTTCAGAATCGTTTCAGAATTATTTCAAACGTTTCGAACATATAACATTTCAAGCACAAGTTTCTAAACTATTTTAGTTAAATATGCCATTGAAAATGTTTCTAAAACATATTATAAATGTTACAAAAAGCCAAGAATTAATGAAACATTTCTAATTTGTAAGAAGAAGATATGGATTATGTAGTAGTCATTTATTCCAGAGACAACCCTATATTCTAAATAATTGGATGTTTGCGTTTGTTGTCGGTTTTTGCCATTTGCTTTTTTTGTTTGTGCGTTGTGCAGTTGTATGGGATTTAGAATATATATTTCTAGAAATTGAGGTAACTTTTCTACAGAAGTATAAGGCTTATAAGTGGATTAAATTATGGTACTTTACTTTATTTCATTTACTGTGATGAGTGACGCTATTTCGTTTATCAAATTTCCAGGCAGTTAGTGTAATTTTTATCTAAATATAACCTACATTTATTATCCCTCCCCTAGCTTAATTTTTAAGTCCTACAGCTCTGATTGAAAAGCATTATGTTTTATTAAGGCATGAGTTTTTCCTTTTATTATAGTTAATTTAAAAAAAAATTCATTAATAATTTGTTTCTTCAAATCCTTTTTAAAGTACCTACAGTTTGTTTTAGGTTAGTGCAATTATAGAAATGAAGCGATTTGCCTTTTTATTTTATGAATTAATATTTTCTATATTTTAAATAAACATGTATATTTTTAAATGTCTTTTTAATTCCAATAAAAATATTATAATGTAAGATTGCATTAATATTGAATTGATTTTTCAGAAATAATTTAACATTTCATATTATTAATGAAACAGAACTAGAGAACATTTATAAAATATTACTATGTAATATATCTGAAAGATGTCAAATTTTTCTTTCCGAAATATTACCGTGAAATATTAAATTAACAGGACATTTTAACATTTCAGGCACATTTTAGAAATGTTTCTGGGACATTTCTTAATGTTTATACAACATTACAAATATTTTAATGTAACATTTTTAAAATATTTCCGAAATATGTTTGTGTTATATGAGTCCGTTCGATGTTACCTTTTTTTGTCAGCACGATCTATCAAAATCAACTTAAAATTTTTAGGAAAAATCATGCTTTCTAAGAGGACGAAGCCAATTGTTTTTGAAAGGGGGGAATTAAGTGGAGGTTGAAATTTTACAAAATTTAACAAAACAAATATCAACTTAAAATTTTCAGGAAAAGTAAAGCTCTATGAGGGGGCAAAACCTATTTATTTTGAAAAATCTGATTAAAAATTGGGAGGGGGATTAAGGAGGGGTTGAAATTTAACAAAAAAATCAAATCAAAAACGAGAAACAATATAAACTTAAAATTATCCGGAAAAATCAAGCTCTATGAGGGGACGAAGCCTAGAAAAAAAAATGGAGGTTAAGTGGGGTTAAAATATTAAAAAAATATCCTAACTCAAAAACTTGTATTGTCTAAATTGTCAAGGAGATGGGAATGACGTATTAAAGTTAGGGATAAAAATTGACTTGTTAGAATTTTACAAAATAGCTGAAATATTAAGGAGAACTCGTTTGTAATAAATTGGAGATTTATAGATTCTGCATTCATTACTTTTAATCCCTTTGAAATAGCTCGTCAAGTAAAGCTGTAAACTTGGGGTCCTCAAAAAGTTGTTTTAAATTACTCATATCTTAATACACTTAAATTTTAATAAATTCTGCCCCAAAATCAACGTAAAAAGCACTCCCTCCTTTAACAAATATAAATATATAACTTACCAGTTGGACTGTACAGAAGGTGTGAAATTTCTCTCTTTGGTTTGTCACTCTTTTTATTGTCCAAAACTTCTTTGGCTACCGTTAAGGTGACAAGGGCAAAGAACTGAAATAAAATTAAAATAATTAGAATTATATTTGTTCACAATTCGGATTATCCAGCTTCAAGCAAGGACCCCTAGGTCTCAAACTTAAGGAGTATTGTGCGATTTTGCTAATACTACAATCAAGTTCGGCTTGTGGTAATTTAAAATGGGTTTTCACTTTTTCCAATAATTTTATCATATGTAAGTTCGGATCAAAACTTTGTACAAGAGTCAATATCGCTGTTTCTTTTATTATTTGAGTTTGTATTAAGTGTATTTATTATTATCAATATCATACAGTTTTCAAGCACTACAACTATTAATAAATGAATATTTTAGTTAGTCTAATATTTTTTTGTTGTTAATACGTTGAAAACCATCTATAAACATTATTAGTTAGTAAACTGACTTTTCTTCATAATTTGAGATTCTTTTTAAATATATATCAGGTTATGTAGGAAGTTTGACATTGATTTTTGTGTAAAAAATTTTATATGAAACTTTACCTACCATTTTTTAGTTTTTATTGTAAGTTTATGCGAAACGTCAATGTGAAGTTTGTCAAAAAGGTTAAGAAAAATGGACAAAAATCGTTTTGGTTATTAAAATATACATTTTAAATACAAAATCGACTTCATCTATGGAAACGAAGCTAATAATGTTGTTTATAAAATGTCTGTTTATATTGTTAAATAATCGTTTTAAATACCACGCGAGATGATAAATTTTTTAAGAACATTTTGTTGTTTCCTTGCAAATTATGCAAATTTCGCTTTACAAAATCCTCTCAAAATACCACTCGACTAACGTCTCGTGGTATTTTAAGAAGAATTTTGTTTCGTGAAATTTAGACGCATAATTTCCGAAGAAACAACAAAATGTTCTTAAAATATTTTCACCTCTTGTGGTATTACCCTTGGTCATTTTTTTTTTGGAGTAACAAAAGTAACAATTCTCAAAATTTTATTTTATAGTGGTCGATTGTCTACTTTATGGAATATATCTTTTATTTAAACTTTAAGAAAATTCTTTAATTGAAAGTTGTTTGTGATATCGTTCTCTATAATTTTTTATATAATTATTTCTCTAAAATGGACCGTAATGGAAAAATTTGAGGAAAAGTTTAAAATTTTAATTTTTCGGTATTTTTGTTGGCAATGAATGTATATAAAAATGTTTTGAGTAAGGGGTGTGTGGAAAATTTATGTATTTAGTTTTTCTTTTAAACAATTACAGGGGTGATACAATAGGTTGTACAAAATAACCGGAAAATGCTAGCAATAGCCAGACAGGACAGAATACAATTTAAGAAACCAATAATAAAAAAATAGGGTTAATTTTGATTTTCTATTAAAATCGTCCCCTTTGTGTAATATTTAAATTGATAATAAAATAAAATTTGTCACCCTAAAAACATTATCCTACAAAATTTTACCTCATAAAACAATTAATAACCAAAATATAGCAAATAAATATGTTTTAATTTTTATAACATTTAAAGTCAGTATTATTTTATAAAATATTTATATTTTGAAGACTTAAATCAATGGTTCAAAGAAATACAGTATGGTTCAAATGAAAGGAATAAATTCATTATAATGGAAGTAGTTGGTTTTTCGAAAAAATGCTCGGACAGGTCAATTTTGTTTACTCAAAGCGCAATTTTTTAAATAGAATTAAATTTTCCCCCACTTCCCATTTTTGGGCAGTGACGTCATTGACAATTTTTTTAAATAGTAACCCCAATTTTTTTCTCTTGATTTTGTTAGATCTTGCAATTTCCTACTCGGAAACATAATATTTGAAATGTCTTACCTAACAATTTTTTTTGAATAAAAGTCATTTAAAGATCAGACACATAAATTTTATTTTATTTTGAGAACACAATAAATGAATAAAAGATAATTATTTGTAATTAAGTGCTTAATCTAACAAAATAATAATAATAATAATATTATTAATAATAATAATAATAATAATAATAATAATAAAGAATTTGTGAAATCGTCATTAAATTCTTTTTTTTTTATTATTATTATTATTATTTTTTTAGATGAAGCACTTAATTACAAATAATCTTTTATTCATTTATTGTGTTTCAAAATAAAATAAAATTTATGTATCTGATCTTTAAATGATTTTTTTTTCAAAAAAAATTGTTAATTCAGATATTACAAATATTATGTTTCCGAGTAGGAAATTGCAAGATCTTAATATTAATATTAAGGTATCAAACTTTCAGGGAATTTTTTTTGGGGCATTTTTAACAAAATTTCAGAACGGGAGCGAAAATAAAAAAAATAGTCAAAAAAAATCACCCTAATATTGTATAAACAATTAAAAATTAGATTACTGTTCATTTAAAATTTTCCAAAAATCAATAGGAGACCCATTAAAAAAATTGAAAGTCGGCTTAATCTCGCCTAACTTCAAAAAATTAATGCACGTATATTTTTATTAATATCAAAAAAATAAAAGAATAGCAGACTTTTATTATATATTCCTAATATCCTTTTAAAATTTCAATTAATTTGATGCGTTATAATGACCAAAATTACATGTCAAAAAAGTTTAATAGATGCTTATTTTGCAGCTTCTAATAATTCTGATTGAATAAAAGGAAACTTTTCAAAGAACTATATTAGCAAATTTTTTTTTATTAGAGAACTAATATCAGCGCTTAGGGTAAGATTTAAATTTTGCGCCCTCCAAACGTACTTTGTAGAAAGAGATACAATACAATAACTTTAAAGTTCTTTTTAACTTATACATTTGAATATTATATATAAAATTAGCTCTTACTTATTTTGTAGAAAGAGAAAAAATACAACTTTAAAGTTATGTAGTATCTTTTTGTAGAGACCCTTTACTTATTAAGTTCCTCAATATTATTACACCGATGTTTTTCCGTAAAAAAATGCATTATACTCATGAAAAAACTGATTATTTTTCCTTGAATAATAAATATCTATTTTTTTGTATTAGAATTGGAATCCGAATTTTATTTTAACTAAAAATATGTAATTGCGCAAAAAATATATAACAGAAAGTAAAATGACTTACCAAGAAGATCTTCATTTTTCTAAATACAATTTACGACTGACCGTCCTAGCCAAAATTTGCTCGCTTATAAAAGCCCAAAAGACCGGTTAGGTACATTAAAATTTGTTTTATTTGCTCTAAACCGTTCTATAATTTGGAATTTAAATAAGAAACAAGTCGATTAAGTTTGCGGATCACGGTTTTTTTTTTGTTTTATCGATGGTGCATAATTTATTTCGGCAGGGATGAGATGAAACAGATCGGCTGATAGAGATTATGCAAATCAGTCGAGGATGTTGTTAATTATTGTTTCAGCACATTCAAATTCCCCATCGTTATCGCAAGATTCATTACTGCCAACATTTGTTGTTTACGTCATAAATCCGAAAAGTAATACTTTACGAGACGAAGAAATTTGGATAATACCTATAATAATTCTGTGGTCGGCGCTTAAAAGGTAATAAGTCGATATTACACATTTTTGGTGAATGGCGCTGGAAAATTTTGGGACATATGAATAAGGATTTTTAGAATCCAAATCGACGATCTTTTTAGGACATTTGGTCCTGTAAAAATTAAAAAATATGTAGATATTTTGTTTTAACTGTTTTATGTTACAAAATTTGACTGTTTATGTTTAATTATAACATTTTGTTTTTCGCGGTTACCCTTGTATTATTATATATGTTTTTTTGTACCTTGTTTTTAATACTTTACAACGTATATAGACTTAGATCCTTTTAACTGCCTAAAATATACACTCTTCTAAATGTATCTTGACTAAAAACTCCATTTACGTAAAAAACGACTTCCCAGATAGCACACGACGTCCAATGGACGTCCATATTTTGTCCAAATAATGTCCTGGATGTCCATGAACTTCATATGGATATTCATTGGACATCTGTTTTCCGTTATCCAATGGATATACCCATTCAGAAGTCCAATGGATGTCCAAAAAAATGTCCATGATGGACACTATAAAAATGACTAACTTAAAATAAATTATTATAATTCTTCTTGTATAATTTAATTATTTACTACTAGGTTTTAATTAAAATAAATCAAATAATTTTTCCCTTCTCTCACCTCTGTTGACAAGATAGAAAAGTAAAAGGCCATTCAGGCCAGACTCGAAGAAGAAAAGAAGAATGAGGTTAAGATTGATAAGAAAACACAGCCTATATGTAATGTAGCGTAAAAGAAAATCAAAGTATGTGAATGTAGCACATAGATGTTTATTTGGTAAGAAAGTAAGTATATTTATTAATTAAATCATTTAAAAATCTAAAAATTAAAAAGCAAATCGTTTGTTTTAAACTAATATAACCTATCAATTATATTTTAAACTTTATGTTTTAGATTTACATTCAAAGAATACCTTTCTTTTAGAACTTATGTCAAATGATTTACCTACCTATTTAAGAAAATGCCTTTACTAAAAGCTAACTTATATGCTGCAAATTCGAGATGACGTCAACACAATTATTATTGTAACTAAGAGGTGAGAAAACTTTCAAAGGAGAAGAAAAAAAATCAAGTTTCTATTTGTATGGCATGAGACATTAGCATAAGAGGCTATTTAGAAGATACAAATATTTTTAAAGAAGCTGTAAGTTTTACTTTTATTAAAATAGAATCGTTTTGTAATGTTTAAGAATTAATGCGTTGAAAGTGTTTTATAAGTTATTTCTCTTAATGTTCACAAATATATATTTTTATTGCAATTTTAGATTCAGCAGTTACCAAAACTAGGGACACGTACATGACGAACTTATAAATAGATGTTTTGTTTCCATAATTTCTAATATTCTCACAAAAGAATTCGCATAATATGATGGTATGCAAGTAAAGTGCTAATTTAAGAAATAATGAGCAGTTTTTTGTTTATATGTAAGTATAGAGTTAAAGTACATTAGTGAATGCATATTTTCATATTAGTTAATAACATTTTATCTAAAAGTTTTACATTTTTAACTATCAGTTTTGCCTGATCAGGCGTGTATTAATCAATTGATTTAAGACTCAATATTTGTATAAAATGTAATGTCTTTTTTTAGCTGCTGCTGAGAGTGACAATGGTGCTGCTTAAAAAGTAAACAAAATAGCCTTAAGAAAATGACAGAGAAGGTCAATAGAAACGAGTGCGTATAAAACTAATATATGCTTGATATTATTTATGACAATAAAAATAAGTCCATAGTTTGCAATTATTTTATTTCATATTAATATAGGTGGTGATGTCCGTCAGATGTCCATAAATTGTCCAAAAGCAATACAAAAAGAGTCCATATATGGACCTTTCATGGAGTCCAAATGGATGTCCATGAGTGGGACATTTGTATAGTCCAGTGGATGTCCATTGGATGTCCATTGGATGTCCTTTGGTAAAATGCTGGACGTCCTTTGGACAGCCGATATGTCCATGAATGGACTTCCGATGGACATCCAATGGATTGAGTTGTGCTGTCTGGGTTATGACCTTTTAGGCGCTGGCCACAGAATTGATATTCAGTCTATTAGAAAATCTAAACTAGTTCCTCAGTGTAAATATTGTTAGACATATATTATGGACATACTAGAAAATATTGTTCAAAGGAACTAAAGTACGTTAGTTGTACAGGGAAACACTTAATAGTGGAGTGAGATAAATAAAAAAATGCTCCTCGAAAGTTTGTCCACTATGGAGAAGGCTACCAGGCTAATTACCACGTGTGCATTATACCTAAAGAATTTTAAAGAATAAAAAACAAGCAATGGAAAGACAAACTTGTTCCCAAATGTACCCAAATCTTCTTTTATTTTTTATATTTTTTGCTGTATATATTTAGTTTATCCTCTAAACATTTATAGAGGTGCTGCAATAGGTTGTACAAAATAACCGGAAAAAGCCTATAATAACTAGATAGGAAAGTCATGTGTTGGACACATCAGATTTTTTATTTACAACCGAAAGATAACATTTTTTGCTTGAGTAGTTTTCGGAAAATTTTGAAAACCATCTATCATGCCAAATGAGATATCAAAATTATTTTCATATCATATTTTGTTGAAAATTATACACTCCTCATCTAATTAATATTCAGAATCAGTTCCATATCATAATTTTACCCCGGATCGCATAATATAATGTGTTCGAGTAATAGAAAATATCTGTTTGTGTAAGTATACTACACAGTACGTAATTGGCTACAGTGCGTTGATTTACTCACGATTTTGATACAAAAATGCCAATTTCTTTTAGAGTATCCCATATAACCTAAACAAACCGTATATTAGAAAAAATAGATAAAGTGAGAGTATACTAAATCTATAATAATAAACTGATGTTTTGGTTTAAAAACATATGTTTGGTTCGTACCTGAGTCATGCCACACCCTGTATACTTCTAAGTAATTTTAAAATGTGGCACTTAAGCTACCTTCCAAATTATCGTAAAATATTTTTTTTAAATCAGTACATCCCAAGAAATATCTAAAGCTGGTTACACTGATTTGATCAGCAATTCAGCTGATTTATAGATGTATAGTAGTGGCGAAGTCTGACTAAGCCAACTGGTTGATCAATAGGTTGCATAGGCCTCTTCTGCTTCTTTGTAAACCCTCGTAGCGCTAATTAACAGCTGTAGCTGTACAAGCTACAAGCTACAGCTACTTGGTATAAGCTGAACATAAAGCTGAAGAAGCTAAAGCTCTGTTGCACCTCTAACTGGCAATTAGAAATTTGCTGCACAATAGGCTGGAAGAGCGCTACTTAACTCAAATTGTATACCTTTAGCTAATTAGCATAGGCTGAACATAAAGCAGAAGAAGCCCTGTTGTAGTCCTAAAGTTCATCACTTATCAGAAGGTGGAAATACGCTGCACAAGGTTGGAAGAGAGCTACTTAGGTTAAATTGTATACCTTTATTCAGCTAGTTAGTAGGTATAACATGCTGACATACAGCTAAAGAAGCCAGGTTGCCATGTTAGATATAACCCTAATATGAGGTTAAATAAGTTCTGTTACAGCTTATTTTGTTACGATTGTTCAGTAGGTAAAAATTAACTATCCATTGACTTAATAAAGAATTGAAACATTTCGCTTATGTTCATATTGATTTTTAAAAACTGAAGAATTAAGTTTAATACCGCTGAACTGTTGCTTTAATAATACTTTTTTAGCCATGTATTGTATAAATAACTCGAGAGACGCTAAAATGGTGGTTCCCACCTTATCGAGACTGAGCCCCACAAGGGTAAACTCGTAGCGTAACAAAAACGAGAAATGATTTAACTTGGAACAAAAGACCGAAAGCCAATAGTAGTATAAAGACGTTCAATTTTTGGTTTGTGAAGCATTGGCATTAATAAGGTTAAACTATGTGATGATTTTCACAAGCCTTGAGTCAACTATTTTATCGTTAAGTTTTATAATCAAAAGGATACAATATACTATATTTTATTTAATTGTGTACTAGGGTCCTGCCATTCTTCATCTGCAGTAGCTTCTGAAATGAATAACAAATAATATTTTAATATAATATTAAATTTTAAATATAATTATTTAGCATTCAATAAATTGTAAACAATGCTAAGTTAATATCTTTCATCATTTCTTCTTTTTTGATATTAGCCTTAATTAGACTCTATGTCTAGTCCAGTAGCCAAAATATCTGGTTAGAATCCTTTCAGGTAAAGGGTTGATAGTTGGTTATGTCAAATATAATTTCTTCTTTTTCGATTTTCATTTTATTTATTTATTTATTTATTTATTTATTTATTTATTTATTTATTTATTTATTTATTTATTTATTTATTTATTTATTTATTTATTTATTTATTTATTTATTTATTTATTTATTTATTTATTTATTTATTTATTTATTTATTTATTTATTTATTTATTTATTTATTTATTTATTTATTTATTTATTTATTTATTTATTTATTTATTTATTTATTTATTTATTTATTTATTTATTTATTTATTTATTTATTTATTTATACATTGTTCAACAGGTTAAACCCAATTACAGAACAGGAGTACATTTGAAAGAAAACAGTTTAACAAAAGGCATATAGATAATTAATCTAAAATTACAGTAAATAAATTCAAAATTATTTTAAACAATGTGTTTTTATGTTTTTAACACTGCAATTAAATATATCCAACTGTTCACTAATATTATTATAATTATTACACATGTTATATACAGGTGAAAACTTCAGAACGTTTGTCCGAGGAGTCGTTATGTAAAATGATTCAGTGTTTCGAGAGGTTGCGCGTGGGATTCTAAAATTAAGCATATGTAAAAGAGCTTCACAATTGATTTTAAAATTAACAACTTTGTAGAGGGTAATTATGGAGAAGTACTTTCGTCTTACGTCGAGACTTGTCAATCTGTGTCTAGTCAGTAAAGCATTTTGAGTAATACCAATCGGTGGATAAATTTGGTCTGCCCGAAAACTTAAGTATTTGAGGAAACGCCTTTGTGTGGACTCTATCCGACAAATGTGTATTTGATAATAAGGATCCCAAATAAACGAGGCATATTCGAGTTTAGATCGAACAAATGAGAAATACAATGATTTAATAGTATCTGTGTTTTTAAAATCACGGCCCACTCGTACTATGAATCCATACATACGATTTGCAGCTGTTGAGATGTTATCTATGTGGTATTTAAACGACAATACTGGGTCAAATGTAACCCCTAAATCCATAAAATTGTTGGGTTTAGAAAGCAAACGTCCATCAAGGACATAATCGAATTTAATTGGATGCGCTTTTAATGTGTATGACATTACGTTACATTTGACGGGATTCAGTGTAAGACCATTTTTGTTGCACCATTCAACAACTTTGTTCAAATTTTCCGACAACTGTTCACAGTCAGAAATATTTTCAATAGCTGAATATATTTTTAAGTCATCAGCATACAGCAAATAATCAACATTTATAGCGTCACCAATGTCGTTGATAAAAATATTAAATAACAGCGGACCCAAATTTGAACCTTGCGGTATACCAGAGGTGGCGCAATATTTGTTAGACTTGAATCCATTTAATTGAACATATTGTGTTCTTTGAGAGAGATACGATTGAAAAAGTGTGATCAAACTATTAGAAAGACCAAATGCGCAGAGTTTCTGTATCATAATCCCGCATCTTGAAAAAGAAAACTTGCATGCTGCATGAGAGTGCATTTTCGTTTTGCTGATTTTAAATAAGTTTCTTATGGAAATACTAGATTACATAAGATCTGATTTAAAACATGAACTATTGAATATAAAAACTAACGATAATGTTGAACAAATATATTGATAAACTTACATTAGCTATTGGTACTTATTATCGACCACCTCAAAAATATTTATTAGAATTTTTAAATAATATCGAAGAAAACGTTTCGGATTTAATTACTTCTCACTCTGGGATAATTATTGGGGGAGATATAAATATTAATCTTTTAGATATCACATCTAACAAAGTAATAAAATTGTTTAATACTATACAATTATTTAATTTTAAGCAAATTATTGATAAACCAACTCGTGTCACAAAAAACACAGAAACTTTATTAGATGTTATTATAATTCCTGAAGATCAAGAAGTAAGTTCTTACGGCAATGTTGATGTATGGAATGAACGTTCTTGATTTTTGTGTAAGAATATCATATTTTCGCACGTAAAATCGTTGAAGAATGAAGATTATTATTAAACGATTTTTGGTGACATTTCAGTTGACATTCACTAATAACTGCCAACGGGAAGGGCTCGTAAATTTAAGGGGGTTGCGACATAGCCTTCTATCTTGGACGCTATTTTTATTCAAAATAATAGTCTCAAGCCTGCCAATTTATAGAAAATGTATAAGCGATTTTTTTTTAAATAATATTTTTGTGTTAAATATTTAAATTTAATCCACTATTTATGATTTCACGTATTGTAGATTGACTACATCGTATATAGCAACCCTTTAGACATACCAAACCTTATCACTTTCATTTGTTTTGAATGCCTGATTTACCCTTAACTTAGGCATCTGCTTCATATCTTAACCTAAATGCTTCATAACTTTAGCAGATTTGCTTCGGTCTCAACTTAGCCCCCCTTATTATTTCCATGAGGTCACTTTTAAATTCTAATGTGAAATTTCCTCTAGTTTCAAAATTAGGATGAATGTCTTATTAAGTAAGGACAGACTAGATCCTAACTTGGTGTGTAAAGACTTTAACCTCATTTAAGAGCTGTATTGGTATTTGCTGCCTTACTCCATGGGTTGTCTTTGGGTGGCGTCATCAAAAGGCAATTTAAGGAAATATGTAAACAAGCCATGATTTGTAAATGTATCTAGTCCTGAACCTAAGATGTTTAGTCTTGAGGCAACTACCTCTTTTTGAATAACTCCATCAGTACTCCTGCATGAGCCATACCCACAAAATGCGGAATTACAGAGAAAGTAAGGTTAAGTTTTGGCTTTGGACTGTGGTGCAATTAAATCTATCTTTACCTGAAGTGAAGAGTAAATTCATTGTAACTAGGAATCTAAAGAGTATAGATCAACAATTATTACTTAACTGCCTACAAACAAGTAATTTTGAAAATATTTTTAATTCAATTGATGTAAATGATATGGTTATGTATTTTACAAACAAGTTGCTAAGAGTATTTGATACATTATCACCACTTAAAAAGATTAAAATAAAAAACCAAGGCCACCGTGGCTCACTAACAATATTAAACTAATGATGAGATTGCGGGACAAAGCTTTAAAAAAATTTAAGAGAAAAAAACTCCCTCATCATTGGGACTACTACAAATATCTCAGAAATTTTACTACAAACGCAATTAGCAATGAAAAAAGAGCCTATTTACAATAATACCTAACAAATAATAATACAAATAGGAGGAACCTGTGGACCAGACTGAATGATCTTAATATTTATAGTAAATCTAAAGAAAACGTAATTCCTGATAATTTAAATGATTCTAATAAGATTAATGAGCATTTTTTATTACCTTCGTCAAATATGTAAATACCAGATCATAATTTATTACAATTTTATAAATCAAACAGAAAAATAAACCTAGAACATCCTTGTGTATTTGTATCTGTTGATGACAATACTGTGTACAAAAATTTGTTAGAAATCAAGTCAAATGCGATAGGACCAGATCTTGTACAACTTAATATGCTACTTTTGTGTTGTTCATATACAGGGTGGCCACTTTTTCATTGAAATGTATTGCTATCTCGTAAACCGTTGGTAACACAAAGTTGGTTAAATGGGGAAAAAGTTGCATATTTCAAAGTCCAATCTGAGGGCGTTTTGAAAACTAAAATAACAGGTCCGGTTTCCGAGATATTCGATAAAAAACAAATAAGTATCATTTCTTTATTCCGCTACAGAACGTTTATTTGCAAAAATAGACAAAAACTCATTTGGAGTTTTTTGTTTTATATCAAATTGTGCGTATGATAGCGTATTTAGTTTTTTTATCCGACGTTTCGTAAATGCAGGACCACCATCAACTTCTTTATTTGAATATGGACTAATATTTTCCTGGCTCATAATTTTAATGCATGTTCAATGTTGAATACAATTATGTAATAACATATTGTGATTAGTCAACATTTCGGAAGATTTGAACATCATCAGGTAAGTTTACAAGTACGGACCTGTGTTTTGTTAGTTAAAAATATTTGAATTAGTAAATGATGTATTATCGTTGTAAGAGATTATAAATAATAAATACCAAAGTCAAACTTTTAACTTTACATCAAGACAACATGTTCGTTTACACATTTGCTAAAAAATATTTTCCATTTTTATGGTTTTTGCACTTGACCAATCCCAATATTAATCTATAAATAAAGTACATCCCGATTTTTAAATACATAAAGTTAGCCTGATTTGTCATATTTTGTTGGATTTTTTAAACTGATATGGTTCCTCATAGTATAAAAAAGAAAAAGTTAACAAACTGCAGATAGATACCTACTTACAATAATAATTGTATATCTAGCAACACGTCTTGATTATTATACAGATAAATTTAAATCAAGTTAACCTGGCATGTCACATTTTATTATTGTATATTTGACAGTCTGGTATCGGATAAAAGCATTGGTATATTTTTAATTAGGGTATTGAAAATATGGTTCGTTACAGTAGAAGTGAGAAAATAGATATGTACGATGTGTACATAAAATGTAACAGAAATAGTGGAGAAGCTGCAGAAAGATACCTTCAGTTGTATCCAGGAAGGAGGCAACCATCTTTATTAATTTATTATAGGATAGCGTTAAATATGGCTCACGAAGGAAATATTGAAAAAAAACGTGGTAAATATTTAAAACGTAATACAATAAATGAAATAAATGTTTTGTCTCAAGTTTATATCAACCCTGAAACGTCGTCTAGAGCAATAAGCCGAGAATGTGGAGTTTCTGCAAGTACTGTGAAAAACATTCTTAAAAAACATAAGTACCATGATTACAAATTCCAAACTGTACAAAAGCTACATCCTGGAGATTATAATCGTAGAATAGAATTTTGCCGTTGGTATAAACGAAAATTAAATAATGATGTATCCTTTCATGGACGAATTTTATGGACAGATGAATCGACATTTACTAATAGTGGAATATTTAATAGAAAAAAATAAACATTTTTATGCCACCGACAACCCACATTTAATTCAAGAAGTAAGACCCCAAATTAGATTTTCAATAAACTTATGGTGTGGAATACTCAATAATAAAATAATTGGTTGTATTTTTATTGACGGAAACCTCAACCAACACAACTATTTACAATTGCTAGAAGATATGTTAGATAATCTTCCTTTAGGTGATCGAAGAAATATTTATTTTATGCAAGATGGCTGTGGGCCACATAATGCTGCATTAATCAGAAATTATTTAAACGAAAGATTTCCCAGGAGGTGGTTTGGTACACATGGACCTATTCGATGGCCCCCTAGGTCACCCTGCTTAAATCCTATGGATTATTCTGTATGGGGATATATCAAAAATAAAGTATATTATGATGGTATTCCAAATGACTTAAATCAATTACGAGATAGGATAATTAATGCGTTTAATAATATCACTCCACAAATGGTTTCTGCCAGCATAGCTCAAATGACAGACCGTATTGACTTATGTATTCAAGAAGAAGGAGGACATTTTGAGCAACTACTGTAGTTTTTCTTTTATCGTTAATCATTGTTTTCATTTATTTGTTTCTGACGTGATTAAGTAGTTAAATACATATTTTTTTTTATTAAATTATTTTAAGCCTTTAAAATGTAGTTGTGTATTTCAAATAATTTATAATACAGGTCTGTACAAGTAAACGTACCTGATTTCTTACACTGATAATACATCATTTACTAATTCAAATATTTTTAACTAACAAAACACAGGTCCGTACTTGTAAACTTACCTGATGATGTTCAAATCTTCCGAAATGTTGACTAATCACAATATGTTATTACATCATTGTATTCAACATTGAACATGCATTAAAATTATGAGCCAGGAAAATATTGGTCCATATTCAAATAAAGAAGTTGATGGTGGTCCTGCATTTACGAAACGTCGGATAAAAAAACTAAATACGCTATCATACGCACAATTTGATATAAAACAAAAAACTCCAAATGAGTTTTTGTCTATTTTTGCAAATAAACGTTCTGTAGCGGAATAAAGAAATGGTACTTATTTGTTTTTTATCGAATATCTCGGAAACCGGATCTGATATTTTAGTTTTCAAAACGCCCCCAGATTGGACTTCGAAATATGCAACTTTTTCCCCATTTAACCAACTTTGTGTTACCAACGGTTTACGAGATAGCAATACATTTCAATGAAAAAGTGGCCACCCTGTATATTGCCATTTATCACATATATTATTAATTTCTGTATAGAAAATAGTGTTTTTCCAGAGCAGTGGAAGGCTTCTAAGATATTACCATTGCCAAAAAAAAGAATATTTCTAGTATAAATGAGTTACGGCCTATTGCCATACTACCAGTGTTGTCAAAAATAATTGAGAAAATTATTAAACTTCAAATTAATGTACATCTAAATAAACACAATATTTTACCCACACATCAGTCAGGATTCCGTCGAGGATATAGTTGTAAAACAGCACTTTTAGATATTACAGATGATTTATTTAGAGATATAGATAGTGGAAAAACGATTGCTTTAACATTAATAGATTATTCAAAGGCTTTCGATACAATTAACCACCAGATCTTGTTGGCCATCTTAAAATATATAGGATTTTCAGATAATGCTGTAAAATTTTTAAAAAATTATTTATGTGACAGATGCCAATATGTAGAAACTTCCTCAGGTAGATCAGACATTAAAAGCATTCATTGTGGAGTACCACAGGGCTCTATTTTAGGACCAATATTGTTTTCAATATATACATGTAATATTTATAGTATTTTAAAATTTTGCAAATCATATATGTATGCGGATGACACACAGCTCAAGTATTCATTTTACAGCTGTGACGTACTACGTGCCAATGAACTAATTAATCAAAATTTGACCAATCTGTCAATTGAGTCCAAAAGGCACTTTCTATCAATAAATCCTTCTAAAACGGTAGTAATAATTTTCGGTAAACATAAAGATCAAGTTAAAAGTGAAATGAAAGTAAATATAGAACAGACAGTATTGCCCTTTGCTGAAGTTGCTAGAAACTTAGGTTTAGAGATTGATAATGAATTGAAATTCAAATCACACGTATTAAAATGTATCCAGAACGCCTACGCAAATTTAAAGATGTTATTTCCTCATAGACATGTTTTATCTACATCCACTAAAATTCTGCTTTGTGATTCCTTAGTTCTTAGTCATTTTAATTACTGTGATAACGTATATGGCCCTTGTTTAGAAATTACTGACAAAAATCGTATCCAAAGAGTACAAAGATCCTGTCTGCGTTTTATTTATGGAATAAGAAAATTTGATAGAATAATTCACAAATTAAGTGATGCTAAATGGTTGGATATGACATGTAGAAGAAGACTTCATATGGCTACTCTGTTTCACAAAATAATTTTATTTAAGTCGCCCCCATATTTGTTTAATAAAGTTAGATATCGCTCAGATATTCACAATATAAATATACGTTCACGCGGTAAAATATCTTCACCACCACATCGAACTTCGATGTTCCAAAGATCCTTTACTTACATGATATATAAGCTTTATAACGGAATTTCAACACAGTTAAAAATGTACAGTATAAGTCGTTTTACAAAAACATATAAGAAAATGTTGTGCAATAAGGATATAAACATTGATTAGTCTCTAAATAAACATTAATTTATTAGTCTATATAATTTTTCTCTCGAATACATGATTTAAAAATTCTTAAATATTGATATTATAGTTCAAAGGTTGATTGTAAACGCTTGTTAATATTTATTTTTTTTTTGTCTAGGGCTGGCACTTAGAATCAGTTTTACTGTATGCCAGCTCTATTTTGCAGTGTTACATTAAGTGTTTGTTTTTTTACAAATATATTTTTTTGTTCCATATTCTGTGTATTATTATTATTTATTATTATTTATTATTATTTATTTATTATTATTTATTATTATTTATTATTATTTATTATTATTTATTATTATTTATTATTATTTATTATTATTTATTATTATTTATTATTATTTATTATTATTTATTATTATTTATTATTATTTATTATTATTTATTATTATTTATTATTATTTATTATTATTTATTATTATTTATTATTATTTATTATTATTTATTAAACGGCGTAGAACGCAAGTCCAAATTTTATATAATACGAGATTTGTTCGATAACTACGTGGCCTAGCAGATATACCTAGTGGTTGCTCACACTGGAGCAAAAATACCTAGTATTGTAACAAAATATTTTATCGAGATCCTAGCAACAGAACATTTATTATTTTAATATCAAATTTTGTTATTGAAACCAATTTTTTCTTCTCTTGATAGAGTTGTTATGGTTTTGATGTAATTAAGCTATTTTAAACAGTGATTTATTTTTTATTACGAGGTACAGCTCTCATAACGCTTGTTTTGTAAAAAAATCCGAACGATAAAAATAAGCTGTAAAAATGAGCTGTAAATACCACAATAAAAACAAAATAATGATCTTGAAACTAGATTTTTATTTCAAAACTAGAAATAAAAAACCTTATTTATGGCAGTCATAGACGAGAATTCCAAAATTCCGGTTTTTTATTTGGTATATTAGTGACCGGCTAACCAAAAAAATGGATTAGATTATAACATTTTGATGATATTGTTTTAATTTGATTTTTTACATAAATAAATATTTACGATCAGAAGGTTAATATCCTGGTAAAATGTTATAGGTGGTCAGGGCTGGTATATCTAAGGGGGTTGCGACAAAGCCGTCCATCTTGGACGCCATTTCTTCCGAAATAGTAGTCAATTTAAGAAAAAAATATTAGCGCTTTTTAAAAATAATATTTTTATTATTTGACATAAAGTGAGCAGATTTTTTAGGAAAAATTATTTAAATCAAATCAATTATTAATATGTAGATTCACGGAAAAAAAATTGTAGAACAAATTTCTACAATTATAGATTTTTTCTCTACAATAAATAGTACATATAGGGACAGGGACAATTTGTAATAAAAATTTCCAAATATTTGTGGAGAATGTATTGTAGAGTTATTATCTACAATATTAAGTAAAAATATCCAAATGCATCATGAGAATTGTTCTACAAATTGTTATAATTTTTGCTATTCATTATATGAATTTATATTAAAAATGTATTGCGTTTTATGAAAATAAATACGAAAATTTTACACAATAAATAGTAAAATTCATACAAATTGTAGTAATTTTTAATAAAATTTGTAGTAGTATTCCATAATTATTATAATTATAACCTAGAAAATAATGTTCCTTAATAAAATATTCAATTTATTGTTTTATTATAAAAGATACAAAGTCTTAATTACATTATGTAATAAATAACAGTAATAATAGCGCCCTCAGTCTCAGTTGGCTTCTCTGCACCTGAAAAATATGAAATAAAAATTAATACCAATTGAACTGTTCATACCCTTAAAACGGGGATATGTATCACCTTTACACTGATTTGGATATTAAATGACTAAGTCAGATAACTAACAAAAATGAGAAAGTAGGTATGTCACAATTAAGACAAAAAAACATCATTGAACTTGGCACAAAATTCGATCGTTGGCCACAACTATTTTTTTAAAATAATCTACTAAGGTTATTTAAATTAGTTATCTAAAGGTAAATTATTCAGAAACAATAATAAATGTACTTACCACCAATAGAATTTATTATTAAAATTTTCTCAAACTCATCGGTGCTTATAATATAATAATGTGTTATAGGTACTCGTATATGTACCATGCTTTGTTATGTGAACATGGCGAACGGCTACTGCTGTCTGACCATTTATGATCGACGTCAGAAAACGTTGGCCAATAGCAGAATTCTGTTTTGTTCACATGACTTAGAATTTCTACAATATTATAGAATATTTTTGAACAAAATTGAATTTTTTTTATAAGAAGGTATTATTATTTTTTGTAGAGAAAATTACTATTTTTTGTAGAGATAATTATTAATATTTGTACAAATTTTTACAGAAGTTAGTAGTAGTAATTACGATAATTGTAATAAATTTCTACTTCTAGAAACAATAGTAAAATATACTAAACATTGTGGACTTCTTTCCTATTGTTGTAGCATTTTATTCGACAATTCAATTGCTACAATAAATAATAGTTTTTTACTATAAATTGTAGTAAAATTTTCTACAAATTGTTAAGTATTTTTCTACAAGTCTACTACTACAACATTGTAGTAAAATTTTCTAGTCACATTTTTTTCCGTGTTGAATACGTAGTTTGGTTTATTTCAAAATGTAATATTATGAAGACACAATTTTCTTAGATGACGATGCAAAACAAATTGTGGCTCCGTTTTTAGCGTTCCAGCCCCCTAACTGTATTTATCATAATGTTGAATATTATTACAATACAGGGTATCCCGAAAATAGACGGTCATATTTTAACAGCGAATTCTATATCCTAAAATAGGAGTAAAAGTTCATATAAACATAGGTCCGAAAACGTTTCGTTTTCGAGATACAGGGTGTTACAAATGAAGTCCTGAAGACACATTTTTGTAAATATTTTCTAAAATTTCTTTATTTACCGGTTTTCCAAAGTTAAGAAAAATTAAATTTCTGATTCCACAGGCCTACTAATTATTGTTTACACTTTCGAATAAGATAACATCAACTTCTCATGAAATTTTCAAATGCTTTTCTCTTGAAAATGGTGCGTCCTAGCGAGATGCAACAAAAGTAGCTTTATTATAAAGAAAACATTGGTTTTTCAAATTTTATAGTCAAAAATGTTAAAAACTGTCAACAAAAAAAACTTTGGGTAATTTAACCCTAAGCCCTCCCTAATTTACCCACCTATGAAGATGATCAAAAACTAGGGTTTAGCCCATAAAATATAGCGTAAAAAGGTAAGCATTTGTAACAAATTTCACTTAGTTATCTTTAAACGTTTAGAGAATATTTACAAAAGTGTGTTCAGGACTTCACTTTTAACACCCTGTATCTCGAAAAAAAAAACGTGTTTATATGAACTTTTACTCCTATTTTAGGATGTAGATTACGCTGTTAAAATATGACCGTCTAATTTCCGTATATTGGTTGGTTTTTTTAAATTGTTAGTAGATCTAGTGTTGGTAGGTAATATTCCATTCATTTGTATGTTTCTATTAAATTTGAATAATAATTTTATACAATATCTTGTGATTTGTTTTCTATACGTTTTAGCATGTATTTGTTCGCTACATCTTACAAAGGATGGCTTTGAAATATTTTTGCAAAAGAGGTTAACTATGTACTTTCTTAAAGCTGGTCAAAATTTAAAACCAATTTGAGAGACTGAGGCCCACAAGGGTAAACTCATAGCGTAACAAAAACGAGAAATGATTTAACTTGGAACGAAATACCGAAAGTAGTATTAGGACGTTGAATTTATTGGTTTGTGAAGCATTGGCATTACTAAGGTTAAACCATGTGATGATTTTCACAAGCCTTGATTTTTAAAACCATTCTATATACCCTTTACCCCTTAAGCCTGCTCATGTAAATTATTTAGGCTCTTTACTTCGCCTATTTATATTATATTAAGGACAGAAGGATGAGTATTGCAACTGTGTTAAAAAAAATAAATTGGCTTTCAGTTCAGAATTATGTTTAGTACATGACTGATATTTATTCATAAAATAAAAATGACATAGTACCATCGCATCAGATCTATTAGAAAAAATTCAATGTAATTCGCAATATTACAACTATAATACAAGAAGCCAATCTCACTTTCATGTACGGCAAGCCATCACTAGAAGTTCCCAAATTACAATTTTTATTAAAGGTTTAAAAAATTTAATAGACTGCCTACAGAAATTAAAAAAAAAAATAACAATAAATGTATTTAAAAGTAACCTCAAACAATACTTGATAAATAAACAGAACGGATATACTTTCTTGTGATAATACTCTTTAAACCTGCCCTTTTTAAGTATATCCCTTAATTTATTGTTATTTTAGCCCTCGTTTTGCCCGCATTTATTATAAATTATTTGTTTTGAGATCATGTACTTTATTTTAAAAAATTACTTCATGTTATATTAATACTACTTACTATGTTTAAATATTAATAGTTTTGCGACGATAGGTTATAGCAACTTATAGCCACAAAACTATTTTTGTGTTACAGTAGATCCATAGAGAGCAATGTAATTTTCAAAGGCCTTCTTTATAATTAAAATGAAGAACAACAAAATAACTCGGTATCATTATTGATCCAAATTTAAAATGAGTTGATCACATTACGTCATTAAAATCCCAAGATAAGAACATTCATTTTTAAATTGTATGAATTGAGATAATTTATGACTAAGAGTTTACTAATTATTATTTACAATTCGTTGGTTGAATATGTAATCCAAAATCGTATAATTAAAATGATCTACAAAAAACCAGCATTATATCCTACCTCTCTTTTATATAATAAAAAGGTGCTTTGCATAAGAACATTATATTATCTGTCTTGCTGTACCTTTATTTATGGAAAGCCTGAATTGAGATACACTACAAATTATTTGTAATAAACATCAAAAGAAGTATACATTTTTAAATAATTTGATATTTAAGAGTGCGATTATCGTTTTAATTCTACGTAACAGAAACCTTACAGAAAAAAAAAGTACCGCTGATAAAAGCGTCTACCGGACGCAAGTTCGTCGGGTTAACCTTAAGGGTGACGAAATCCACTACGAACGTCGCCTAGAGTAGTACTTTTAATCATTTATAATGTTGAATCGGAGATATAAAATGTGTGGCGTTTAACTGGACTAGCATGGTATTACCAGTATCAGTTACGCCAATATTTTAGTCACTCGGTAGATACAACCTTACAAAACAGTTCTAGGAGCGAAATCTGGTTCTATTCAACGTATATCTGCTTGGTCAACCTGACTATATATCTCCTTTTACTTATATATAAAATATAAGAAAAGGTGGTCATCCTAAGGACAACTGGATATCTATGCAGAAGCCGTCGTTTATAGAAACTAATTTCTCTACTCCGTCGATATCTTTTATTTCCGTTGTCAAAATATAACAAAAGCTCGGCTACCGTAAGGGTAGCGATATCTCTTTTTAATTATATTTAAAGAATATAAAGAAAAAGGAGTCACCGTGGAAGATGAAAAACCTAATGTTTCCCCAGCCCACAAAAACCCGGGTATTTATACTTAAATTTCCCATATATGCAAATGTATCAGACAGAGAACGACTGTAACTTCGGTGTATAAAGACTATAAAGCCCTGTATTAATTCCTGAATACAACCACATCGGTCTACATGTGGTTTTTTAGCTAGCGGCCGTTAGTCTCCACGTCTTCTTTTTCCAGAACTAATTAAACGGCGCCTACGAGGCGGGATACGCTGGGATGTTGTTTGAACTCGAAATAAAAATTTAAATATAATATGTAATATATAGGAATTATTTAAATTAATTATCAACCCCGGTTGTCGGATTTCACTATTATTATTATTATTATTTGCCGTGGCGCAGATGTCTAATGGCGTTTGATGGTGACATTTAATTCTGACAGCTCAGAATACACTCTAAAAACCACATACTTTGATTTTATTTTACTATACGAAGAATGGTCGCACTGCGCAGCTTTCTGAGTGCCTTTTAAAAGGAGATAGAAAACTCCGCCATTTTGATCCCTTATTACGTGTTGCCTACATCTTGGCGCAATATTTTTAATAGGTGCATTTTAATCATCCGCTTCTGCTTCTGAATTGTAAGTTTTCTTGTTTTAATCTGACAGGTTAATAAAACGACTAAACTGACAATTCCGGAAGCAGAAGCGGATGATTAAAACGCACCTGATATTTTGCTTGCTGGTGTCACAGTTTATTGCTAAAGAATCAGTTAGCTCACTCGGACCAGTTGAAAGTTCCAGAATAACATCCACTACAGGGATACAAATTCAGGATACGCAGAAGACTGCTGTTTTATTATAGGCGATTGTCATATATCGTATTATCCGAGTTGCGCAGTGCATAAACTGGAACATTGAGATTAAAAGTGCCGATGCAAGTGAGCGATCTGATTCTTTAGCTATAAACTGTGGCATAGGAATCAAAATGGCCGCGCCCTATGTAGGGCGTTTCGGACCTCTCTCTTGCATCGTATAGTAATCAAAGTATGTGCTAAAAACCCAGATACATATTAGAGCCAGGGCCGTTCTTAGCCCCTCTGCCGCCTTTGTGCAGGCATAAAAATGCCGCCTCTATATTTAAGAAAAAGCTTATATTTTTTGAAATACTAATATAATATCTAACAAGTAAAATCAAAATATAAATCTTAATAATAAAAAATATTAAAATAAAACAAATGAGCATGAACAGAAGCAGAAGTAGTACGAAAAATTGGTTTTTAACCATAAATATTTTTTTGGCTTTTATATTATTGCGTCTTCGTCAATAATTGCAAGTGATATAAATTTTCAGATATTACTGTTTTCAATTACTATTACCTATACCCAAATTTGTGAGCCGTTCCTGTGACATGGTAGGTCTCAGATTACTTTTTATTTATTTATTTATTTTTTTAATTTGGTATCATCGGCATCAACTGCTAAGGTCATTAGCCTCGTGTTGTGTAGGCTTTGTTATTGATTCCAGTGCCACTTTACGAACAGCACTGTTAATTTTTTAAATTGAAAAATTCAACTGTTCGTCCTGTGTAAATGCCAATTGACGATCAATGAATTTTTGTTTTAAATTATCGAGTAACACGTCCCAGACAGCACAAAAATATTATATTTATTTATTTTTTTTTATTTATTTATTCTTACATTCAACGGCCAAGGCCTATTACAGAATGCGCACTTAACATTAATAAACATATATTTGTAAATAATACAATAAAAGCAAAACAAATTTTAAAGTAAAACTATAAATGAGATTGTATGAGTAATCTGAAAAAACTCCAGTGGAGAAAAAAGGTTACTCACACATATCGCATGCGAAACAACTAATATATAAAGATGAAATTAGATACAAAAACATAAAAACTTAATTACACTAAATTACATTACACTAAATATTTTAATTAGGAATATATGGATATAAATCAGGAATAAAGTTTTTTAATCTTTGAGATGGTAGTACAAAATAGATCAATTTCTTCACTCGAGTCATTAACCGTGGACAGCATATGGTACAATGGAGACTGACATAATAAGTTTGTTCTGGGAGTGGGAAGAATGAATGTGCAGCTGTACCTGGAATTAATTCTTGGAACTAGGAAGTTAAGCTGAGCACATAAAGCCGGGCATTTAATTAAATGGTGTACTATTTTAAAAATGAAAATAATTGAAGATATAATTCTTCGTTGAAATAAGCTCTGCATTCCAAACATTGTTAAAAGCTGGTCTTGTGGGTATCCCCTCTCAGGGTAAGTTCCATGAAAATAATAATGAAGACTCTTAAGGAAACGTCGCTGAACCTTTTCTAAAGTTAAAACGTGCACATTATAATTAGGGGACCATATTATTGAGGCATATTCAAGCTTGGATCTAACAAGGGCACAGAATAACAATTTGCACGTATCTAGATTATTAAAATCTTTGATAGATCGTAGAATGGAACCTAGAACTTTATAACAAGATGCGACAGTTATGGCCAAATGATTAACAAATGTAAGTTTTGAATCGAAGACAACACCGAGGTCCTTAATCGTGTCAGGTCTCTGGAGGACGACACCTCCTATATTGTAATCGTATCTTATGCAGTCACTCTTTCGCGTATATGACATTACGTTGCATTTTGCAGGATTTAACATGAGCTTATTATTTATACACCAGTTTTGAATTTTGTTTATATCGGTTTGCATTACGATACAGTCATTGTTGTTATTAATCATTGAAATAAGCTTCAAGTCATCAGCGTAGAGTAAATATTGTACATTAATATTCTTACAAATATCATTAATAAAGATTATAAAGCATAAAGGCCCTAAAATGGAACCTTGGGGTACACCAGAAACTTAAGATATCAAGCGAGACTTAACGCCACTAATAAGGACATACTGAGAACGGTTACTTAAGTAGGAGCTAAGGAGAGGTAGTACATTATCAGATAAATTCAACATATTTAACTTTGATAACAAAATGGGATGACTAAGGCGATCGAATGCTTTCGTAAAGTCAGTGTAGATCACATCTACCTGTCCACCGCGATCCAATATTTCGCTGATAAATTGAGTTTTAATGGCTAGATTGGTAACAGTAGACCTCCCACGAACAAATCCATGTTGTTCAGGTAAAATTGAATTTTCAATATGCCTATAGAGAAATTTGGTAACTGTAATTTCGAATACTTTACTAAAATTGCAGATAATAGCAATTGGTCTATAATTTGTAATATCATTTCTGTTGCCCTTTTTGTACACTGGAACAGTTTTTGAAATTTTCCATTTCTCGGGAAAAACAGACGAGTTTATTATTAGATTAAAAATTATACTAAGGGGCTTAGCAAAAACGAACAATGCATCACGTACAAGAAAAGCAGGAACATTGTCTGGACCCATAGTCATGTTTGTCTTGATACGCTTAATTGACTCAATTACGTCGTCCTCGGAGATCTTGGGCATTATAAATGCATGGTTAGGTGAAATAACTTCAACGGAGGGCTGGTTTACATTTATAGGGTTGTCTAAGAATGAGTCACTAAAGTATTCGGCAAAAGCAGATGCAATAGCGGCGCTGGTTTCTAAGTCGTTGCCATTATAACACATGTTGGTTGGTAGTGAATTGTGTTTCTTTTTCGAATTATAGAATGACCAAAAATTTTTTGGATTTGATTTGAGTTCAGCTTCGACATGAGCCAGATAGTTTTTATATGAATATTCAGTGCATATGTCAACTGCATACTCCTGTATTCCATGGATATGCCATATCCGCCATGGCATATGACAGGAAGATTGCAGGAATATTCAAGGTCACCATGAACAGAGTTGGGTCGAATACTGAAATCCGGTATTCGAATACGAATACTGAATACTGTATTCTAAATTGTATTCGAATAATCAATATTCGAATACAAAGAAAAAAAAGTATTTGAATACCGCTGTATTCGAATACCTGGATTCATTTACATATGAATACTTTATGAATATTCCAACTACAAATAACATATGCGCACATAAAGCTTGATTATTATTTATGCAGTTAATTTATAAAAATATAAAAAGAATTAAAAATCTATGTTAAATAAAACTAGAAATTTTTTGATACACAGTGTCACAGTGAGGTTAAATAAAATAACTGTTTAATAAAAAACATTTGTTAATTTTTATTTCTTAAAGTTTTATTAAATAATTATAAATAAAACGATAAAGAAAAAGTTAAAATAAAATTCTTTCCCAGACAGCACACTATATTCCTGGCATATGCCACCAATCTGCCTATTTGCCAAAATATATTGCAATATTTATGGAATATTCACAGAATATATTTCATATTCTATATTCTAGAAAGATATTCCAGGCATATGTATTTTTGATATACTCTGCATATTCATTTTTCATATTGTATTGATATCTCTGTAGAATATTATATTTTATTTAACTATTTTGTTTTATTATTTATTAGTACAAATGAAGATATAGTCTACATAATCATCCTTTGTTTAGTTTATAAAGACTTAAATTAAACAAAAACGTGAACTTAGAACTCCGGAATGTAACTTTAAATCATGCAAACTTATTTTCAATTAATAAAAAAAATCAAACCTCCGAGATCAAATCAAATCTTCATAGATAAAATAAGTATGTATAGTTTTCCTATAATGTAGACAAGAAAAGGACAAAAGAATGATTCTAAAAGTCAAAAGTATGCGCCTAGTAAGTATTGGTAGTAAAAATTACGTAATAGTGTCTTATTGGATGCACTCATAATCTAGCCTATCGTCGAACGTAAGTTTTTGTTACACGGGAAGTTAGATTGTGAGGAAAATTCCACACCTGTAATTTTGAACCAATCAAAATACGTGTTTTTGACAGATCACCATGGCAACGGAGGTATTTTAGTGGAAATTTTTTTCTCGTGGGGTACCCAACAGCGAATTATACTGGAAATTTTTTGACGTTTACAATAACAGACCATTTTTGACAGACTGGTTTTTATTTGTTCACATAATAGGTTTAGTTTTGATACATTTTAGTTACAATGCTAAGGTGTTTTCTTTATTCTTCGGCCACTTCTTTTCTTCTTAATGGCGAAAATGCAGGACTTTGGATGCTTTGAATTATCTGTCAAAATACAATGATCACAGCCTCCTACGATTGATGCTTGCTGACGCTGGTTATGAATTTCATACCATTTTAAAGCGCTCATAACGCTTGTTAATAAAAACGCAGAAAAACAATTTTCTACCACTTGTAGTTATTCAAAACTTACGTAAAATTAAAGAATATACTATTTTCTATTTTCAAATGGTATTCCCATGCATCTACAATGAGTAGAAATAAGCAATTTGAAGGCCTAAATAATTGCAGCGAAACATTTTTTTACGTCGGGCCGCTTGACAACTTCAAAACTGAAATTATATTCGAGGTTAGGGTCTCACTTAGTTACCATGACAACTCAACAATCAAGGCGACAACACCTTTATTCATGGTATTTTGAATATTCATGACATATTCAATTATTTTGTAATGCGGTATCATAGTTTAGAAAATAAAACCCATACTTAAATACAAAATAAATTTTATTTTAAAAGTAAAGCAAATAAAAAAAAAATAAAACTACATACATACAAAAAATTTAAAATTTAAAATTATTTGCCGAGGTTCTTTTCTCCTAAAAAAAAAAAATGATATACCGGGTGTTCTAAATTAAAGCGTTAATACCGCTTTTTATAAAAAAAAACGTTTCAGACGAAAGTTTTATAGTTTTGTAGGGAAAAACTTTTGGCTAAAATCGTTTTTTATAGCTAACCATAATATGGCCAACTTTTTTTTCGCGCAGCAACATTTTGAAGTAGATGTTACTCAAAAAGTAAAAGTCCAATAAAAAAAATATTTTCCTCAAAAATTTCTTATTTTCTTATGTACTTTAAGAATAAGTATGAAAAAATGGATTCCCATTTAAAAAAACAAAGTTCCAAAAAAAAAATATAAAACTTTTGTCTGAAACTTTTTTTCTAAAATGCATATTTTCGGCGGTATTTAACTGTAACACTTTAATTTGAACACCCGGTATAAGATATGTATGTATACCTATGTGGTTATGTTGAAGTTGACGGGTCTAGAAATGCACGCGTTCTCACCACTCTGCACTGACGTCTAGAATTTGAATTTGCACAAGCCACGTTGCCAAATCTCCACTTTAATTTCAGCTTGTTTTATTTTATAGTTTATTTTTCAACCAAATTGTAACCTCTGTACATTAAAATGTATGATAAATAAATATAGAGATTTATATTATATTTTGAAATAACAAGTCTGTTTTGTTTTATAAGACAGTTTTGATAGATTTTAGATTTAAATTTTGTAATTATCACTATTGAAAGGTATTATTCACATTAAAAAACGATCATATTACTTGTGGGTTTTTTAATCGATGTAAAAATTGGTAAATAGATGATTAAAAGTAAAATAGTTATTTCAATCTGCTTATTCCCCGGTTCCAAATAATTAAATATAACCTGGCAACTCCGTAACGATTCCGACTGGCAGAACTAGCCGGAACAGGAATGGTGCGCACAGGCCCATTTCCAGACCCTTCAACTGCAACATAACCACATTTACCGTTGCAATTTGTGTACTGTGGATTTTCATACATATCCCTAAAAAAACAAAAATAGGTTTACATAGGCCTTGTCTGCAATTTTATTACGAATTGCCAATATCTTGATTTCCTCTGCCGACGGACTGCAGCCGCCCTTAAGGTTGGTCTCCTTTGTGCCTTCACACCCCTAAGAACGGCCCTGATTATAGTTGTCTATGCATTTTTGTGTAGATTCTGACAGGAAAAGAATGGGACTGCAATATGTTAATGTTCTTGTTCATTAGCCAAAATCTAAATATAAAAAAATTATTTGCAATTACTGTAAAAAGCACAATAAAAATAATTCTTAGCATTTTCACATTATAGGAATAATGTGCAATACATTTCAAATGTAGCTTATTTTATGTCGAAACACAATTTTTTCTCCCAAGCGCCATCCAGTGGAAATTAGTAGCTAAATATTTTAAAATGAGTAGTTTACAAAAATATAGGAATTTACTCTCATCTAGTAGTCTAGTATATCAACTGCTAATCAACAGAGGGCGCGAGGTGCACATATATTTTTAGCTGCCATTTTTAGACCATAATAATCATATCAACAATATATTTAAATATTATACAATGTGATATCACTGTACCGTGATTTTTATAATCATAAATCATTAAAATCAATAACTAATTTTAAACGAATTCTTTCTGTTTGATATCATCGAAACAATTTGATTACAAATAATTATACAGGAGTTACCTACTATAAAGTATGGATATTTAAATTGAATCTGATGAACAGAAAAAGGAAAAAAACATATTTTTATACATACTGCAGGAGCGTTTTTAAGATTATTACAAAGTATACAGGGTGAGCCGAAAATGCCTAGCAACTCAAAAAATGTTTTTTTTTTAATGAACGCGTGACATAAAATAAAATGTCTTCGTCCAATTAGGTATTATCCCAGTAAATCACAAATAGTTAGCATTCGCTCTGCCTGACACCGGCATGTATGGAAAGCCGAGTAAACTCGAATTGCTGTTGACGGAGTTGCTTCTGATCCGGGAGGACCGTACCATTTGACGTAATTTAGAAGTAGGAACCGCATAAGTATGGTCCATATTTGGCTTTTCAGACATGACAGGTATCCTTACGGGCCGAACTATATATAGATATGTGAACGCAGCTACAACGTAGTGAGCTGCCGATATTCGGCTGGGCGGACATGCCCTACCTAAATGCCGAAGCTGTACCCGTATGGGACCAAGTCCGGCATCCGGCAATCCTTCTGCCCAGTTACGGTGCCGATTAACTGTGTTTATTGGGATACTAGCAACACTCTCAAAAATTATTTAATAGGCTATGGAAAATCTAATAAAAAACATCTAAAATACTTTTCATTAGTTAATATTCGGGTTCTGGATATTGTACCACGATCGTTCCTTGTTCCGTGAATATGAGTTTCGTCATCCTCTTCACATTTTCTACATAGGGCATCTTCAGATATTCCTAAGGCCGTAGTGTCCCGTAAAGAGTTCAATTACGGTTGCTCTTTCCCGCCACCCAGACAGCACACCAAATCCTTTGGATATCTACTGAACATCCCAATATCCACTGAATGTCCAGTCCATGGTGGATATCTATTTTATATCCATGAAATGTAATTTATAGACATGCAAATGTCCATAAATAATTGTAATTATATAGCAAATTATTAAAAAATTACGCCATTGTACTCGCCATTGTGGCTAATAGTACCGTTGAGATATTTAAAATTAATTTTTTTTAAGGTGTATTCAATATCCCATGGACATCCACTATAAATATAAATATATCAAAGTCTAAGCGCGGACGCAAACCATCGTGGATATCTACTAGATGTAATTTTTGATTTTGCTTCCTAAGTATAGATGGCCATACCACTTTCGTATCTACTCATGCTTAACCCGCCGTAATTGAGTTTGATCGACATTGTTTCACAAACAGACTTCATTAGAGACTGAAGTCGAGAAGTTCCATTTATTGCTGAAGATTCCTAATAAGGATGATTTTCTCCTTAGTAGGCAAAATCAAAGGCAGATTGTTGGGAATATTTTTTACCTCTATTTTCTTTCGACGTTATTCAATAACCATTGGTTACTTATGAACCTCTACTAAAAATAATTATAAAATATTTATCTGAATTTCTATATCCTGGGATATAGACGGACATTTGGTTGGATATCCACAAAATATATTCTATGGATATATCTGGGATTTCTTGTATTGTCTGGAGATACTCATTAGATATTTTGCTGAATATCCATAGGATATATCTTCTATATTCTGGATATAGACGGACATTTGGATATCCATATTAGTTCCACGGAATATTTCTGATATCCTGTGGATATATTGGATATCCACAAAATATATTCTGTGGATATCTCTGGGACTTGGTGTGTTGTCTGGGCAAGTATTAGCAGTTTGGTTTTTTGGGCGGTGATGTGCCCTCTATGAATATTCTGGGCTGCCCAACTATTAGCGGTCCAATATTACTTTGGATGATACTTCTACCCTTACAGTGTTTTGAGGGCTACCTGGTTGCCTGTCATAATAAAGACTTGTTTATCTTTGATAGGGTAATTTAGCATGATCTGGTTGCTGTTTTGCATCTTAGATAAGTCTCTAATACTAGATCGATACGTTTTTCTATCTGTTTTTCTATCCTCCCGGTTTTTAACTCTTTCCGATATATCGAAAGTTTCAAAAAGTGAAAAGGGATTGTGCCAGGACCCAGTTCTTCTGGCACAGGGCGGACCACTATATCAGTGAATGCTCGACCAGGTAAACAGGAGCAAGCATCTTGTCCTGTCTCTACGGAGATGGGACAGAAGGGGAGTCCTAGTGCCTCAAGGATGGTAAAACAAAAAAACATAGCCAATGCTGTGTCCAGCGAGCAGAGACGAACCGGGGGTCAAAAGAGAAACCAGTCCGATACCAGCACGCCGAATAAAGAGTTACTGAAAGGAAGTTGGACCCTAGGGGACAGCAACTTTTCATTAACATGGATTCCGTCTCTTGGGAGGAGATAAAGAAGAAGTAGGGAATACTGTTCCTGAATTTCTTTAATATCTTTATAAAAGAGATTGGAGGAAAGACGGAACGGGTCATTCCTGTTACTCCTTAAACTTCTCAGGAACAAGAAACTCCCACTGAGGGAGAACACATACCAGAGGAGAACCAGTCCTTGGTCGCAGAACCACAAAAAAGTGAGTCTACAGAACAACTGGGGGCTCAGAATCTACAGCACATAAGCTAGGTGAAAACGAGTAGAGCACTCTTTTAGTGAACCGCTAACTGACACGGCTAATGTGCTGGAGAAGAAAGAAAAAAAATGAAGGTAATCCAAGCAAATATACATCATTGTTGGGCGGCACCAGCTGTCCTACAACGATGTATAATAAAACAAGACATTGATCTTTTTCTAATCCAAGAACCTCTTGTATACAAGGGGCAAATTAGAGGGCTATACATATCAGGGGACTATGACATGATTCACATTATTAATCGAGGATAAACTATTCTAGAATTTATTTTTTCAAATAAACTAGAAGTTCCAAACGTTGGAAAAAACAACCTACGTAACATCTGTACGAAGGGAGGTAATTGATATAATCCTTGGTACACAACGAGCGTTGTTCATTTGTGGGGAAGTGGTACAGCTCAAAAGAAGCGTCACTTTCCGACTTATAAGCATATCCTGTTTAATCTGGGTACAAAAACCTGCGTCAGAAGATATATCGTAATCCTAAGGTCTGTAAATGGAGGGCCTCCAAGAAAGAACTCAAGCAGGGACCGGAGGACTGTCTTCCGACACCGAAGAATTCAGTGAAAGTTAAGTTTGTCAGAGTTTCTGATACAAACTTTAACCAACAGGTTTGAAAAAACTGCCCTGTAAAAATAAGGAAAGAGGATGTATGGTGGAATCGAGATCTTTCCAAAAAAGTTCGTGAATTCTTCCAAAACTTATCTAAAAGGTTGGGGAACTGGGAAGCTTATAAGGTGTACCGGAGAGAATATGGTTACGCCATTAGGAAAGCCAAAGAAATTTCCTGGAAGAAAGTATGTGACGGCATTGAAAGCCTTCCAGAATATTCCAAATTTAGGAAAACTCTACAGAGAGATAAGCAAGGATGCATGGGATCTGAAAAATCAACAAGGAGAATAACAAAAACAGAGGAGGAGAGTTTAGATTTATTATTAAAGTTACACTTTCCTGTGAGATTATTCTTGACCAAGATAACAGGAGTATCGAGGCACTAATTTCTAGGGCCTCAAACGTACAAACTCAATAATAAACAGAACAAAACTTGTGTGGGCGATAGATTCCTTTCAACCATACAAGACAGCAGTACTTGATGGTATAATCCCAGCACTTTTACAAAAGGGCCAAGAAGTACTGGAGGAACCACTGTTTAAACCATTTTGAGCTAGCAAACCCCCTTGGATATGTTTCTCAAAACTGGAGGTGTTCAAGAGGTCTTCATTTCCAAACCCGGGAAAACGTCTTACGCGGAGACCGAATCTTTCAAACCAATCAGCCTAACATCATTATTCCTAAGAACATTGTAGAAATTGATCAATAGATATATACGGGACGATGTTCTTCGAGATATGCCGATACGTCAATACCAGTTTGCCTACCAATTAGGAGTCTTGCGATGCAGCCATACATAGGCTGGTTCAAGAGAAAGCAAAAATAGCACTAGGAGTTTTCCTAGATATAGAAGAAGCCTTTGATTTAGCTTCATACAATTCAATACTAAAAGAGGGATTGTCCACAAACCCGACAAAAATATCTGTTGTTGCATTCACAAGAAAAAGGAATCTTCAAGGAATTAAGGAGCATTATATGTGGGGAAAACATCTAAAAATGGCAAAGAAGTTAAATATCTTGGAATCACTCTTGATGCTTTTGCAGCCATGCAGAAAAAGCTGTAAGAATACTATGGGCTTGTAGACGGTTTGTAGGGAACACATGTGGGCTTAAACCAAGTACGGTTCACTGGCTTTATACTATGGTTGTAATACCTGTTATAACTTACTCCTCAGACATATGGTGGCACAAGACTAAAAGCATAACAGCTAACAGAAGGTACAAAGACTGTCTAATAATAACAAGGGCATTTAGAACTACGCCCACTGTAGCAATGGAGCTGCTGCTAGGTCTTCCTCTATTACACCTTGTGGTGGAGAAGGAGGATATGGCGGCGGTATTACTAATGGGTTTGGATAGGAGTTTTCGAGAAAAGAACACCACACAACTATATTGGAGAAATTATAACAAAATCCGGTATTAAGTATGCTATCGGATAGAATGCCTATTATTTTTGACTTCAGGAAATCTTTCGATATTCAAATACCAGAAAGGGTCAAAAGCAGGGAAAATAGGAAAAACAAAACAAATCAATCTGGCAAACAGTTATGCTAAATGACTTTTAAAGATAAGAGGGTCTTTATCATGACAGATAGTCAGGCAGTCCTTAAAGCACTGAAAAGGATAGAGACCTTGAATGGGTGCTGGGACATGAGGGAGTGTTTGGAAACGTGAAAGCAGACCTCCTAGCAAGCAAGGAAGCGAAAAAACTCTAATTGGACCAGAACCCACATGTGATATTTTATACCAACATGGTAAATGGGTGCTTACGAAACAAATAAATAGAGAACACCATAGGCTCTGGTTGGAACTTCCAGGACTTAGACAGACCAAAATATTCATAAAATCATAAAATTCACAAAATCAACTGTTAATAGGTAGGTAATAGGACTCTTTACGGGACACTGCGGCCTTAGAAGACTGCTGAATATCTTAGGGATGTCTGATAACTCCCTATGTAGAATATGTGAAGAGGAAGACGAAACTCCTATTTACATACTTTGCCACTGTCAGAACCTTGAATGGGAATGGAAATGGCACTTCGGAGTACAATATCGCGAAAGTGCCCGTTAGACATAATTTTGAATTCATCAAGAAAAAAATTAATCTGAAGGGGTAGAAACTGTGAGGGATCTTCACTATGAGTGGGCTTTGAACCACACCCCAATTCAGATAGAAGAAGAACAGTAGCATTATTGCTGCAGTGGGTGTATTTGTGAAGATCCCTACTATTATTATACATGCCAACTCTTGTACTTTATTTAATTTTTTACTTTTTTTTTACGTTTTTAGTCTTGTGCCACCATATGACTGATGAGTAGATTACAACTGTCATCTTCACATTGTAGATGACTTAAGTTGGTAAATGCATGCTGATTGTTCTGATAGAGTTAAGTAGGGCGTATGACACCGATTTGTTTACTGCTATATTGCGGTATAGAGGATTTTCTAATAATTCCCTGCTGCTATTAGATAATTTTGTACTTGTAAAAACGACTAAAAAAGTTATTTTGGAGAGTGTGAGTTCCACGATCAAGTTATTAGTATCAAGGTTGCCGTAGGCTTCAATACTACAATCCTTGTTCTGCTCTATTTATTCTTCACAAGTTAAACAAAAAAATATAACCTTAACATCTATTTAAGTATATTTTACTACAGTTTTTCTATACAGTCCTTGTAATGCTGTAAATGAAGATCTTTACACAATAATCGACGCGGCCAGAAAGTATTGCTTAATTATAAACTGCAGTAATAAATTACTCAATAAATAAAATACTCAAGTGAGGCATTTTATTCCATATCAAATAAAAAACTGTAAAATTGTGAATTACTAGTTTTGTTAAAATTTTATTATTCTGATGCTCTATGCTCCAAGTTTAAATATCCAAAATAAGAAAATTATTCAAAAAATGAAAAACTACTGCCTTTGTTTAATATTTGGAATAAGAAGACGTTGCGCTATCTCTTCTAAATGAAAAGACATTGTGTATGATTGAAACATGGACAATAGAAGATTATTGTACCTACTCTGGCTGTTTATTTAAAAAAATGTATATACCTATTCAAAAAAACCGTATTACATGCATAGAAAATTAATCTTTTCTAAATTTAAATTATTTCGGTGGGTATTTAGAGTTATCAGATCTGCCAGGTTTCCAATAAAATTTTTTAAAAAATTGTAAATAGGAATGTTAATAAATTTATACAGGGTGTCTGTAAAAGGTCTTTACAAAAACATACCACATATTCCTTAGACCAAAATAAGTCGATTTAAGTAAAATTACCTTAGTACAAAGTTGCTTCGTTTGGGCTCCAGAGGGCCTTGGAGTTACAATTTTTAAATCGTTTTTCCTATATCAATTTAAAACGGCATATGCGATTTTGCTAAAATTTGGTATATTGGTAGATTTTTATGTGGCAAAAAAAATGGTATTAAAATTTTGTCCGATAATAATACATAGGCGCAGAACTTAATTTTTTAAATAATTGCACCTTTAAAAATTCTACGCCAATGGAAGAAAAGGAGTTTGTGTATGAAATTTAGATTGCGCAACTCATTTACTTTAAAAAAGGTACTCTTGATAAGACTCTATTACTCTCATGATTTTCGCTAAATTTCTGTTTTAATAATTTAGAGTGTATAGGTTTCACAAAAATATTTATTTACAACATAATCAAAATAGAGATTTTACAAAAATTGTTCAAAATGTTCACCATTTTCACGCATACAAAGATTTAAACGTCGAAGAAAATTAAAATGTATCCTTTCCATAACTTCTTCATCACCTCTAAAATTGTTTATTGCATCTTGAATACGTTGCCAGAGTTGTTCCTCATTTTCTACAGGTTCCCTGTAAACTGTGGATTTCAAATGTCCCCATAAAAAGTAATCCATCGGTGTTAGGTCTGGGGAACGTGGTGGCCAGTTTACAGGTGCGTCATTACCTCTGCCTATCCATTTGTGTGGATATTGTTCATTCCAGTGGTTTCTAACGTTTAAAGAAAAATGTGGTGGAGCTCCATCTTACATAAACCACATATCTCTCCGAAGTTGGAGAGGTAAATCTTCTAACAATTCTGGCAACGTATTTTGTAGAAAATCCAAATAATTTTCTCCAGTTAATCTTCGTGGAAATATGACAGGACCAACAATGAAATTACCAATTATTCCAGCCCACACATTAATTTTGAATTCATACCGAAAATGGTTTACCTTTATTGTATTCGGATTTTCAACGGCATAAACATGTTCATTATGGGTATTAGTTATACCTCTTCTTGTAAAACCCGCTTCATCGCTAAAGAGAACCTTCTTGACAAAGTTTGGATCTCTTTCTCTTTGCATATTAACAAATCGACAAAAACCCAAACGAATTTGAGGATCATGGACTAATAATTCTTGTACTGGCTTCTTATGGTATGGATATAGTAATTGTTCTCTAAGCACTTTATGAACGACATCTTTACTTACTCCTAGTTTCCTTCCAATTCGTCTGGTGCTTAATTCTGGATCTGCTTCAACACGTTCTAAAATGTCTTCTTAAACTTCAGGAATCCTTTCAAAACGTTCTCTTCCATTATCAACAGTGTTGGGAGCAAAGGAACCGGTCTCCCGAAGACGTCTCTCAACAGCAGCAAAAGTTGGGTGGCTAGGTACACGATGATTTGGAAACCTTTCAGAGTACACCCTGACACTCTCTCGAGCATTTCCTTCACAAAATCCTAATGTCAGTAACATATCGGTATATTCTGCATTGGTATATTGTACAGCCATATTAATAAACCACGCATTTGTTTTTTAATTATTGAGTCAGATAGAACACTTTCAATCGTTAAGAGATTAGGTGTTAAAACTTGACAATATTTTTATTTAGATGAAACTATGGAAACCAACAATAAATGTTTTTGTATACGTATTGCAGGTAAATAATTAATATTCCTCAAAAAATCGTACATGGCAAGAATCGAGTATTTCTGTTAAAAGTCTCGATTAGAGGTATTGAAAAAGATATGAAAAAAGTTCATTTTTATGTTTTTCATCGTATAAAATTTTGTCCGATAATAATACATAGGCGTAGAACTTGATTTTTTAAATAATTGCACCTTTAAAAATTCTATGCCAATGGCAGAAAAGGGGTTTGAGTATGACATTTAGATTGGGTACTCATTTACTACAAAAAAGTACCCTTAATAACACTCGATTTACTCTCATGGTTTTGACAAAGTTTGTATTTTAATAATTATTGTTTATGTTCTAAAATTACTAAAATGCAAATTTCGTCAAAACCATGAAAGTAATCGAGTCTTATTATGAGTACCTTTTTTAAAGTAAATGAGTTGCGCAATCTAAATTTCATAATCAAACTCCTTTTCTTACATTGGCGTAGAATTTTTAAAGGTGCAATTATTTAAAAAATCAAGTTCTACGTCTATGTATTATTATCGGACAAAATTTTAATACCATTTTTTTGCCACATAAAACTCTACCAATATACCAAATTTCAGCAAAATCGCATATGTCGTTTTAAATTTATATGGGAAAAACGATTTAAAAATTGTAACTTCAAGGCCCTCTGGAGCAAACTTTGTACGAAGGTAATTTTACTTAAATCGACTTATTTTGGTCTAAGGAATATGTGGTATGTTTTTGTAAAGACCTTTTACTGTTAAAAGAAAATGTATTTAATTATTAAAATACGTAATACACATTAAGTATATAATTTTTTTTTCTGACGCCCTACCTAAAAATTAAAAACCTATATTTATTATAATAAATAATTATGAATTGTAAATTATAATTTATGTATTTTTTTTTTATAATTTTCCTATAGTACCTACCTAAGTACTCATTCACTTTACATGCATGTGCGATTTCAAGGTGAAATGGAAGAGCAAGTTGTATGGCGTATATCGCCATAAAAATTGAACTTCGCCATTTATTTTCTTATAATGTAATAAATTGTTACACATGTTATCATGGTATTACTTATTTTATTGATAATAAAAACTATTTGACTATTATTATAATTTCCTTATTCGTATTGTGCCTATGCACCGAGGTGGGATTTATATTAATCCAATGTTGGATGCCGAATAACAACAGTGAAGAAAGGGGTGAGTCGTAGAAAAAGTTATGTTTGTGAGTGGGCGCCAGGAGTTTAACCTCACATCCAACAATCCATGTGACAGTTTACTACCAAACTCCAAATAGAAAACCATAGCATCTCCTCTACAAGGCCATCAAGCGGCTACAAATTGAGTGTGCTCCTATTATATTAAATATGTTACTTTACCATAAAATAAACGCTGATAGTTAGCAAATGGGGATAAATAATAAGTAAAGTTCAATATATACCCAAGTTTAATATAAATAATTTGTTGTGTGTTGACAAGGGGGGTCAACTTCGTTCACACTTCAAAATTTAACAAATTAAATCACTTAGTACATTACTAACAGATTACCCAACTATTAACAGTAACCCAGTATCACTGGGAGTAATATTTACAACTAAACGTTATATTAAACTTAAAAATCATTAAATGGGACTAGGGGTAATCGTAAAACTATAGCACATGAGGTGTGTACTGTATTTATCAAAATAAACAAATAATAGTGTACTAGTTACGGACGCTAGGGGTAAAAACATGTAAAACTCCGTTACTTATTAAAAATATTAGTTACCCATCAGTAATATAACCCACAAAGAGCTCTTGGTGACGTTTTCGGGTTTATTAAAATGTATTGTGATTTATACACCCCTAAACCTCGTTTACATTAGGTTTAGATAAAGGTATGTACTTATAACACCCCCCAATAAAATAGATTAAATAGTAATAAGTAATATAAAAATAAGATAGCAAAAACTTGCGGTATACCGTGACTTCTTTCCAGCTAGACGTTGATGTCTCTGCTTCGTTGGCAGCATACGAATCAATCTGCCTGTCATAAAGGTTGCTAGTCCGTCACACGAATACTAGCCGGTCACAAGAAGTACTAGCTGGCCACAAGATATGCTAGTCAGCCCGTCACAAGAATTGTTAGCCCTTCACAAGGACTACTCGCTCGTACCAAGAATACTGGCCCGTCACGATAACCCCCTTTATCAGCTAAAGGGAGGGAACATGAAGCCCCAGAAACACAAATTTCGTGGACAGCTTATTCAGAAAGACTACATATATATGTGGGTACCATGAGATCCAAAAACGTGGTTAAATATATCCTCACAAAAGAGCTCCTACAACATGTGGTCACCAAAAAATACTACCAATTCACACTGTTGTAACTTAAGCAAAAGGTTGTTTCGCAATATCCCAAATGGATTAAAACGAGTTTCAATAAATTTCGAAACAGTACCTTTCAAACAAATCCACGTGTGGAATATCAATCTCGAAATTCCAAGAAGGACGGAACAACGTCACCTGACATCTCCAAAAACCAGTTATACCAACATACCTTAGTGACAAATAGGTGTCCCATCAGCGCCCTCTATTACGAAATAAATTCTTGACAGAAAGGGCTAAAATAACCAAACAAACCTCTAAAACCAAATAAATAGCCTAACTAAACTCAAATAGAGGTCCTATCTTCCCCAAACTGCTCATATACCCACAATTAAAATCGGGGCGGAAACGCTAGACCGACATCTAGAATACAGAGCAGCCAGATACTCGCCCAGAGTGTCGCAGAAGAACCCCTGAAAAGCCTTCGACGGTGAGGACAAAATCAGTCGTTCGAATATCGATCCAAAAGCAAGTGGTTTAAATGCGGGTATAGGAGGACCCATTAAATAATTACTGAACACGGATAAAAAAAAACTAGTGTATTCCTATTTTTATGAAAAACCGCTATAAGGCCAAATTTAAACGTTACAGTACTAATTTCAAGAGTAACTTTGTAATAAGATACATATATCCCTAATTTCTACCTTTAGGCATATGTAAGGATTATTGATTAGGTAAATACATATGTAAGTAACCGCATACGCTTTCAAACTGAATAACTATTGTTGCACTGTTACAATCGGTTGCAATAATGTTCATTAACATTTTATGAGCCCGATAAACTTTAACAGATCATTTTGAATATGTACTTAAAATTACAGTCTGTCTACCTAATAAAGCTTATCAGGCTTGTAATACATTAATATTGACGGTTACAATTTGGCAAACTCTTTTTGTAGAACAAATATAATACATGGGGGTGTAGCAATTTACATAAACAAAAATAATAAAGATTTTTTGAAATATTTTCCAATTGACTTAAGCGAATATATTAGTGAACAAACTGCAGAATTCTCTGCTGTCGATCTGCCATCTTCAAAAACTACAATTTTAACTGTCTATAGGTCTGGCAAAGGAACTACTGATATTTTTCTTGTGAATTTTGAACTTGTATTACACAAATTACTAGAAAAGTATGACAAATTAATAATATTAGGCGATTTTAATATTAATTTTAAATCACAATCTGAAATTCTTTTCAATTTTGAATGTTTGTTGAAGTCTTTTGGTTTATCTCTTACAATAACATTTAAATGTACATACCATTTCTTAGGTAAAATTTCTCATCGAGTATATTAAATTAACTGGTTGATCCATTTTTCTGATTCAGACTTTTAAAGTGAAAAACCATTTCTCTTTATCTTTATCAAATTTTTATTTTACATTTACATAACGGTGTCTAGTTACCTTACCAGATTAATTAAATTTTTCCTTTTAACGGGTTTTGTGGAAAAAAAATTATTTGTCAATAAAACTATATGAAGTCAATTTAATTACGAGTATTAAAGCAACAAAAATAAAAGAATAGATGGTCCTGTGGTCAGCGATTTTGCCTTCCACACGAAAGACTTGAGTGCGATATGGCCATCATATCCACTCTTGTTGCACAAACTACTATTTCATTCGAAGTAACAGAAGACGTCACTTTAAATTTCTATCTTTTAATGTCAACAAATACGAAACACGATAAGTTTAATAAAACGTATATCTCAAATTAGCACAGATGCAATTTGGCGCCAGTACATTTTTAAATCTTAACACAAGTTTCCTGAAATAATTAGGGCAAAAATAAAAGAGTGTATTTTGCGTTTTAGCTCTTAAATACTATTAAAATAGTGGAAAGTCCATAACTTTTAAATATTTGTTAAATATCACTTATTAAAATATTATGCAATAAAATTAAAACAAACAATAGACTTTCCACTATTCTTTACCGTACCCCAGTATAAAGAACAATACAGTAGCGACAGATCATTTTTTATGAGAAGTCCATATTTTTCTGCGCATGTCCGAAAATAAGCGACAAAAACGTCAACGTCAATAGTGTCAATGCGATGTAAATATGTCATTACTGTCATTCAATTTGTTATTCGTTTAATGGTGTATGTTTGTTGAGATTATTTGGATTGTTTGATTTTTAATTTTTGTTTGTTTGCAGTGCATATTTTGAGACATTTTTATTATTTTAGTTTTTTATTTATTGTGTGATATTTTTGAAATGGATTCTGCACCTGATCAGAAAAGAAAGAGATGTGTCTATCGCCCTTGTCCATCTCAAACAGAGTAAACAAACAAAAAGACAAGTTATTTTCATAGAAATAGTATAGAAAGCCGATTCCATATATCAAAAATGAAACCATAAGGAGAAAATAGTGTGTCGGAGCTCATGCGTATAACGGTGCTGGCGCGAACAGGACCGGTGCAAGTTTTTTATTGATCGAACAAATAGTTCGCACGATATTTCAATCATACATTTTTAGAGATGATTATATACAAAAAACGATTAAAAAAATTTCAAGTTAAGGTAAATATGGTTCTGACAGTCCTTATTAAGAAAGATATGGCATAAAATATGAATTAGTTAATTTTCGGCAATCATTAGTACAGTAGTCATGAGATTTTGCTTGTGATTTTAAAAATACTTTCCAGAAAAACCACGTGCTCCGGTTTTGACTACGTTTATTATTAAACAGCGAAATTATATACAAAAACTTTAATCCACAATCTAAATTAGGTACTATCACAAGAAAATTACTGTTACAATAATTAATTACTTAACCAAAAACTAAAATACTTTTTAGGTACCTACGTAACCAGAAAGGAGCTGGACCATTTATCCTAATATTGATTTTCTCTCTCCCTACGGTAAAACTTAAAACAATAACAAATTGCCTATCTACTAGGGTCGGTAACTAAACGTATATACATAATGGGCGGATTTTGTTTATACTTAACACTCGCGCATTTAAATATAACTATGCATATAAATATTTACAAACAAAGATACTTTTCCAAACAGGCAATCATTAGTACTGTAGTCACGAGATTTTGCTTGTGATTTGACATCTTATTTGATAATATCATTTGCTACAACTAAATTTAATCTGGAGAGTGCAAAATAGGGCCCAGGAATATTATGTTCGATATTTTTTTACATTTTGTCAGCCGAGACTATGAGTCGTTAGACAGAAAACCTTTCATGTTACCATTTTCAATATAAATTAAAAAATTAAAAAATACTACTACATTTACTTGGTACATATTTTATTTTAATTTTGAACCCTTTTAAAAGGGTCTTTCGGTTCCATAATAAAAATTAGTTGCTGCTTACTAGAAACATTCTATATAGCCTAAACCAATTTATAGTTTGTTTTCGATCAATTTAATACAAAGATTTAAAGTTTTTAGTCGATGATAACATTCCACACCAGCACATTGCAAACCTATTTTATAAATAATAGGAATAAACTTGTAAATCATTAATTTGGTAGTTATCTCACTCATATGATTTTTTTGTTTATATGACTATTTCGATTTCTAAATATATTTTGGCCTTACAATACGAAGCGTTTTGTATTTACCACTGTTTTAATGAACGATGAATGTTGGCAGGCGTATAACTTTTTCGGAACAAGAGGCGTTTTAACGAAGGAAATGATTTTCGAACTATCTAGTTAGTTTTCGGAAAAATAGAAAACGTTTGAAGAAAGTTGTCAATAACAGTTTGTCGTTCATGTGTTTCATTTTGATCAGCTTTCATACTAAATTGCGTAGAATATTTTTCCGATTCAAAATCGAGATTCTCGATATTTCCACAGTTTATTTATAATACCTTCTAAACTGGATTTATCTATCATTTTATATACTTTATAATATATGTTTATGCCCTACTTTTCACTTTATTAACAATTTTTTTTTAACATACTTCAAAATGGTAGGATTTTCTCAATTCGTTGAAATATTTTTTTATGGATGTTGAGCGATAATTCTTTACCACGTTGCCCGATTTCTAGGATTATTTTTGTTAGAAAAGGAAACAGTTTTATATACATTAAGTCAAGATCTGAAGATGGGATCCATAAGAAAATCATTAACATCTTTATTTTTAAAGTAGGTTTTTTTTTAAATTTCTTTAAACCTTACTGGTTCGAACGCAGTAAGGAATGAAGAAATGTAAATAATTGTTGTGCCAGCCAAAAAGCGAAGAGGAAGTACCGATTAAAATATCGAGTGACAGAAGAGTTCCTAAGATTGTTGAGATCGCGTTTATGTTTTAAAATGCCTTAAAACCGATATCGATAATGTCTCCCCGTCGCTGGGCAGCCTGTATATAAATATACAGCTCTCTATTTAAATAATTATAATTCTTAGGTAGGTTTAGATTTGCAGACATAAATCTTGTAATAAATATAACAGCTGCCTAATACATTGATTAAATTTTCATTAGTCAATGTAAAAATGTCTTTTATTGTACCTAGGATTTGACTAAACACTACACAAAACTAAAAATAAAATGCCACTTTCATCGTGTAATTAATGCCGCGTTTGAGAATCCACATCGGATGCATTTTTTACATCTCGAGCGTTTTTTATCCACATCGGACACATCTGTCCCATTACATTTACGTATACTGAATCACGTGATCAAAGATTTACTACTTACTACATCTCAGATGCATCCGATGTGGATTCTCAAACGCGGCATAAATAATAAACTACAAACGGTCCTGTAAGGGCAGCGTCATATAGCCTTGAAACACCGGATTTTAGTGCTATTACCAGGTCAATATTGAATTTGTAGGTGAATCGCTTATTGAACATTAAAAATACGGTATTAATGACATTAATACGGTATTTGTATATATTTTTGGGAATGTAATTACACATAAATATTATTAGTTGATTATTTAAATGTGTATAAGTTATTTTGTGGCGATATTTCGTAGATATAAACTGTTTAAATCATATAATTTAAAAATTAATTAATTTAAAATTCTTTTCTGTTAGGTATGTTTAATATATTTGGCAACACTACAGGGACAAGTCATGCATATTGCGCAAGCTTCTAGACACACTATTTTGCGATGTCAGGCGCAGAGACGCGTTTTTATGCACAGTAGGTTTCAATTTCTGCTTAAATGTTATGTTTATATTGGTCTTCTATATTATTTCTATGGTTATTTTGCATTTCCCATGGAGCCAGAAAGGTATGTCTTAAGAAAATAATTTCAATTTTTATATTTGAAAACCAAATATTTATTTTACAACCAAATATTTATTATTTAAATGTCTTGAGGACAATTTTTACAATTTCAACAAAAACTCGAATTATTGCGGTTGCCCAATACCACAGTTCCCAAACAGAAAAATATGAAATGTTCACCAGATATATCTAGTAAAAGCATTATTTTAAATGGAGATTGGCTAATTAACGTGGTACTAGCTCATAAATGTGGAATTTTTTATAAACTAAGTTAATAAACAGATTAAGAATGTTTAAAAAAAATAGCTTCCTCTTACAAAAAAAATATTTTTTCATTTTTAGATTCTTTATTCATTGAAATAATGTAAAAAATATATAATTTCTGAACTACCGTCAATCTAAACATTTGTTATCAACTTTTTTATATTTTAGGGCCAACATGTGGTTAAGAGCTTGTAATAGGGAAGGTTTGAGTAACATAGATGTGAACAGTCTTCATCGGAATTACAGGTCATATGAGAAACATTTTAAGAAGAATTGTTTTTCTAAAACGTTGAACCGTAAACGTTTATTGCCTACGGCTGTTCCCACATTTTTTATCCATCTAGGTCATCAGCCAAATGTCTATCTTCTCCCTAGTACATCAAGTGCTTCCTCTGTTGAGACTATCATTGAACATGAACGAGACATTTTTGAAAGCGTACCATGTGCAACCTTTGGATATTCTTAATCAAAAATACTACCTCCAAATTATTATAATGAATTAGACGTTCTTTGATTCACTATGTCCATTGATTAAAAATGTTCTGATTGACTACATCTAATCAAAATATATATGTATTTCTTGTAAAGTAGCAATAAGAAAACAAAAAATGTATTTTGTGGTGTTATTATTTTAACTGATTTTTAATTTTTGATTTGTTTCATTTATACAATATTTAAGCAGTTGTATGATATATACGTTAGGAAAATTAGGACAAGGATGATTAAGTTCTATTTCTTTCGTAATATCAAAAAAAGCTATGCGATATACCAGACATTTTACAGGTATTGCTAAAAATAGATATAACATTTTTTTATAATTTATATGTAGATAATAAACTTTTCATTTGGAGTTCTTAAGCCTCTATAAGTACTTTATTTGCAATCATATGCTTTTAAATATGTTAAAATCTGTGAACTATCCAAATCCTCACATTCTTCTAAGAATTTAATATCTGTATCACATCGATGTATGCCTAAAGCTTTTTTGATCAAATAGCTACAAACATATTTAAATGGATTTTGAACTATTATATCTTCTGTCCTGTAGCTGTAATTAGGAAGAAAAACAGCTTCTCGAGTGTTTTTATTTATTTCAGGATACAGAGAGACAATATTTTTTACATCTAATTGTAGCAAGTGCTTGTCTAGGTCTTCATTACAATTCATGGAATTGCAATGAAGAGAATTTTGACAAAAAAAGTTTTTTAAATGCCCTTTCGAATTGTACAGGTGTTGGATTAAATTCCCACCCTGTTGCCTAATGGACCCAACAAATTTTTCTAGACAGTCACCGTTGATTCTTCTAGCCATTAAATATTTAAATTCCGCAGCAGATAACCTTGCCCATAGAATTTTTAAACCATAAAATCGTTAAATATAAACATCTAATTTTTAGGTACTTTCTCAACTCGTGCGTTCGCAACTCGGGCGTAATATAAAACTACCTGAATTCGTCGCATCTCGGGCGCCCTCCAAAATTGTGCACCTGTGAGTTCGCAACTCGGGCGTCGACGGGATATGAAATTTGACCATAGTTTATGTACCCTGATTCTGATTACAATCTGATTCAGGTAGTAATGCATTATCGAAAATTTAAGAGAAATAAATGACATCGCTGAATAAGCTTTCATTTTAACAGATAGCGAGCATTGAAAAGTTAGTTAATGTAAAAAAATTGAAGATTTTACCATTACGGTTTATTTTAGAGAAATCATGTGTAGAATAAAAAATATAGAGCATGATATTGGGATCATTTTCAAATTATTGGCGATTTCTAAAATATTTCCGAAAATAATTTGGTCACTAGGGGTATTATAAGTGAAAATGAGAAAAATTCGAATTTTGCACTTTACCTCAAATTTCCCGAATTCGGTCTATTTTAGAGAAATGTATGGAACAAAAATTATAGAGAATTACATTGTAAGCAACTTTTATTTGAAGAATTTTCTTTAAAATTCGAATTTTGTACTTTTTGTCAAAATTCTCGAATACGGACCATTTTAAGGAAATCATGAATATGATAAAATAATATATAAATATTACGAAACGCCTCAGAAACATTTCTAAAACATTCCTAAATTGTAAAAATATCCTGTAAATGTAATATTTCATATATTTTATAAATAATAATTTGAAACCTACCAGAAATATAACATACTGATATTTCAGAAATGTATCAAACAACAGACGCAAACTTCCAATTATTTAGAATATATGGTTTTCTCTAATATAAAATTATAGTACTTAAAATAAAATGACTACAACATAACCCATCTTCTTTCTCTTCTTACAAATGAGAAAATTTTCAAATCTTGGCCATTTACAACATAACAAACATAAACCAACTTAATATTTCAAGTATAATCAATGAAAATGTTTAAAAATATGATTGCAATAAAGTAGAATAATTAATATTTTTAGGTAAAATATAAACAAAACGTCAAAGTGTTTCGATACAAAAACGTTTTAATTACGAGTTTTATGTAATTTAAAGAAACGTTAATATTAAACGTGTATGTATCTTAATATCCAACTTTCGGTTAAACCACAATTACATAATAACATTTAAAAAGAATATTAAAATAAACTAGAATAATTAATATTAAATTAACGTAGATATTTGGTTTACATTATTAACCAAACGTTAAAAAGGTTGAAATACAATAATATTTTACATGTTATATATATATTTAACAAAATGATTAACTTTTAGTTACATAACAATGTTTAAATATAATATTAAAATATAGTTAAATAATTAATATTCAAATAAGGTATATATTTAGTTTAAAAAATAAACTAAACGTCTAAAACCTTATATGCACCCATTAGATATCAATTTTTATGAGTCGTATACGATTTGTCAAAAAAAATATTTTCGGCCAAGAGTAAAGTACATTCATTTTTGACAAACCTCGTATACGACTTATACAATTTGATATATGATGGTTGTATTTTAAGGTCTGAGATCACGCACAATTTTTTATGAGGACATTTTTTTCATAAAATTATTAATAAAAAAAAGTTTTCCATATACTATCCTAGTATACGGCTCAAAAATAAGATGTATTTTAGGTTTTAGACCATCCACAACTCTTTATGCTAAATAATTTTTTTTTGATAAAACTAATAAAAAAAAGTTTTCCATATGTAGCCAACTTACACAGACACCCTACATAAAAAATGTATTAAAATAAAAATTGATTAGCTAGCCGAGGTAGGTACACTATTATTTATCAATCTAATTATATAATAAATAAATTACACTTTTTTCACTAAAAACTACAATTTCAAATGTCATAACAATGTAATGTAAAGATTATGTTCGCATTATTTAAAAACTGGCAAGCTCCTCCTGTACGGCACTCTGTATATAATTTTAAGTTTAAGCCGAAAGCACCGAGTTGCGAAGGGTATTTAATCTACCTGTAGCCTTCCGCCCGAAATGCGAAAAATTAAGGATTCCGCCCGAGTTGCGACGCACGAGATGCGCATAAATCAATTTTTATGATGTGACGCTAATAATATTTAATTATATACATAGGTAATATAAGCAAATGGGCAGCACTGTGCTTAACGGGTGACTTACAACAGGCATTTGCTAAAACTAATCTGAAGTCAAAAATTTGTACGTAGGAACAAAAATTAAAAATCTTATTGAAATAAAATAATTCGCGTATTGTAAATTCATTAAAAACTGTACTAATTGTAATTTTGTATTTTAATAAATATTATTGTTATTATGTTGTTTCACTTCTAAAAAGATACCTACATAACCTCATTTTAAATAAAAAAATAAGCTGCTTAGTTAATTTATTAGTTCCAGGAAGAAACCAAAAAATGTTTAACACATTTCATACAATGAATGGCATAAAATGAGACAAACTGTCTACTATAAAAAGTAATTTATTTTAATCTAATGATAAAATTTTAAAATTGGCACATCTAGATTTTCACCGGAACAATTTCTGAAAATATTATCGTTCAAAGCTGTATTTTTTGTAATAAAAAAGTCACTTGTCATTGGTAACGCGTTGCAGGTCTCTCTAAGCATACGGCTCGCTCTGGAATGTGCTTCTCTCGACCTGCAAAACATTACTTTCCGGTCTTATAACGTAAATTACTATAACGCATACAGATCCTCTTTTTCTTCGTCCGTGAGTTAAGTGTGTATTATTATACTTTTAAAACATTTTGTAATATATTTGTCAAATATCTTTATCTGATAGTCTAAATGGCGACCTTTTATTGTTATAATGAATGGGAACATCAAAGTGAACCTGATAAACAGAGTCGTTACCTTCATCATTAGTGTGTGACTTTGATTCGTTTTCAAATATTTGGTACAGCTTCTTTTTTATCATTGGTTATTATAGTTATTTCATAGAAAATATATTTAAACTTCTTGACGTTTTTACTATTTACTCTTGTTTAAATAAATTTCTGTAACGATTTTTGTTTTGTTTTGTCTTAATGAGAATTCTTGAGAAAACATTGCTCTGTGGCCGATATCAGAGGTTGTAAATATTACAGAATAACCGATAAACCAAAAATTCTAGTTCAACGAAACGAGAACAAACATATTTTTTTTTAATCTACTCGGCATATCAGTAGTCAAAATAACAATCTATCAATAAACTTCCTTGTAAATTCAGTGCAAAGTCTAAAGTAAAATTTAAAAAATAAATTCGTAGAATTCTAAAAAGTATTAAGTATATTAATACCCTTTTCGATAAATTTGTTGATTCATTGAGCAACAAACTTTTATCTCCGTATTGACTATTCTTTGGACTCGATTTCGTTAATTGTTCTCATTTTTTTTTTTAATTGGAGGCCAAGCCAGCGCCTTGTACAACGACACAGCGACCGAGTTATCTCATAAGTGGGCACGACTTTCAAATATAATTTCATTGGTCGATAAACTGGGTGTGCGCGTTCCGTTACAGCTGGTGCAATTCCGTTACAGCTGATGCAATGTATTTGTAAATTTAAACATTTCTAGGTAATACTCGACTACGTTTATATGGTAATACCAACATAGCAATTTTCTAAGAAAATAATATCGTTATCTATGTATTAGTTTGTAGAATTGCAATTCATGTTTAATTCAAATAATAATAAACATTTAAGTAATATAAACCTATTAAATATACGGGATACCATTTCGCACTAATTAAAAATAGTGTGGAACTTTGAATCTAGTAACTACGGATTGGCTACAAGAATACCCTCTGTTATCATCAAGGACCGGAAAAATGCACCAAAAAATATTTAAGAGTTATTGCTCCGATGACAATAGCAGGATATTTGTATTAAAAATAGGCATTCTGTTTTAATCCTAGAAGACACAGTTTTAAAGAAAATATCATATATTTTTTTATGTGCAAAGAGAATAAGTGGCACTAGCCCTGGGTTTTCATACTTTTTTGAAAAAATGGTCTGTTTTGTCTACAAAAAATTATAAAGTTTATTAATTTTGTTTAAAAAAGGACAACTTTTAATAGAGAATTAACGTTATCAAACATGCATTTTTTTCGAACGATTAATGTCAACTTGTAGTAAATCTTTTTCTTAATAAGATCAAAAAATAATTTTTAAAATTGGACTTAATATAAAGCCGTAATCATTAAAATAGCAAAGTAATTTCGGATATAAAAATGATTGAAAAATATGATTACGATATCCCCTCTCAAGACGTTCCGTGTTCGTACCGAAGGATAGGTGCTGTTGCCTTCCTCGTCTACCTAGTATTCAAATTTGGCCAGATACGGAATAAGGGTACATATAGGATAGAACTTAAATTTATTGTTGCTTGGTTGGTGCAAAGAGGAAAATTTTATTACATAAGATAATTTTGTTTTCAATATAGAATTTGCAATGTTATTTAAAACATAGTTTGATTAGAAAAAATTAGGTAGAAGAATTATATTTGTATAGTAGGTATATATTATATTTTCTAAAATAATTCATTTTGCAAAGAATATCAACTAAGCTACTAATATAATAGTTATATTGATTTATTTACCTACAATAAAGTTTTACGACTGTAATTTGTTTTATATTTTGTTTCAGTGTCTAAGACTATCCAAAGACTACTTTAAAAAGGTCTGTTTTGTACTCAATTATAAATACTATGAAGTAAGAAGTGAGCAAAATATTTGTAATTTTTTTTCCCACAAAACCGGCTAAAAAGAAAAATTTAATTAATCTGATGAGGCAACTACTTGACATCATTATGTACAATAAAAATTTGATAAAGATAAAGAGACAAATGGTTTTTCACTTTAAAAGTCTCAATCAGAAAAAAGGATCAACCAGTTAATTTAATATACTCGAGAAATTTTACCTAAGAAATGGTATGTACATTTATAGTTTACCTATATAAAGTTATGTTTGCCTGTTTTAATTATCAATCGTGTTGCCCTTTAACCTAGATCGTTTGTTGCATAGAAACCAGAAATCTTTTATTTTAATGAAATTTTTTTTATTTTCAAAAATATTAGATGTTATGGTAATTTGGATCACTGCAGGTATTAAATAAAAATAAGACTATTGGTAAATTAGTTTACAGTTGGTAATAAAGTATGTCTCGAAAAAAACAGTATCGAACATAAATTGTGATTTTGATTAGGCACTTAACAAGTCACATCCCACATATCTACATGCTCTGGCTAATCAATCCTATAAGTACATATCAAAACATTAATATACTATGTACAATTAAACAATAATTTGAAAATACAGATGAAGCCGATTTACCTATTTAGACAAAATACTATTATTCTGTTATTTATTAAAACACATTATTTTTTAGTGAACATGGACATGCAAAAGTCTGCTATAAGTGCAGGACATAGTGAGAGCAAGAATATTTTCGAATGTGCTGTGAAATACACTTAGAAAGGGACATATGGAGAATTAAGTGTGATAACATTTTACAATGTGTATCTCACTAGTTTAGTTCAAACTTTTAGTATCCTTTGATAAAAGTAGTATTATAGGTTTACTTTGTCTGTCTGTCCGATGTCACGTTTTTTGTGTGCACGATAAGTCAAAAAGGAGAAATGTTATCAACTTGAAAATTTTAAGCAAAAAATCAAGCTCTACAAAGCCTATTGATTTTTAATAAATCTGATTAAAAATAGGGGATTAAGATGGTTTGAAATTAAAAAAAAAATGCTAAATTAAAAACTAAAAATGAAGCTTTATAAGAAGATAAAGCCTATTGATACTGAAAAAAATATGAATATATTGGGGAGTTAAAGGGGATTAAAATATAAAAAAAATTCTAACTGAAAAACAAAAAATGATATAAACTTGAAATTTTTAGCAAACATCAATCTCTAAAAGGAGATGAGGCCTATTGATTGTGAAAACAATCTGCTTGAAAATGGGGGTCAAGGGAATATGTTAAACTGCGAAGAGTATCATTTAAAATGCCAGACATTATATATCTTTATTTTAATTTGTGTGTGTGTGTGTTTTCACGCAATTGCATTAAATAGCGACGAACTTATAACTGATTGTCAGAAGTCGAATAACAGCTGCAATTGTGAACAAAAAATGACGGAAATAAGCGCTGCCAACCAGTTTAAAAATCCTTGTATTAATAACATTTAACATTATCATGTGATACATTTTCGACCAATCCGGTCCTGTCCGAATCACTTAAGTCCCCCTCTGCCTTATTTGGGTCTTTTATAGCCTCCATTTATTTAGTTACCAGCAATATTCGATAGAATAAGTCAACCTTCAAACCCCTATGATATGCACACCCCTATGATACGCCCATGTTAGACACGTTCAGTCGAAGTAAACGTTTAGTCTACTGCTGATTCTAGAAAATGCTCGCTCAGCCATAGCATCTTTTTGTGGAGGTGTCGATTTTTAGTCAAAAGATGTTTTCTCTAATTTGCTTGGTTGTTTCGTAATCGTAACTCAGCTGTTATATTATGTTACAGTGATTGGTGTTGGAAAATTTTGAAATTAATTGTTATGTTAACTGTAATACAGATTCTCAATTTCAATTTCATAGCTGGAAAAATTGTGAATAAAATTTTAATCCAGTTAATTAAAGTATGATATTTATATACCTCCAATTATGAAAACTATTTACGATTTCACAAAATAAATATTTAATTTTGTTTTTAACAATCAACAAACTCGTTTTGCGCTTTAAAGCGTCAAAGTCTACTTTGTAAATTAAGTGTAAACGTAGACTAAGCAACAAATACCTTCTTTGTATAGTTCCTTTCATAAAATTTACATTCCTCTTGAAGCCAAACTATTTGTATTTTGAACAATAGACAGGTAGATAACGAAGGTGCTACCAAAGGTTAGTGCTACCCTCAGAATAACAGAAATATAAAATATAATGTGTAGCCATTGTATAATAATAGTTTTGTTTGTTGCTTGTTTATATTTTGTTTGCAAAATCACCTCATGCAACATGCAACCGATTGGCAAATTAAACCTTTCGCGATTCAAATACATATAATTAATAATAAATATTTAAAAACAAACATTGATGTTGAAATTATTCTTGTAAACTACAATCTATATACAGAGTTATCAAAAATACCCGTGTCCTACGAAATCTGGCAAAACATGAAATTTTTAATGATTTTTGACAACTGATTGTTAGAGTGCAAATTGTCAAATTTTATAGGTTATATGTTTAGTGTCATTTGTGTAATTAAATTTGAATTTAATTTGTGTTTAAGCAAATTTTGAGTGTTACAAACTTATAAAGTATATAATGCCTTGCTGTCTTATACGTTCCTGCTCTAGCGATAGACGTTTTTGTGAAAAATCGACTGGAATAACGTTTCATAGGTTAGTATCAAAATTATAAATATTATACAGGACAGTATTATGACAGGTTTGTATAAAATGTATAAAAGTATGCTTTTAAAAATGCAAAAAAAATCATCTATCAACTATTAGGCCTACCTATATTGAAACAATACTTTTTCATATGACATAATATTTATAGATTTCAAAAAAATTCTATAAAACGTAGCGCGTGGATAGTTTGTCAACAAGTATAATAAATTCAGCAGTATATGTTTCAAGCATTTTCTTGAGAAGTACATTAATCGTACGCCATTTCGTTTATCAAATTTAATTTATAGGCATTTTATATTCTTATTTCTATTTAAGTATAACCTACATTTGCTGTCCTTCCACCAATTTTATTTATTAGTTCTACAGCTGATTGAAAAGTAGAGCTTCATGTTTTGTGTATGCATGAGTATTGTTTGTTTTATTATAGTTAATTTAAAACAATATTAATATACCTTTTTAATTACCTATAATTTGTTTCAGATTAGTGCGTTTAAAGGAATTGGTGAAAATGAAGCGATTCGCCAACTTTGGGGATGTGTCAGAAAATTGACATCAAAGTTATTCAACGTTTCCAGAATAAAGCATTAAGGAACATCGCCAATGCACCCTGGTACTGCCACAATACTGATCTTCATAGGGACCTTAAAGTGGAGACTGTTGAAAATACAATACAATGAATATTCGCGAGCTGCTTGTATGGAGTATCGGTGACGATTTCCATACCGACAAGTTCCAAGGCACCAAACATTCAGTGCTGTGTTTCGACATATTCGAACACATGGCATACTATGTTAATATATCTTCTGATATTTAAACTCTTGTAGCTTGGTAACCATGCAGAATTGAATGTTTGTTCATAGGACATTTTATGCTTGAAATGAATTCAGGAATATGATATTCAAGTTTGTATAGTGCATAAAAGTTCTTATAATAATAAATATTTAACATCAAGACATCAATACTCACTTAGTTTTTTTTTAATGAGACTAGCAACAAAACCATAACCGTTTGTCTAGTATTAAAAATAAATATCACTCCTGGATATGAATAAGAAAATATTAAAACTTTATTCCTTGTCCACTTTTATTTAATCACAGCACACATTATTTTCATTTACAATATTTGCTTGACGTTCATATGCCCCAGTCACCTTTTCTAGTGGCTTTTTCTGCTAAACTTTAGTCCCTATTCTACCTCCACGTAGGTAATGAATTATTCAACCATTCATTTTACTTGTTTTACAGTAAGATACTTATCTTTAATGTTCAAGTTTTAGAATTTGAACTTGGATTAGGCCATTTTCGTCAATTTTGTTCTTAGAGCTTTTGTAAAAACACTTGGGAAGTACTCTCACAAATTTATTTCTTATTTTGCCTAGAGAAGAAATTGTGTATTAGGAAATATTCTGGTTTTTACCTTAGTGGTCAAGAAAATCGCTTACAGTGGATACTTTTCCTAACTCGATAAACATTTATTACCTAGATGTTGGCCTCCCTTTATCACCAGCCTACAATTTCAATTCTTTTGCTGTTAACTTTAACTTCATCTGTGACTTTAACTATGATTGAGACTTCAACTTTATCTTCACATTCTTTGTCTGACCTTCAATCATACATGCATGATTATTGTGCATAGATCAATTAAATTGGACCCGCACGCTTGTGGTGCATGTTGTGTGTTACTACGGTAGGCCTTTACATAAGTAGCCATAATCTCTGCAGATGGTGAGAAGCCCAGCTCAAACCAACTACCATAATATCGTCATTGGATCTATAGGGCTCAAGTAAGATCACTTCATATTTTACATTTGTTAGAAGTGCACCTGTACACCACTGGTTGTGGCTTCGCTGATTTACTGAATGTCTTGCATGAAGATATACACCTTTCAGTCTTAATCTACAAAAGTACCAAGACCAAGTAAGATTAATCCACATTTTGATTTCCTGAACAGTGCATCTACCTACACAGAGATTGCTTATTAGCCATTTTCGGCGAGCCTTGCATTAAGTTTCGTATCTGATTATCGAGCTTTTAGTGTATGAACATTTGTTCTTAATTTCGAGAAAGCTGTTAATTAAAGTAAGGTTAGATTACTTGACATTTGCGACCTTGTACTTTCCGATTTAAAGACAAAAAGCATTGGGCTCATAGAAAAACGAAAAACTAAAGATTGAGCTATTTATGTGCCCTAGTGCAAACGTGTGACGACTGATCCAATAAATCGAACTCTGTTTACTTTTGTCGCTTATGTGAACCAAAAAGGTATTATTTATTTTTTCTGTGAATGATTTCAACGCTTTATGGTTAATTTTACCATTGTGTTAAAGTTTAAACTATTAATTGAAGATTACAATTACATTTTATGTAAAAATGTCATTTTAAACTTCATTAAACCAAATGGTGGAATCGGCCCCAAGTTAGTTATATCATAGTCATTGATTAGTTGCAATTTTGCAAATAATATATTCTCCAGCGCTTAATAGCCACTTGAGTGATAATTAAATCAATTATATTTTATTTCTTTCATTTACTTTATTCAGCACCTCTCGGTTGAAAATCGGGCATATTTAAGCTTTTAAATCCCCTTCTTTTATAACCTCGGCCTTCCACCACCTTTTAAGTCAATGTCAATAAAAAGGAAAATAATTTTTTTATAATTCAAATAATGATACTTAGGTCCGGTTTTTCAATCTCCGGCTATTGAGGATAGCTGGCAGCTACGGAGATAGCCGTCAGCCACTGCCTGTCAAAACGTTTATCGACCTCCAGTTATAGGATAGCCGTCAGCTATTCTGACTGTAACCGTAACCGACACTTGCAAGTGGTAATTTCGCACAGATAGCCGCCAGCTATTTATTGTACATGCGTAAGACGATGTTTGTTAAATTTAGAGGTTAATATTTTTATTAATTTTATTTCTCAAAAATGGATTTCTTTGAATATATTCACAGCGACGATGCCAAAAAATAAATTATTTAAATTATTGAATATGAATCAAAGATGACCGTGTAATCCGTGTGTTGTAAGGGAACGGCCCATTTATTTCGATATCGATGAACTGAATTTTATTATTAAATTTTAGATTTTTCTGCAACCTTCTCATTTCGTTTCCGTGATATTGCATTTTCCGTTTTTTTTACATTCTGTAAGATAAGCAAATTTCAATAGTAGAGGGCTCTATCTGATGCCGCGTAATTAGATATTTTCTCTTTTTTCTAAATCACCAATTGCCCAAAAATAGAAAATAACAAGATCTTAAAGAAAAATGGATGCAAAATAGAACAATTTTTATGTGAAGGTCGGTGACGATCAACACAAGACACGATATGTAAAGCGGAAAATTTAAATTATCCAATAAAAACCATTTAACAAATTAGCAGAAATGCCAACCTGTCTAAGAATAAATAAAAACTATTAGACTACGTAGCTAGCAGTTAAATTCATGATGAAAACCACTTCCATCCATGTTCCATCGGTAACAGGGACTTTGACTGCCAGCTAAATATAGCTGTCGGCTACGTAACAGCCACTTTGACTGGACATTGAAAAACCGACCCCTAACCAGAAATAGTACAATAATAACTTGTAAATACGGTTCTGCTCTTCCGCCATTTTAGTGAGTGCAAAAGCCACACCTACCGGTCCCACTTTTGTATATCAAAAATAATACATATGACGTATCCTTACGTTGCCTTATCAATGATCTTAAATCAGGCGTCTAATATCAAATGTAGCAAAGTCCATTTTTCTAAATTTTCCACTACGCAACAAAAACTATTTAAAAAATATTAGGACGTTACCTAAAATTACCGTTTTGGCTTTTGAGTGTGTATATAAATTATTTTATGTAAATTGCAGTCAAAATCGCTGTAGGATTTTGAATAATATTCTAAATTGGCTATATATGTTGGAGTTTGCTGTATTTGATATTTAAGGTTGGAGCCTTGCTATATATGATTTGTTCATGAAAAGAGATTGCTATTTATAATAGTAAACTGGGGTGTGAAAACATCCAGGACTGTATTGAATACAAACACAGTTCTGCTCACTAATTAATACTGCAATTAGCAGAAACATTGGACGTATTACCCAACTTTTTTTTGTTCAAATGCAAAGGTATGTCGTGTGTAGGTCATTGAAAAGCTCATGAAAAATGGACACTCACCATACCCTATTTTTTTTTTTTTTCGTTTACTTGTGTGTTTATTGGGAAATGAGATAAAATTCTTTTAAAAACAAAAAAGTTACAAATAGGGTATAGTAAAATTCGCGAGGGTTTCGGCACATTCGGCCGAAGACACTTCTGTGAACACTCCAACCAAAACCCCCCGCCTCCCATCCCCAACCGGCCTTGGGCATTCGGCCTCAGAATGCTTAAAAAAAAACGCGTGTAAAAAGTCTGAGGTGCCTAAATGCCCAAATTGTCGCGGCAACTACTATTCCATAACCTGCCCAGAACGGCAAAAGCCCCCACAAAAACCCGAACAGGTAGCACCTTCCAACATTCACCCCCCCCCCTTGTGCTGACATCAGAGCTCAAAATATCCATCCAAATCTTCTCGACTTTACTGATGAACCTCCTACCTAAAAGTCGAGAAATTCTGACCAAACTATTGGGATCGCTAATCCCGGCCATCTTCGGCCATTCATGCACCATCACTGGTCATGAAAACTTAGCAATTTTCACTTACTCCGATAAACCTTGACCTTTAATAGATTGTCTAATCGGCACAATAAACTGCAATGGCCTCGCTTGGAAGAGGCCTGTAAATATTATCCTTAACAGACGCTAAGTCTAAACTTCCACCTAGCTTCACTGGGTTTCAAACAGTTTACAAAAGTAAATCCCAAAACTTCTTTAGGAATGCTCTTTTAGTTAAAAATTCAATTCCTTTTAACCTACAAATATTTCCTGCTCATCTAGCAGAATAAGACATAATAGCAATAGACCTCCCGGTAGACAATTCATTAACCATCATCTCATATTACAACCGCCTAGGCCAAATCATCTCCACATCTCTGATAGAATACCTATAATCACTCTCCCGTCGCGTTTTGCTTGGAGACCTGAACTCCAGACATGTCATGCCAAACTGTATCCGCCTAGCTAATCTGCTCATAGACTTCTCCATATTTAGAGCCTCATACCGACTTCCGACCCTTGTATCCCACCAAGGATCATCTATCATTGACCACATCCTTTTGACAGATTCCTGTACAGGACTGGCTGCTGATAGATGCTTCATTGGAGAGACAATCACCTCCGAGCATCTTCATTTGATGTTACATATATCTCTCCTTGCACCCACTCCATCTACACCTTCCGAAATCTCACAAAAGCAGATTGGCCGCCACTATTTCAGAGAACCATCTCTGCAAACATTCCTGAACAACGCCTGCTCAATTCCCAGCAAAACATAGACACAATGGTTGACGAAGTCCAAACCGCCATCACCCTCGCCGTCGAAACATCCGCCCCAATTACCTTCATAAACACAGCACAAAAAGCCTTCCCCCAATTCATCCTAACTCTCATCTCCGAAAAACGACGATTGTATAGACAACATGTACGTACCCACGACCCAGTCATCAAAACTGAATGAAACCGTCTTAACGCCCTGATCAGGCTCCAAACCAACTTTCACAAATAGCAACTATGGATCAATACCAGTTCTAATTTTGATCATAGAGACGGTTCCAAGTTTTGGGACAAATTCCGAATCATCACAGGTCAAAAATTCAAATCACACTTCCACCTCCAAATCGACGGTCAAATCCATGCAACCCCCGACGAAAAAGCCATAGCCCACAAAACCCACCTTGAAGTCACCTTTAGAACCCCCAACAACCCCTACTTTGACAAACAATTCAAACACGAGACCGAACAATACGTCCTTCAGACACTCGCTGCCCCAGTCCCACCTTTGGATGTCAAAAATCCCTCCACCTTTTGGGTTTCAGCCAAAACTATTAGGATTTCTTAACATCTAAAACTATCAATTTTGATACAGGTCTCCGAAAGATTGTCCCAGAACTATTTTTAACGTCAACAATTCTAGTAATCTTGTCTTTTGCTGGGTAAAGACGAACGACTATAGCTCTTTGCCAATTGTTTCGATAGCCGTTGGGGTCAACCATAATAGTAATGTCTCCAACCTGAATATTTCTTCTTTTTTCATGCCATTTTGTTCTTTTAATTAGCGTTGGTAAATATTCCCTAATCCATCGGGACCAGAATATGTCCGCTAACTTCTGTGCAGCCCTCCAGCTAGACATAAGATTTAAGTCACCATCACATGATTTCGTACAGGGTAGCGCAGCATAGTCAGGTCCAATCAAAAAATGATTAGGAGTTAAGTTTTCTGAGTCACAGGAGTCGAGAGAAACATGAGTCAGTGGTCGAGAGTTGATTATGTTTTCACACTCTGCAAAGAGAGTTCGAAGAATATGTTCAGGTGGATGTTTTGTTGTTAACATTTCTTTAAGGATTTTTTTAATACTTTGAATGAGACGTTCCCAACTTCCACCCATGTTTGGAGCTAGTGGTGGATTATAAATAATTTTTATGCGTCTGAGGGATAAATACTTTTGGACTTCATTATCTTGAAGCAGAATTTCAAGGTATTTTGACAGTTCTTTGTCCCCTCCAATGAAATTACTACCGCAATCACAAAAAACTTCATCTGGGAATCCACGCCTGCAACCCATTTGACGAAGAACATTAATGAATGAACTTGCAGTTAAGTCATGTGCGATTTCCAAGTGAACAGCACGTGTAGCCATGCATGTAAAAATCACACCGTATCTTTTTTCCTTACTTCTTTTCACAGGTACTTCTATAGGTCCGAAATAATCTACTCCTGTTCGAATGAAGGGACGAATTGTAGGTTCAATGCGACAAGTTGGCAATTGTCCCATTTGAGGTATAGTTGGTGTTGCTCTTCGATTTTTGCACCATTGGCAACTATTCCAAATACTTTTGACAGCTTGCCTCATTCGTAGGATCCAAAATCTTTGGCGAAGATTATTAATAACGATTTCTTGGCCATGATGGTACACGTCTTCGTGGTATCTGTGAATTAGAAGTTTTGTAATCATATGATTAGGGTCTAGGATGATTGGTCTTTTTGTATCTAGGCTAAGTTCGGAAGATTTGTCTAGTCTTCCACCAAGTCTGATTAGTCCGTCTTCTTCAGAATAGATACAGGATAAAGAATACAACCTACTTTTAGAATTAAGAACTTTCCCTTCTTTTAATGCAGCTATTTCATTTGAAAATGCATCTTGCTGAACTTTCTTAAATAAAATGTTTTCAGCACTTCTGAGATCATCAATTGAAAGTTCACCGCAGACATTTTTCTTAGTTTTCAATATTTCTAAAAACCTTAAAACATATGCTGTGGTTCTTAAAAGTCTTAGCCATTTTGAGAATCTATTAATATCGGGAATTAAAATATTTTCTTTAAAAGTCAAAATAAAAATAAAATTATTTGGTCTAGTTTCTAAGGTTTCTAAGTCAACCATGTCATTATCAAAATTTTCTTTTGGCCAATGATCTGGTGTGTCCAAGAGAAATTTAGGTTCACATAACCATTTGCTCTCTGTTGAAGGCATCAATCTCTTCGTAGCTTCATCTGCAGCATTGTCTTTGGAGTTTACATATTTCCATTCTGTACTGTTAGTCAATTCCTGTATTTCACCCAGTCTATGTGCGACAAATACCTTAAATCGTCGAGCTTCAGAGCGTATCCAGTGAAGTACTGTTTTAGAGTCACACCAATAGAATATATTTGATATCTTTAGATTTAAGGATTGATTTAATGAATGACCTAAGCGTGCTCCTAAGAGAGCTCCCTGTAATTCTAATCGAGGAATAGATAAAGGTCTAAGTGGAGATACTCTAGTTCTAGCACATACAAAGGTCACTTCCACCTTATATTCTTGTTGAATTCTCAAATAGGCCACAGTTGCATAACACGTCTCAGAGGCATCAACAAAAACGTGAAGTTGTATGTCACTCGTATTTCTATCCAAGGTGAAGTACTGTCTAGGAATGTTAAATTTGTATATATTTTTTAAATCTTTCATAAAAATTATCCATTTTTCATTCATATTAAATGTGATTTCGTCATCCCATCCAATCTTACTTCTCCAAATGTCTTGTAAAAGTAATTTACCGTGAACAAGTATATGAGATAAAAATCCTAAGGGATCAAAGATTGACATGACAATTTTTAGGACCTCTCTTTTAGTAGGTCGTCTACGATTTTCAAAAATGTCGGTATCAATTTTTTGAAATTTTGTTTCGAACTTAAAAATATCTTCTTTTGGGCTCCAAAATACTCCTAAAATTCTCTCTGTGGTCGTTTCGTCACGATTTTCAAAATGTTTAGTTGTCTCCGCTATTAGGTCAGGATGGATAGTATCTAAAATATTTTTATCGTTGGCAATCCAATTACAGATAATAAAACCTCCTTGTTTGTGGACAAATATAACGTCATTTATCAGTTGAATGGCTTCTTCTTTAGTGTCAGCCCCTCCTAGATAATCATCCATGTAGTGATTATAAATAATATCGTGAACAGCAGCTGGAAAATCGTCTTGATGGTCTCTGGCATTTCGATTTTTGGCTTCTTGGGCCAAACACGGTCCACTAGATGACCCAAAAAAGACAACACAGATTTCGTAGATGTCTGGGACCCTGTCTCTATCCATTCCTCTCCACAAGAGTCTTTGTGCCTGGCGATCTTCTTTTCTTACTTGTACTTGTAAAAACATTTCTTTGATGTCAGCCGTGAAGGCATATTTTTTAATCCTAAAGTTTAGGAGAATATCTTGCAGTGAATTATAGAGATCTGGACCGGTCAATAAGTGGTCATTTAGGCTTACGTTATTGCTGACAGCTGATGCGTCGAAGACGATTCTCAATTTATCTGGTTTTTTGGGGTTTATGACTCCAAAGTGAGGTAAGTACCATGTCAAATTTGAAGTAATATATACTTCGTCTTTAGGCAATTTTCTAATATAGCCTTTGTTTAAAAGATCTTCAAATTTCTGACAGTAGCTTTCTGCGTATCTTTTGTTTTTATCCATTCTCCGTTCAGTGCAACAAAGTCTCCTAAAGGCATTCGTTTTGCTTTCAGGCATAACAATGTTGTCGTTCTTCCACAACAGGCCTGTTTCATATCTGTTGCCAACTCTTTTCATAGTCGTGTCTAATATTTTTTGGGCACGTCTGTCTTCTGGTGATAAACCTTCCTCTTTTTTGCTAGAAATAGATTCCAGTTTCCACTGCTCTTTTACCAGATCATGTAGAATGTCTAAATCATCTTTAGTCTTGACATTGCTATTCTGGATATAACAAAGAACGTCATTTTGAGTAGGCTTTGGACTATTTTCTTCGAGGTTTCCATGAAGAACCCATCCCAGCAGGGTCTTACTAATTGCGGGACCACTCCAAGGACCTGTTATTAACTGTCGGTTAACTAACAGGGGCCAATTGTCTTGTCCTATTATTATTTTAGGTTGCGCATGTTTCATTGAATATATCTTACCAATGATATTTGGATAACCGTTTTTAAGTTTGTCAACATCTATTGTCTGCGAGGGTAAAGATAGTCTAGTTGTTCGAACGTGTCTTAACTGAAAACTAGTACTCTCGTTAATTCCAGCTATGGTAAAACTTACTACTCTAGAATCATTTTGATGATGAACTATATCATCGTTAGTCCATTGTAGACAAAGAGATTGGCATGGACCTGACGAAGAACCATCTTTTCCTAAGCTCCTGTTTCTTCCTCTCCTATTTTCCACTTGCCTAGAAATCCGCCAACACCATTTTGATCATCCCCAAACCAGGCAAAGACCCCAAATCCATAAATTCATACAGACCCATCTCTATCATATCAGTCCTAGGGAGACTACTCGAGCTTCTGCTCAAGGAAAGAATCTAGGAATTTTGTGAAGAAAGAAACATCATCCCTCAATCCCAACATGGTTTCAGACCTCACCACTCCACACAGGACGCAATCTCCTCCCTTCACACTACTGCGGTCACTGCAGTAAATTCTCAACAAATTTTTTTAGCCGTTCTCTTAGATGTTCAAAAAGCCTTCGACCAAGTCTGGCATGCTGGACTAATCAAAAAGCTTATGAACATAGGTGTCACCCCCAAATCTCCAAACTCATACACTCCTACCTCACAGACAGAAAAATCGCCCTTAAAGCGGGCAACTCCCTATCAGACACATTCATCCCACTCGCTGGTGTCCCACAGGGCTCCGTCCTGGCCCCTCTCCTCTACCTCATCTACACTCACGACACCCCCCCCCCCAAATCACCGTACTTCCAAATGTCTCCTATACGCCGACGATACAGCTCTAATCTCGGTAGCCAAAAATTCTAACCAACTAAATACTTGAACCCAAAATCTGTTAAACCAGTACTCTTACTGGTGTAGCAGATGGAGGAGGGTCTTATTAAATCTACAGAAAACACAATTCATCGTCTTTAAACATCCACATTCTAAAAGAACCTCCCATAACTCCAAACTCGTAAATGTAAATCTCCTGGGAGTCAGGCTCGCTTAACAGACTGAAGTTGACTATTTGGGGGTACGATTTTCTCGCACACTTAACTGATCCTTTGATGTCCAACGCTCTCTTGATAAGTACGAAAATGAGCCAGTCTCCTGAGGGATTTGTGCGGACGAATGGGGCGTTGCAATACAAACACCCTTATTCACACTTACAATTCCTTTATCCGCCCCGTTGCCGAATACTGAGCTGTACCCTACGACGTACTTTCCACACACTTGTCCCACAAATTCACCACACTCGAGAGACGTACACTCAGACCTTGCCAATATCTCCCCTTTCGCTCCCCCAGCGGAGAAGTTTTTGAAAACAATACGTCTCTCGCACGCTGAAAGGCACCAACACACACTCACAAGACACACTACGAACCCCATGGCGCCCAAACCAACTCCCACTTTATCGAAAACCGAAAAGAAAAATGCCACAACCAAACCTGAGACATCTCTCAGACTTCCAAGACCTCCCCCTCATCGCTATTAGAATCAGCCCCTCTAAACATTAGATAGATCATTCCCAATCATATAACTAGAAATTCATACTATTTATACAATATCGTGATTTAGGTTTTTGTGGTTCCCTAAATAATATTCCCCACCTAATATTTGGAGTTGTCCATTTATGAGGTTGGGTAAGTCTCTCCCCTATTGTATACATCGAATACATAACTTGAACTTTGTAGTCACTAGTGAAAACTGTGACCGTGGCCCGATCACAAATCTTAGCAGCTCATGGTGAGTCACCTCACCTCAACTGCGTCTGAACTTGCGTCCGGCATTAACCTTAACCACCTTGCAACACATCGTTATAGATTGTTATTATTTTGTTGTTTTATTATTAGATTAGATGTCTAATATTCAAATTCTAATTTCTAATATTAGATTATATTTTTAATATTGAAATGAATAATTCGGACTTCGGACATCTAATGTCCTGATGGCCGGGTTAAAAAGACAACGAATATGACAGAATTTTTAAAAATTTTCAAATAATCTGTGTTTACTTGGGGGGTTTAAAAATAATTTTCATTATTTCGTAAGGAAAATTAAAAAAAATACATTTGGGAATTTCCAAACAATTTATATTTATATATCTTTTTAGATGTATCATTTCGAGGAAACATTTATTACATATTATTATGATTTAACTAGTAATTAGTAGGTAATTAGTTTCAATTTTATGGAAACTTACTTTTATGAAGGCAATTTTAAAAAATAGATTCCAAAACGATTTTCTCATGGATCCCATCATCAGAGATTGACCAAATTTATATGGGACTATCCCTGAGGTACCCTTTTTCTAACAAAAAAAAAGTATCATAGAAATAGGCAAAATGTGGTAAAAAATTATCGCTGAACATAAAGATAAAACCTCCCTATTTTTTTAAGTCAGTCAAGGATTACAAAATTTTACCTCTTGTTTGAATGAAAAAATATTCAATTTCGGTTTGCTACTTTTGCGAGTTATATTCCCAGAAATACATTCTATATACAGGGTGTCCCAGCTAAAACTTGTCACCCCCCCTAATCTCCGAACTAGTGAAAAAAATTGAAAATCGCTCAGACCCGTCGATTTTTATTTCAAGGGAGAACACTTTCAACAAATACATCATCATTGTGTTATCAACCCCCTCATCCCCAGCACCCCCTACTTCAAAATTGTCAATGGGACTACTTATTTGTGATAGATACATAATTTTAAAATAATCCCAAATACATCAACGACATCACAGACTTAAGAATAAGTGGTAGAATTACTTTATTTGCTGATGACACCAGTGTAACCTGGAATAATTCTAACATGCAGACATTACAATCTATCATAAGTGAAGATCTAGTGACTATTAAGTCCTGGTCTGATTCGAATGGACTTTGTTTCAACACCAGTAAAACTGTAGCATTGTCTTACAGAGGTACTTTACAACCTATAACTTTAAACAATAATCTGATCCAAACGGTGACTTCAATCAAGTTTTTAGGTCTTTATATAGACGATTCTCTAAAATGGTCTGTCTGCTCATATAGATACCTTAGCAAAAAAATTATCCTCCGCATGTTTTGCCATTAAATCGGTTTCTAAAGAGCTGACTCCTTCTACTGCATTAATAACCTACTTTTCCTTATTCGAATCTCACCTTCGCTATGGTTTACCTTTCTGGGGTTCTTGTAGCTTATACCTTTTCGAATCTATTTTTAAACTGCAAAAAAGAGCAATCCGCTATGTATTTGGTTTAAGTAGTAGGACACATTGCGAAAATTACTTCAAAAATTTCAAAATTCTAACCCTTCCTGCTCTATTTATTTTCGAATCCGTCTGCTTAGTTCGCAAGCACATTCAAAATTTATCCGAAAGACCGACTCGTAGATATCCTACAAGAAATTTAGAGACTGATGTTTATTTAACAATGCCCACTTCTGGCCTATTAAAACATTCCATTACCTACAATGCCAAAAAATTGTATATATACCTTCCGATGCAATTAAAATCTATAAATACATACGATAAGTTCCGAAGACTGGCTAAAGCTTTTCTTCTAGAAAGACCATATTACACAGTAGCAGAATTTTATAACGTACCTTAGACATTTGAGTTCCACATACAATGGCATTAATTAAATAATTAAATATTAAATTTAAATTTAAATTTAAATTTAAAAATTAAATTAGAATAATTATAATGACGGATATTGCATATCCATTGCAATTGTTATTCCTATTTTGTCTGTTTGTTTCTGTTTGTTTTTTCTGCTGTTTAGTTATTTTTATAATATGTTTAGTATTTAAGTTACACGCTTTGTCTATAAAATTTTTGTAAATTTTTTTACGACAATAAAGCATATCTCTTTATCTCTGAAATTGAGGATCGATCAAGTGTTGTTGAAGTTTTAATGAAAACTAAGTTTTATCAAGATATTTTTATTTTTCATCACCTAAAATGTTCTCATCGTAAGTAGATTCACTGTGGGAACGCCACTGTATTGAAAATTAATATGCTTTCAGAAATATTAAATCAAAAGGTAAAACAGATGTTTTTATGAAAAAAAAAAAAAAAAAAAATTATCGCCATGTGTTTTTGTATACGCATATTTTTGTTGAAGCCTTGGTATATTGATGTATTCGATTCAGTTCATTCAACAATTTGAAAACTGTCGAAAATGGTTTATACTATACAAGAGAGGATATCCATTGTAGCTACGTATTTTGAAAATGGACGATGTGGTAGAGCTACGGCTCGAAGTTTCAATGAAATTCATCCAGAAAAAACCACATCATATCAGTACGTGATTCAATTGATGAATAAGTTCCTGGAGTCGGGATCAGTGCTGAATAAAAAACATGAACGAGAGAAGCCTATGAGAAATGAAGTGGTCGCTGTTGCAGTTGTAGGACATGCAGTGATGGACAACATTCAATCTTTAAGACAACTTGAGACTATTTCTGGAGTTTCTAAAAGAGCAGCGTACATCGAATTCTAAAAGAAGCAAAATTCCATCCTTATAAAATGCAGAATGTACAAGAATTAAATGAAGATGATCCTGACAGACGTACAGAGTTTTATGAAATCATGAGTCAATTATTGATTGGTGATAATAATTACCTCTACAATGTGTGCTTTTCTGACGAATCTTCTTTTTATTTAAATGGACATGTGAACAGGCACAACTGCAGATACTGGAGTGACGTAAATCCCCATTGGTACAGGGAAACTCATTAACAAATTCCCCAGAAATTGAATGTTTGGGTTGGTATTCTGGGAGATCATATTGTAGGTCCATATTTTATTGATGGTAACCTCAACAGACAAAAGTATTTTGATCTTCTTGATACAACTGTGAACCCCAGAATTACTGAATTACTTGAAAACGATGATGGTCTACTTGAAGGTCAGCTCACCTTTCAACAAGATGGAGCTCCTCCACATTTTGTTGCACCTGTACGTCAATTTTTAGATGACAATTTCACAGGGAGATGGATTGGAAGGCGAGGACCAATAGAATGGTCGGCTAGATCTCCTGATTTATCACCATTAGACTTTTTTTATGGGGTCATTTGAAATCCAAAGTGTATATTAAACAGCCAAATTCTCTTGATGATCTACGCAGGAGAATTGTTGTAGAGTGTCGTGCAGTGACTCCAGAAATGTTGAGAAATGTGCGAAGACATTTCAAAAATCGCTTATACTTCTGTATGGAACTGAATGGTTCACATTTTGAACCTTTCATATGATGATAACATTTTAGGTGATGAAAAATAAAAATATCTTGATAAAACTTAGTTTTCATTAAAACTTCAACAACACTTGATCGATCCTCAATTTCAGTACACCGATGTATTTGGGATTAAATTCCCTTTAAAATGATGTATCACAAGTAAGTAGTCCCATTGAAAATTTTGAAGTATGGGGTGCTGGGGATGAGGGGGTTGACAACACAATGATGATGTATTTGGTAAAAGTGTTCCCCCTTGAAATAAAAATCGACGGGTCTGAACGATTTTCAATTTTTTTCACGAGTTCGGAGATTAGGGGGGTGACAAGTTTTAGCTGGGACACCCTGTATATGAGGGATGCCGTTCTACTTATTTTGATTAATTAACCTTAACAATAGAATGCGAGTGCAATTCTGCGAATTTGCATTTTTACATTAATATTTTTATTTTATTATAAATTTAGTTCATATTTTAGCTTTGTAAATGAATAGAGCTCAAAATCATTGTTTATTTTTCTAAAATAAAGTTTTTTTAATTATTTTGCAATCCTACAATCATTTAACTGGCGTTACCAAAATATCATTTTTATTTAAATATTATTTCTTGATTGAATTATTTATGAGAAGAATAATAAAGCATATATATACAATATAATCAGGCGAAAGTGACAAAGTGGTTATTTTTAAAGAATGAAATCATACCATTTTTTATGCATATGTACTTTTATTTTGATTAAATAAGGTGTAAATAACAGTTATTTAAACAGAAATTTTGTGGAAGTACTTAAATAAAAAGTGATAAAAAAATCTGTTGTGCGTTTGTTTTTATTATCTAGACAGTAAATCCATATTTATTAAGTAGAAAATTACATAATATCTCGTAAAAAGTCAGCACCAACAAAACAAAAAGTAGTTAAAAAATTAATTAAGAAGCTTAGTTCAACCACCGAAAGAAGTTAACGAGATTTAACTTTACCTTTGAAAATTTAACAAGAAGGCCTCTACAGTCACTTTTTAAATGTTACCTCTAATTCAACAGATGAGTTCTAATAAATCATTTACATTTGAATAATTAAGTCTCTGTGAATTAGAATTTGTCGCTACCTTATTTAATTATAATATTATGGTTAGTGATTTTCTATATTTTCATCACTAATCGCTTGTCAAATTTAGAAAGTTTAAATATAGTGACGTCCAACATTCTTTTTCAAAGTAATACGAGTTTTTTAATGACCTGACCCACTCCCCAAAATCATAGAGCTTAAAACACTATAAAAATAGATAAAATAATAAGATCATATCGTGGGTTGAGTATTATATTGTTCTATGAGTCCAAAATAAAATTGTTGGGAAATGACAATTAAAAATACTTAAATATATTTCTTCTTTTTCTTGATATGACAAATTAAACAATTTCTGATAGAACATTTTTTTTTACTGAAAACGAAAAATTTACAAAATTAACAGATTTTGTTCTAAGAGCATACCAAATTATTAGAAACTAGTTTTTAGTTCCATAAAAGTTTAAAGTTCTAAGACATTATTATTCTAGTGTAAAAATAAACCTTGATTCTTAACATAAAAATGTACGTAATTATGCCAAATAATGGAAAAAAGTATTCCTAACTTAAAAAAAATAAACATAACACAAAATATTGTTTGCAAAATGATTAGAGGTATTTAACGCTTTACAACATTTTTATCTTTAGTGCCTTTGTTATTGGATGATGTGTTCCATTTATTCACTTTCCTATTTTTGCTGAAACCTTGGAATCAGCTTTGGTTCTTTGCAATTTTTTCTTTGAATTGTCAAAGATAGTAGCGTTATTATATTCTTTAAAACAAGTACGAATAAAAGTAATGTCCACAGCAGGCATAAACTTGAAAAGTTTTGCAAGATCAGCAACTTTCGCAAATGGTAACAGACATTTTTTAGGTTCGGGTGAACATTTTACTACCGGTAGCGTGGGTATAACAGATGATGTAGTTGGTCTGGTCTTGCTTGATAAAGAGGTAATGGGGACTTCGGTAAAATTTTCGTCGTGATGATGGAGTTTAAAATACAATTTAGTAGGTAATTTCTGGTAATACATTATTTGTTTTAAAGAGGCATAAGGAATTTTCTTAAAATTTAAAGTTTAAGATGCCCCTTTGTACAAGTAAAAGTCTTTATGGTTCATATAAAATACCCTAAACGGATGTCTTCGATTTACAGTAGGCAGATGACGCATCAATCCTAGAGGACTGAAAATTTCTACGTTTGAGAGCTTCCTTTCAATTTAACTGTGAATGTTGTCGACTTCTTGAATGCTACTGTGCCCCGGTTCACAAAATTTTTGTGTAATTTCCTCAATATCTGGATATTTTTCTAGGAACTTTATAAGTGCAAAACTCATAATCGAGTTTTTATTTTGAGGTACGCAAGAATCCGACCAGAGAATAATTTTGTTTACATGAGGAAAATCTGTAACCACCCTTTTTAATATTTTTATTAAACCAGATGCTATATCATTGCCTCGTCTTCCGTGGGTACCCTCACTCCATATACAACAATATGCTTGCTTATTCAAGTTACAATGTGCTGTTAAGTTATAAGTGTTTAATTTTCTGCTAAAGAAAAAACATGATACATTAGATCGCGGTAATGCGAAAACATTTTCCAAGTCAAAACATACGATAGCGGTTCGCTCATCTTCATTTTTCCTGTCCAAATCACACGAACCATTTTGGCAGATCTTTTTCCCTCTATGTGATTTTCAAACTTAATTTTCTGTTGTTCTGCAATTTCAGTGCCTCTCTTCTGGATCAACAGGAACTCTTCGCACGTGTCGCATCGATCTTTTTTGGGTTTTATAAAATCTATATTACATTCATAATTGAATATATGCCTATAACAGTGTTTTTGACTGGTTCTATTTGATTTTCAGCACAATATTCAACATACAGGCTGTATAATCTACTCATATTTAAAGTTCCTTCAAAATATTCTTTCTTGCTGTCCATTCTGCAGTAATGAGAGTCAACTCGGGGAATACTGTTAATATGATTTCGAACATCTTGTTTAGCAATCTCACTGACTACTTTTTTAGGATGGCGACCTTGCTTAGAAGGTGATGGAATTCCTGTCACCAAACTCTTTTTATTTTGGTGAAAATAATTTACTCTCTGTTGGCTCACATCCAAAGTAGATAGAAAAAATTTCTTACAAGTACGTATTTTCTGATTCTAAACATAAAAGTAATATCTAAAAGTGTATTGACGTCGAGAATCCTTCTTGGCGATATTTTTTCTTTTCTTCTCGATTCTTTCTGTATTTTTGTCATAGAAGTGAAATTTGGCGTTATTAGAAAGGGCCCAAAATCCATTAAATATATTTTCTCTTTCTTGTAAACTAATCTTTCTGGCGCATAAATATTTGCACTTAGTTTCGCAGTCTTTAACAGTTTTTAAACATCTTCTTTTTCGGATGTTACCTATCACGTCTTGATATTCCTGACCTGACTGACACAATTTTTTGTTTATATTCATCTTCCATTTCTCAGGTTGTCTTTTACGTTTCCTGGTTAGTTGTTTATTTTCATCAGAACTCATGTTATTTTGTCCTTTTTGTCTTCTGTTTGAATTGGCACTTTCTTGGAGTTGAGGTGTTCCATCCGCTAGCAAATTTCCTACGCTATTTGGTTCTATTATCTCTTCTCCTTCGGTATTTACCACGCCTTCTTCAATATTTACCCCTTTCTCTTTAGGATTAACCTCATCTTCTTTAAGAAATAAATCTTCTTCAGCATCTTGATCTGAGTCTGTAAATAAATGCATTTGGCTGAGTCAAAAATATTCCTTATTTATTTAATTTGTACCTGCAACTTACCATTATTTAAACATAGATCTTTCATTTCTGAATCTGATACTGTGTAATCTGGATCACGTATCGAATCATCGCTGTCTTCAAAATAAGAAAGCCGACAGTCACTGAAACAAAATTATTTGCCTAATAATCGCTCGTTCCAACAGCATATAAAAACAAGAAATAACAATGTAAATAAAGTATAAAAGTTTCCAATTTATATTGTTCTAACAGCCAATGTTATGAAAAAATGTAAGGTTATAATCGCATTAAAAGTGAATTTAGATAAACTGTCTTCTTAAATGTAATCAACACATTATTAAATAATGTACATAATACTTACGGGTCCAGTTCACCCTCCATGATACGTATTTCAATCGAAATTCCTTAAAATTGCACCACAAAACCACGTCGTGTTTATTTCTACGACTTACATACAAAACTGAAACAGCAAAAATTATATTGTTCTAACAGACTAAAATTCTATCTTCTTATTGGTTGACCTGTTAGGACATTATAATATTAAAATATTTTCAAATATTAGTGATAGAACAATTTAATAATGGGTTTTTCTCAGTTTGTGTACTAAATTAAATAGATATTTCTATATTCATAGAACAAAAACTTTATGTACTATTTTTATAGTATAAAAAGCGGTTTCGCGCCAAAAGTGCAGTTAGAACATTATAATACTCAACCCACGATATTACAAAACGTCAATAAATAGTACATAAAATGTACAAAAACTTTTATCTAAGTCAAATTATCGTACAAGTCATAGTTAAGCCATAAATCAAGTGTTCCGCCCATATAGAATGACTGAAACTAATTCACCCAAAATTTTGACTTATAGTCCTTTGCCTACACACGATAGAAATGTTTGTCATTATCCAGATCAAATCGTCAGAATTTAGAAGATTGGAGTCAATATCAATCTTGACACTTAAATTGCACACTTTAGCTACGTTGGTACAATTTATATTAACAACAAATAAGTAAATTAAACAAATATTATATTTTGATTTGCGTATGCTATTAGTGGCATAAGTGGTGAATCATTTGATTATTAACAAGCAGTTTACTAATATAAAAAACTAAACTCATTTAGCATTGTTATTAAAGAATATTTGTTATGTTTTGATTTTATGCGTCTATCTATTTCATAATAGTTATTTATGCAACAAGAATGGAATGAGTATTAGCGATACAGACAATCGACTCGAATTGTTCAATATACAGGGTGTAACAAAAAAATTAGTCATAAATTATACCACATATTCTTGGGTTAAAAATAATTCGATTGAACCTTACTTAAGTTTTAAGTTAAAAATTTAAATAACGTTGCTCTTAAACCGTTTTATTCATGAAATTGTATATAGCGTTTTAGAGTACAATGATTAATAAAATCGATGTAGAAGAAATATTTTTTCTCGATTTTCGTTAGGTTTTTGGAAGGGTTTACCACATTTTTGACCACCAAAATTTTTGTAGTATGAATTAGTATTTGATTGTAAAATATTTGGTTTATACGATACAGTCACTTGAAATGACAACTTAAAAATATTCAGTGTAATTTGTTAGTTCCATTGTTAATTAAATTTTATACTTCAAAAAATAGGTGGTTAAAAGCAGTGACAGCTTGTGGTAATTTAAAATGGGTATCCACTTTCTCCAATAATTTTATCATTTGTAAGTTCAATTCAAAACTTTGTACAAGAATCAATATTGCTGTTTTTTTTATTATTTGAGTTTGTATTAAGTGTCGTTATTATTATCATCAATATAATACTGTTTTCAATCACTACAACTATTAATAAATGAATATTTTAGTTAGTATGATATTTGTTTTGTTTTTAATACGTTGAAAATCATCTATAAACATTATTAGTCAGTAAACTGACTTTTCTTCATAATTTGAGATTATTTTTAAATATATATCAGGTTAAGTAGAAAGCTTGCCATTGATTTTTGTGTAAGTAAAAAATATTATATAAAACTTTACCTACCATTTTTCAGTTTTTATTGTAAGTATAATCATTTTCACAATCTGTCACAGATGTCAAATAAAAAATATATTTTTAAATACCTTTTATTGGCAAATAAAATAAGAACTAAAATGTTTTAAATGTTTATTTTATAAGATTAGTCTCATCACAATACATAATATTACACAGATACAAACTAAAATAAAAATATACAGTGCCTGGCATTTTAAATGATACTTTTCGCAGTTTAACAGACCCTCTTAACCCCCATTTTCAACCAAATTGTGTTCACAATCAATAGGCCTCATCTGCTTATAGACCTTGATTTTTACTAAAAATTTCATGTTGATATCGCTTTTCATTTTCGATTTTTTTTATTTAAATTTCAACCCCCTTAAATCACCCTAATTTAATCAGATTTTTTTATAATTAAAGAGCATTTTCTCATTTTACAGCTTGATGTTTGCTAAAAATTTCAAGTTGATATCATTTTTCGTTTTTCAGTTAGGATTTTTTTTTATATTTTAACCCTTCTTAACTTCCCAATATATTCATATTTTTTCAGTATTATCTTCTTATAAAGCTTCATTTTTACTAAAAATTTCATGTTAATATCGCTTTTCGTTTTTAATTTAGGATTTTTTTTTTAATTTCAATTCATCTTAACCCCCTATTTTAAATCAGATTTGTTAAAAATCAATAGACTTTGTCCCCTTATAGAGCTTGACTTTTGCTTAAAATTTTCAAGTTGATATCAGTTTTTGTTTTTGACTTATCGTGCAGACAAAAATCGTGACATCGGACAGACAGACAAAGTAAACCTACAATACTCTTCACATAATACTCTATAAAGAGTAGAAAGAAAATGTATAAGATAAAATAAACAGTTTAAAGAGGTCAACAATAATATTCAACTTCATTTATCTAAGAATACTAAAAGTTTGAAATAGCAGCACATAATTGAACATTTACAGAGATCTGTGAACTAAAATAGTGAGATACACATCGTAAAATGTTAACACACTTAATTCTCCATTCCATTCCAAAGTATTCCAAAGTATTCATGCTCTCACTACTATCCTACACTCATTGCTGAGTAACAGAGTAATAGTAACTTTGTCTAAATAGGTAAATCGGCTACACCTGTATTTTCAAATTATTGTTTAATTGTAGTATATTAATGTTTTAATGTGTACTTATAGGATTGATTACCCAGATCATTTAGATATGTGCCTAATCAAAATCAAAATTTATGTTTGATACTTGCTCTTTTCGAGACATACTTTGATACCAACTGTAATCTAATTTACCAACAGCCTCATTTTTATTTAATACCTGGGAAAGCCATAGAGACATACAGCAACTCCCGGACGCATTCACAACAAGAACAACTGACACAACACGCCCGGCACAAAGCCATATACTAACAATACAACACATCGAAGAAACAGCATACAATAGGTTCTTTCGTTCGTTTCACTGGTGTAGTAATGAACTACACCAACGCACACCATACCTTTCGTTTGGCCCGGTGTAGAACCCACTATACCACAAAGCACGTATCTTCTAGATACCCCACGCCAATGTTAAACTTTTAAACCAAATTAGCGCCACCTTGTGTTTGGAGCTGGAACTAAAATGACAATTGACAGATAGCGGTAAATTCAAATTCTAATTTTTAGGAGTAGGTAGTAGTTTTAAATTAAATTTTAAATGATTTCCACATAAATTATTTTATAAAATAAAGAATGGAACTAGTAAGTTCGAAACTTTTATTTTACAAAATAATTTAGGTCGATTATACCAAATTTGAGGAATTAATTTGTTATAAGCAGGGGTCTAATGTGGAGAGTTGGTTCTGCATATTATTATTAAATAAATATAAGATATATCAATAAATAATAAAATAGAACATTCTTAAAATATGTTTATTAATAACTTAAATAAATATTATTAGATAAAAATAAATACAAATAATAATACATATTTAACGAATACTTACTCTCAAATCTTTAAAATACCTATCAATAATTTAAATGTGAAGTAGAGACTAGGACAGAGACATTTTATTAATAGCGGATTCGACTGGCTACATTAATGCGCATTTAATTCGACTTTTTAAGTGGTATTTGTTCGACTGACAGAACCTAATTAATTAAATGTCAATTATTGCATTCGACTGAAATTGCTCGGTACCAAGGCATAGTGAAATTTTTGTTCGACTGGCAGTCGCTCTTGCTTAAAGTTCGAATTTTTTGGAACTCTACTTTTTTTCAGTACCTGTGTCATTTCGGAGGTTAGGAATTATTTAATATTTTTAAATATATTACCATCTTCCTCTTTATTATTAGTGATAATGGAAAATCTTTGAAATTAATAGAGATATAATTTTTGGTTTGGCAACTATAAATAAATATCGTTAAAAATTTGTTAGAAATCTGAAATGTCAAGTGCTAACTGTGCCAGTCGAATAACGATAGAGACCGCTACACCAATGTCGAAGTCTAGCTCTTGCTTGCTGTGTGCACTGCTAGATATAAATTTGAATTATAAAAATGCTGCCCAAAATCAATTCAGAACCAAAAGCGCTTTGTCATCGAGCAAGAGCATTTGAGTCGAATCCGCTATAACACCAAAATAATATATTTTATAAATGTCTTTTAATCCGAGGACAAATGTAATATAGGTATTGTATTAAAAGGTGAATTCTTTTAACTATTCATTCAATGATAAATAGGTATTTTCCTTCCAAATACAGATGGTGGTGTTACTCCACTGCTTTGTGTATTACTCTCTTATGTGAAAAATGATTTCGGAATCTAGTCCAGTGATAAATTGATTATCAATTAGTTGTTATACCCGTTTGTCTTTTTATGATGCAGATGCATGGTAAATCAATGAAGTTTTTCTCGAAGTTTTCAACGTAGCACCCAGAGGTAGCACCAAAATTATTGCAAAACACAGTAGCAAATAGAAAAGCAAAACATCACGATTTTGCAAATAACTAAGACGAAACTATAAACAGAAACCAAAAGCCAAAGCCAACAAAAAATCACTAAAATCAGAAGGAAAAATGAGATTAACCAAAAACATAAATAAATACACGTCACATCTTTGGAGTCTTTGGTTAATAGCGGATTCGACTCAAATGCTCTTGCTCGATGACAAAGCGCTTTTAGTTCTGAATTGATTTTGGGCAGCATTTTTATAATTCAAATTTATATCTAGCAGTGCACACAGCAAGCACAAGTTAGAGTTCGATATTGGTGTAGCGCAACTTTATCGTTATTCGACTGGAACAGATAGCATTTGATATTTCAAGTTTCTAACAAATTTTTAATGATATTTATTTATAGTTGCCAAACCAACAATTGAATCTCTATTAATTTCAAAGATTTTCCATTCTCACTAATATTAAAAACAAAAAGGTAATATATTTAAAAATATTAAATAATTCCTAACCTCCAAGATGACACTGGCACTGAAAAAAAGTACAGTTCCAAAAAATTCGAACTTTGGGCAAGAGCGCCTGCCAGTCGAACAAAAATTTCACTATACCTTGGTACCGAGCAATTTGAGTCGAATGCAATAATTGACTTTAAATTAATTAGGTTCTGTCAGTCGAACAGACACCACTTAAAAAAGTCGAACTAAATGCGCATTAATGGAGCCAGTCGAATCCGCTATTAGTTTTTCTCCCATAAAGCTTAAAAATGGAGTAAGAAATCAGAATTTTACCAGTAGCCCCATCTAGAGTTTGGAGCACATAGCATAAAAAATGTCAGTTGTCGGTTTTGACCTTGGTCATTAACGTAGAACCTCTATGTGCTTTGTACACTATACCTTCCTGTCGGCGATGTGGTGTACACTGGTGGATATTTTCTCCACCAGCTATTAAGCAGGAGTGAATTACACTCGAAATATGTATAAGGAATATTAAGGAAGTAAATTAGGGTAAATAAGGTGGTGTAACTGGTGTAATTTACACTGGTGGACACCACACCAACAGCGAACGAAAGAACCTAATACGTACTCAGACGCCACAACAAAAGACAATCAACACTTCACTGGCATCGCGATATGGCACAGGCAATAACTACAACTATAACCAGATACAAAATAACAACAGACTGCGACATGAGCACCCTCAAACATAGGCGCCGAATCCTCGGGGCTCTGGGTGCGCAAGCACCCAGAGCAGTTTGAAACTGGGTGCGGAGCACCCATAGCATAACGTGGACAAAAAATGCCAATAAGTGAAATGAAGAAGCTGTTGTGACCCAAGTTGGTATAGCGACAGGATGCCTCGATAAAATATCGTTCTGAGCTGTATTTTTTGTGATAAAAAAATCGCCGTCACTTGTCATAGACAGACAGACAACGTCTTGAACCTGTACTTAAGAGTTTATTATTCTTGGTGTATAAAACCCTATGACATCAAAAAAAAACGACTGATAACTTTCTATAAATATCAAGACAAGAGTTCTTACATATGATATTAAACAAATGCTTGAGGGGAGAAGGAAGAACATTTGGAAGTTGCTTCCGATCAAGCACTGTTAGAAAAGAACGTTAATTTAGAGTCAGAAACAGTTTTCTAGTAGTACTGGCGAGAAACCAGGTCATTTATTAAAAACGCGCGGACCTGTCAATTATTGATTTTAGGGGGAAACATTTTTTTGCCAGTTTCGCCCCCTGATCGAAAATCCTTAATCGAGGTGAGACTCACTCCTAAAATTTTAACTGGAAAGAAAGGTCGAATGATAACTTATTTTAAAGGTATTTTTACATAGATTATAACTCCCGAGTTTTACATCGATTAACATCATTTTTACATTGTAATTAAAAAAAAGGAATTCTTCGTAACAATTCTAGTTTTATTCCTGTGGCTTTCAATTATTGTTATCAGATGACATTCTTTGGTCGATGTAAAGTAGTAAGATTTAGTTTATTTCGTTGTAGAGTCAGCTGACAGGGTGCAAAAAATTTTTTGAGAACAATGAATGTGGTAACTAATAAAACTGCCCAACTGTTTAACAGTCAACATTAAAATCGACAAGTTAGTCCAAAAATTTTGGGAAACGGGGTCAGCCAGCTACCAAATGACGTAAAATGGAAAATGCTATAGTAAATGGAGCTACAGAGGTGGCGATTTTAGGGCATGTTGTTCAAGAACCCACATTGAGTACAAGGCAGTTTGCGATAACATCTGGTATTAAGAAAAGTAGCATTCAGAAGATATTGAAAGAACATCCCTACAAAATTCATCTGGTATAAGAACTTAACGAAGACGATTTTGATAGGTGATTACAATTTTGTGAAATTATGACTGTACAGGCAATAAATGATCAGCAATTTCTTTTCAATGTGTATTTTTCAGACGAATGCACTTTTCTCTAAATAGTACGGTAAATAGTCACAACTGTCGTTATTGGTACGATTCAAATCCCGGAATATTTAATGAAATGCATACACAACATCCGGAAAAACAATGTTTTGGTTGGCATTTTTGGTAACCGTATAACTGGTCTTCTTTTTACCTGAAACTTTAACCGCAGACATGTATCTGGAATTATTAGAAAACGCCATTTATCCAGCATTACTAGAGTTGATTGAGAATGACGATCAGTACATAGCAAACAACTTAATATTCCAGCAAGATGGCGTGCCACCCCATTTTGCACTGACTATTCGTCAGTATTTGGATCACACGTTTTCAGGTCAATGGATCGGAAGAAGAGAAAGTATGGAGTGAGTGGCCCCCACGGTCTTCGGATCTAACCTTGTTGAATTTTTAATGAGGCCACTTAAAAACTAAAATTTATGCCACCCAGCCAACATCACTAGAAAATCTGTGACAAAGGGGGTATCCATTAATTACGTAAGGTAATTTTGAGGATTTTTTTGACCCCCCTGGTGAGATTTCGTAAGATTATCCTCAACTGTCCGAGAGCGTTTTAAACAAAACCTTTATTATTGCATGGAGGCCCAGGGTCAGTATTTCCAGCATTTACTCGAATAACTGGTAAGCTTTTACAGAAAATAAAAATCGTTCAAAGATCATGGCTAGGAAGAAAGTAGCGATTTTAAACTCGGGGGTTAAAATCTATGTAAAAATATCTTCAAAATAAACTATCATTGACCCCTCTTTCTATTTAAGATTTTAGGGGCAAGTTTCACCCCTGCTAGTAGGTTTCCGTTAATGAGACGAAACTAGCAAAAAAAATGTTTCCCCCAAAATCCAAAATTGACGGGTCCGAGCGTTTTTTTCGTAGAGGAACTGGGGTGCGACAAAATTGGCTGTTTTGTTTTCAAATGGCCACCTTGTATATATACAATATTTCATTATATGTGTATTAATAAATAATCAAAAATCTCCTAAATTAGTTAATAAATGTTTTATATTGTTTCTACTTATTTCATTGGTACTTTAGCACTGCAGCACCACTGGAATACCAGTGGTGGCTGCACCGAGCATATAGGGTTACTAGATGCCAGATATCCCGATATAGGTGGTAGCCTTCAAGCCTACCGATTGTTGATACTCCGTCTGCCGCTTCAATCCTCAAAACTCTAGCAATTGGACATGTGACAATACCTTTTTTTTTTTTTCAAGAATATTTTCATAAAATTAACGCTTTAAAATAGCTTTTAAAGTGCTTTTAAAAAACCGGTGGTGCCTTTAAGTGAGGTGTGGAGGGTGAAGGAGGATTGCCCCCATTTCCCGTATAGAGGCCGGGCACCCAAAACAATTTTTGAGTTCCGGCGTCTATGCCCTCAAATGTCTAGGGTCTACCTTTTCGTTAATTACCTGACTGACACCGACAAACAAATAACAGTACACACGGACTCTCTAAACACAGTAGACTTGATGCTTAACTACAATACCAAGACTAAAATCGTCACAAAAACACAAAAACTCTCGGCAGCACTAGCACAACGAAATAACACACTACAAATTAAATGGAAACATAGAAACAACGACAGGATCAAACAAGTACATAATATCGCACAGGACAACACAATATAATACGTAGACATATACTACATAAACAAGAAAACCCTGAAAGACAAAACATACAAAACAAAACTAAGACATTGGTAACACATTTGGTACAATGCACAGACAGAACAAACAACATACGACTTAAGAATAGTTTCTACTAAATGGGCAGGTTTTACGAAAAACGACACAAGCGATAATGGGACATAAAGGTGAATTATGACCGCTTTCACCTTAGCGAAGACATAGACACAAACTGCGAACACTGCGGGACTTACGAAGATATAACACATGCATGGGCGTCGTTACACAATTCTATAGGGGGGGGGCAAAATTTTGAAAAAATTTTAGAATGTTTGTTTGTTTGAAAACAAAGAAATGAAAAATAAAAGAAAGTTTTCTTATGATGGATTTAATTTTTCTGTGACGTCATGGCTTACTTACAGCTTTTCCAGAAATAACAGAAAATCGCAATTTATTTTTTATTTTTAAATGAAAAACATTTTTTTATTGAAAATTTGAATTTCTGGGACACTTTTGGGGCGTGTATTTAACATTTTCTATAACATATTAAAAAAATATATTTTCCAATATGATGGTCATTTTTTTAGCTGACAGAAAATTTTCAACACATGATTCTTTTCCATAAATGTTCCCGAAATTCAAATTTTCAATAAAAAAGGGGGATTCTATTTAAAAATTAAAAATAAATTGAGATTTTCTGTTATTTCCGAAAAACCAGAAGTAAGCCATGACGTCACACACCAATTGAATCCAGTATATGACAGTATTTGTTCCAAGCTTTTAAACAAAAAAGTTTTCATTCCAATATCTCAATTAACAACGAAGATAAAAGCGGATGGAATTATTAAACGGTTTGCTAATAATAAAAATCACGATTCCTATACTTTCTGTATACAGATAGGAAAGTAAAAATGCTTAGATGTGCCACTGGTATACGATAAATGGGTACAAAGATTTTATAAAGATCGTACATTCTTATATTTTTTCCATAAACGAATTAATAGTGACATGTTTAGAAAAAATATTATCCAATATGGCGGCCATTTTGACAGTTGACAGAAAATTTTCAATACATGATTATTATACAAAAATTTTTAAATTTACAATAAAAGAGAGGCTTTCCATTTAACAATAAAAAAATTTCGATTTTCGTTATTTCCGGAAAAACCGGAAGTAAGCCAGGACGTCACAGAATAATTGAACCAATCAAAAGAAAGTGTCTGTTCCAGTTTTTCAAACTGAACAAAATTAATCAGATATCTCACTGAATAGTGAAGATAAGGGGAGTCGAACTTTAGTAGTAACCCTAACAATGTCACTGACCCATTTGACAGAACTGATACTTAAGTTGTCATAACGAGTCTTTAATAAATAAAATAACCAAACAAAAAATACAAAACTAAAAAACTTAAAGCACAATTTTAAAAAACAAACAGAAGGTGTGATATAAAAGAAAAATATGAACATAATAATATTAAAAATAAAAATTTATAAAAAACAAAAACATAAAAAAACTCACTCAAATATGTCAATGAATACAAAAAAAAAAACACTAGGAAAACGCAAATTTTAAATTTCTTTTTTCTCTACTAAAAACAACGATAACGGAAAACAATTTATTTTTCAGTCAGCCTATTTTCATTCATTATTCACTCCGTGCGTGACAGCAACGCCAACTATTTTATAACTAACGGACGAAATGTACGTATACTGACAATACAATTTTTAATAGAGTTCGTAATTACGAAATATATATGTAAATTTTAATTTTAAAACAAGTGAAAAAATTATTATTATTATTATATATTTTTATTACTTTAGCTAAAAAAAGTCAATAAAAATCAATATAAATAAAACATAGGCAGGTATTTACATTTTCTCGTAAATAGAGATCTTGCCTGAGCATAATAAGTTGTCATTGAAGAATAGGTTAAATAATGTCAAAATAAAAATATTACCATTATATAATAACGTAGAATTAAAACGTAATAACAAAAATAATTGGTATATTTGCGATTGTAATTTATATTTTCTTCATTTTTAGTTCGAAAGAACCCATAGAAATTAATGAAAAAACTGGTTTCCTATCAACAAGTCATAAGATTGCATGTCAGCCATATACAATAATTAAAGGCAGAAATCTAATCATTCACTAAACTTTTAAGATTTAAGGGATGTTAAAGAATATCATAAAAAAATAATTGCTTAATTATTACAAAAATAAAGGTTTTTTTGTTCTTATTATACAGCTGTCCATTTATTTCTTTTATTTAATTTCGATTTTGCTACTGAACATTCATATAATTTACAGTCTTTTTGCTAGTATAATTTGCAACATAGCAACTCCGGTTGCTCATTTTATTGTTTTTACATATTTTTTTAATAAAAAGTAAAATGTATACGTGTATTTGATATGCCAAAATTACAAAATATCGCCCTAAAATACTCGAGTTATCCGCAGCTTGCGCTAGTATCGCTTTTACTTCCCCTACCATGACTTCGCACTGATCGAATAGACCGAAGCCATGTTTTAACATGCCTAAGTGTTCCAAACGTTCTTTCGATTAACTCTGTCGTTGGTGGAAGAGCCATAAATATTTTTTAAACCATTTTGTATGTCTAAATAAAATTCACAATATTTGGACGCTATATCATCAATGGAGAGCTCATTGTGTGCAGAAAGCTGTTTCGTATTCCAGTTTAGTATTCAGCTTCAAAATTGTCGATTCCAAATTTTTCCACCACTTTCAGTTTGTTATCGGTAGTGAAAAAAGTATTTTTTATGTTTTTGGGATGTACGTGCTTAAGGAAAAACTAACAAATAAGTCTTTGGAAAAGCGGAACCCAGATATGCAATAAATATATTCAACCTATGATATTCTTCAACTATATTAGCCTGAATATTATTTCTATGAGATTGTTGTTCGTAATGCATATCTTATGCGTTGTTGATTAAGCCGTAAAAGCCAGGGGGGGCAACTGCCCCCCCTTGCCCCCCCTTGCCCCCCCCCAAACGACGCCCATGAACATATGCGACAATCCACTGCGACGAACCACAGAGACTGAATGCACGACGACTAATAACAAACAGACTTTCAACTATACAAAAGACCTATCCACCCACGGACATTGACATAGACAATAAGACATTGGTCAGTTGGATAAATCAATGGGGAGAATCAACTATATGATGACAATGACATAGAGCAGTAGGTGAGGCTTGGACTTAAACAAACTAACAAACCCATCGGTTTTTGCAATAACATAACTTGCGACTATGGAAGGGGCCGTGAAAGGCCCTCTCACAACTCAACTAAGTCAGACTTGGCTGAGTCGCCCTTGAACGAAAATCGAAGTTCGGTTATATCGCATGAATTTAGAGATCGGTAGTAACAAATCCGTAAATGTACATAACAGTTACAGATTTGCTAATATCCATCTCTAAATTCCAGTGTAACACCGGAACCACCTGGAACTTTAGAGATGTTGTAACCGAACTTTGATTTTAGTTCAAGGACGACTTACCCAAGTTCGACTCAGCTGAGTTTTGTTTATAAATTTGGATTTGGATTTGAAAAAATACACCTTCCATCAGCAAATCAAGTTTTGTGCTTACCTATTACCGATCATCAGATTCAGCCCGCTGACAGCCAGACGGACGGACAGCCGGGGCTCAGTAATAGAGTCCCTTTGGATACTCTTCGGGTACAGAGCCCTAAAAACTAATAACATCCGATCTATCAATTAGGTTAACAACTAGAAGGTAGGTATCTGTAATCTAGTGAAGATATTTATATGACGTTTACAGTTGGCTTACACAAAATTAAAGAAATCTATTAATAAACGTTAATAAAATATTATATCTAATAAAGAGAATAAACACCAAACAAAAAATAGGAATATATTGTATTAAAATTGAACCCGGCAATAAAAAGAAAAAATTATGTTGTAAAAAACGGAAATGATGTTGAAAAATGGTTGACATAATAGAGGAGGGAGAGGGAGGGGGTGAGTTTAAATTATGTGCCAAGCTAGGAGAAATTCATTTTCAGATTAAATAATTTTCACCTTTCAATGCATTGTGTCCATAACTTTCCATTTATGTATGTCTGATGATGAAATAATCACTTCGAAACCGGTCGTCAATAAATTGACTTTGTGAGAAATAAAGGGTCCTCTTTTATACCTTCGTACTCAATCTCAAAGACTCACATATGGCTACCCTCCTATTATTGTTTTCCTCTTTGTTTATCTATTTTTCATCATTGTTGCCAGTTGTTTATAATAATTAAAACATTAATTGTTTAAAAAACAATTTCCTAATACAGAATTATTTAGATATTAGGTACATAAATATTTATCCACTTTGATTTTATGAAATTCCCATTTGACCCCATATGACGTCAGATTAGAGGCTAGTTTCTTCACAAGTAATAATCCTATATCTGCAAATAACTTATCAATTTTCATTAGCTAATAACATTTTTGCATCAATTCTTCTGGTCTGTAACCGAGAGAATATTCCCAAAATAGTCCCTATACGGATAATAAATTAATATAATAATAATAATAGTTATAATAAAAAAAAAGTAAAACGAAGTCAACATTTTTTATCAATTAACTGTTTCGACAATGATTTGACTTATAGCGCAACACATGCCTTGATTAATTTATTTATTTCATTAAAATGTTATTTTACAATGTCAAATTGTTTATACTAGATGTAACTAGAACTTTTCCAATAAACATAAACATAAATGAACCGTTTTCTGGCGTAGATGTTACGGTTGATGAAGTAGATACTTCAACATCGATTGAAAATAAAATTAACTGACACAGAAAGGATCTTTTCTACCTTCCAAATTCAGTAAAAAATTTATTTGCTAAACAATTATCAATATAGTAAAAGCTGGTTTTAACTAAATAATATAAAAATTCTAGATCTACCCTGACAAATTATTACCAGTAGGGTCTGATTACAATTAGAAAAAACACCGCTACGTCATAACCTTTACTTCGAATTTCGAATATATATTATCTATCAATAAATAAAAAATAAGTAAGTTGTTAGATATATAACAATATTTCCTATATTCCTATAACATTAACACTCCATTAAAGCCCCAGTAGGCGGCGATAACCAATTAATTACTTTGCCAAATGATGACGTAGCTGTGGTCTTCTACGAGGATCATTCAATAAGTAAAGAGACAAATGGCTATAGCTCAAAACCCGTTTATTTTAATCTTTCAAAATTAAGGCTATTTTTCAACATAATCACCCCCACAGTTTTGCACTTGTTTTGCAGCTTCCTTATTCCCTTGGCGAAGAATTCTTTCGATTTACCCCGAAGCCACTTTTGCACCGCTTTCTTAACTTCCTCATTGTTAGCAAATCTTTTTCAACGTAGGGCGTCTTTAAGTGGTTTAAACAGGTAAAAATCAGATGGGCCAAGGTCGGGACTGTAGGCAGAATGAGGTAAGACTTTCCAACCCAATTCTTGAAGCTTATCACGGGTCAGTTGGGCTGTCGTGCTGAAGAATGACTCCTTTTGACAAGAGTCCATGGCGTTTGCTCCTGAAACCTGGTCTAACTTTGTGTTCTAGTATCTCAGAGTAGTATTGGCTATTGATAGTTCGCTGATCTTCAAGGAAATCGCAATAGACTGGACCCTGCGAGTCCCAAAAGATGGTCAGCATCACTTCACCTACACTTGTTCGGCCACTTTTAAACCGATCAACCCACTTATAAAAATTTGCACGTTTCATACAACTTTTACTGTACTGTATCACATTCTAGACAAAATTTCACTTAGTTTTACATCTTCTGCGACTAAAAATCTAATGACTGAGCGCTGCTCTTCTAAGGTACAATGTTCTAGTGGACTTGCCATTGTGAATTAAAAATTTTGAGGTTATGTTGACATAAAATGATAAAACAGCTGATCGTAGCATAGCCCAAGGTTGCCAACTAACACCCCTGAAAAGATTGTACATATTCATTGAATAGTTTTAAAATTATAGAATTTGTCTTTTTACTTATTGAATGACCCTCGTAATCAGCTAACTGGAAAGCAAAAGATCTGCTAAAGTAGAAGGATGTCGAATATATAGATGTAGAAATTTATGAAATTTCTGTTTTCTTATTTAATTTATTGTCAAATTAGTTCTTTTCTATTTTTAAATGAATAGACCCCAATGGGGTCTATTCTGTAACAATTTCTTTATATTTAACGGCCTTTAAAAATATTGGCGGCCTATAAATATATGTTCGTATTCGTTAATTTACTTCTGTCATTATTTAAACAGATTTCTTTAAGATAGTACTCTACAGTATTTTAAAGATCCGTTTAAATAATGACAGAAGTAAAGAAGAAAATATTTTTAAAGTCCGTTAAATATAAAGGAATTGTTACAGAATAGACCCCAATATGTGTTAGTAGTTAAATTTCGTTTTTTTAATAAGTAAATAGGGTTTCCAAAATCGTTCGAACGGATGGACCGATTTCAATGAAACTTGGCCAGAAGGTGTAAGACGCTTTTACAAAAAATTCGGTATCAAAATCTGCTAGGCGGTTTCCATGAAAACCGCGAAAAGTCACGAAAAATCATCCAAAAATCAGCCTGCATTACAGGTCGATGCCACAGATTTGGATAGAGGAGATAGGAAAAGGTCGTTTTCCCCGGTGTTTCAAAATAATCACACCATGTAGGCCGCCATGTTGGCAATTTAAGCGTACAACGCACATGCGCAGTTGTTGTAGTGTTTTGACAGAAGTGTCATTTATGTCAACTATTCTTGGTTTCTTTCGAAATTCGCTATTTTAGTGAATTTAAAAGAATTTTAGAAGTTTTTACTATAGACAATTAATAAAATGGAAAAGACTTGCTTTGTTTTTGGTTGTTTAAACAACGAGGATTCAGAAAACATTACATTCCACAAGTAAGACATCATTTCTACCAGAACCGTATTCTTCACCACAGTTTCATTTTTTAGAAAACGAAATATCATAGTACAATAACAAACTGTATGTAGGTATCTAACGTTGATATTACTATAATTTTTTTAGATTGAGGAAAAGGCGTATGCTTCTTGGTTAATAGCTATTGGAAGAAATCATTGGAAAATATAAGTGCAAATAACGCTATTTGTTCCTCCCATTGTCATAAAGATGATTTAATCGTTTCAAAACGAATAGATACAATAAAAAAATAATGCAATACCTTCCATAAATATGCCTAAAATTGAAGATTTTTATAACATTAGTGTTATGAGGTAAATATATATATATATATATATATATATATATTGTACTGTTTTTATTTAATTAAAGCCCTGTCAAAAACATATAATTCTTCAAGAAAATTTTTTTAGAACAGAGCTTCTATAAATTATAATTAAAAGAAATGATAATGAATAGTTATATTATTTCCTTTTAGTAAATCAAATATTATTAACATACCTTATTATATGGTATCTTTTATAACATCCTGTATGTTATTTTTATAAAAAATCTTGTTAAATGTACAAGAAACAATTATCATGAACAAAATTTGTGCAAATAAACAAGTAAATCAAATATTATTAACATACCTTATTATATGGTATCTTTTATAACATCCTGTATGTTATTTTTATAAAAAATCTTGTTAAATGTACAAGAAACAATTATCATGAACAAAATTTGTGCAAATAAACAAGTAAATCAAATATTATTAACATACCTTATTATATGGTATCTTTTATAACATCCTGTATATGTTATTTTTATAAAAATCTTGTTAAATGTACAAGAAACAATTATCATGAACAAAATTTGTGCAAATAAACAAGTAAATCAAATATTATTAACATACCTTATTATATGGTATCTTTTATAACATCCTGTATATGTTATTTTTATAAAAAATCTTGTTAAATGTACAAGAATTAATTATCATGAACAAAATTTATGCAAATAAACAAGTAAATTAAATATTATTAACATACCTTATTATAGGGTATCTTTTATAACATCCTGTATATGAATTTTTTGTAAAATCCTGTTAAAATTGATGTCAGTGATGACACAGAGTTGATTTTGATATCTTGATTCATGGGATAGGAATTTGTCTCCATGGGGACAGAAAAAAGTTGTTGATTGAAAAAGGTGGAACGGTAGACATATTTAATTTTTGGATAAAATTTGGAGTACCTGAAAGAAAAATTAATTAAAACTAGTTTAAAACCGTCATATATCATTCTATTTAAGGTAAAAGTGTTACAAAATGAAGGTAATGTCATTTGATTATATATTTTAATTGTCAAAAACATTCTATTTGCGGAAATACATACCAATAAAATATATGCCCATGAGAATCAGAGACATGAGATTGATATCCTATTTCATGGTTGTTCATTGGAAAATTTGAGGCAGTATCCTGTGTTTCTTGGACTGGAACACTCTACGAAGAAAACAGATTGTTGTGAAATAGAGGATTTCCATTCAACAAGTGTAAGTGTCAAACTATTTCATTAAAGTACATACCTGATAAAATAATAGGAACAAATTGGAACTGAATAACACAACTGTTATACAAAGCTCGTGCATAATTTTCCGCCATTCTGTAAAAGATTCAAGTCAAGTTTCGAACCATGTGTGTGAATGAACACTGCAATCATTATGAATCGATTACAGAGTTTATTTAGTTCAGAGAATGTTAATTAGAATTTAGGTTTATAATTTTCTACCCAAGCAAAGTTTTAATTTCACTATTGCCTAATAGGTGGCGTTAGATACAGTAAAGTATATTCTTGGGAAGAGAAATTGTTTTAAAAAAAAAAAACGTTGATCAAGGTTTTTCTTTCTTTCGTTTTATATATTTAAAAAAAAAAAAAAAAAAACAATATACCCTAGTAATTTGGTTTGTAAAAAGTTTATTTGTTCACTGTTTAATATGCAGGGCCATTTACATAATGTTAATAAAGTATTATTATTGTTGTAACATGTATTATTGTCAATATTTTAAATTGAATGATATATAGGGTGGCGCCATAGACAATCACAATACAGGTAATATAAAATATTAAAATTTTCTTTAAAAATATATAAAAATAGAACCCATTCCCTGAGAGCAGAGTCGAATCTACAATAAAAAAAAAAATATATACAAGGTGTGATAAAAAAAAAAAGGTAAGCATTAAAAAGAAATATTATGACTATATAAATAAATATTATTTGGTATATATTTTCAACACGTTAGCTGCCAAATCAAAGTAAACACACAAAGTTCAATTTTACATCAATTTGGCTAGCAAACGTAGAAAATGAAAATAATATAACAATATATATATATATAAAATTATCAATTTGTTTCTTTTTATACTTTTTAAGAAAGTGATAAAAAATTGTTAATTATCCCTATTATTTTTAGAAATTTACAACCTTCAGCTTGAACGAATATTATTAATTCAGAATCTAACGAGGAATTATAGAAGTTGTCAGTTGGTTATTTTTTATTAACGGTTTAGATGGTAATGAAAAAAGAAAAGTGGCGTTATAGGCTCTTCTAAAATTGCATGAATATGGAGTTATCATCACCTAATTATCATTTGATGGATAACATTAGGTGTAAACCTATACAACTTTGATATTGACACTGCGACTCCATATTTCTTGCATTCACCATAGATAAAAGTACATTTTTTATAATTTTAGATGCATGTCACATACTTAAGTTGGCTTGGAATAACTGGGATAACCTTACTAAAATTGTCGAAACTAATGGCGAAATTATTGATTTTAATTATATAAAATTGTTGCATTATATTTAACAAACAGAAGGTTTACGTTTGGGTAGCAAATTAAGAGTGCCCCATATGGATTGGAGAAAGACATGAAGGTTTGTACACTTAAACGAATTTAGAAATTACAAATACTAAGTAAAATGTTTATTTATTGTATAAGGAAATTTGAGAAACTGTTCTATTTACTAAATTCTCGAAATATTTTTAGATTTAAATGGAAAATGCCTTTGTCTCAAAAAACGGAGACTATATGGATGTCTGAAATATAAGCTGCAACAGAATGTATAAAGAAACTTAAAACCTTTGACAGCAGTTATGTTATTCAGTGACCGAAGAAGAATAGTGGTGTTCTAGACTTTGTTTTATAAAGTTTGTAATAGGTTTATATGACAAATATGTAAACTGTTAATATATAAACTTAGTACAGATCACTTAGAGCTATTTTTCTGCAGTATATGGAATAGTATTAGTTTAATTGTATGATGCAATTACATTTTATTTCTAGGGCTAGGTATGGATGGAACAATAATCCTTTATCTGTAAAAATTTTCCATTCATATAGACTACGATTACTTCTGTACCATGACATTAAGAATCTTAATGGCTATTGTATTCTTTAGGACCCCATCAACATTTTACAAATGACACTAAAAAGTACAACAACAGTGCTTATAGTTTATTACTACTCTTACTAAATATAACTGAGAGAAACTTCAGAAGATTCAAAATTCTTGTATAAGATGTACTTGTAATATTCCTTATAGAAATCATGTTTCTCCGTACATTCGCAGGTTAAATAAATATAAAATTTAGGAAAGCGTAAAATATCTTTTTTTAATGTTTAAAATTCCACGATATCTTACTAAAAAGATCAACTTTACACAATGTAAATTTAAGAGTGAACACTTTTACAACCCCAGTGCATAGAACTTCAATATTCCAAGGTTGTTTTAGTTACGTAGCACCATTATTGTTAAATTCAGAACTTAATAATTTGAATTTTAATCATTTTGTTAAGACTATTAGGCAAGTTCTTATTTCAAGACAATGATTTAATTTAAAATAATTATTTTGTGAACATTTTTTCTGTTATAATGAGGCTCAATTGAAAAACGGCTCAGCCGAATTCATTCATTTTGAGACACTAATGTATTTATAGTTGCTCAATAAACATTATTTATTTATTTAAATATGGTCAAAAAATGTACGATATCTTAAGCCGACGCATCAGGCGTAATAAAGATGAGACGCTTAATTGTATTTGGATGTGAGAGCGATAAAGATAGTAATTGATTTTACCATACCCTTTCGATGGCAAGCATGGGCTGTTGTGGTCCACACTCATTCGTATTATTTTATTTCTCTCTATTCAATGACATTGTGTTCCATACCTTTTTCCTGGAGCCAGGATGGAAAAGTTAAATTATTGTATTGTATTATACAGAATGTAATTAAGTTGTTAGATATTTCAGAAAACATTGTTTATATTGCAAAAAAAAATGATAAAATATTCTGCTGGCCAAGATACACTTTCTAGCGCAACAGCTAATAAAAATTATTGAAAATTATTTTTTAGGACAAAATAGGGTAATATAAAACAGTTTCGGCTGTAAGTACTAGTGTAAAACTGTCGAATTATCTTAAAAAAAAGTATTTTTAATCACATAATCAATTACCTGCTAAAAAATGTTTATTTTCAATTAGTTTAAAATAAAAACTTGTTTCGAGAAATCAATAATTATAATTATCTAAAGAGTATCTACCCTCATAGGAAAATCACATATCAAGATTAATAAAAACATTAAAGACATTGTTCAAACCCCAATGAAAATTTTAAAAACTAAATTTGTATTTTTTGTTCCTCATTAACTTTTATTAAATAGCTTTTTTTATTTATAATTTATTAGTGCCATTTTCTAATGTAATATAAATGTTTTATATTTAATAACCCAATATTAACATATATTTATTACACAAGATAAAAAAGTAAAACCCTTCGCACTTGGCAAAATCGAAGCTTTGTTACTACTTATTCTCTCACAACCTTCGTCTATGTAAGCGGATGAATTTACCGCCTTTTCAGATTCCTTTAGTGACCGAAATCGAGAATGTCTATTTATTGCTGTTGAGTCCTAATAAGGACAAAACCGGTCCAAGAATAACGTTATCTATAGTAAGCAAGAACAAAGTTTGAATATTGAAATATGAATTTTTTAACTTTGTTGTTTTCTTTGGATATAATTCAATGTTTGCTGCGGAATTAGCCAAAGAAGTAGTTGTTTTTTGAAGGAAAACGTTAAAGTTTGGATTTATTTTCCTTTTTTAATAAAATATTTGACTACATGCTTCTTATAATACTTAGTTTTAAATTTACTCTATTCATTAGTAGGAATATGCCCATAATCTCTTATTTATTTTGATTGATGATTCTTAATGTATGCTCAAGTGCATGTCATAGTACTGTGGAACGATATTACAAATATTTTTGAATTCCTTAGTTTTGTAGTTTTTATATAAAATGAAATACTTTCAAGATCTGAGCAATCCCATGTAATAATTACATACAAAATTACAGTTTTTAATATGAAAGTTTTGTTTAAATCACGTGATTCCAGATTTATTTGCTACAAAATGTATGACGGCCTTAGATTGTTGTATTAATTTCCTATAAAATTGTATTTTAAATATATTCTGTTTTTATTTAATTTAAAATAAAGTTTCAAAAAAGACTATGATGTTTTTTATTTTTAGAAATCTCTTAAAATCCACAAGAAGAGAAAATTAAAATTCTATTACGAGTTTTTAAGGTTATTAGTTCTACTGTGTAAGTAAATCCTTAATATTTTCGAATTATGTTTAAATGTGTTAGTCCTATCCTGTACACTTCAATGTGCAATCAATGCGCAAGTGCGTAGGTCGCTTTTTTTGTAAAGATGGCCGCCTTCAATTCTACGTGCCTGATGAAAATGACATTTCCTATCTCCTTTATCCTCCTTTATCCTCCGAGCAATTGCTCGGAGCCTTTATCGATGTCTGTGGTCGATACTGAAGACATCCTAAATGACCGGTAAGAGTGTGTTTCACCTGTCAACTGTCACTTTCTTATGACGTTCCGAAAATTTCGTTTTTCGACAATTCATTAAAATTTTTTTTTTTTTATTTTTTGTAAACACACCATCTCCTCTCTACCTCACCACACACACGGATATCTCCCCGGACTCCATTTTTTCCGGGCAAATTTTGTATGAGGGTTTTCGGGCGATTTTAACATATCGTACCGTTCGAACGGACAAACCGATTATAACGAAACTCGATGTGAAGATGTTGACAAGCGAGACGCTTCTTAAAAAAAATTGGCGTCATTATTGGTTTGGCGGTTTTTATGGTAACGGCGAAAAACCACCTAAAATCGTATTTTACGACCGCCTGCTCCATTTTACGCGAATCCGGTACACGGTGGAAGGGAGTATGCATTACCGGTCGACGCTCTAGACATCCTAGATGACTGATAAGAGGGTCTCTCCTGTCATATGTCAAATGTCAATTTTTTATGACGGTTCGAAAATTTCGTTATCGTTTTTCGACGGTTTATTAAAAAAAAAATATTTTTTTTATTATTTTTTCTAAACATCCTTTGCCCCTCTCTACCTCAGCACGGATTTCTCCCTGGACTCGAGTTTTTCTGATCTAAACCAATCAGACTATCGACATGTATGAAGGTAATATTGAATCGTAGATTAATGTATGCTTATGTCATATTGGATTTCTACTAATAATGAGAAATTATCTAAACTTCATACAAGAAAAGGGGCCTCGTCTTCTGTTTTTTATTTTTAGCGTATGATTGGATACTGGGGGTGTTTCTGAATATTAGAAAATCTCATGTCACACCATTATACATGTCTGTTTTTAAATCTGGATATATTTAATACATCACTTAAAACTTTCAAATCCCACCTGTTAAAATCAGAATTTGCATAGAGATTTAAATATTATATATATAAAAAAAAAAGATTCATTGTGAAACATGCTTACCTAATTTATATTGATTATTTGAAGATTTTCCAGATTTTGATTAATTCAATGAATATTTTTTATTTTAACAATCTTATTTATATACTATTTTTAATTCTAATGGAGCATTGGTAGATGCAAGTAGTTATAAGTTTCGTAAATTATTTTTGATTTTGTACTTATACTCGTATATATTTTTTATTTCTTTCTTCTTTTATATTAACTTTATTGGGAGCATTGGTAAATGCATTTAGTTGTAGTTTCATTTTTCTTAGGAGAACATGTAATGAGGTTATAAAACCTGTTTGTTTTCTGTTAAATAAATAAATGTCTGATAAAATACCTGAATAAAAAATTAGAGTTTCATTTTGTCTCGTCTTCTGTTTTTTTTTATTTTTAGCGTATAATTGGAAACTGGGGATTTTCCTGTTCATTAGAAAATCTCATATCACACCAATATAAACGTCTGGTAAAATAGATTTAGATTTATTTATTTAACTATATTACATTAATTTACAATGTTTGTAGCAAGTTTGAGTAAAATCGAAATTTAAAAACAATTTTATATAGTATCTACAAAAAAAAAAAACATTCATATAAATAGTAAAACTAAAAAACACAAACATGAAAAAATTTCAAATAAAATATACTTCATGGAAGCCGTAACTGCTTCACTTATTCATTGACAGAGTAGAAGCAATAACTCAATAAAAATGCTTTTAACTGCTTTTTAAACTGATTAATGCCAAGCTTTTTGAGATCTTGGGGTAAAAGATTGTATAGGCTATAATCCAGCGAATTTTTCTTTGACATAAAAAAAAAGGATTAGTTCGAATATTGTCTGCCTGTCTAGTATCATAATTATGCAAATCGGATTATCTTGTTAAACTGACTCTGTGAATTTCCGTCAAAACAGCAAATAGATATAATGTTGGCAGAGGCATCATATGAAGTTTTTTAAACAACGGTTGACATGGTTCACGAAAACCCACACTAGCTAATAGCCTTATTGCTCTTTTCTGCAACTTAAAGATCTCATCTGTACCAATAGATGTGGGAGTGAAACAGTCCAAAATATGTTGTTCTTAGAGTTTGAAAATTTATACTATTCTTTAACTGAAGAAGGATAAAAAAGGGAGCTAGTTGATTTCTTAGATGATCTACGTGATCACGCCAAGATAGATTACTATCTATACAGGGTGTTATTGAAATACACGTACATATTAAAATGGGGAATAGTATGTAATGACCAAAAACGATTGGCACCAATTTTAACTTCAAATTCTAAAATTTAAATATTGGTCCCCTTTTCCGACCTACTAGTTTCCATATTTAAAGAAGTAAAATAAATCGAAATTGAACTTACCCATAGAAATTGCACTGTTGCCGTAGCAAAACCAATTAATTCAAAATAAATTTTATTACAGTAATTGTTCAAAATGCCGTCCATTATTATTTACACACACTTGCAATCGTCTTTCCAAAGAACTTTGAACATTAGAAATTAGTCTTGGATTTTGTCGTAGTTCCTCGGCTACCGCATTAACTTTATTGGTTAATTGTTCAACACTATTAATAGGTTCATTATAAACCAGTTGTTTCATGTGACCCCACAAAAAGAAATCGCATGGATTTAAGTCCGGAGATCTCGGAGGCCACTTAGTAGGTCCATTTCTGCCTATCCACTTTTGAGGAAATCTAATGTTCAAAAACTGCCGTACGTTTAAATCAAAGTGAGGAGGAGCGCCATCTAGTAGGTACCACATCCGTTGCCTTAATTGTAACGGTATCTCTTCTAGGAGTACTGGCAAAATATCTTCTAAAAAGTGGAGATATCCTGGCCCATTTAATCTGTTCGGGAGAACATAAGGCCCGATTAAATACTGATCTATTATGCCAGCCCAAACATTTATTGAAAATTTTCTTTGATGCCCAGTTTCCCTAATGGCGTGAGGATTTTCATCACTCCAAATATGCGTATTGTGCATATTGAACACGCCATCACGAGTGAATGAAGCCTCGTCAGTATACAATAATATTTTTAGAAAATCAGGAATATTAACACATTTTTGAATCATCCATTCACAAAACTCCACTCTCTTTTCTTCATCACCTGGATATAAGGCCTGGACTTTTTGGATGTGATAAGGATGTAAACCTTGTTCTTTAAGTGTCCGCCACACAACAAATGAGGACACTCCAATTTCAAGACCTAGTCTTCTACAACTTAATTGAGGCCGGTTTTCAACAGCTTCCAATATTTCTTCTTCGGCCGCCAATGTTCTTTGTGTTCTTGTTCTCCCTCGATCTGCATTGACATTCTCAAATTTTCCATGGTCTCTTAGATGCTGAACAGTTGAAATAAACGTACGACAGTCCGGAATTCTCCGATTTAGAAACCGTTCGCGATACAGGATTTGTGCTTGCCGAGAATTTTCTCCAGCTGCCCCATAAACCAGCACTATATCCGTTAGTTCAATATTCGTAAATAGTGGCATCGTAAAAAAATATTTAAAAGTAATCGTAACAACACTTTTTACCAACTTGGAAATGACGCGCTCGTGTTAGCCAGATTCGTAAATCAACTAAAATTTTAATAATCTATAGTTTCAAAAATGTATAGTTTAAAAACAATCATTTATCAAATATTCTAGTTTTTTGATAACGAGGGTAGTAAAAACCAGTCTTCGGAAATAGAAATTAATTCGAAAATCTTGGCAACATGGTTATTTCTTACAAGACTAGTTTTCTTATCATCTGACAAAAACTTGCATATTAATTACTGTTGATGTTTAAAATAGGTAAATAAACCTAATTTATATAGGTCATCCTCAATATATCAGTGAAGTACGTTTGTTTTAGAATTAATTTTCAAAAATTAATAACGCCCTTAATAAGGGGTATTTTTAAAAAATAATATTTTTCTACATTCAGTGGGGATCTGCGCAATACCCAGTTTTAATATGTACGTGTATTTCAATAACACCCTGTATATGTACCAAGTAGTTTAACACTATCTGAACTCACTCTAGAAATATTATTAGAAAAGTAAAGACTTTTTGTTTTGTCCTCATTTAATTGAAGTTTGTTGGTCATAAACCACAATTGCGATTTAGAATCTATATCGTCAGAAATCTTCATAAGATTTGAGACATTTTTATCAGAGTAGATGTAAGACGTAACGGGTGGCCCAAAAGTTTTGGGAAATACTGCGTACAAAGTGGTTCCTTAACAATAAATAAAAACTACTACAGCACCGCTAGGGGTCCATTTTCTTCGATATGGCGCAGTTTTTTCCTGACGCGTCTCATTAGGGTTTGGCACTCTTCAACATCAAACTCCCTAATTTTTTGGAATAGCCTACGCCGCAGCTGCTGCTCGTTTTGAGCTTCCCAGCCATTTTCATAAACTTTGCTTAACAATCTTGCCCAAAATGTCTCTATTGGTCTTGCTTGAGGAACGTTAGGGGGGTTGTCCTGCTTAGGCACAAATGGCACATTTTGAGCTTCTAACCATTCGTATGTGGCTCTAGCATAATGAGCCGACGCCAAGTCCGGCCAAAACATGATGTCATCGTTGGCATGATGTTCTCTAATAAAATTTACCAATTTCGGAAGGCAATTTTGAATGTAAGTATTTTGATCCACTGCATGGCCTCTAACACGTCCTACATAGAGCCTGGACAAACCATTTTCCGATAATGCAATCCAAACTAACAGTTTCTCCGCAAACTTGGCTTTTGGTTTGTATTTTACATTTTCGGGGGTATTTTTAATGTTATCTGTATAAAAACCTGAGGTTTCTGGTAGGTCGGCATGCGAAAATGTAAAATATTTTTCGTCATCCAGTATAGTCTTTCTGTTGTTCACAAAATGACGAAGACGTAACAAGCGGAAATAATAAGGAATCCTTCGAAGTTGGGCCTCGTTATACTTTGTTATCTATAATTTAAGCCTTTTTTTGCAATATATCTAGAAACTGTCGATTTTGTTACCTGAAATCGTTGGGAAAGCTTTCGAGTTGACACTCCAATGGTATCCTTTGCAAGTTCGACCATCCTGTTCACCCTGACATCGGTAAGCGTTGTCGGTCTGCCACTTTTCGGCAAGTTGAGACAAGGTATTCCTTGTTCGCATTCTTAAATTGTTCGGTAAGTGGTTGTTTTAGATATATTTTGATTCCGGAAAATATTAACGATATCTTTTTTTGGCATTCTGCCAACAAAGTTATAAATAGATTTTCAAATTTCAATTTTGTACGCCATTAGGCCTACAGACAGATAGCAACTGGGCTGTCAACCAAGTAAACAAAACCCAGGGCAACGTTTATTACCATGGCTAACTAGATAAATTTGATTCAATACTCCGCAGAGCACAGACAAACTTTTTCCCAAAACTTTTGGGACACCCGTTATCATCTGCAAACAACACAGAATTATAAGGTCGTATAAAACTAGGTAAGTCATTAATATAAATGATAAATAACACAGGGCGAAGAACAGAGCTTTGTGGAACACCATATTTAATTAAATTAAAGTCAAACTTGGAATTATTGTAGACTAGTCTGATATCGATTTGTTAACTAGGATTCAATTAACGATAAATTATCATTAATAATGACGTCTCTCTAACACCGTAATACCACAGCTTTTCTAATAGAATGTTGTGAGAGACACAGTCAAAAGCCTTCGAGAGATGACACAGTTTAACAGCTGTATGTTTTTCACCTTCAAAGCCCTCGACTATGAGGTTCACAACCTCTAGAATAGCGAGAGAAGTTGAACGTCCTTTACGGAAGCCATACTGGAAATTGGTAAATAACTTATATTTTTCAAAGTAGTTATACAAACGTTCATTTATCAACTTTTCTATCATTTTGCTAAAAATAGATATTATGGAAATTGGACGAAAGTTATCCACTTGTGACAGAACTGTGGAAAACTTAATAAAGCCCCTGGAAAATGCCAGTATTAAAAAAAAATTAATCAGATTAGTAAGGGGTGTTCCAATAATATGTGCCGTTTCTTTAATGATAAAGTTGTTAAGTTCATTTGCATCCAAACAACTGGAATTTTTTAGATGAGCAATTGTATTTATAACTTCTTCATTTGTTGTTGGTAACAAAAAGTAAGAACTGCAAGGGGCTGGGAAATTTCTGAAAGTTTGTAAGTCAGTGCTGGTAATGACTTTATAATATTCTATGCAACATTAGAAAAAAAATTATTAAACTCATTAGGAGTTAAAGAAATATCTGGAGAGCTAGTTTTAAATTTGTTACTTACAAAATTTATTATTTTCCAACAAGCTTTGGGTTTGTTTTGAGAAGAACATATGTAATTGTCATAAGCTGCCTTTTTTGTGTTCTCTAAATGATAATTATATTTTTTCTGTATCGGTAATATGCTGTAACATAATTAGGATCACTTCTGACCTCAGATATAATTTTTAAACTACACAAACTTTGTCTCATAGCCTTTAAAGACTCGTTATACCAGTTTTCTGAACATTTTATTTTAGTGAAGACTTTTTAAGAGGAAAACAGTTGCAAATAATGTTGTTGTAGGTATTTATTAAGTGAGAAGCTAACACATTTACATCTAGTTCCGATTTAGAGACATCCCAACTGACCCGATCTAGGACATTTTTCATTTTTGTCATACCTGCTTTTGTTGTAACTCTTTGTTTATTATTTTTATGATTTCACATGTTATAATATATTGGGCCCGATGGTCAGCAATACCAAACTCAAACACCCCTGATTCGTAACCATTTTTCTCGAAGTTTGTAAAAATATTATTGATACAAATAGCTGAATTTGCTTTTACCCTAGTAAAATCATTGATAGTAACTGATAAATTAAAAAAATCCAAAACTACTTTCAACTTTTTTATAGCCACATAGTTTTGTTTTAAAATCAATATTGAAGTCTCCCAATATTGTAATTTTAGTATTAAATTTTATTAAGGAATTCAATAAGTTTTCAAATTTTTTGAGAAATATTTCAATCTCACCAAGACCTGATTGATAGACTGACAGAATCGTTAGTTGGCTATTTAAAGTTCTATAGAAGACAACTGCGCTGACTGTTTAATATTACAGTTCATCAAATTTCTAGAGGTGTTGGACGTCCAGACAGAACGCGCTACGTGTGACTAAGATAGCTATTGTACAGTCTGCTAAACAAGTTATTTTAAATAGTTTTTAATATTTTTATGTAATTAAATTTTAAAAGTGTGGAATAGTTTAGGGATTAAATTGGTCTGATTGGACTTTCTTAGAACGTTTTTAAAAGCAGCTAAAGATAGTATGTAGAATTGAAAATAATTATTATGCCATAAAAGGTGTTTTGGAATTCCTTCAACCTTTTGAAATTGAGTCAGAAAATATAAATTTTATAGGATAGCGGAAAACACCTATAATTTTTTTGTAGGCCTTTGTAAATCGTGGAAATAGTTTATATTTTATTTCTACCTTATTAAGGAAAATGGTACCTATTATTAATAACGGTTGTTTCTGAAACATTACTAAAATTTTCGAAATTTTGTTTTTCTACAAAATAATAAACTATACTATTTAGAAAAAATTTTATTTCTCTTATAATTTTATAAAAAATAACAGGGGAATATTTACATTTCTTGATCTATTAAACAAAACGATAAATTATCTCGACAAATGACACCATGTTCTAGTACGGAAGCTAGCTTTACATTTTTGTTTGTGGTTTCATGGGTTTCATATCAATTTTTTGTAATTGTAGTTTACACGTACATATACCTCTTAACACTTGTTTGCTTTATTAAAAAAGTGTGTTGTTGTGATTAACGTCGAAATAAGTCAAAAACAACTTGAAACCCCATATAAAATCAAAAAGGAGAAACGGAAAAAAATTGAGCCTGTAAATGAACACAACTCAGAAACAAAAATAGCTATCTAATAATAAAAAAATAAAATTTGATTCTTGTGCATCTTCGTTGTAAAAATAGATAATACTTTTTTGATCTTAGGTACAGATATAATTTTAATGGTCTTCCGAAAAACTTTCTTCAGTTTCCATATCAGATTCAAAATCAGTCTCACTGTCACTGTTTAAGTTAATTATAAATCTATCAGTTGCCTCATCCAAAGTAACTTCTCTGTCATAAAATTTAGATTCCCACATTTTAGCATTATTACAACGAGATTGCCACTCCTCTTTAGAAAACGTATCAAAAAAGTCTTCACACAACAGTTGTACGTCTTGCCTCTTAAATGTAGTGTTGTTACTAGCTACATATTGTTTCAATGATGCCCACACTAATTCGATCGGATTAAGATCGGGATGATACGGTGGCAAACGCAAACAACTAAAACCATGTTCATTTATCATTTCTTCAATTGCATACCTCTTAAATCGTGACTTATGCAATAGCACTAAACTGTATAATTGTGTTTTAAGCATATCCTCTTCGTAAGCAATATTATGATTCCTTAACCAATCCTGCCTTTTTTAGAAGTTGACGTTGGTGCTTTATTTACCTGGCCATTATGGTAAGGAGCATTATCAACAATAATGACGCTTCTTGGAGGGAGGTTCGGAAACAGCTTTTCTTTCAACCATTTAGAAAAATTATTAAAATTCATTTCATCGTGGTAGTCTCCACTTTTGGTTCCAGATTTGAAAATTAACCGGGCATTCGGAATAAAGCCCATTTCACCTCCTGCATGGACAATAATTAGTCTATCACCTTTATTAATTGGTTTCTTTAATCCCTCATTTGAATTATCACTCCAAGCTTTCTGGTTTGTGTGGGAGGCATGAATGTATGTTTCATCTAAGTAGACAATTGGACGGCCCTCTGCTCGATAACTTTTTAAACGAATCAGATAGTCTAAAAGTAGCTTTTGAATATCAAACCTTTCCCTTTCTAATATTTTTCTGTTTGTTTTTGTTTTCCGCCAACGAAATCCTAGCGACTTTATTATTTTTCTTAAACTTTCATAGCTTCCTTTGTACCCTGTAGCTTCTCTAAATTTAGTCAGAATTGTTTTTAATGTTGGAACAATATTTTCCGAGATTAACATGAACAGAATAATTCTTTTTAAAATACCTTTGTCAGCTTCATCTATATCATTAACTGTTTTTGGTTTTTTAATGGTTTTTCTTGGTGATGAAAATTCCGATGTCTCACGGTTATCGATTTTTTTTTTCTCTCCAGAAATGCGGACGACAGTGTTTTTAGATACTCCTGTGGCTGCAGCAACACGATCATTTACATTTTTAAATGGTATTGAAGGTGAATTAAAGTTTCCTTCTCTTCTCATAAACTCTATAACATTGACGATTATTTCGCGAGATTGACTGTTAATCACGCGGCCTCTTAATTTGCTATTAAACTCCATACTTAGGTTCTATGAAACTGTAATGAGCAAAAAACACAAACGAAAATAAAAGAAATGTTTTAGCGAAATTTACATCTGTCATTTACGTCTGAATAAAATAGTGAAATACTTGATGCGCAGAGTGTACTTTCATAGCGTAAATCCGTCGGCCCCGCCAACCGATGCCTCTCAGTAGTGCTTTCTCTGTCTAGCCGTCGAAAGCCTCTAGAAATTTGATGAACTGTAAATTCATCTACATTTAATGTTTTACATTTTACATTATTTTTTAAAAATATTGCTGTACCACCATGCCCTTTATACTTTCTACAAGTTAATACTTGTCAGATTTTCTTTTCACTACCAATACTCAGAAACATGTACATCATGAAATTGGTATTGCGATAAAAAAATCAAATATTTTAATTTTATTAGATAGACACTGAGAATTAACATGAAAAATACTCACTGAAAATCTATCATGAACAATACTGATATTTAAATTGATTAATCTAATTCTTGAATATTGTTGACTGTTGAGCAGAAAAGAACTTTAGCCTTCATCCTCTGCACTTACATTTTCGATGATGTCCAATTTAGTGGTATCCAAAATAGAATCTTGGTTTCTATGTATTAGTACGTTCATTAGACTTCTCATTACTGCACATTGGTTCATTTTAAGTCAAATCAATATAGTCGAAGCAATGAAGCACTAAAAAGGCCAAAGTTCCTGGGTTTTTCGCTTGCAAAAATTATTTCTATCATCCCCCCGTAATTTCCGGGTCATAAAAACCGGAAATTGCATTGCTGCAGCCAAAAATGCATTCAAACAATGCATTATTTGAGAGGCCTCTTGGATGATTTCAAAACTTGTTAAATAAGTGTCAGAACTAGCCCAAATCGGGTGCTCGGGGGTTTTCGAGGTCCCTGATCACGATTATGATGTCTAAATTGACCCACAGCCGACCTGGAGCTCAGGAACGTCGACGAACGTCATCTTCGTGGGACTCTTCCAAAATTCACGCGGGGAACGAGGGCAACTAGGCGATCGGGGTTTTTTTGGGTCGCTGAATCCAAATATGGCATCGGCGAATAACCCCGGCCTGGACGTCATCTCCGAGAATTTTCCTCACAATATCGACAAGAACAACCCGAAAATGATTGAGCGGAGTTTTTTGGGGCGCTGAATCTAAATTTGACGTCGAAAACGACCCCCTGAACACCTGGTGCACCGGAACTTGGCCCTGAACGTCATCCCCGAGGGCTTTCTAGACACATTTGAAAAAGACGAACCGAAAATCGTTCCGGGGGGTTTTTGGGGCGCTGAATCCGAATTTCACGTAGAAAACGACCCCCCGAACACTTGGTGTGCCCTAACCTGGCCCTGAACTTCTTCATCGAGGTTTTCCAGACCCAATTGAAAAAGAACATTATAGAACTAATATTCTGTGGATGCAAAGGAGATTGTAATCTGAACACCTGTAGTTGCAGGAAGCACGGCCTACCTTGCAATCTTACCTGTAGAATTTGTGAGGGTTCAACTTGCCTTAACACTGAAAGATATTCAGATGAAAACGTTAATGTGCCAGAGACAGAGGCCTCAGATGAGGGAGATGTTCCCCGTATGAATACATCAGTCAATGACAAAGAAAATGACCAGACACATTTGAGTTATTAATTAATTAAGAAATGACAAACTTACAGGTTCATTGTATTCGATTTGAGGCCAATAAAAATTGTTTTACCGTAAATTACAAAAATATTGCGTTTCTATTCATTCTCTTTCTTTCCTCCTCACGTAATCTAGAATCAACATTTGCACCCACCTATTGCAGTATTGACGCCTCGGAGATGACGTCCAGGTCTAGGTTCAGACGCACCAGCTGTCCATGCGGTATTCGCCGATGCCATATTTGAATTCAGCGACCCAAACCCCCCTTTAACGATTTTCGGTTCGTCTTTTTCAATTGGGTCTGGAAGAACCTCGGTGAAGACGTTCAGGGCCAAGTTAGGGCGCACCAAGTGTTCTGGGGGTCGTTTTCCACGTAAAATTCGGATTCAGCGCCCCAAAAAACCCCCGGAACGATTTTCGGTTCGTCTTTTTCAATTGTGTCTGGAAACCCCTCGGGGATGACGTTCAGGTCCAAGTTTCGGTGCACCAGGTGTTCAGGGGGTCGTTTTCGACGTCAAATTTAGATTCAGCGCCCCAAAAAACTCCGCTCAATCATTTTCGGGTTGTTGTTGTCGATATTGTGAGGATCATTCTCGGAGATGACGTCCAGGTCGAGGTTTGGGCGCACCAGGTGTCCGGGGGGTATTCGCCGATGCCATATTTGGATTCAGCGACCCAAAAAAACCCCGATCGCCTAGTTGCCCTCCTTCCCCGCGTGAATTTTGGGAGAGTCCCACGAAGATGACGTTCATCGACGTTCCTGAGCTCTAGGTCGGCTGTGGGTCAATTTAGACATCATAATTGTGATCAGCGACCTCAAAAACCCCTGAGAACCCGATCTGGACTAGTTCTGACACTTATTTATCAAGTTTTGAAATCATCCAAGAGGCTTCTCAAATAATGCATTTTTTGAATGCATTTTTGGCTGCAGCAATGCAATTTCCGGTTTGTATGACCCGGAAATTACGGGGGAATGATACAAATAATTTTTGCAAGCGAATGCAAAAAACCGCATTCCGATCCGACTTGCACGGAAAAACCCAGGAACTTTTTGCTTCATTGCTTCGACTAATATAAGACAGAGCATTTACAGTTTTAACAAAAGTAAGGTTGCTTACTTTAAGAATTTTTATTTCATTAACCAATTTATCTATTAATTGCTTTTTATTTATGCATTTACCTGGTGTAGTTAAGATTTATAATAGCTTTACTTTTCCTTCAGTATACTTGTCAAGTTTTACTACATAGTCTTTCAATTTTCTGTTAAACTTATTAATGTAACAGTTTATCTTAATATAAGGACTGATTTCTGAGATTGTAAAAAAATTAAATTAGTATGAGTGCACAATTTTAGCTGACTAAAAAATTACCGTCCTATATCTATAATCAGCATAATGCCAAAACCTTTTAAAATCTTAATAACGAACTACTTAACTTGCTCTATATAACTCCTCCAGGCTCTAATAAGGGATTGGTCAAGGGTTATTTCATAAAACGGGAGCTCGTTTGTACCCCCAAATTTTATTGATTTCTAAAAACCTCTTTTTGAAAAAAGCAGGCGTTCTAGACTTTTCTTTCTATACATTTTAATTAACTCGCTTCTATACGGCAACATTCTGTAGTTGTAAAATACAACAAAAGTCGAATTAAATTTTGACACAAATGATAAAATTATTTCACATTGCTTTTTCATATTAACATTAAAATACTCATCCCATAGACGCCCAAGAATTTGATAATTTTATTTAATTTATTGTGATTTGTAACTTATTATCAGTCAGTGATTCAATTATTTTGGCTCTATTGATATACTTGTAAATATTTGTTGGCCCAGATTTAAATTTCAGGTTACGAAGGTCAATCTTCATTTTTAATATAATATACCGACACCATACATCAATAGCGAATATGAGCTGGGTTTTTTTATGGGACACATCGTGATAAAAAATAAGATATTTCGACCTCTTATGTTTCCCGCCCTACTTTTTTCGGAGAAGGGGTCAAAACAAAAAAGAATTGTAAATCGAAAAAAAATTCTTACTATAGTATGTGTGGTACCTTAGGGTAAATAAAAATTTTTAGTACCACTCCCTCCTTTTTCAAATGCCGTAAAAACATTGGATTTTAAATTTGTCTATGTGGCTGTATAGAGGGCCCCGAAAGTAAACGAAAAAATTGGTGCCATCCGTTCCCACCCACTTTTTTGAGGGGGGTAAAAAAAAAATAAAAAAAAATGTACCACTTAGTAGAAACCCTCAAGAAACTAAAAAAATGTTAGTACCCTTTTCCCCCTTTTTTCCATTTTCCTGGGAGAAGTTCAAAATCACGATTTTTATTTTGTTTTTGTTTGATATGGTTTTATTAAAAAAAATCGGTTAATGTTTGAAATGAATTTCATTACATCCCCCCTATTTTTTCAAAATTGGAAATTTTTGTTTTTATGAAGGGCAATGACCAAAATGCAATTGAATTGGGCAAGAAACGTGCGGTTTTGCTGATATATGTAATGTTGCTATACGTTTTGCTTCAGTGACACACAAATTATGTATTACCTATACAGGGTGTTTTTTAAAAATCTCTTTTAAATTCACCGTAACCAAATTTTATCAAATGGAAACGGGCTACTTTTTAATAGAACACCCTGTATATTTTGAGCCTATACAAACTTCGTTCCAGTTCTCATCAGTACAATAAATACTGTTATAATTCGCAGAATAAAAAAAATTAAGTTCCTTGAGACAAATAGTTTAAAAAAAACTGTTTTATTTTGTGGAAAGGGCCTTCCTCTTAAGTTGGCATTTAAATATTAAAACATCAGGTTTTGTGAAACGTAATATTTCTTAAAAACTGTCCAAATAAAATTGACCGAAAGGTCTAGAATTTTATAATCAGTCAGCCTTTTTAAAAACTGGAAAAAGGACATTTGATATAATTATGCCTGATTAGATGTATTTTAAAAAACTAGTAATTATGGAAATATTTAAAATTAAAAATAAAAAAGAAATAGCAACTTATTTAAAAAATTGAATGAGTTAAGAAAAGACAAAATATTATAAAAAAAAATAATTCTTATTTAAAAAATGTATCCAAAAATTCGTTATAAAAAAAAAATAAAAATAAAAAATAAAACAAATAAAAAATTGTAAATAGTATTGACAAGATGTTTTAAAATTGGGTTTATTTTTGAATATTAGTTTAAAAATATTGGCTATAGACAGGAAATTATCTTGAATTTAAAAAATATATGTTATTAAAAAAAAAAAATAATAATAATAATAATAATAATAAATAGTTTAGAACTATGAAAAATAGTTTTTGGTTTTGAAAAATACTTTAAAAAATTCATGACTGGTATTAATTCTAAAATTTCTTCTTGAACATGTTTCAAAATTCGGCTAGAATTTTGAGCATTATAAGACTCCCACTGCCGGATGTACAATAAAAGGGTCCCAAGGAAGATGTAAGGGAGGCTGAAATTAAAAAAAAATCATAAATCGAAAACAAAAAGCGATATCAACAGGTTAGTAAAAATCAAGGTCTATAAGGAGTTGAAGCCCATTGATTCTAAAAAAAATTGAATAAAAATTAAGGTTAAGTGGGGTTAAAATGTTTCAAAAAATCCTTACTCAGAAGCGAATAATATCAACTTAAAATTTTTGGCAAAAATCAAGCTCTATAGGGGCACAAAGCCTATTCATTTTGAAAAAAATCTGATTTAAATGGGGGTCAAAGAGGGTTAAAATAAAATACAATAAAATATAAAACAAAAAGTAAAATGCAAAATGCGAAATGCGAAATGCGAAATGCGAAATGCGAAATGCGAAATGCGAAATGCGAAATGCGAAATGCGAAATGCGAAATGCGAAATGCGAAATGCGAAATGCGAAATGCGAAATGCGAAATGCGAAATGCGAAATGCGAAATGCGAAATGCGAAATGCGAAATGCGAAATGCGAAATGCGAAATGCGAAATGCGAAATGCGAAATGCGAAATGCGAAATGCGAAATGCGAAATGCGAAATGCGAAATGCGAAATGCGAAATGCGAAATGCGAAATGCGAAATGCGAAATGCGAAATGCGAAATGCGAAATGCGAAATGCGAAATGCGAAATGCGAAATGCGAAATGCGAAATGCGAAATGCGAAATGCGAAATGCGAAATGCGAAATGCGAAATGCGAAATGCGAAATGCGAAATGCGAAATGCGAAATGCGAAATGCGAAATGCGAAATGCGAAATGCGAAATGCGAAATGCAAAATGCGAAATGCGAAATGCGAAATGCGAAATGCGAAATGCGAAATGCGAAATGCGAAATGCGAAATGCGAAATGCGAAATGCGAAATGCGAAATGCGAAATGCGAAATGCGAAATGCGAAATGCGAAATGCGAAATGCGAAATGCGAAATACGAAATACGAAATGCGAAATGCGAAATGCGAAATGCGAAATGCGAAATGCGAAATGCGAAATGCGAAATGCGAAATTCGAAATTCGAAATTCGAAATCCGAAATTCGAAATTCGAAATTCGAAATTCGAAATTCGAAATTCGAAATTCGAAATTCGAAATTCGAAATTCGAAATTCGAAATTCGAAATGCGAAATTCGAAATTCGAAATTCGAAATTCGAAATTCGAAATTCGAAATGCGAAATTCGAAATGCGAAATGCGAAACGCGAAAGGCGAAAGGCGAAAGGCGAAATGCGAAAGGCGAAATGCGAAATGCGAAATGGGAAATGCGAAATGCGAAATGCGAAATGCGAAATGCGAAATGCTAAATGCGAAATGCGAAATGCGAAATGCGAAATGCGAAATGCCAAATGCAAAATGCAAAATGCAAAATGCAAAATGCAAAATGCAAAATGTAAACTGCAAAATGCAAAATGTAAACTGCAAAATGCAAAATTTATAATGCAAATTACAAAATGCAAAATTTATAATGCAAATTACAAAATGCAAAATTTATAATGCAAATTACAAAGTGTAAAATGTTTTTAGCAAAAATCAAGCTCTATAAGGCCTTTATAAGCCCTTTGATTTTGAAAATTCTGAATAAAAATGGAAGGTTTAAGGGAGTAGAAATTAAAAATAAAATCAAAAACAAAACACGATATCAACATGAAATTGAATAAAAATGGGGGTTAATTAAGTGGGGTTGAAATATTTCAAAAAATCGAACAATATCAACTTGAAATTTTTTGGCAAAAATCAAGCTCCATAAGCCTATTCATTTTAAAAAAATCTGAATGAAATGGGGGTCAAAGGGGGTTGAAATAAAAAAAAACAAAAGCAATATCAAAATGAAAAATAAAGCAAATTAATAAATAAATGTTGAAATACTGAAAAAAAAAACAGAAACAAAAACTTTAAATCTACAGGAAAAATCAAGCTTTATAAGAGGATCAAGCCTTTTGATCCTGAAAAACTAGAATTTTAAGCAGTGGCGGCTTGTGACCAAAGTTTTGAGGGCTCACAGTAACAGAATATACATATCAGTACAGATATATGAAAAAAACTTACGGTGTTTTAGAAAGTTTACAATATACTTTTCTAAAACACAAACTGTTCTTTACCTATATCTGTACCAACATCTATATTCTACTATTGTGAACCCCCAAAATGTTGGTCACAAGCCGCCCCTGATGCCAAGCATTATATATCTTCAATCTAGTTTTTATTAAAAATATTGCTTTCCAACGTAACATAAAAAATGGTGTGCTGAGTACTGCATTATAAATACACATTAATACATTTTCGTAACTTTCCCTCCAAATATTAGAATTTTAACATAAATTTGGTAAAAATCTGATAATTTTGACAATATTGCGCCTAAGGACTGTCGAAGTAATAAATCGGTAATGACCTTCAACATTTGTTAACTAATAAGGATTCGTAAATTAGGCTGAGGCATTGGGCAAATCTGTACGCGAATATGTATGCGTTATTTTGACGTCTTGAGTTTGACGTATTATCTTTATTTTTAGCAAATAATTGCATTCAACTCATACTTTATACAAATAAAATAAGAAGTACTTATTTAGTAATTATTAAAAAAAATTAAATTCTGGTAAAGTTATCTTTTTTGTTTTTCGATTTCTTAGGTATCAACTAATGCGAAAACGCCGGCACCCCTGTGGGGGTTTTGTCCCCTAGGCAATTGCCTAGTGTTCCTAGTGGTAAATCCGGCCCTGGAAACTCCTCTTAAAATCGAATTTGAAGAATCAAAAAATTACCTAAAATTTACCTAAAAATGATCTTGAATTAAAAGTCATAGAATTTATTTAAATAAATCGGCTGGAATTTTAATAAATCTACTTGGAATTTAAGTCATCTACTATCATTTTAACAAATCTGATAGAATTTTAAGAAATATGTTATAACTTTAACAAATTGGCTTTAATTTCAAAAAATCGGTAAAGAAGGCATTCATTTTAATTTTATTTTTAACCCAAAAATGAAAACCGTTCTCATCTAAAAGCTACAAATGGGTAAATTGTAACGCCTAAAAGTGTAGGTACATTTCCCTTCAAACTAATAAGTATCTAAAAATAATATTTTTGTTTATGTTTATTGTGTATTATCACCGAATATTTAAAGAGATCACCATTTCAAGGTCTATCGATTAATACAATCTAGTTATATCAAGTAGCGATAATTTAATAAAAAAAAATATATATTTCCTTGTCACAATGTGTGTACTTTTGCTCTCTGGAACAAAGATATGATATAACTTTTCATTTAATCGTTGACATTACAAAACTCCCCTCCAAAAATCAGGAAGGTTGATCCATATAAGTAAGCTCGAACCACAATGCATTTATCACTCGCGATTCAAGTTGCATAGGTACCTGCGGTATACCTACCGGTATAATACCTTCCTTTTATCTATCTACCTTTCGTATTCAGTTGCTGATAATTTCCGTTTGTTTTTTTAAACTGGCTAAGTTTCGAAAAATCGTTGCAAAATATCACCGTCCCGATTGTTTTATTTCCAAATCGGATAAAATTTACTTGAAGTATATTTTCGGGTGTTTTTCAACGTACCATAAATCTTACACTTAATTTTTTTGAATATATTTTTCGGTTGGTTGATTGAATTTTGGTGGTGAAAAATGCCTGCTTTGTATCCTACTGTTGTTTCTAACAGGTGAGTAATATATTATTAATAATTTATTTCATATACAAAAAATGTCATGACATTATTGTCATAATAGTAGCGATAATAACATTATTGTTCGTCCTAAAAACTACAGTGACAAATTATTGTTATGAATTTAGATTTTGAACTAGTCAAATTTATTTATTTCACCTTATAAGGAAATTGTACAAAAAAATTATACAACGTTTATCGTGAAACATGTCATGGTAATTATAAAAATACATAAAATTATATACTTAAAAAAAAATTTGAATAAAAAAACATTCCTAACAGATTTATTATATAAAATATTTTTCTATGGAATAGCAGTTTTTCTCTAATAAAAGTTTTGTACATTAGACTTAAAAGTGAAGAGATTACTGTTGTTCTTTATGCCCTCTGGAAGCATATTATAAAATTTAAAACCCATATACCCATTGATATGTTGTTATGAATGAAAGTACATGCTTCTAATATACAGTATGGTTCAAATGAAAGGAATAAATTCATTTTAATGGAAGTAGTTGGTTTTTCGAAAATATGCTCGGACAGGTTAATTTTGTTTACTTAAAGCGCAATTTTTTAAATAGAATTAAATTATTTTCCACTTGGGCAGTGACGTCATTGACAATTTTTTTAAATAGTAACCCCATTTTTTTTCTTGATTTTGATAGATCTTGCAATTTGCTACTCAGAAACATAATATTTGAAATATCTTACATAACAATTTTTTTGAATAAAAGTCATTTAAAGATCAGACACATAAATTTTATTTTTGAGAATACAATAAATGAATGAAAGATAATTATTTGTAATTAAGTGCTTAATCTAACAAAATAATAATAATAATAAAAAAGAATTTAATAACAATTTGACAGCAAAAAGACATCTAACCGAACCGCTATTTTGCCAAAAAGGCGTCTAACTGAACCGCCATTTTGCCAAAAAGGCATCTAACCGAAGCGCCATTTTGCCAAAGAGGCATCTAAGCTAAGTGTCATCTAACATGGGAAAATGCATCTAAACGAAGCACCATGTTGGTCAAACGTCACCTAACCGAAGCGCCATTTTGCCAAAAAGGCATCTAACCGAAGCGCCATTTTGCCAAAAAGGCATCTAACCTAAGCGTCATCTAACCTAGAGTCATCTAACCTGGGAAAAGACATCTGAAAAAGGCATCTAACCTACCAACATGTCAACTGTCAACCTAACCTAACTTGGAGGTGAAGGTGGCCCAGTTGAGGGGAGTAGAAACGATGTTTACGTAAAAGTAAAAGTAACATGATTCCAAAAGATGACGCTACCTGTCAAAGACCTGTCAACAGGATAAAGGTTTGCGACTTGGCTAGGTCATCAGCTAAGCAAGATGGCGGCAAGAGTATCATACTCAATACCCAGAAAAAGTGAATGTTTGGGCGGGAATAATAGATAATTAGACTATTGGGCCATACTTTTTTCGAAGAAACCTTAACAGGTCCATGATATTTAGAATTTCTTTAAAACTTCTTGATCCCCGAATTAAACTGATTGTTCCCAAACATAAATGATTTATGGCTACAGCAAGACGGTGCACCTCCACACTATGCTGTCTTGATGCGAAACTACTTGGACAACATCTTCCCAAATCGGTGGATAGTTCAAAGAGGATCAATAGAATGGCTCCTAGGTCACCCGATTTAACTTCTCTTGATTTATTTATATGGGGATACATGCAAAGTAAAGTATACTAAAATAGACCACAAAATATCAATATCAAAGAACGGATATGTATTGAGAATGCAAACATGACTCCGCAAATTTTGGAGAACGTCCAAGAAGAGATCGTTGCACGTCTTTCCCATTGTATTTTAGCTGAGAGTCAACAATTTGAGCACTTAATATAGATTTGGTTGTTTTTAATGAATAATAATAATAATAATAATAATAATAATAATAATAATAATAATAATAATAATAATATTTATTGTACTAATAAAAGGCAAGACGTCGGTGGAGGACATTTTGAACACCTAATTTAGTAGAATATTTTTTAATTATTTTGCTGTGAAATTGTCATTAAATTCTTTTTATTATTATTATTTTGTTAGATTAAGCACTTAATTACAAATAATTATCTTTCGTTCAAAATAAAATTTATGTGTCTGATCTTTAAATGACTTTTATTCAAAAAAATTGTTATGTAAGATATTTCAAATATTATGTTTCCGAGTAGGAAATTGCAAGATCTATCAAAATCAAGAAAAAAATTGGGGTTATTATTTAAAAAAATTGCCAATGTCGTCACTGCCCAAAAATGGGAAGTGGGGGAAAATTTAATTCTTTTTAAAAAATTGCGCTTTTAGTAAACAAAATTGACCTGTCCGAGCATTTTTTCGAAAAACCAACTACTTCCATTATAATGAATTTATTCCTTTCATTTGAACCATACTGTATATACCCCAGCCAGTGTCAAAATTTTATTTTTTTTAAAAAACTACATGAATCTCTTATTCTCAGTTTCGCAATAATTCTTATGGCATATTTTTGAAGAACAAAAACTCTTTGCTTTGTAGAACAGGTACCCCAATTAAGTATGCCATATTTCAAATGAGAGTATAAATTTGCATTATAATAATCATAATAATAATAATAATCATAAGTTTTTGTCGTTTCCATGACAACCCATTTAAAATCGGTAGACGTAAGACAAATTTCAAAATAAATCGATTAGGTGGCAGTAAATCTTTTTTAAATGCGAATTTTGTTGCTAGTTGGGAAATTGACTAAAAAACTGATAGAAAAAACTGCACGTTTTGCCAAGCAAAAAATGCAACACAAAAAATCTAGTGTAATTAACTGGTAATTTTTTACAAAAAAAAAAATAAGAACACGGTCAAATTGTCTGAATTTTTAATAATATTGTTGTACTTAATATACAGGGCGTTGAAATTAAAATTTCCGAATTCTGTAAAATCGACACCAAATAATCCTTCATAAATTTTTTTGCAAGTGAGTAAAAAGATAGGAAGAAATGTACTTTATTTTTTATAGTAAGACTTTTTAGTTGTACCTTTGGTAAGATTCATAAGATACATCTACCAGCAAATAAACTTTGGCGGTGGGCAGTAGCGCACGGCATTGTCCAAAAATTTATTTGGACTATAGTTTTAAATTTTTTGATGTACTCTTGTTGGGAAATTCAAAATTTCCAAATAAATTAAGGGTATCAACCTTTGTGTCCGAATATCTCGAAAAAGAATCACTTTATAAGTTTCCAACAAGAATACATGATTTATGTAAAAAACATCAATAAATTTAAAATTATAGTCCAATTGATATTTTGACAGTGGCGTAAAATTTAGAAGGGTCGCGTGTTACATACCCATGCCGAACGCCACTGGTAAAGTTTATTTAACCTATTTTTTAGCTAATATGTGTCTCTTATGACACCAAAAAACGTTTGCCTAATTTAGTAAAATTATATTGAGTAATACAAAAATTATAGCCATTAATAATTTTTAAATTGAGTGGGCCAACGAAAACTTTACGTCCCAATTTTCCGGCTTTAAAATGAAAATCGGGAAAAAAGCTCGAACTCGTCGATTTTTAATTCGAGGGGGAACCAATTGTTTGGTTTTTTTCAACTCTTTAACAGGGGTAAGCATAACCCCCTGTTTTTGAAAAGAGGTAAGAGGTGTTGCAATACCTCATTTTGAAGATCTGATCAAGTACTATTTGATTCTCAAATTTCGCACCAAAATTTTTATTTAACATCTAAAACAGTGAAAGAGACAATGTGGAAAAAATGTCGATTTATTAACAAACAAAAAGAATACAGTGTGTTCGCTATACTTACGCGGGTTTCGGATTAAAAATTTTATGAGTATTTCCAGGTAAGTACCCGAAAGTTTAATCTGTTCTTTGGGGAGATATCAACTGGTTAAATGAAATAAAAAATAATGTACAACTTCTTAATTAAATAATAATGGAGAATCTTTTGTATAATAGAGAGCAGAATTAAACTTCTTTATTAATGGAGTCTAATGTGGCTATTTATTATCCTAATAATAATTTTATGTTACATTTCACACAGAAAATATGGTCTATGTATAATAAGAGGGTTATTTAGCTCAAATAAAATATTTTGTAACATAAAAATTTGTTCCATGTAGAGAATTTCAAATGAAAAATAAAAAAATTGAACCTGCCAACAAAAATGAAAATCAGTCATTATCATCCAAAATATCACAATCGTCATCATCGTCACTGTCATCACCATTAATTGTTATTATTTTCACGAGTCCACCAATCTTCTATTATTTTCTCGCACTTGGATATACAGTTCCGCCACACTTCTGGAGTTGCAATTGAAAGTGCTTTTTGCCAAGTTTGCCGAACTGCGTCGTCACTATAACCATTAGGCCCAATATGGTTGTCATAATAATGTTTTGCTATTCCCCACATATATTCGATGGGATTAAACTGGCAATGATACGGTGGCAGATTTAAAACTTGATCGCCGTAACTTTTTAAATCATCTGCATATAAAAGGCAATTTACATCAATGCACTCCACGATGTCGTTAATAAATATATTAAAAAGCAGAGGACCAAGGACAGATCCTTGCGGCACCCCAGACGTTGCAAAATATTTTACAGACTAAAACCGTTTAAGAAAACATACTGTTGACGATTTTGCAAGTATGAACGGAACAGTTTTATGACAGACTCTGACAACCCGTAACCGATCAGTTTGTTTATAAGAATCCCATGATCGAGTCTGTCAAACGCCTTTGAAAAGTCTGTATATACAACATCAGTTTGCAGTCGATTGTCCATATGTCAATATGTCAAATTTAATGATGTTTTTGTTAAAAGTTTGTTTAGAATTTAAATGTCAGTGGAACCATTATTGCGTCACACTAATACGGCGTATTCTCCTTCAATTTAGCTTCTCTCGAATTATTATTATTAGTTACAGAGTGAGTTATAAATTACTGAAAATATAGTAACTTAATATTTATTTTAGTATGAAAATAATCTACAAATTAATTTTGATTTACCAAAAAGTTAGTAGAACTTGTATGGTGTTTATAATAGAATGTTATTTATTTGTAAACAGTACGATTCAAAAGAGATGTAAGGAAAAAAAAATAGAAGAAAAGGCATCTTTCCTGTCTTGCCCTACATTTTAAAATTCCTTCGAACTTTTTTATTTGTTTATATTTTGGATTTTGTTGCCATAAACACACTCATAATTCCCAAAGGTCATTATGTGCGGGCGTTATACGTAGATTCTAACGCCCACTATTATATTGTCAATAATTTTAAATAAACACTGAATGAGATTACTAAATTTGAAATCGAGTACTACAACAGAAAATTTAATTTCTTGATTTGATAAGAAAATTGCGGGGTCTGTCGCGTTCTCAATATTTAAAATTAACCTTTGATTATTTAAATGTTTAACTAAATTAAGGTAACTCATTTGTAAGCTAGAAAATGTACAGTCCTCTAAACATTGACATTGACAAGGATTTTATTTACAACGTTAAAATTTATCTACAAGTTCAGAATATTGAATAGTATTTCAACACTACCGGGATCTTCTCCTTTCGTGGTGGTCTAGAGTCCGCCCGGACTTGTCCAACCTATATCTACCCCTTATTCTGATAAAAAATGATCAAATATTACGGCCCTCACTCCTTACCATGCGATATTATTGAGGGATTATGATAGTTATGGGATCGGTAATGGGAATTTGTTAAAGGATATGTCGCGTTTGAGTTATGGTTTTTGTCCCCTGAAAAAGCTAGAAAAAACAGGATTGTCCTTGTGTGTACAGTTGTTTGTTTAGTCTACAGTTCAGTAATACAACTCACAGGCAGATTGCTCGATACACGGTCCATCGAGGCAACGATCGCGGGTTTCGCGCTCGCTGCTCCGATGGCAAGTCTACCGTTCAGTCCGCCGTCCGACTGGTTTACGCTAGTATCTAGATCTAGTCCAGGGATGGGGAAACTTTTTCCTCCGCGTGCCAATATTTACTAACGGAATATATGGCGGGCCAAGTTGTTGATTTTTTGGCTATATTATTTATTGAAATAAAAATTATGATATGTATTTTCTGAAACACTAATTTATTGTGCAAAATTACAAAATATTAATACAAGAAAGAAATTGCAATTAAATTAAACTTTTAAGTTGTCTGCGAAGTAGAAGGATGAGGAGCGCTGGTCTTTGTAGGGACATGTGACATGTGGAACTGTTTTTGTTTCTGCATGATGTCATCATAAGCCGGCTCCATTTGTGATGCTGAAATTTTTAACAGTGAAAAAAGGTGGTCGTCCGAAAGCCTATTACGAAGACAATTTTTTCTTAGTTTCATTATTGAAAACGTTTGTTCGCACAAATAGCTTGTACCAAACATAGCCATTATTTTTTGAGCGTGGGCAACTATATTTGGGTATTGTGTCCTAGATATGGACTTATAAAATTCCAATTTGTTGGTGTTGAGAAATAGTTGCTTCAGATGGGTATTGCATTGCATCTCAATTAGTTCAAGTTGGAGGTTAGCGGGTGTTTCATCAACGTTAACATTAAAAGGCATCGAAAAAATATTTAGTGACTGCTCAATTCTCTTAAAATCTTGAAATCGCTTCTCAAATTCCTCGTGCAGTTTCTTCAGTTGTTGAGCGAACCTATTTAACTTGTCGTCTGAGACAGGTGATATGCTGCTCAGTTTGGGAAAATGGGTAAGTTCATTTTTCTCTACACAACTGCAAAACAATTTAAGCTGCAATTTGAAGGCTTTTAAATGTCCCCAAAGCTCATCTAAGAATTGATTCTTTCCCTGAAGCTTCGTATTTAATTTATTTAGGTGTGACAGCAAATCTGTGAAAAATGCGAAATAAGGAAGCCAATTTTCGTCAGCCATGATCTTAAAGTCGTCCCATTTACCTTGCTCCGTCAGAAAGTCTTGAATCTCCTTTCTTAAGTTCCACACTCTCTCAAATGCATTACCACAGCTTAACCATCTCACTTTAGTATGGTAAAGGATATCAGAGAACTCGCTTTCGGTGGATTTTAGAAATTCTTGGAATTGTCGATGCATCAAACCCCGTGAACGTATTGTGTTGATAAGTTTAACAACCACACTCAAAACGGGTTGTATGTCAATAGCTGCTTTACACAACACATCCTGGTGTATTAAACAATGCAGAAATAATACATTATTATTAGGATTTTCTTTGCAAAATATACCCATAAACCCCAAATGGCTTCCCACCATATTGGGTGCTCCATCCGTGGTTATGTTACATAATTTATCCAAAGGCTAGTTAAACTTTGAAATACCCTCAAAACAAGAATCGTAAATAATTTTTCCAGTTGTTTTTCCTTTCAAGGATTGTAAGCATGCTAATTCTTCGGTTATGTTGAACTCTGAATCAATTGCTCTAATAAAAATCAGCAATTGGGCAGTATCGTTCATGTCTGTGCTCTCATCCATGGTTAGAGAAAAGTATTCAAATTTGTTACAATTCATTTCTAGCTGTGACGATAATTGTTTAGCGATGGCGTCAATTCGATCAGTTATCGTTCTCCGTGATAAAGCTAAAGATTGAAACTCTTTACTTTTTTCTGGACAAATAATGTTGCTTACAGCCACCATGCAATCTTTTACAAATTCACCATCCGATAATGTTCTGTTACTTTTAGCAATTTTGTAAGCTACAACATAACTTGCCAGTGTTGCAGCCTTCTGAGTAACAGATTGCTTTGTGAACATGTTCTGCTGTCCACGTAACTTCTCTTTTTGCCTTTCAACAAAAGACTTTTTCTCTGCTTCCATCATAGATAAATATTTTGCACTTGCATGTTTTTTTGAGAAGTGTCGAGACAAATTAAAATCTTTAAAAACTGCAACTGTTTCATTACAAATGAGGCAAACTGGTTTGTCTTTAAATTCTGTGAAGAAATATTTCCATGACCATTCTTCTTTAAAAACTCGACACTCAGAATCGACTTTTCGTTTTTTGGTCGTCATTTTGCTGCTGTAACAAAACAATAAAGCCAACATCAATACATCGCCCAAACATATTTTATAATCAAATCATTTCAAGACACAAAAAGTGATGACAAAGTACGTGATAACATCTTACCTTGCTGATTTAAAAATGTCACCGTCTGTTAGCTGATTGTTGTAGTTTCGTAAGTAAGAAAATACGGCGTACGAACATGCGATTTGAAGTAAGACAAAACTTTGACTGCGGCGGCGGTCGGACCGCGCGCGCCCAGTCGATAGCTTCATTTTCGGTTTTCGTTTACCGCCCGTGCTCGTGAAATAATACACGTGATTGTTTTATGCGAGACGCGCTCTGTCAATAAGAATGAAATATGAAATTTCTACAATATGAAAAATTCACTTGATTTTTTGTTTAATGTTCACGACAGTCACGGGCCGGATTTCAACGCTTCGCGGGCCGGAGATGGCCCGCGGGCCGTAGTTTCCCCATCCCTGATCTAGTCGGTGTGGGTTGTTGTTTTTAGTTTGTCTGGGATCGTTAAGGAGGAATGTTGTAGTATTTCTGTTATAATTATTGTATGTTTCTGTGTCTATATATGTCTAGTTTCGAATGTAAACAGCCGTGTTTTCTACGCATGCCGTCCCCGCGATAGATGCTAAAGATGTCATCTTTTACATAATCTAAAGTGACAATTGGCCATCGAGCAGTAAACCGGACATCCATATGTCAGGATCGGTTTTAGGATGGATTTGAAGATCAGAAGTTTGTTTTGCAGGGTGACTTTGCTCCTTCTGTTTAGAAGGGGATAGAGAGTTTTTATCGCAGCTTGGTTTTTAGCCACCCTGTCTTTGATGTGCCGATTGAAAGTCAGTCCCCTATCTAATTGAAAACCGAGATATTTTAATTGATCTCCAGTGTCCACCTGTTGCCCCTGGATGTTAAGTGGTGTACGAATAATTCCCTTAGTTCTACGTTTGGTTAAAAGCATACTTTCTGATTTTTGTGGATTTATTTTAATCTTGTTTTCGATTAAATAGGGAACTAACTTCCTATTTATATGGATGTCCAGTGACCTGAGGGCGCGTTCTGCTGAATAATCGCATTTGTACAGACAGATATCGTCGGCGTACAGTGCCGTTTGTACCCCATTATTACCCATTGGCATGTCATGGGTCATAATGGTGTACAAATGCGGCGAAAGTACTGAGCCCTGGGGTACTCCCGCCTGCGCGATGTATGGTCCTGTCGTTGTATCATTGATTTTTACGTTAAATTGTCTGTCCGGGAAAATCATTCACAAGCATTTTGTGGATTAACCCGCAGGTCCAGAGAGAATCGAAGGCCTTTTCGCAGTCAAGAGCGACAAGTACCGTTTGTTTACTTATGTTGGTGGCCTCTTTGGCATAGTGAGCGATTCGTAATATTTGAGCAACGGTACTATGCCCCCTTCGAAACCCGTACTGTTCCTGCGGGATAAGTCTGAGTCGTTGTTCAATGTTATTTAGTCTTTTTAAAATAATTGAGTCTGTTATTTTTGTTATTGTATTCAGCAACGAGATGGGTGGATATAGCTTTCGATGTTTTTGGGGTTTTTACCTGATTTTAAGATGGGAATAATATTTGCAATCTTCAGGCAACTGGGATAATGTTGTAACCTGAAGATTGCATTTATTATATAGTTGAGTTGCACAACCCTCTTTTTTGGAAGGTTTTTAAGTAGGATGTTATTAATGCCATCCGGCCCCGGAGCTTTTCTGTTTTCGAGTCGCCTGATTGCATCCCCTACCTCTTTAGGAGAGGTCATGATAGAATGAGGGACGTGAACTGGGTCAGATGCGCCGATGTTATTAATTAGTTCTTCGATTTGATTTTGTTGTTCATTATTCACGTATTGGTTTGTGAAGTTACGCTGAAAATGTTCGCCGAAGGCTTGTCCCTTATCATTATCTGTAGTGTATGTATTTTGTCCTTGGTTCATTATGGGAAGTTGTGAGCTGGGTTTTTTATACCTTCTTACAACCCCCCACAATGAACTGTCTCCGGGGTTCACTTCAGACAGGGTTTTTTGCCATATTTTATTTCTATGTTCATTTATTTGAGTGTTCGTATGCCTGGCAATGTCCATTAGCATAACCCTGTCTTCCGCTCTCCTGTCTAACTGCCACCTTTTGCGTATTTTGTTTTTGTTGGTAATCAGTTCAGTGATGTCAGGTGGCAGTATGTCTTTGTGTAGTGATGTTGTTTTGAGTTTTGTGGGGTCGTTTCTAGCTTTTTTTATGATTTGTATTAGGTCTTTTGTGGTGTTTTCTAGCAATTCAGGGCTATTTATATTATTGTTGAGTGTTAATGTGTCGTTTATAATTTGTCTGTATTTATTCCAGTCCGTAGTTTTGAAGTCATAGTACTGTTTTTGCTGTCTGTTGATTTTTTGTGTTGTCCTTAACTCCAAGCACACTGGATCGTGGTCCGAGTTAATGGTACTTACTGTTCGTATATTTTGAATATCGGGAATGTTTTTCGTGACTGCGATGTCCAGTGTGCTAGGGGTAGTTCCATTAAATGAGGTGTGCGTCGGTTCGTCTGTATAGTGGATGATAAGATCGTTGTCATCGGCGAACTCTTTCAGCATGTTACCTGATGGGTTCGCATGAGTACAGTTCGCGTCCCACTCGGGGTGCAAGAAAAACTATGTTGCCTTTTGACATTAGGGCATGCATGTCTGCCGCAAGAATCCTTCTGCCTGAGGGGCTGTACACTCCTATAAAAACATAATTATTACATTTTAAAATGATGTGTTCAATATGGGGGGATGTGTTAGCGTTGGGTAATTGTTCGACTTGGATCTTACAAGGAAAGCTACCGTTTGTCGCACGTTATGTCTATGATGTTCAGGTCTGTCTTGTCGTATAGTGTTGTAGTCTCGTATTCTGAATTTATTTGTAGATTTAAGGTTCGAAACAAATAACTAAATTAACTAAATTTAAAACTGAAATCAAGGAATTGATCCAAACTTCCCCAGATATGTTTGAAATATTTTAAATAAAACTGCAAATAACGTACATTATTTCTGGTGTCTTTTCAAGTATTTTTTACAATTTTTTAGCGTTAACTTCTGTTTAACTATACTACAGGAGAAAGTTTTAAACCTATCTCACTTTTTGGACCTGTCTTGCTTTAGTTTCCTATTACTCCTATTACTGAGTCGTTTTTCTTTTTAATTTTTTTTTGTACTTTTAAAACAATTTATTATTGTATTTTTTTTATGGAAGGGATCACACAAGACAGGCATATATGCCTAGGTACGATCCCCTCCATGGATAAAAAAAAACTTGTAATCTGGTACGTAATATATTTGATTTGTTAAAATTATAATGTCGAATTTATGCTTGTGAATGAAGTTTGTTATTAAACTGCGTTTATTTAACACCCCGTTCACATTGTAAAAACAGATTCGTAGTTTTTCTTTGTGCATATTGTTGAATTTATTTTTTCTAAATTGGTATTGGTTAAGGTTCTTTACAAAGTTATTGTAGGTCGTGAATATGTCGCGGTCGTCTCGGCATTGTCTGAGGGAATTATTAAGGGCTCGCACAAACAAATAGTATATTGTGTGACAAGGGCAGAAAATGAGCTTTAGCAGCCCACGGCTATTAGCTGCATAAGCGAGCGAAGCGAGGGCAGCTGATAGCTAAGGGCTGCTAAAGCGTTTTCTGCTTATGTGACACATAACTGTTTTTCGCCTACCAAAAAAAAAACAAAGAAAAGGAAAATATAACGAAAATCTTTGTACCTGCATTTACAATCTTTAATCTTTCAGAAAGATAAGCTTTTTGCTTTTTTATTCTTTTTCCAGTTGTTAAACAATTCATAGTACTTTTCGTATTGTTCTCTTGACTTACTAAGGTAGTGAATTTAGAGAAACATTGTTGGCTTCCTCTTGCAAGTTTGTAAATTCTTCGTCACTATCTGAATGACTATTCATGTTCACTAATAGACTTACTAGTACATTTAAAATAACGGTAAAAGGTTGAGACCATTTGTCCCCTACGTATTTTGGGGCGCTAATTACGTAAATGAGGGTTAAAACTGGCAGCAATGGTTGGAACACCCCTAAAATTGCAAAAAACACCCCTAAATAGGGATGTTTTTTGACTGTACTTGTTGTTTTGCAAACTAAGCCATCTTATATGTTTTTTGGGGAGCTGATTACGAAAATCGGGGCTAAAACAACATCTTATTTTGAAATCACAGAATAATTCACATTTATCGCTGAAATAAAGCACAATTAAAATAATTTTCAAAATAGATGGCAACAAACTTTAAAGTGTTAAAAATCTAGTGACTTTTGGTAAAATTTGCAAAAATAAATAAATATAATGAATCGATTTTTATTTAAATGCGTGGATTACATTTTACTAAGAACAAGATAAGTGTCCATGTAGATTGGTTATATCTCTTACCAAAGTCGGTTATATCTCTTATCAAAGTTATTTACATCCCGTTTCAAACTTGTATTACATTATTGCAATTTTATTTCATGTATTATTTCTAAAACAAGAGTAGTCTCAAATTGTTATCATCTATTATCAAAACTATTTAGACATGTTAATATTTTTTAACTCGGGTTTATAACACGAAAAATGTTTTTAAAATACCCAACATAAGCTCGTGTCCTTAGTAGAAATTAAGGTAACTATTTTTATACAAAATAAATATTCGAAAGAATATCTACAGCAGTGGTGGCTTGTAGCCAAATCTACGGGGAGCTACTTTTGAAAGGCACTGAATAAATATAAAACAATAGATACACCCTATGTAATATATAAATATTAATAGGACACATCCTGAATAACAAATTAAAAAAAATTAAATATCTGGAATTTCTTCTCTCTTCTCATTTCTCTGTTTATTTCTCGTTCGTATTGCGGGACCTCGTTCTGCTCGTCTTGCAAATATTCACTCGTTACATTAAATAAGACATTTTGTAACTGGTTGCATAAATAGCTATATTGTAACCAGTTTCATATTATTCAACTTTATATAACTGGTTGCTTAAAGTAGATCGTTTTGACACTTGCTGGATTACAAAAGATGTCACTTATACGTTAAAATTAAAAAAATATATTTTTCCTACGATCACTTAGGAAAGTGACACATATCACACTATATAGTCCTATGGAAAGTGCCCTATATCACACGCGTATGAATAAGAATTTACTTTCCACCCGAGTGAGAATATGTTACTTTCCGCAGTAGTTGTCACAAAATGTCAAACACCTAATTTCTATTTTGATCTATGCAATGTCCATATTAATACTAAAATCGATATGATTTTTAAATTTGTAACGTGATGTTATTATTTTATAAATGTTTATAGTGTTTTAAGCTCTACGATTTTGGGATATCGCGACGAATTGATAACCTCCTCCTTTTTTGAAGTCTGTTAAAAAGGAAAAATACAAAATGCTGGGGAAGATGGATTGGAAAGGGTGAAGAAATGGGTGGATAAACAATCAATAAACTAACCCAATTATGGTGCTCAAAAGATCAAAACGAAGGAAAGAAAAAAGATAAAATATAATTTGCTTAATATGAGAATTAAATGACGTCAAGAATTTGTTTTATTTGTCAACATTGCATTGTACTGGGGTGATTCAATCTATTGAAATCAAAATTTAAAATAAAATTTACTGCATCCTAGACTAGTAGGAAAACATTTTATAACAGTAATTATTATTTTACAATTGCAAGTTTATGAAACCATTGTTTAAGATAACATTAGTAAGAAACTAAAAATGGTAGTTAATAAACGATATTGTTAAAATTTTAATAGATAAAATATATTGAATGCTTTCTAAAAAAGAATATACAACAATTTTAAATACCCAATTAAAATGATAAAGAGCGTTTTATTAGATAATTCGCATTCAAAACTATTTGCAAAGCATATAAAGATTAGTTATAAGTTTGCTGCCACCTAATTTAATTTATTAAATTAAAATTGTTGCATTTTTTTGTTTGGTACACCATATATCAGTGCGTATTTTGAGTTCTATGTAAACCTAATTAGAACTTTTAGAGTGCACAGTACACAATATTTTTCGGTCGTTCGACGATGCTTATTACAAAACTGATAAAACCGTTTACATCAAATGTATTTACTTCGATCGAATTGTGTGTTGCAATTATCTTTATTAATTGATATAAGAGGTCTTTTGTCTACGTTTCGGTCACAGTGAAAAAGTGGATGCGCTCAAGATGAGAACGCTGGTACTGATATTAAAAAAGCAAAATTTGCTCTTTTGCAGATTCACGAATGAGATCGGGGGATTCACCAAGAGCTTTGGTACACCCGACGTTGTTATTGGACAAGTTCGAGCGCTAAGTGTCGTGCACGGAGATTTGAAAGAATTGCCAGAAAAGGTAGGATTTTTTTTGTTTTTCAACCTACACTTAATAAATCATTATACGATAATGCGGATATAATGATAATTTTATATTTCTACTGATATATAGAATTATAAGGTTGTCCATTTAGTTTGTGTTAAATGTTTAATGATATATTAAATAATATCCAGTAAATAAAATACAGTGCGGTCTTAAATTTTGGTCCATTCTTTATAAATAATTATTTTTAAAATGTGTAATGGCAAGTGATATTTTGAAAACTCTAATGTAAATACTTTTAAACTGTCTTCATATTTTTATTAATATAACTACAAGAAGATGAGGTAAGATTATTTTATATTTCAAAAGTCAAGATTTTTTTTTCATTACACCTTATAATACCAGACATAATGTAACAATTACTTAATATCATTTTTTGCAATTGAAAGTAGTAATTTTCCACACCTATATGGATATTAGCTGCTCTGCCCATGAACTACAAAGAACGCCATTGCGATCATATGAACGAATATATTTCATATAAAATCTATCTATTAAGAACATTGCACGAATATGAAATTCATCAATCACAGTTATGGCATTACAAACAAAATGGCTGCCCGAGAGATTTGATAGGATCAGTGATATATAGTTATGTAGATTAATCATATATTTTTCAAAATACCAAATATAAGCTCATGATTTAAAGTAAAAAGGTAGCTAATTATTTTTTTTTAATATATTTAAAGGGTGAAATTTATTTTAAAACACATTTTTGCTAATTCAATTCTGATTAATGAACCCTTGCGAGCCAATATGGCCGCTTGCAATGCTACTCGCTTTGAGCAATCTATATAACTATATATATCATTGATCTTGTAAAAGCCCACCGGCAGCTATTTGGATATAATATAATATAATAAGTTGTCATTGAAGAATAGGTTAAATAATGTCAAAATAAAAATATTACCATTATATAATAACGTAGAATTAAAACGTAATAACAAAAATAATTGGTATATTTGCGATTGTAATTTATATTTTCTTCATTTTTAGTTCGAAAGAACCCATAGAAATTAATGAATAAAACTGGTTTCCTATCAATAAGTCACAAGATTGCATGTCAGCCATATACAATAATTAAAGGCAGAAATCTAATCATTTACTAAACTTTTAAGATTTAAGGGATGTTAAAGAATATCATAAAAAAATAATTGCTTAATTATTACAAAAATAAAGATTTTTTTGTTCTTATTATACAGCTGTCCATTTATTTCTTTTATTTAATTTCGATTTTGCTACTGAACATTCATATAATTTACAGTCTTTTTGCTAGTATAATTTGCAACATAGCAACTCCGGTTGCTCATTTTATTGTTTTTACCTATTTTTTTAATAAAAAGTAAAATGTATACGTGTATTTGATATACCAAAATTACAAAATATCGCCCTAAAACATGCCTAAGTGTTCCAAACGTTTTTTCGATTAACTCTGTCGTTGATGGAAGAGCCATAAATATTTTGTAAACCATTTTGTATGTCTAAATAAAATTCACAATATTTGGACGCTATATCATCAATGGAGAGCTCATTGTGTGCAGAAAGCTCTTTCGTATTCCAGTTTAGTATTCAGCTTCAAAATTGTCGATTCCAAATTTTTCCACCACTTTCATTTTGTTATCGGTAGTGAAAAAAGTATTTTTTATGTTTTTGGGATGTACGTGCTTAAGGAAAAACTGACAAAGTCTTTGGAAAAGCGGAACCCAGATATGCAATAAATATATTCAACCTATAATATTCTTCAACTATATTAGCCTGAATATTATTTCTATGAGATTGTTGTTCGTAATGCATAATATCTTATGCGTTGTTGATTAAGCCGTAAAAGCCAGGGGGGGGCAACTGCCCCCCTTGCCCCCCCCCCAAACGACGCCCATGATGTTAGACATATGTGCCCATGAGAGAAGTTGCGTATTTTTTTGTTGGCTCTCAAATAAAATAAGTCCCGCGGCGAAATCTGACATAATTTTTCGGGAATTCGCAGGAAACCAGAGGCGTAGTTAAAAAATATATTTGAAAAAAACTAACTTCGCCATCGAAAAGAGCACAAAAAAATACACAAAAAGGTATACTTTAAAAATGTTAGGAAATTAATCCTAAGCCTGAGTGTAAGTTCCAACTTGGTGATAAGCTTGCTTTTTGTTCGCTAATATCTGGTAATTCTATATTTTGCACAAAACTCAAGAAACGTCTTATAACAAGTCAGTAAAATACAATTTAATAAATTTTAAGCCTAATAAATTTAGATATGCAAGAAATTTAAAACTGGAAATCGCAAAAAAATCAAATTACAGTAATGTAGTGTATACACGAGTTTTGGATCCCGCTGAGCGCGTGTAATGGGACTTTTGTCGGGAGAATTCTACAACTTAGAAGAAACATACACACTTTAAACTTTGTATACACATTTAGAAGACATGAAATTTGGGTTTGTTTAATTTTCAGACAAAAAACAAAAAATTGTCAATTTTAGGCAACTTTTCTCAAAAACCGTGTTTTTTGGTCGTCACTCAATGAACAGTGGTCAAAAAAATAGATAAAATATATTTGCAGAATTTTCCGTAATGTAATCGTATTCTAGACACAATAGAGTACTCAAAAAAAAAGTTTTCAGCCATTGGGTGCATTTTTGGCATTTTTGTGCCACTTCAAACTTTCGAAAAAAAAAATGATTTAATTGTTTGATATCTTAGCCAATTATGGTCTGATGTCGGTGAAATTCACACAAACATAAGATTTCACATTTAAGAGTAAGCTTTGTAAGTGGCATTAAAAAAATTAAAATAGTTTGGCCGTTATAGGCAAACAATGAAATTAGGACCGCGGTGCATTTTGTCCTTCCGCCATATGCCCAATTTTGGGATTTCTCTTGCCCCCTTCCGGAAATTACTAGTCACATCCCTTAAGTTCAAGACACATTTTTGTTTTTTCAAATATCTTAATTTTTACCAATGTTATAAAGAATTTAGTGTTTGAACATTTAACAAATTCAATTTTTCGACCTTCGTCGCCTCAAAATACTAAACAAATTTCAATCGTCCATACCGCGAGAACGGTGCATCAGATCAAAATTTCTCAAGAGACATAAAAATTAGCATTATTCCTAAGCTTTCAAATGTCGTAAACGGCGTTTTAAAAATATTGATTTATTTTCGACATGCGCCTGCGCAAAATTGAAAAATTGACAAAATCCAAAATTTCGGCACTTTCGAAAAACTGCTACATTTTGTTTTGCCTTTTTTTCGAAAAGATCACCTCAAAATACATAGAATCCATTTGTTTCAACTAATTACAATTTAATGTAAGCTCAAAACCCGTAATTTAATTCGATTATTAGGGTTTGTGAAGGTATGTGAATACGCAAATTTAAATATACGCTTTTTCTACATCAATAAAAGCATAAAATGGCGACTGGACATGTGTGGTTTCTAAAATACACGTTTATTTGCACAGAACTTTTTTAGTTATTTTTTTTTAACATCTTTATTCAATGGATACATGATTAACTAAATTTTTAATATTCAACAACATCTTCATCTTTTCTACCCACTGTTGGCCAGGAAAATATTTATTGATAAAAATTTCTTATCGGTTAATCTTGGTCGCGAGTAAATCGTTCAAATTTCTTAAAGGATACCATGTTTTGGCATTAATTGGTACCTTGACGTCTAGATAGGCAGCTTCGACGGGAAAAGATGTGGTTGTCGTGGATGTGTTTAATTTAAATTCGTGTTCGGTAAGACCATCAATGTACTTGCGGGCAAGGACATAACCTTTCTTGTCTTCTGTATGAGTGAACTGCATAAAAGTTAAAATAGTGAAGGAAACTTTCTCATCTTTTGGTACACCTTTACCTAAGGAAGCTGTATACAAGCAGTTTTTATTGTAGAATTGGGGCCACCATGTTTTTTAATCTTTTAACACGCTGTTTTCTTCATTCAACAGATAAATGGAAAAACTTTCATTGGAGCTTGACGTAATAATGAGTTCAGTATATTCTTTCAATAAAAAAATTCTGTCATTTTTCTTTATCTTTCTTTTTACCACAGCGAAGTTCCTATTACAAGGCATGAAGGAATGGCCTCTTATCGGAAAATACTGATTAACAGTCACAAAACGTCCAAGATCTACTAGTGCCCTACACATCTTTATAACGTAGTGATTATTATTTTGTCCTCCACATCCGTCGGAAAAAATATGAAAATGTTTACTAGTTTTAGGAATTTCTCGCCTTATGTAGAACAAACCTCGTTGGGTCCTTTTTTGCTCAAACCTTCATGACAGATGTAGAAAAACGACTCAACAGTTTTCAAATTAAGGACATTAAAGACGTTTACTGTCAGCTGGTGTAGATAAAATATATCCTGGACAGGAATCGAATGAAGAGGGAGATTTTGCATGTAGTCAATACATATCCCTCCAACCGATGGATCGTTTCGGCATAATTCTTGAATTGACTCCATTTTCGTGAAAAACTTCTTCGCTCTCCTTTGCAGCATCGTTTAAATACTTCGATTTATTCTTGTTGGAAAGTTCTTCGCACGTATCCACTCGGGACCTTCCAAAAGATAAACTGAATATTTCTCGAAAAATTCGTCTATGAAAACTGTACTTTACAGAACATTCTGGGTATAACTCAAGCAGAAGTTGATGCATTTTCTTGATGTCCAGTTTTTCACTCAAATATTGGTAATCCCTGTTAGTGTAATGAGCACGCTTGACAGGAAAATATCTAATGTGATCCTCTATCAATCTTATGAATTCTCCTGGTATAGTATTTCCAGAAGTTTGTTTTCTTCGTTTGTCTTTAGGAGATTTTCCCAAAGAAAGTAGATTGGACAAACGCCGGACACGATCAGTGGTTATGCCATGTATACTGATAAATGCCGCCTTGTATACTGCAAACTTACCAGAACTAAACGATACATTGTATTTGAAAGTATGCGATTTAGGTTTCGCACCCTCTGGATTTACTCGTGGACGTTTTCTTGTCACTGGAGTACATTCTATCAAAGCCTGGAGATACGCATCCTGTTCATTATTTGTACTAAAATAAAAAGATTTCAGCACGATCACCTTCGGATATTTTTGAAAGACATTTTGTCCTACACCTTAAAATTTAACACCGTGTAGTCGTCACTATGAAACCAATTAATTTCTTGCAGAAGTGAGGTTAAAAATTCACATAACTTAGGTACCCACAGTTTTGTTCTTGGACTCGAGCATTTACTGCATTTCCTTTGTAGTTTGTATATGCCTCGCCTTTCACCCTTGCTTTTTTTATAACTTCGCAGTTAAACAACACTTTTAACACCCTTTTTTCGTTTTGTTATGACATTGTCGTGAACCACATCTTCATCGGACGACGACATTTTGTTAATTATATTTGAAATATTTACGTTAAACGCTAAAATTGGCCTTTATTAGCACCATCTAGCAGTGTTTTAATTATGAACTGTAAGCAAAGCAAGCAGCCGACTTGTGTGGTGTCTCTCTAAAAGGTGTATCTATATTAGGTAAGTTGATTTTCGGAAAAAAAAAACCCTACAAAATAATAAATTAAAAAAAAAACTATATAAAATCAATTTAATTATGAGTATTAAAACTAATAAGTTAAGTGTCTCGATAGAGCTAACGGAGGCGTGCTGAGTTGCCATTCGAAAAATTCGGGGTTCAAATCTTGGACTCAAGACTAATTAAACAAAATCGTTTTTTTTTTCGAGTTTATTTTATTTTCAACCGACTTTAAAAAAAGGAGGAGATTCTCAATTCGTCGGAATATTTTTTTACGTATATTTAGCGATATCCGATTTTAATAATTCTTTTTTTGTTAGACGGGATACTTCAGTGGTGGTCCCATATAAATTTAATGAAAATCCACTGATTGGGTCCATGAGAAAATCCTCAAACTCTTTATTTTTTATATATGCTCGGCGATAATTCTTTAACGCGCTGTCAGATTTCAATGTTTATTTTTTGGTTCCATATAAATTTGCTCAAGATCTGGGGATGGCATTTTTAAAATTACTTTTATAACTTGTAATAAAACATTCTTTATTTGTAGGTAGTAAATAGCAATTTTGTTATTCGTTTGTATATATTGCTACAAATTAATATACCTTGTGCAATCTACCGGACAATAGCATAGTTTTTACCTCATTCTACTGACCTACTCACAAAAGCTGACTAAATATGTGACAGGCCTAAACCAGTAATAAAGTTTAAGGACCAAAATGGCCGGTTTCATTTGCATGTAGCTTTCGTAAAAATTAAAAACCACCTTTTTGACAATAAGGAATTCACCTCATTTTTTTTTATTTGAAAGTGTTTTGAATTAATGACTTGTGGATATTAAGTCTATTTTCTTCTATTGTTATACAGTGCGTCCATAAAGTAACGCATAAATTCATTATTGGCTAAATGAACAATAAAATTAGGAATTCCCAAAACAGGTCGATTTTTGATTTCAATTTACTATTGTTTCAAATCATAATCTAATATACAGGGTGAACCACTTTCGTGTAATGATGTCATCACCATTTTTTTCAAATGGAACCCCCCCTCTTTTTTCAATTTCCAAATTGCCTTTGCTGAGCTGATTCTAAAAATGTATAATATGTTGCTTCAAATTGGTACAGGGTGGGCAAAAATGCAAAAAAAAATATGAAAATTGTTTATGGAAAGTAATACGTTACTGAATGTAATAAACAAATTAAATGGAATTATGTAGTTATGCAATTAATGTGATACACTTCCAAAAACAAACAAACGAACGAAAATTTACAATAAATGTTCAAATTGTTCTCCATTGACCGTTAGACAATGACTGAACCGGGCATTACTTTCGTCTCTAACATTCTGTAGCATAGCGGGTGTTATGCTCTGTATTTCTTGTCTGATTCGGTCTTGTAGTTGAGGGATATTTCCAGGTCTGTTGAAGTAGACTTTAGATTTTAAATAACCCCATAAAAAGAAGTCTAATGGGTTCAGATCAGGTGATCTAGCAGGCCATTCCACTGGTCCCCTTCTTCCTATCCACCTTTGTGGAAAAGTTGTGTTTAAAAAATTGCGCACAGCTACTGCGTAATGTGGCGGTGCGCCATCCTGTTGAAACCAGATTCTGCGGTCTACATTAGTGGGTATTTGAATATCAGGAAAAAGCTGGATCAGATCAGGAATTAATGTATTTTGTAGGAAATCCAGATATAATGCTCCTGTTAAGTTTTCATCGAAAAAATATGGACCAATAATTGTATTTCTCACAATACCAGCCCATACGTTAGTTTTTTGTGGTCTTTGCGTATGGTACTCTTGCATCCAGTGTGGATTTTCATCAGACCAATAACGGGTGTTTTGCCGGTTAACATGACCGTTCAAATAAAACGTTGCCTCGTCCGAAAATAAAACGTTATCAATGAAATTGTTATTTTGGTTCATCATATACTCGCAGAATTCAGTTCTTCGGTCAAAGTCGTCTTCAGCCAATTCATGGATGAGACGTACTTTATAAGGATGGTATTTTACCTTTTTGAAAATGTTTGATACTGAAGACTTTCCAATACCAAAATCCCTAGATAATCCTCGCACTGTACAGTGTGGATTTTCTACAGCCGACAAAATTATGTCTTGTTGAATATTTTCATCAATTTTTGGTCTACCTTGCCTTGCTGCATCCCTCACATGTCCTAATTCTCTGTATTTTCGCTCTATTCTACTTACCGTAGATTGTGAAATAGGTTCACGATCTGGGTGCATTTCATGGAATAATCGGCATACCTCTTGTTGAGTCCGCATCTTATCGCCAATACCAATCATCATTAATATTTCAATCCTGTCACTTTCGGTTAAAGGCATTTTGTAAAAAAAGTTCACGAACGTACCTTCTCTACAGCGTTAACAATACGAAACTGTGCTTCAATGTTTTTGACAGTGTTGTCAAATAAAAAAACTGGTATGTCAAATAAAAAAAACTGGTAAAAGATAATGCCAAACAAAAAGATTTTTATAGTCCAGGGGCTTGGATCACTAATAAAAGCTGTAAGATACAATTATTAAGAATAATGCTGTATGTTCTTGATAGTTTATCAAAGTAGTTGTAATAACAATACGTAATTTCATTTAATGTGTTTATTACGTTTATTCGTTATTTTCATTACTTTGTAAGTAAATTTTTGCATTTTTGCCCACCCTGTACCAATTTGAAGCAACATATTATACATTTTTAGAATCAGCTCAGCAAAGGCAATTTGGAAATTGAAAAAAGAGGGGGGGTTCCATTTGAAAAAAATGGTGATGACATCATTACACGAAAGTGGTTCACCCTGTATATTAGATTATGATTTGAAACAATAGTAAATTGAAATCAAAAATCGACCTGTTTTGGGAATTCCTAATTTTATTGTTCATTTAGCCAATAATGAATTTATGCGTTACTTTATGGACGCACTGTATATGTTAGGGTTTCTAATTAATAAAGATCTATCTATCATAGGCCATTCATTTATGGAGAAATATAAATTTAAAAAAATGTTGATACTTGGATCCTTAAACAAATGTACATTTTCCTAACCCTTTCATTGCGGGAAACGACTTTATTCGAACTCCTTGTATAAATTAGTAAAAGTCATACATTATTTTTAAATTAGATATTTTATTTTAAAAATAAATTTAAAAACCGTCTTCAAAATTATACAGATGCCATAACCAAATATTGACCTAATTTATAGGGGACCACCTTACTAACAAAAAATAATCATAGAAATCGGACGTGTTAAAGAATTATCGCTTAACATACATAAAAAAAATATTCCGACGACCTAAATTAGTTTTTAATATTGGTAAATTTTCCATAGTGAGGCGTAAAAAAATATATTCTACAATTCTAGTGGATTATCTGTATCACACAAACCATTATTGAGTAACTGGGTTAAAAGAAAAGGATATAATGGCCAAGGCAATAAAAAAATAAAATATTTATTAAAGTGAGATTACTATGTAAGAACTTAAATTATTTTGGCACAAAAAATACGTGTTTTTTTAACAACGATTATGTATTAATAGCCATTACGTGAGAGTTGCATACACTATTTTTTCTACGACTAAGAAACTATTTCATTTCAAGAACATTGCTTTGTTTTTTTAATACTTTTTTATGCAAAACAATAAAAAATAATGTATGAAATAAAAATTAGTTCTTCGACTTAATTTTTATTCCTACACAATAACCAATATAATGACTACATGTTTCGCCATTTCATTAATTTCAGGTGAAGTGCATGAAAACTCTTCGTCGACATTTTTTTAAAAATAAGTGAGAGGTACCCATCTACCTTTTTGATTCACGCAAAAGATTGAAACTGTCATAAAACACGAATTTATTAGAAACTGTGAAACATTCTATAGAAAATATTGGGTCTGCCTACTTGGTTATTTAAAAATCTAGATTTCTATTGGTCAATTTTTCAGTTTCATAATGAAAACCAGTGTTATAATGAGTATCATTATGAAATTGAAAATTAGCAACTTATAGTATAGGAGCAGAAAAATATATTAATGTAAAAACAGAGGTATGTTGTGTGTGGTATTTCAGCAAAATTAGTGAATATATTATGTGGTGATACTAGTAGTAGAACCTAAATAAGTTAAAAAATTGAGTATTACATTATTATTAAACTATACTAAAAGGAACAATACATGTATTGGAAATATTAAAAAGTTCCAAATAGATATGAGATAATCAGATTTAATTTCAATAACTATAAAATTGAAAGTTTAACAAAATTGCCACGTATTTAAATTAACAAAAAATAATAGTAACCTGGTGACCAAATATGAACTATGATTGGTGGATTTCATATCTGTGCAGTGGTCTTACTGAGTAGTATGGATATGCATTATATTCGTTTAGTTTTAGTAGAACGCAATGGACTTCTTTTTCGTTCAGTAGTCAGTAGAATAGATAATGTCCATGTGGGTGTAGTAAAAATATATAATATATTTATATGTAGGTGTAGAAAAAGTAACTTTGTACTTTGGAGCGCAAAATAGGTAGTCACCAGCAAAGAACCTAAAATTAAGCCATAGGCCATGGTCTATGTTATGCCAATTTTTCATTTTATTAATGCCATCGACTTGAATAAAAAATACCTTATAATGCTATTACCTTAAATCCATCAAATACAATCCGATTACGTCAGGAGATAATGTTTTAGGGTTCCGTACCCCAAGGTTAACCAACGGGACCCTATTACTAAGCCTCCGCTCTCCATCCGTCTCTCTGTCAGCGGGCTGTATCTTGAAATTTTTACAGAATGTATATTTTTGTCAACAAATAAAAAAAATAAATTAAAAATTAAAGGGGGCACTTCTTACAGAAACGTGCTTTTTTTGGTCCATCTATTTAAAAAGTACCTACATAGTCTTAAATCTTGAATGGAGGTGCGGAACCCTTCATGCGCGAGTCCGACTCGCACTTGGCCGGTTTTACTGTTTTTCAATAGTAATCAACTGACATTTATTTCGTTAACGTTTTTGTAAAGCATAGCCATGTATTAAAAATCAATTAATTTGCCTTTATCATAAACACTAAAAATATAATTAATATATAGGTACTTTATCCAAGGATGTCAATCACCGCAATTATTATCAATTAGTGAGTAATAATCGAATTATAATTGTTTATTCAGGATGTTATTTTATAAAAAAAATCGATAAAAAGTGATTCAATAAACTTTATCACCAATAAATATAAGTTTCTATGTTTAAAATTTATTTTGGCATGACTTATTTACAAAAAAAAAATCAATTTTGGTCAATATTTACGAAATAGACAAAGAAATAAAAACGTAGTCAATAAAAATGCACTACCGGAAGATTAATAAGGAACAAAAAGCAATATTTGCGTTTTTGGTTTGTGTCTTACATCGGATCCATAGTTTTGGTTTCACATAGACGGTCTTGGCCTTGGTCTTGCTACAAGACGTCTGCGGACCAAGACAACGGAATTTCTAAATAATCTAACTCAGTACTGTTTTGAAATTGTCATTTTAATTGAGACCTGGCTGGTTCCTTCTGTTTTCAATAATGAACTTTTCCCTGATAGTTATAATTAGACCCAAAAAGTAGTTAAATATGCGCATATATATATATATATATATATATATATATATATATATATATATATATATATATATATATATATATATATATATATGCCGCAAAATACTTTAATATATGCGTAAAAAATTGAAAAATATGCAGAGCATATGCAATAAGAGTAATTTGTTATTTGATCGAAATAGTTTATTAATATTTATTATTTGTTTTATTTTACAATACCTAATATAATACTTAATAATTATTTAATTATTAACTAATTTTATTTACAAATCAACATTATTATAAAACGAATGAACAATTAGATGTTTTTCTAAATTATCTATATTAAATGATTGTCTCCTATCAGTAAGTATGTACTTGTACAAAGAAAAACTCCTTTCGACATCTACAGAAGTAATAGGTGCAAACTTAAATTTTCCTAAAATATCTGGATGAATAGTATTATTATCTTCAAAGTTACCAGAATAAATATTAGCAAGGTTTCTTATAACAATAAATCCTTCATTTTTTAAAATTACATTTGAAAATTTATGAAAAATCGTCTTTCCAATATCGCCCTGGACATTTTTACACTCTGATTCAAACGTCTTAATTAAATTTACGGAAGTCATCAAAGGTAATTTTTTTGTTCTAAATCTAATGTAATTTTGGGTACAAATGCATAATTTTTCAAAAACACTAATTGCTTTGGATTTTGAAACTTCTTTGTATTAGATATTCCCTTAGATGAATCATCAAAATCAAATATGATTTCTTTAATTTTTTCATAATTATCTGCGTAAAAAAAGGCAGCTTTAAGCCAGGTACCCCACCAAGTAATCACAGGTTCCGGTAGCATCTGTAATTCAGAAAATTTTTCTTTGTACAATTGAGTTCTTAAAGGAGCTTTAAGAAATATTCTTTTTACATTACTAATTAAATCATTTATTAAAGGAAAGTTAGACCTAATTTCTTCTGCAACTCTGTTAAGGCCATGAGCCAAACATGTAACATGGATTAAGTTTTCATAAAACATTTTTAAATTTTGTGCGGCTTTTACCATGTACGGGGCAGCATCGGATAACAGCAATAAACATTTTTCTGTTGGAACGGCTTCCGGAAGAAAAAAGGAAGACAATACTATCATTAAATGGGCTATATATCGACCACAAGAGTCTGTTGTTTTATCCACAATAATGTAGAAATGGTTTCCAACGGCAATCTCACGAATTTTTTTACGAGTCTCAATGTACAAACTGTCAACACCACGTTTGCGTAATATACTTTGCTTTGGAATATTAAATTTACAGTATTTTTGCAAAAATGATCGGAGATTTGGATTATTTAATCGTATTAAAGGGATATTCGAAGTCACTAAAGCTGCATAAATCTTCATTAAAAATAGCTTGTTCACTTCTAGACGATGCAGATTCTAAATATTGTTTCAAGGGAAGTTAACTTTGTCTGCGAGTGTCTTTAGATTTTTGCATTGCTATATGTGAAGGTGTTTTCGCGTGTTGGTCGATTTGAAACTTTTTTTTTACATGGAATCTAAAACAAATAAATTCCTGTAGATGTTGAAGTTTTAATTAAATTAAATAAATGCGTACGTTGTAACGTTGCCCTACTTTTTTTTAACTGTGAGTTGAAATAATATTTTACTATCGTTTGATTTACCATTGTGAAAGGTCAAAATAAAATATAAAATAAAAAAGTACTTACAATTTTAGAACATGTTTTACAAAACACCTGGTTATCACCTTCTACAACAAAATCTGAATAAGATTTTACCCACGATCAATTAATTTTGCCATTTTTCCCACTGGTTAATACAACACAACAATAAAGACTGAAATGAAGTTAAAAGTAAACTGAGTCATTTAGAAATTTGAAGATATTAATACAACTATCTGAAAGGATATTTAGCAAAATTTGTTGGTTTAAGGAGGGTGTTTATAATTTAATCCTCTCAAGTATAGTCCATCCAAACAATAAGTCAACTATAAAGGAATACCGCAAACGCAAAAAAAGTTCGGCACCTATTTGAATAATTCAAAAAAAAATTGGTATAGGGAACGGGTTGCTTGTCGGAAGTCAGCTAAACTAATTCTTTGATAGACCGCCCATAGACGGACTGTTGTTTCTTTCGATTTGAAGATTTAAAATAGTTATTTTTTATATACATATATACCTAATTAGAATAAAATAAGTAGGATTTATAACTGATGTTTTCCTTCAACGATTTTAGTGTTTTTGATAAAATTTTGCATTTTTTCTCCAAGAAGCGTGCATAGCTTTGTCGGTATACTGCCTCTGTAAGTATATTGTTTTTGGCGGTGTATCGTCTTTGACGGCTATTGCCTTTGTCGGCTATTGCCTTCGTCGGCATATTGTCTTTGTCCATTTAAAGAGCCGAACCAATGCCGAAAAGGAAAATGAAACGTATTTGAATAAAAATAATTATTTTTACTTTCAGTGGAGTTTTGTTCATCTTAGTGACCTGTTGAGTTTTATACGGAAAACAGCTCCTGCATCGTACTTTTTAAAATTTTATAGAATATTAGTTTCTGTTTTATTAGTGTTTAGTTTCGTTTTATCAATAATCAGTTTGTGTTTTGGAGGTTATACAGGGTGTCCTTTAAAATGTGTCCCAAAATTCTCAGGCAGATTTCTTAACCAAAAAATGGAAAAAAAGTTCTTATAGACCTATGTCCTAAAGTGCCCCCTAAGCGAGCAACAGCCTCTCGAAATCATTTTTTTTATTTTGATTTTTTGAATTTTCTTAAAAATGGAAACAAATAAAAAAACCAAATTTTGGCTGTTAAATATAATCAATAATAGTGACCTTTTGACACCTTCAAAAAGAAATTATTTCGTCAGCGGTGTACTTGGGAATTTTTTGAAAATTTTGATTATTCATAACTTTTTTGTGTTTTTGGTAATGACTTATCCATATTTTTTTTTACATTCTACATTGAAAACTACGTCAAAAAGGAATACTTGTTTGATCTCGATTGGAGCAGCCGTTTCCGAGAAAACATCATCCAAAGATATTCGTCCACTTTAGCTTAATTTTCAATTTTCCTAAATTACCTCGGTGAATCTCGTAAATAAAAATAACTTTTTTAGCTCTCTCTAAATAATTGTAGTTCAAATGTCGTGGTGGGACTATTTTTATTTAATAATAAGAAACGGTTTAAAAAAATATTTATTCTAAAAAAACAAATCAAAAAAAATTAAAGCAGATGCTCAATGTGGCGACCATTGGTTTCCACACACAAGCGCAACCGTCGCATCATAGACTGTCTTACACGAAAAAATACTTCAGGATTATTCCTAAGAACTTCGCAATGATGAAAAACTCGTTCTTCCAATTCTTCAACTGTTTTAACAGGACTGGAATAAACCAATGATTTTAAATAACCCCAAACAAAAAAATCCATTGGATTTAGATCTGGTGAACGAGGTGGCCAGTTAACAGGACAACCTCTGCCAATTACTCTACCCTCAAATCTTTCGTTAAGGTGCTGTCTAGCTTCAAGACTGTAATGTGGTGGAGCTCCATCATGCATAAACCACATGTTATGTCTGATTTGAATCGGAATATTATCAAGAAGCTCATGTAAGTTATTTTCCAAAAAAAGCCTGTATGCTGCTCCATTTAACCTATTCGGCAAAATAAATGGTCCAATAAGGTAATTATCAATAACTCCAGCCCAGACGTTTATTGAAAATTTATCCTGGTGGTGACGTTCAACAACCGCGTGAGGGTTATCTTCAGCCCATTCATGCATATTTCGAAAATTTATTATACCATCTCTAGTGAAACCAGCTTCATCAGTAAATAGCACTTTATTAAGAAACATTGCATCTTGATTACATCTTCCAAGAAACCATTCAGAAAAGATAACTCGCGGCTCATAATCAGTAGCTTTAAGTGCCTGAACTTTTTGAATGTGGTAAGGGTACAATTGTTGTTCACGCAAAACTTTCCATACCGTGTTACGTCCGACTCCCACTTCTGAAATTAAATGAGAGAATCTGTGTAGTGAATAGTTAAGAAAGAGAATCCATTGATTTGGGAAATCAGATTTTTTCTGCATAACGCAACTCTTTTCGATACGAAAAGTCGTGAAATGTAAGAGAAGCAATAACAAGTAAAAAAACTAGTTTTATACGATAAGGTACGGGGTAGCTAAAATAATAAATAAGTAATTACTTACCATTTGCTATTTTTCTGGTACTTGTCGATGGGGTTTCAGCTACCCTATCCAAAATTGCTTCTTTCAAAGCAGGAGTTCTCACATAATTTTGTCTTCCACTGTTACTAGAGTTTTTCTTAAATGTACCAGTTTCCCGAAGTCTATCGTCAATTCTAGAAAACGTCTTAGCGCATGGAAGATGCCTATTTGGAAAGCGCTCCTGATAAAGTCTGCGAGCTTCATTGGCATTTCCAGAAGCGAGTCCAAAACATAAGTGCATGTCCGTCATTTCGCCGAATGTGTAATCATTATTGTAGTTATTGTGAGCCATTTTAAACAAAATAATAACAATACAACGAATCGCACCAGAACACTTTTAGAAATAATGTTTAACTGAAGAAACATTTTTATCAGTGAGCGAAAAAAATTATCCATGAAACAAAAAAACGCCAAAAAAATACATATTTTTACTTTTTTATTCTAAACAGCTAAATACAAACCTTATGGTCTTCATAATAAATAAATGGGAACTAAATTTTTAAATTTTATTTAGAGAGCTAAAAATAGTATACAGGGTGATTGATTAGTGTGAGGAAGCTCTGTAGATCTGTTATAATAAAAGTAGGCAGCTTTAAGCTTCACATTTTAAAATTAGTTACGATGTGACAGGGTGTTTCATAAGGCCGTGCCAAATCAAAGTTATGTTTTTTAAATGGAACACCCTGTATATTTTTATATTTTTAGAATCTGCTCGATAATCTGATTTCAATGATATATCACACTTGTTATCTAATATGAATAGTAAAGGATCTACAGCTACTCAAAAATCACATTTTTTCAAATTCAGGTGGCTGTTGTAGCCAAACAGTTGGAAATCGAGGAAAACGGCTTACAGTACCTATCCTAACTTTTTAAGGTCTATTCAGTGACATAAAATACATATTATTTGATACAGGGTGATCAAAAATCCAAAATCACATCCGATTTTTGATCACCCTGTATCAACTAATATTTTTTGCCACTGAATAGACCTTCAAAAGTAAGGATAGGGACATGTAAGCCGTGTTCCTCGATTTCCAACTTTTTGGCTACAACAGCCAAAATTGAAAATTAACCTAAACTGCACGAATATCTTTGGATGATGTTTTCTCGGAAACGGCTGCTCCAATCGAGATCAAACATGTATTCCTTTTTGACGTAGTTTTCAATGTAGAATGTAAAAAAAAATATGGATAAGTCATTACCAAAAACACAAAAAAGTTATGAATAATCAAAATTTTCAAAAAATTCCCAAGTACACCCCTGACGAAATAATTTCTTTTTGAAGGTGTCAAAAGGTCACTATTATTGATCATATTTAACAGCCAAAATTTGGTTCTTTTATTTGTTTCCATTTTTAAGAAAATTCAAAAAATCAAAATAAAAAAAATGATTTCGAGAGGCTGTTGCTCGCTTAGGGGGCACTTTAGGACATAGGTCTATAGGAACTTTTTTTCCATTTTTTGGTTAAGGAATCTGCCTGAGAATTTTGAGACACATTTTAAAGGACACCCTGTATAGTAATTTTAATAAACGAATAATAATTTTTGTGTATGTGTTATTAACTATGTGGAGACCGTGGGATAGTATTCCGAGCACCAGTACATCAAACAGTGATGGAGAAACTAATGCAGTGCCTACGCAAATAAAAAATAAACTCTTTTTAAATGAACAGTCCCAGCAAATTTGTTTAAATGTTTATAAAAATTTGTTAAAACGTGGATATATCGAAAACACTTCTACCGTGCAAGAAGCAGCGTTTCTTACTGGTATATCGGTTTATAAAATTAACCAAATTAAAAAAATGGGATTTCCAGCAGAAAAGTCCGTGAAGACAAAGGTGTGCAAAAAAATTAGATCCATCCATGACCAAATCCATTGTGAATACAGTGTATGAACTTTATAAACAAAATACCATTCCCACTCTTGATATTATACATAGACGCTTAAGTGAAACTTATTTCGATGCAAATATAAAAAAGTCTACATTGTATAATTGGCTGAAAAAAAAATCGGTTTTAAATACAAAACGATAGATAAAAGAAGCGCAGTGATGGAAACAAGACGAATAGTAAACTGGAGAAATTCTTATTTACAGAAAATTCGTGAATATAAAAATGAAAGCAGGCCAACTTATTTTCTGGATGAAACGTGGTATGATTCGCATGATACTACAAAAAAGGGCTGGACAAACGATAATAAATATTGCCAAGCCTTAGGTATCCCTCCAAATAAAGGCACTCGACTGATAATATTAAACTGTGGCTCAGAGGACGGTTGGGTTGACAATGCCTTACTATTAATTGGAAAAAAAATTGATAGCTGCCAGATTGATTACCATTCAAATATGAATTTCGATATTTTTGAAGAATGGTTTACGAATTCACGGTTGCCTAATTTAAAGCCAAAAAGTGTAATAGTTATGGACAATGCTTCATATCACTCCAGGCTTAAGGAAAAAATACCTAATAAGAAAGATGAAATTCAAGAATTTTTAATGAATCACGATTTGTATTTTGATGAAAAATATAAAAAAGATGAACTTTTGGAAGTCCTAAAAACTAAAAATTTTGAAAAAAAGTATATAGTTGATGAAATTGCAGCTGAAAGAGGTTATACAGTTTTAAGGTTACCACCATATTTTTGTATTTTCAATCCTATAGAGTTACTCTGGAGCCAATTGAAACAAAATATTCGGAGAAAAAATATATTTCCCAAATTTGAAAACAATGAGAAAATCTGAGTTAAATCAGCAATATGTAAGTCACATTTTATTTTATAAGTCGGTCTATGTTTAGGTTATTTCTACATTTACTTTGTAATTTTAATTTTAAAATATTTTTTATAACTAAATTATTAAAATGTTGACGTTCGTATTCGTTTACTAATCGAGAAGTCACTTGGGAAGTAACCCAACCAGTAGAGATATGTTTGCAATATAACCAATTAAGTCAATTATTTCCTACCTATTTATATCTATAAGAAGGTAGGTATGTCATGCAGAATTGATATAAAATAAGAAACCTTTATTTCGAAAGAATTGGAAATGCATTAATTAAAATATTTATTCCAGAGTCGGCATTTTATTTTTCTGAAAAAAATTATATACCGACAGTCGATAATTTCAATAGACACTTTGCATTTGGTATATATTTAAATAATTTTTTAATTTTGTACCACATACTTGGAACGCAGTACCTATATTTCTACTTGTAGGTATATTGTTCATAATCGAATCCTCAAATTGATTGATTATTAATCTATTTTTCGCTTTGTAAAATTATTTATTACATCTATTTTATATAATAAATCGTAGAAATTGAAATATATGGTAATAATTAATGTTTAAAATACTCCAACCAATTAAATTAAATAATAAACTGACTTAACGATGCGACGACACTGGCTTCTTCTTACTTTGCGGATACTTTTGACTACAATGCCGCACGACACGATATTCCAGTCTGTCTACACAGGTTATCAGTTCATTTCAGCGACGTAGAGAGAAATAATAAACTGGACTACTATATTCCAATTCGGAGTTGAGTTAATAATTTTTAGTATTAAAATAAGTGTATTACTATCGTCCAGGGGCATAATAATGACATACTCCTGGTAGAGACTCCTTTTTAGATGTATTGATACATAATATTTAGTGAATTTTTTTTTGAAGCATCTTCAAACGGAAGCCGAACTTTTTTCCATTATCGGTATTTCTTTGTAGTTGACTTATTGTTTGTATGGACTATACCTACACCATTAACCATAATTTATTACAGGGAAAAGTTAATCCTTCAAAATTTTAGGAAATCGACCTGTAAAGGCATTTCCCAAAATATTATTTTGGTCCAAAACTCGTAATTTTAATATGTGCAGCAAATTAGTACGTCAGATATATGCCAAAATATTAACAAAATGTCAATATATGCATTCAAAATCAAAAATTGTATATATATGCAACATATGCAAAATATGGCGTTTTGCATATATTCCTAGCTCTAGTTATAATACTTTATAACTATGATTCCTATTATTGATTGGAGTGTCTAAATCAAAAGGAATAATAGGCATTTTTAACACCAAGGCTCAGATATTTTCACTCTATTGACGACATATTTGATATTCCTTAACCAAGTCAGAAATTTGTAAATAAAATAAAATTTATTCATTTATAGATATATAAAGGATAATGCAGAATCATAAACAAATTAAAATCAACTTGCACTTATTACATGTTTACGGTTAGTATTCAATATTAATTACTAACCACTTATTATCGTTATTATCGCATTACGTAAAAGTAGACGTATTACTGTTTTTTTAATTATACCATGTAAAGCACAATGGCGTACTACATACAGCTAAAAAATGTAATTAACCTTTTTTAAATAAAAACACAGTATTTTAAAATACGTTGGAATTTCTCTTTAAGTCATTAGGTCTAAAATAAGTAGTTTAAAATCGCCCATTTCTAACTTTATCCTTTACTCTAGACCTCTATAGTTTTTCAATTAGCTCTTTAAAAGGAATACCAGAATACTATAAAATTCAGGGTAGAGTGATCTATTTGATAAAAGAGTAAGTTTTTGTATCCTTTTACTGGAGGAAAAAGGAATGGTATCAACGGTGCCATTTATACGAATCGCGTTGAAACGTTGGCCAGGCCGTGTAGGCTGACATCGCTGCTTGCCACAGTGTAGTTTTCACCCGCACTTGTGGCAAGGAATATAGCAAGATGTTCGATGGCCAATGCTGTACATTAAAATTATAATATATAGTAATACAGAATTCCAAATCAATTGAAATAATAAATATTCTGACTTATCTGTCAAAAGAAAAGGTTTATTTCAGTAAAAACAATAGAAACATGATTAAATCTAAACAAAACTTTTTATTAGGCCGACCAGATCTATTACAATTTGTATTTTAACTACAAATAAGCATTGAAGAATGAGGTATAAATAAAATGTCTACCTCATGAACCTGTACTGCACTCCTTTCTTTTCTAGACTATAATGTGCGTAAGTCAATACAGAGTGTTGCAAGTTGCAAGACCACTCAGCTCAATTTTGGTGTTGGTTTTGCACCGCCGAGTTGATCTTGCATTGTCACTCTTGGTAGTGGTTTCTTGCAAGACCAAATCTATAAGACAAAGATCAGTCTTTCACCATCACTAATTATAAGAATATATAAAAGCGGGGAAGTATGGATGAGGTTAGCTACAATAAATATGTAAAAAAAAAGGAAGAGAAGAATAAACAAGAAGCAAAAGAAGAAGAATTATAATACAAATAAATCAAGAAAATTTCCAGAAAGTAATAAAATATTACCGAACAATACATGATAATATTTAAACTGGCTAAATTAATCAAAACAAAAATAATTAAAAAATATTTAAAATATCTTATTAAATTTTAATTATTGTGTAATTAGCTGCTGATAAAAACTGTTGCTATTTGAGTATTTATTTCAAAATTAATTTAATTAAACGTAAATATTTACTACTACTTGAAAGATCAAGAACCTTCGGTTAACATTGTATTGAAATTATTCTATAAATTTTCTTTTTCGAATTTTTTTATATTGTTTAATCAACACTTAATTGATAATATTATTTTTCTAGGTTAAATCGTATGTCCAAGAAAATATCAAGCTCTGCGAACCGGACAAAATCCACATTTGCGATGGCACTGATTACGAAAATCAAAAACTCATCGATCAGATGTTGGAACAAGGAACAATTACTGCTTTATCCAAATACGAAAACTGGTAAGTTAATTTAAATAATTAACGGCATACCATAAGACAATATTAGGTTAGGTTAGGTTGCGATAAGTTTAAAATGAGTGGGATGATCTCATAGTCTTTCACTCTGACTCAGATGGATCTATTGTAGCTCATGTCTAGATTAGAGCTTAAATTTTGAAGAAGTTGGGCATTATTTGTTTTTGTCCACCGCGACCTTTTCAGATCTATTGTAAGGCTCCGTTATTAGAGTATGTCGTCTAGCTTGGTCTTTTTTTTTAGTCTAAGGGCCGATCTTTTCACTTCTGAGTAAAGTTACATGTAAGTTTATTTGACAGATTAACTAACAATGGCCCTATAGTTTAATGAGCAAGTAGTTACTTTTAACTTTACTAAGGGGTGAAAATATCGGCTCTTGGTAGCTTTGACAGTGGCGCCTGCATGTAGTTGAATGCGTTTGGCTTTTCTTCGCCTAATGTTACAAACCACAATCTAGCCAGGCCTAACCTGGCACAGAATGTGGATTGATGTTTCCTCTTCTTCACAGAACCTGCACAAAGATACTTCTATTGCTAGATTAATGACACTCATGCACCTGCTTAGGCGACAATGTCCAGTAAGAAGACTAACTGTTATCCTAATGATTTGACGTTTTTGTTCCATTAGATCTTATGTGAACTTGGCCGATGGTTCCTTGATGGACTGTGTAGCCTGTCTCAGTCTTGGAGAGTTGTTTTACCTTTCCTGAGACTATTTTTGCATCCATTGTTTGATGGGTGCCTTGCACAATGCCCTAGCTTCTCAGGCTAATTCGTCGGCCTTTTCGTTGCATTGAACTATTATTTTTAACAAAGAAATAAAAAATTCAATACAAAATGTAAATTCAGCCCTAACTAGGGCTCACTTAACTTCTAGACTGCTACCAAAGGTGAAGGTTTGTCATTTTCCCAGATCCAATGAAAATCCAACCTATTTATATTAACATTTTATTAATAACGATGAACACTTTTGAATTATTGGTAACGATTAACACTTTTAATAATGTTCGTTGCTGAGAAAATTATTTTTATTAATTTGCCCCGCTGCCTGTAGCCGGGATTCTGGTTTCTTTGTGCCCACTGAATCATTAAACTTGTTACCCGACTGACTGTCTCAACCAGTGTTACCAGAATATATTTTTGTTACGTATCAGATTTATCAAAAAAATGTACCAGTTCTAGATTCTTTAAAATATACCAGATTTTCGAATAAATTGTGATGTGGTTTGGTTCATTAAAGATCAAGATCCTAACAATATATTTTACACGTGTCAAATGGTTACATGCTGAAAGAGAAAAAGGTACTAGATTTTGCTTCGAGTGTACCAGATTATTAGAAAATGTACTAGATCTAGTACAATTGTACTAGAGTGGCCACACTGGTCTCAACAGTTCGTAAAGATAGATGCATTTACATACGTGCCAGAAACTGGTTGACCTTGAATTAGCCTCGCGGTGATGCAACTCAGTGACCGCCATTATGGTCATGTAGACATTTATTTATTTACCGCATTGAAACAGCTGTGTACCAAGTAAGTACAGGTCGCTGAATATGTTTTAAAAAATATTTGTTTTGAAACAGTTGCCCTGATAACCCCTTGTGGCCTGGCACCCAGGCTATGATCACCTTGTTTTGACTACTTAATTCTGCCAGGTCTTCTAGGCAGTCTATGCTTAGCTATCACAGATGGTAATAGTTTTGCCTAAAACGTGCTGATTAAGTATTTCTCTTACACGTTGTTGTATGGCTATTAACTCAGCTTGGAACATGTTGCATATTCTTATAGACTCGGTGAAATCGTTGTTTTCGATTTGGGTCCATAGATTCCAGCACCGGTTCCTTCCTTGGGTTTTGAACCGTCTGTATACTAGATGAGTTCAGCCTGTACGGTACGTCACTGTTTTATGGATTCTCGGAATGTTATTTGAATTTGAAAGTTTCTTTCGAATTTGTATGTGTTTATGACTCCCAGAATTGTATCTTTTTTTACTTGCTGATATAGCCTTGTATGTTGTTAACTTATTGGGTGTTGACCCTGCATTAGCCTGGTTTCTTCTTTTATGAATATGTACAGTGGCGTGGGATTTATTTCTAACTTAGTTTACAGTACAAGATACACATTTTGATGATGGCAGCGGTTGAATTAAGTGAGACTTGTATAAAATGGGTGGACTTCAGTCAGGTGAATCCGAAGATATGGAATCTAGTTATTTTCAAAGAAGACTAGGTACATAAAATCTGCTTTAAAGATTTGTCTTCCACACTGCAGAATCGACAGTCCGACATTTGTTTCAGGCCTATCTTTCTCATGTGGTATCTAGGCGACAATATTCCCATAAGAATACACATAACTTCTCGAATTATGGAAGGGTTGGGTATAAACACCTTCGAATGAGTTCCCTGGGGAATGTCTTCAGTTCATGAGTGTTACATCCTATGTCCACTTTAAGATAATTCCTTTGGCAATGCTCTTTGCAATGCCCAGGAATGTTTCTGGTCCTATGAACACAAATTCGATGAGCAAGTCAACTTTTTCACTGCCCTTGACATCGCTATATCCCTGAATCCAGTAACTTTGTTTCGGGCACCGAGACACTCAAGCGTATTTATGCAATTCAAAACTATATTTGAATCAACTTGATTGGATCACAGAGCCTTGAGAGCTGCCTGGATATTGGTTCATTATAATCTTGTTAGTTAAAAAAAAAATAATCAACTCCTCGCATTCTAATTCTACAGCAATAATTTCTGCTTGGAAGATCCTGACTAGAGCGCTTGGGTTTATTGATATGTCGACACTGGGCTTCTGGACGAAGACTCCAGTTCCTACTCCTTTTTAAGTTTTGGAGTCGTATATGGTCTGCCTGGAAGAGTATTTTATTCCCCTTTCACCATTATCTCTCTCTGGAATAAGGATACTTTTCTATGCGCTGTCAGGGAACTAGTAAATCTGAGACCGTGTCGAAGATGTGGTGGTTATTAATTTTACTTATCAGCACCGTTTTGTCCAATCGCAGATCTTATTGCATTGACTACCCACTATTAGAAGTCAACAGGAGTCTATAGGAGACCATCCTGGCCTCCCTTTCCAGCAAAATATGGAGAGCTAGATCCAGTGTGATCTTCATTATTCCCGTCAGTGGGGTTGAAATTTACCCAGTGATGGCGACATACGCAAGCCGCAAGATTCAGTCAGTTTTGCTCTGGCTGTCTGTTGGAGGCCCTTGTCCCACTTAACGACTAAGGGTGAGATTACAGAACGTCTGCAGCTTTGCATCTGCAACTTTGCAAATATGGCGGACTTACAAATGTAAGTATTCCAAAAAATATCTGCAAATTCGCAATATTTATTGTGGTTTATTACCCCCAACAACACTAAACCCAAATTTGGAATACGAAAACTTGATACTTGCATGTGTAAGTCAGTCATATTTGCAGATTTTCAAAGTTACCGCCATATTTGCAGATCTGCAAAGTTGCAGACGTTCTGTAATCTCACCCTAAGTAAGCATGGGTTTTACTACGGTTGGGTAAATTCAGTAGATCAGTTGGGGACTGATCTACCATGCTTTGCCGCATATCCTTCTGAGACTCCAGAGGGATAATCTGGCTTTTCTGATGTTTTTTTTCCACTGGGGGTTACAAGTGAGTTTTTTGGTTAGGATAATCACTTCTGTGAAAAAAAAACACAATTGCAAGTACGCATGTACTTAAATGGATACCTTACGTAAAATAGTGAGATAAGAAATGTCAATGCCGGTATAATAATATAATTTTACATGAAAGAGATGGTAAAATGATTCGCATAGTATTCCAGGTAGGTACATTCAACAAACGCTGAAATTAATATCAAAAATACACCAGACAAATAAATTTATTGACAGCTTTAATAGGTCACAATAAGTGAAACAGACTGTGAGGTTTATACATTAAATACACACTATTTCTTGATAACCTCTGGTTTTAAAATCTTATATTATTAAATTCCTTTTTGTAAAATTTTTCCAGTGTTTCTATCAATAATTTATGGATCTTATTCAATACTGGTTTATCTAGAATATGTGGAAATCTTTTGTGGGTTCGTAAATAACTAAATCAGGTTTAAGATAAATATATAATTGAAGGACTTGGCTTAATAAGTATACATGTCACATTGTAAGTTTTGAGAAAATGGAGTTTTAAATTTGTTTTAAATCTGTCAAACACAAATAAAAAAAAATTATATATAAATATAACTAAAAATAGTGCTTCTAATTCGAAATAGAGGTGAAATAATTTCTGTGTGGCTAGTATCCTTATTAATAGATGTTTTGAACTAATACAGTCACTTCACGACAAATTGTGGCTTGCATCCATTTTACAACAAGGGCTGTAATTGTGACATTATAACAAATATCTAATGTTCAACGAAAATTATTTTGAGAATATTTTTCCGTGGCACGTGGCGCAGTTTCTGCCAGTTGGTTGATTTAATTGTTTATATGTATTGTCATTTCAGTAGCTTATCTGCAAAACTATAGTCCTTTCCACTCAATAGTAGGAGATAAATACTTTATTTACAAGTTATAATAGTTATAAATTAAATTTTATTTTTGGTTAGAAAGTTCATTTAAATCTGGTTCAATATGTAACCACATTTTTAACTAAAAAGAAATTACTTTTAGTATTATTCAAAAAGATAATTTGGGCGTATTTTGTCTAAAAAATATGAACTTGTTTAGGTTTGTATAAACTTTTTTTTAATAATGACATTAGATAAAACCAAAAGGCCAGACTATTGTAGTAATCCGTAATTCTTTAATTGTTTTATCCATTGTTACATGATTTCATTATTATTATTATATTTTAACTTACAGCTATCAAAATACCTGAGTTTGTAATCAATTATATAAATATCAATTTTTTTTTAATTATATGTATTTTTGTTTAGTTTGCTTCTATTTTTTTTTGTTTTTTGTATTTTTTGTTTGTTTTGTATTATTTTTTGTTTTTTCCCTTCTTTTTTGTTTTATCATTTACTTTATATACAGGGTGTTATTGAAATACACGTACATATTAAAATGGGGAATAGTATGTAATGACCAAAAACGATTGGCACCAATTTTAACTTCAAATTCTAAAATTTAAATATTGGGGAAAAGTCCCCTTTTCCGACCTACTAGTTTCCATATTTAAAGAAGTAAAATAAATCGAAATTGAACTTACCCATAGAAATTGCACTGTTGCCGTAGCAAAACCAATTAATTCAAAATAAAGTTTATTACAGTAATTGTTCAAAATGCCGTCCATTATTATTTACACACACTTGCAATCGTCTTTCCAAAGAACTTTGAACATTAGAAATTAGTCTTGGATTTTGTCGTAGTTCCTCGGCTACCGCATTAACTTTGTTGGTTAATTGTTCAACACTATTAATAGGTTCATTATAAACCAGTTGTTTCATGTGACCCCACAAAAAGAAATCGCATGGATTTAAGTCCGGAGATCTCGGAGGCCACTTAGTAGGTCCATTTCTGCCTATCCACTTTTGAGGAAATCTAATGTTCAAAAACTGCCGTACGTTTAAATCAAAGTGAGGAGGAGCGCCATCTAGTAGGTACCACATCCGTTGCCTTAATTGTAACGGTATCTCTTCTAGGAGTACTGGCAAAATATCTTCCAAAAAGTGGAGATATCCTGGCCCATTTAATCTGTTCGGGAGAACATAAGGCCCGATTAAATACTGATCTATTATGCCAGCCCAAACATTTATTGAAAATTTTCTTTGATGCCCAGTTTCCCTAATGGCGTGAGGATTTTCATCACTCCAAATATGCGTATTGTGCATATTGAACACGCCATCACGAGTGAATGAAGCCTCGTCAGTATACAATAATATTTTTAGAAAATCAGGAATATCAACACATTTTTGAATCATCCATTCACAAAACTCCACTCTCTTTTCTTCATCACCTGGATATAAGGCCTGGACTTTTTGGATGTGATAAGGATGTAAACCTTGTTCTTTAAGTGTCCGCCACACAACAAATGAGGACACTCCAATTTCAAGACCTAGTCTTCTACAACTTAATTGAGGCCGGTTTTCAACAGCTTCCAATATTTCTTCTTCGGCCGCCAATGTTCTTTGTGTTCTTGTTCTCCCTCGATCTGCATTGACACTCTCAAATTTTCCATGGTCTCTTAGATGCTGAACAGTTGAAATAAACGTACGACAGTCCGGAATTCTCCGATTTGGAAACCGTTCGCGATACAGGATTTGTGCTTGCCGAGAATTTTCTCCAGCTGCCCCATAAACCAGCACTATATCCGTTAGTTCAATATTCGTAAATAGTGGCATCGTAAAAAAATATTTAAAAGTAATCGTAACAACACTTTTTACCAACTTGGAAATGACGCGCTCGTGTTAGCCAGATTCGTAAATCAACTAAAATTTTAATAATCTATAGTTTCAAAAATGTATGTTAGGCTATATCATTTTGTGAAATAAAAATCAAATAAATATGAGAGCACCACAGTAATGACATAGTTTTGCCTATTCATATGACCCTAGTTAAAAAAACCTATTCAAAATATTTTAAACTTATAATTTTAGAGAGTCAGGACCTGGCTAGGCATCCATACTGTTACGACTCTAAGCCACGCCCAGTGCGACTTTTAATCTCTGTGCGAAATAATACTTATAGCGCCTCTTTATAATATTAGTTTAAGTGGACGCGCAATTTTTAACAAGCTATGTACTCCCTTCTCACATTCTCTAATAGTTCTATATAATGTAGTTTAGTGCTCTCGAAAGATGTTAACCAAACAGCTTGTAGAAAGTCTTTTGGAAATTTAATTTGTGGGTCATCGATCAAACTCCTGACAAAAATGTGAAATATCCAACATTAAATAATTTAACAAAATCTCTTTCAAATGTTTTTACATAGATGGCTTGGCTCGACTATTATGTTAAGTATTTCACAAGAAATACCAAAACTTTTGTAACAGATGTTATTCTATATATACCTTAAAATGGTAGATAATCCGAGAAATAATCCATCACATAACATCAACACAATTTATAAAGTTTATCAAAATGAAAATTGCAATGAGAACAAAGTAGTTATTTTAAAATAAATCCAAAAATAGGTATTTGTAATATACATAAATACATACAAAGTAAATGTTTCCATTAAAATTAAAATTTCACAAACGATATCAAGCACATGTATTTATATATCTGAAGCAATAAGTATAATACGATACATATTAAGGAAAATTAAATTAGCCAAATATTCGTTTTCTGTTCATCTATCATTTAACATATTCTCTAATTATAGCAAAGCATTACTAGTGATTGCCTACACATGTTTTCTCTTTTGAAAAAACCAAAAACATTAGGTTTATTTTAATATTTCAGTTGGTTGGCCAGAACTAACCCAGCCGACACAGCTAGAGTGGAATCCAAAACCTTTATTTCCACTGAGAAGAAATCCGAGACAATTCCAACACCTAAAAATGGAGTCAAAGGTGCTTTAGGCAACTGGATAGCACCAGCAGATATGGACGCAGCTATTAAAGAAAGATTTACTTCTTGTATGATCGGAAGAACTATGTATGTCGTTCCGTTTTCTATGGGTCCAATTGGATCACCATTATCCAAAATAGGTTGGTTTTAAACGTTTTAAATATGTATCAAAACTAAAGTTAATTTTATCTCTAGGTATCGAACTGACTGATTCGCCATACGTGGTAGCGTCGATGCGTATCATGACAAGAATGGGAGCACCAATTTTGAAGAAACTCAAAGACGACCAGGATTTCGTTAAGTGTCTTCACTCCGTAGGCAGGCCCAGTAATGGAATTGTTGAGTATCCCAATTGGCCTTGTGATCCTGAGAGGACCATTATCCTGCACAGACCGAAAAACAATGAAATAGTTTCCTATGGAAGTGGATATGGTGGAAATTCTTTATTGGGGAAGAAATGCTTTGCCCTTCGAATAGGATCGACCATTGCCAAACGGGAAGGATGGTTAGCAGAACACATGTTGGTAAGTTTTACATATTATACCGAATTTCATTCACTTTTTTGTTGTAACATTTCTTTATCTAAATCTTTGCAATGATTCATTTACGTATTTCATCATGTCAGCTTCTTTTCAATATTTTCTTTTCCACTGACAGTACTTACTCAAGCGTTCTTCTGGCCACTATCTTAACTCATAAATTACAGTTTTCTTTTTCATTTTTTTTAATCCATTCCAGTTTAGACTTTCTATAACATCTTAGAAAGTTTTCCTCAATCGCTAACATATTTTGCTGATTCTGTCTATTCTTATCTTAAACTTCTAACTCGTAAATCATAAAACTTTCTACAATATTCTTCTCCTTTCTTTCTCCTATAGTAATAAATTAGATACTGCTTCACTAATCCTTTTTTTGATGCAATCATATATAGCTGACTATTTGTATTGTATCTTTTTGATATCAGTATATCAAGACATAATTTTTGATTCAACTTTGATGATACTTTTACTTTTAGATATTAGGAATTACCAACCCAAAAGGTCAGAAACGGTATATAGCTGCCGCATTTCCGTCAGCTTGTGGAAAAACCAATCTAGCCATGATGACCCCATCACTACCTGGCTACAAAATAGAATGTGTTGGAGATGACATCGCTTGGATGAAATTCGATAAAAATGGACAATTAAGAGCCATCAATCCAGAAAATGGCTTCTTTGGTGTTGCTCCAGGTAATACCAGTTCATTGTATACTTCATATCTATAAAATACACTCTTTTTTGTTGTGGTGACCAATATTATGTTCGTGTTTAGGTACCTCAAGAAGCAGTAATCCAATTGCAATGGATACAATCTTCAAAAATACTGTCTTCACAAATGTTGCATCTACAAGCGATGGTGGGGTATTCTGGGAGGGAATGGAAAAAGAGGTGGTAGACAATACGAACATAACAGACTGGAAGGGTAACCCATGGAAGAAAGGTCAAAGTACACCTGCAGCCCATCCAAATTCACGGTAAGAAAAATCAATAAATTTCCTCAAACTACTAAGTAATTTTTACTTCTGAGTACGTTCATCCCCGTGAGACTGAGTACTTTCAAGTACTTTATATTTTAGAGTACTCAGTACTTCTAATTCCTACAGCTGATGAGTAACGAGTAGGAGTACCGACGCGCCCAAACAAGCCTCAGCTTACTCATGGAACTACACGGCTAATTATTATTTTTGTTTTACATTTTGTGGGTTGCCAGACGTTTTATTGGAGTTTGATAATGTAGAATGCACTCTTAGCAGTCTCAGCTTTTAGAATGTGCTGTTGGGTTCAAGGTAAAAGAAAAAAACACAGAATAGAACTTGAGTTCCTGCGATATCTCGATGATCCAAAAAGCACTCTTTAAATGCTGGAAGACTATCTATTGATAAAGTTTTTATTGTAAACAAATACACCATATTACTTTCGTTCCAGGGGCGTATCCACAACCTTTCCAAGGAGAGGCAATTATCTGGGTTCATAGCGTAGACGGTTCTTTTTTCTGATATTAACTACTAGGGTTATTAGTCTCAGAGGAGACTTTAATTGCACCGTTGTCCCCCTTTGATCCACCGGTGCTTTGTTCGCAACAGCTGAAAGGTTCTTTTTGCATGCAACGATAATAAATGGTTAAAAGTGTAATGTGACATAAATTTTGAAATATTAGTGCTGTTGACAAATTACTTTTACCTACTTGTTGTTTTTGTTACTTACGTATCTCTATATCAATCACAATAACTAAGTGATACTGATTTACCGATTGATATGATAGATAAGAAAAGGATTTTATGTCGAGTCACTAACTACAATTGTTTAAAATACTCATACTCGTTACTCGATTTTTCACGAGTACTCTCCAATATTTGCAAAAGTACTAATTTATTTTGCATATTATTCATTTAACTACTCATACTCAGATATTTATGAGTACTTTGTGAAGCTACTCATTGTAAATTACTCATTAGTACTTTAATGCAGTACTCTGCCCAGCTGATAGGTAGGTACTGGTTACTGGAGAGACTATGGATATTCCAATATTACCTATTTTGGATTATGCTATACTTTCTATACGCAGGCGATCGAACATTTTTATATCAATAATTAATTTACTAACGATGGTTTAAAATAATATTTTAGGTTTTGTACGCCAGCCAGTCAATGCCCGATTATAGACCCAGCTTGGGAGGACGCGGAAGGTGTACCTATATCGGCAATTTTGTTTGGTGGAAGAAGACCAACTGGTGTACCATTGGTGTACGAAGCAAGAGATTGGAAACATGGCGTTTTTATTGGATCCTCGATGAGATCAGAAGCCACTGCAGCTGCTGAATATAAAGTGAGTTTTATTTAATAAAAATTGGGTTCTCTTTATGCCGTTTAGACCTTGGTTTGGATATTAATCTAGATTTAAAGGATAATAATGAGTTGATATTACTAATAAGTTTCTATCTATGAAAAATATCGAAAGTAAATCATAAAACTAAACTTGCTTATAAAATATCACTAGAATATAGAGTAGAATTTGAAAATTAAATATTAAGGATGGTTTTTATCAATTGATTTGACACGGGGTTGATTTAAGTTCATTTTGTAAAAAGCGTTCCATCCCATATATACAAAAAAATTTTATATTGTCAAATAATTTAGATGTTAGCTGGCCAGAAACCTATGGAACACCCGGAATATATATTATTAACAAATAAAAATTTTAACAAAATATACCAAAGAACTTCTTTGTCTTCTATACTTTTGTTTTTATGCCTTTCTGCTTCTACACCCTTTATAAACTATGCAGAACTATCTGCTGTTCACTGTATCTGTAAGGTGCGAAGGGTGGGTTACCCCCACAGTATTGTGCATCCTTCCAAGATGATAGGCACATCCTAGCTCGTGAGCTAGCCTACAGATTAAATGTAGTTGACAACGTCGCCAAGAGGTGCTTCTTTTATATCGGCCGGTGTTAGCCGATACTCGCCGAACACAAATCTTCTAATACATGAGAGCGTCGACCAATCATAAAGGATAGGCTAGATGGTCTCATCTTCCGCACCCTCTGCAGAGTGCGGATTCTGACAGCCTCATGATATGGAGATGCTTCCCTACTTGGCAATAACCAATCAAAATGCCTGTAACTAGGCGAAGATTCGGTCTAGTCACAGTCAAGTATTTGTTTGGTGCAGGGTTGTCAGGATAACTTAGGAACTCCCTGACAACTCTGCAGTTTCTTGTTTCATCCTATCTTTTTTTGAATTTCACAAGGGAATGTTCTTTAATTAGGTCTGTCACTACCGATTTTGTCAGGCCAATAGAAGGGCCAGGTCCAAAAAATATTTAGTTGGCTGCTTTCTTGGCTAGTGAATCAGGAAGACGGTTACCTTTCGATGTGGAGTGACCTTTGATCCATCTTAAGGTGACCATATTGTTGATGGATACTTTGGCCAAAGCTTCGTGACATTCTAGTACTAACCCTGAGTAAATTTGTGGTCTGTTCAGGGTAAGTAGTGCTTGCCTTCTATCTGTATAGATGAGCATGTTCCTTCTAGTGATATTGTTTCTGGTTATTTATTTTGCCGCTATGAGAAGCCCCGTTAGCTCTGTTTGAACTACACTGGCACTATTGCTCACAGTTCATTTTATATTTAGATTTAAGTATCTGGAGTATATTCCACATCCGGAGCCTTGTTTTGTTTTAGAACCGTCGGTGTAGATATGAATCGTACCTGAAACTTCTGGCTCTTCTATTTATTCTATTATAACTTTATATGGCTTATGAAAGATATATTTCGGTGAGATGGAGTTCATGTTCGCTTGAAACAGTGGAAACGTATCGACCGCATCCTGTCAAAAGCGACGTCTTGCTTCACCAGATCCTACATCAGGTTCTATTCCAACCGTGCGGAGGCGTATCATTGTCGTCAGAGCAACCTCCTTGATGTAAATATCAAGGGGAGTGAGACTAAGAATGACTTCCATGGCTCTAGTCGGTGTTGTTTTCATGGCTCCTGTTATGTTGAGACATGCTGTTCTTTGAGTTTGTTTTAGTTTACGGATAGCTGTTAATTTTTTGGGTTTTCGGTACCCAGACAACTGCACCGTATGTTAACATAGGTCTTATGATAGCCGTGTAAGACCATGCGACAATTCTGGGGGAGAAACCCTAGGTGCGCCCCACGGTGCGACGGCATTATTCTTAAGCAAATGTATGCTCTTTCAACTCTGTTTTGCTGTCAAAAGTGAGACCTAGGTACTTCACCTCTGGTACAAAGTTGAGTTTTGTGTTTAGAAGTTCTGGAGGTTTTAATTCCACTTTCATCCTTTTTCTTGTGAAAAGGACCATTTCTCTCTTCTTAGGATTGATAGACTTTCATGAAGGGTTAATAACAGCAATTTACTTTTATCGTCACTTTATTATTTAACATACATTTAAACAAATATACAATTAGGCATTCCAAACTGAATGGCTACCAGTGGGTTTTGACGGGTTATGATATGGCAAAATTATGGCAACCCTGTAGGTCTGGTGATTTGACAAGGTCAATGAAATAGATAGTTACATAGATTGATGATCCATATTTTTCAAAATAATCATAAGCTTATGCCTTGAAGTAAAAATGTAAGCAATTATTTTTTTTTAAATATCTAAAGGCTAATAATTGGTTTTAAAACACATTTTTGCTAAACCGATTCAAATTAATAAATATTTGCCAGACAATATGGCCGCTCGTAAACGACCAGCTTTGAGCAATCTATATAACTATATATGTTTCATTGACCCTGTTAATGACAACATGACAACAGGGTTGCCATATCTAAACTGTCATTACCCACTGGTAGCCATTTGGACAGGTCGTTGGAATGCCTAATAGCGGTGTTATAATTCCACCTACTCATCGAGTGGTCGGATAGCTAGTGTCGTTTCTCCCACTAGTTCGGCATGGTTCGTTCACGCATGTGCGCGGGATATTCAAATACACAACATACCTTCACCTTTGGTTTAATTCATAATCATTGAGCTTAATAGGTTTTACTCTTAGCCGTTTATGGAGGGAGACACCTGATCTCCCTATCCTTTGTATTGTCCTCAACTAATGTAACTGATTTATCTACCTCCTTAGTTTGGGGAATTGGGTTTGTAACTCGATCCAAACTGTTTAAAATAATATTTTTAGTATTGTCTATTGTGTGTAGACCAATTTTATTTTTAAGAGTCTGTACTTGTACCTTTCTGTTATATGTTGATATGGCCTCTTGACACTTCAAGGTATTAATTTTTTGTTGGTTATTTCCTTTCTCCTCTAGTCTTTTTGCTTGGCTTTCTTTTACCAGATCTAATCTGGTTTTTAAATTCCTTTCAAACATCAAGTATGCTGGTGTATTTTTAGTAGTATTATGTTCTGCATTCCTGTAATGTAATAAAAATCTTGAAATGAGGACCTCTAGTTTAACCTCCTTTGTCTTTGGTTTTTTTAGTGCTGCTTTAAGTTTGTATTTGAATATTTGTACATTCCTTTTTGCTGCCCCATTTGATGATGGGTTAAATGGTGGTGTGGTGATATGACATATGCCATTTTTCTTAAAAAAACCTTCCAGTTGTTCTAACACAAAAGCTCTACCATTACCTGATACTACTGTATCCGGCAAACCAAAATCTGCAAAAAGCTTTCTTAGTTTTATTTCTGTCTCCATAGCTGTTACAGAGCTTATAATAAACATTTACCCATTTCGAATATGCATCTGCTACCAGCAGAAAATTTTTATATTTTGTATTGGGCCTAAAATATTTATATGGATCCTGGCCCATGGTCTTGTAGCTACTGGTCACGATGTCAGAATATTTTTGGGGAGGTCTGGTAGCGTTTTTGAACCTCCTATACATAATTTTACTTTTTTTTCTATCTCCTGATCCAAGTGAGGCTACCACAGATATAATCTAGCTCTTGTTTTGGTTTTTACTATACCCAAAAGTGTCCTCCATGGAGTTCTTCTAGCATAAGTTTTCTCAAGGTCTCTGGTATGACCACACGCTGTCCTTTTTCTACATCTAAAATTTGCGTACGTACACCTTCCTCTATGGTTCTTGCCACGGGTATTACATTCGTTCACATAATAATTATTATTATTTCTATTTTCATGTCTCCATTGTTTTGGAATGTCATTCTCGGTTTCCTGACTTGACGTAGTTGACGTTGATATTTCTTGAGGTCTGTCAAATGTCGGACCCATTTTTCGCGTTGCCGTTGTTGTTCTGTAGGTCATTGATGTTGGTCTACACGCCTGCGCTAGTCTTCTCGCGCTTGCGCCTGTATTATTCGTTCTTCCGCCCACATAATTTACATTCACTAATTCGGAATCCACAACATGGTGGATTCCTTTTTTAAGGCCGTGTCGACCATCACTTTTAGTTCGGTAGTTTCTTCTTTTTCGCAGAAATGATCCAAAATTTTACCTTTTTTTAACCTCGTCTCTTAAAATTGCTGTTAGGGTGTTTCCAAAACTGCAATTTACAGCCATTTTGCTTATTCGAACATACCATTCTGCGATTGTTTCCTCTTCTTGTTGTAGGTTATAAAATTTTATTCTTTCTCTGAACACCGATACTCTTGAGCAAAATGTTCCCTTAGCAGGACGGTTATTTCTTCGTACTTTTTTTCTTTTGGTACCACGGGGAATGAAATGTCTCTTAAAAGTTTGTACGAGTCGTTGCCTACCAGGCTTAGTGTTGCTGCTTTTAGTTCATTATCTTCTATTTTGTTTGCTTTAAAATATTGCTCCAACCTTTCTTTATAAATGACCCAATCATCCACGTTGGGATCAAATTCATTAATTTTGCCGATCATACCTTTTGTTCCGGCCATTTTAGTTTCCGACTCGTGGAATGTTCTTTTTAACAGTTTGCCCTTTTCGCGTGGATAAAACTCGGATATTGTCCAAGCTCACTACCTTCGTCGCCAATTTCATGAAAGGTTAATAACAACAATTTACTTTTATTGTCACTTTATTATTTAATATACATTTAAACAAATATACAATAGCGGTGTTATAATTCCACCTACTGATCGAATGGTCGGCTAGCTAGTGTCGTTCCCCCAACTAGTTCGGCATGGTTTGTTTACGCATGTACGCAAGATATTTAAATACACAACAAAAACAATAAACTGTCTAATCAAAAACAAAATTATACAAAATTGTCCAATGCTAACAATAATCTTTTTTTCTCCAATGTGATCTATTAGGCAAAAACGATAGCTTAAAATACATGAAAGGAACTTTTGAAAACAAAAATACTATCCAATTGCTCTTCTTTCTGTCATTTTCTTTGTTACAAAGGAAACACAAATTATATTTATTTAGCCAGTATATTTATTATTTTATATTCTTTTCAGGGCAAAGTCATAATGCACGACCCTTTTGCAATGAGACCATTCTTCGGTTACAACTTTGGACAATACTTAAGCCATTGGCTATCCATGGAAAACAGATCTGACAAACTGCCAAAAATCTTCCATGTAAATTGGTTCAGAAAAGACTCCAACGGGAAATTCTTATGGCCAGGTTTTGGGGAAAACTCCAGGGTTCTAGACTGGATTTTAAGAAGACTGGATGGAGAGAAGATCGCGCAAGAAACACCAATAGGTTTAATTCCTGCTCCAAATAGTTTTAATTTAAAAGGAATCGAAGAAAATGTAAACTTGGAAGAACTATTTAATATACCCAAAGATTTTTGGTTGAACGAAGTGGAAGCTATCGAAAAATATTTTGATGATCAAGTTGGTAAAGATTTACCAAAAGAGATTGTGTTGCAGTTAGAAAATTTGAAAAAACGTTTGGCACAGATGTAACAATAATTTTTATTGTATCAGTATTAAAATCGTTAAGTTTATCTCCATATTATTAAGGTAATAATAGTCATTTATTCTAATGATTAGTGTATTTTATGAACGGTATAGTTTGTGTATTAAAAAAGTGGCGATGAGAATAAAGCAATAATCGCTATTTTTATTTTACTTTTTAACTAAATTTATATTGTAATTATTGTACTGAATGATAAACGCTTGTTTGTATAATATGCTTTTTGTAAATTAAGTTTAGAATTAAATAATTGAATAAATGCAGACGTGTTTATAATTGTCACCTTTCCAGTAAAATCATTTAGAGTTAATAGTTGTTGGGATATGTACAGGTTTGGGATAAAGTATGGAACCAAGTAAATATCTTTAAAACGAAAAGGACAATATTTATGAAACTTTGCAGGCAAGTACAATGACGCATAACGCATCTGATGCCATATTTTTTGTTACTACTGTACTCCCAGTTTCACCGGAAATACCCCCAACTTTTTTAATTTAAAGAGGACACCCTGTATATGTTTGCAGATTGTAGAAGATCTTGTAAGACACTGTACGAATTCGGAATAAAATAACTTACTAATTACAATTGCTCATTCAACAATTTGTAATATATCAGTCTCTATCTTTTTACTACTTATTTCTTATACCAATCACAAGACAGTGTATTTAAGACTCGACACTAAAATTTTCTAATTGAGAACCAATTAAAGCTCTACAAATTTAACATTAAAACAAAACCCTTAAAATATTTTTTGAACCAGCAAGTTTTGTGTTTAGTTTCTTGCATAAAAATATTTGCATCAGTCAAATGTTTGTTATGTGGCTATTGAATTCAAAGTGTAGGAAGTTAAAATATAACCAGCTATCATTAAAAGCAAAGTACTTTAATATCTGCATTTTACAACAACATTTAACCAAGCAGCAAGACTATCTACCAGATTCATCACTTAGTTACTATAGCTCACATCTCTACCTATGTACCGTAAAGCGGTGTTACTTTGCACTGGTGGGTTATTTTGCTAAGGAAGTGCAACATAATTAAAAATAATTTTTATTTTGAAAAACGGCAACGCTGCCGACGGTTGGGTTTCATATCGCTTACCGGCAGATTTGGAAGAAGTGGTATTGCCAGTTGTGTACAGACGCTGAGTGTGTAAGGTGAGTTACATCTCAATTAAACTTTTCGGGAAAAAATATGCTCTATTAAAATTTTGAAAACTAAGCTTTATACCGACTAAATCAAATATATTAGATTAAATTTATTATTACTACGAAGTATTGTGATAGTTAACTATTAAAAACAGCCGTGTCAAAAAATAATATTCATAGTCTCATCGGCGTAGCAATTTTTTTTTTATTTTGGGGTTCCGTTGAGGCTTACTTTGCCACCCATATATTTTTGCAGTTTTGCGGACTTACACCTTTTTTTGTACTTTTAGATACAAAATGGGACGCATTTATAAAAAAAAGTGAGGGCCAGACGGTATAAACACTATACTAAAGAACAACTTAAAACAGCCCTGTTTGCTATTAGAACTCCTGTACCGAAGCGTCAAATATTTATAATATACCGAGGCGAACGCTCTTTAATAAATTAAATAAGAAACATGAAAAAAATGTTGGACGCCCGGTTATTTTATCAGAAGTAGAAGAAAGACATTTTGTCGATGTGCTGCTAGCTGCCGCAGAATTTGGAAGCCCACTTACACAGCTGGACCTGCGAATCCTAATTAAGAGGTTTCTAAATAAAATCGGTCGAAAAGTTCTCAAGTTTCCAAATAATCTACCAGGAAAAGACTGGAGTCTAAATTTTCTGGAAAATACATAAACACAGAGTGACACAAAGAATATGTCAGAATATAAAACAAGCCAGGGCCGCAAAATCAGAAGATGAAATTAAGGCTTATTTCGATAATTTGGGAAGGACGTTGGAAAATGTTACACCTGACAGGATTTTGAATTACGACGAAACTAATTTAAGCGACAATCCAGGCTCCACAAAATGTATTTTTAAAAGGGGTACAAAATACCCTGAAAGAATTGCAGCAGCAGCTGGTGATGGGACTATTTTAGCAACGTATGTGGTATACAAAGCGGAAAGATTATATGATTTATGGACAGTTGGTGGACCCCCCGGAACAAGATATAACCGCAGCAAGTCCGGATGGTTCGATGCCTTCATATTCGAAGACTGGTTTAATACCATAGCTGTTCCTTGGGCAAGAAAAAAGGAGGGTAAAAAGGTTATTATAGGTGATAATCTTTCCTCGCACCTTAATATTGATATGTTGGTGGCATGTGCCAGAAATAATATCAGTTTCGTGTTCCTTCCACCGAACTCAACTCACATCACCCAACCCCTAGATGTAGGTTATTACGCCCCTTTGAAAAGACACTGGAGGAAGATTCTCACTGACTATAAAATGAGAAATCTTAAAGAGTCAGCCCTAAATAAAACAACATTTCCTGGACTCCTCCGAAAATTGTGTGATGCACTTTCTATATCCGACATTAACAACATCAAAAATGCATTTCGTGCAACGGGAATCATACCATTGGATAGAGAGCAGGTGATAAAAAGACTTCCTAATCAAACAGTGGAAAATTTGGGTCGTGAAATAGACAATGCCCTTCTGGAATATTTAAAGGAAAAAAGAGGGCCTACAAATGTAAAGAAAGGGAGAAAAAAAGATGTTAAAAGTTGTGCCCGGAATGTCAGTCTCTGTCGAAGACGGTGATGTAACATTAGAAGAGTTGGAAATAGAAGTGGAGGAAGACGACGAAAATAAAGAAAATGTTATTGAAAATGAAGAAAATTTTATGGAGAATGAAGAAAATGTTATTGAAAGTGAAGAACAGAGCTGTGACGTTGAAATCATGACAGAACCTAAAATTGAAGACTTTGTTATCGTGAAATTCTCCACTAAAAAAACAATTAAACACTACATAGGCCTGATTTTGAATATAGATGACGAGAATTACAGCATTAAATTTTTAAGAAGCACTAATATTAATAATGATAATTTTTCGTTCGTATTCCCCACCGTCGATGATATAGGTGTGATGCGGCAAGAATACATTGTGAAAGTGTTAAGGCCACCAATTAAACGTAGAGGTGTTCACAAATATGATTCAAACCTCAACAAGTTTATAAATTTATGTTAATGATCTTTTTCATTAGTTCAAATAAAAGAGTACAAATTGAGTATTTTGTGTTTTATTTGCCAACAATGCATTACAATATGTTGAATATAATTTTTAAAAACATATTTATGAGGCAAAGGAACACCTATATGCGTTATAATTTGCGTTTTCACTTATTTTATTAGCAATGGCAAAGTAACACCAATTCGAAGGTTACTTTGCCACGATTTTAAAAAATACAAAAAATTATAAAAATTCAAAATTTACCATTTATATGCAGAAGTATCTGTGACATATACATCAAAGTTCAAGACAGAAAGAAAACAACGCAATTCTTTTACAATTTAAAGTAAAGTTGCCCATAATGTTTAAAATCTGGACAAAGTAGCACCGCTCTACGGTACTCTATACGACAGAAGGAACTCTTAGACAGTCTACGATCATTTGAGAAAAAAAAAATGTCGATCTGTGATATAGCTAACAATGCTGTCCAATAAACATAAATATTTATACACTAGTGGAAAAAATTAAGGGATCAAAAAAAAAATCGATTTTTTGCGATTTTTCGAGTGGTTGTATCTTTGGTAAAAATGGTCGTATGTGGATGAAAATAAAAGCAATTTGAAGCTTGAAGTGTCTAGTTTATGGATCTTACGATAAAAAAAATTTCCAACCAACAATTAGCACAAAATCCTGACGAATATCATAGAATTTTTTTTTTTTAAACGAGAACTAGAATAAACAAGTCCCGAACAATAGGCATTTCATTCTATAATGCACTTCCGCCCCACATCCGTAATCTACCACGAAAAAAGTTTAAACATCAAATTAAAAAGATATTACTGGACGTGTATCTATATAACACTAACAATTATTTTGTAAGAGTGAAATGTCACGCAAAAATTTTCAAATTTGTATTTTTTATATATTTTTTATTACTATTATCAAGCATGATCTTTTAAAATCCTATTTTATTTTAAATTTTATACGAGTATGCTGTATGTTAATTTATGTAAAATGAAGTATATTTTACCATTTATGTGTACTGGCGACTATGTAAATATGTTTATACAGGGTGTCGTTGAAATAGTGTAAAAAAATTCGGGAGGTGATAGTACTCCTAAAACTAGTAAAAAAAGTTCCTATAACTATGGGTCGTTAAATGTATATTAAGGGGAATCAAAAGGGCAAACTTGGAAAGTGGTTTTTTAAAATTGTAAGCTTAAAAAACACAATAAAACTTAAAAAAAAAAATCACTGCTGACATAAAATTTACTGCTGAATCCAATGGTGATATCGAAAAATTACTTATTTTATCAGAACGGGTAGTTCTTGCAAGGGTAAGGGGTCGATTTATGATTAACTTTTTAGGGGTTGATTTTTTAACAACATGGGTCAATTTTTAAGAACATGGGTCTATTTTTTTAAAACTACTACCTTTTTTCCATAAAAAAGGTACTCCTATTGCAAGTCGCTTAAAGCAATGGTTTTCGAGAAAATTGAAGGCAAACATTTTACTGAACTCGTATTTGAAAAACAAGTATGTATTTATTTTTTGATTGGTTGCTCACAGGTTAATCAACATAAATTCATGAAAATTATGGCGTGGTTATTTCAATTTAGAATTACCAAATCGCCCTGTTTAATAAGAGAAGCGCCGAAATTATTTTAAATAATAAAAGTGTGAGAAATTAAAGTGAAAAATATTTTATTACTATTATGGAAAGTACCGTATTTTTTATCATATCAGTCTAACTCTTTTATTTAAAGTAAATGTTCAATGTGGCCACCATTCATTTCAATACAGACACCTGCTCTTCTCCTCCAGAATCTGCGTACCCTATCGAAAATCCTTGGCGTTGTACGAATTTGATTGGAGCAGTCAATTATCCGTTGTCGTAGTTGCTCTTCAGTATTTATCGTCACTGAGTAAACCAAAGCTTTTAAGTGACCCTATAAGTAGAAATCAAGTGGATTAAGATTTGGTGATCTGGCTGGCCAATCTTGTGGACCACCACGTCCTATACAACGCCTCTCGAAAACTTGATTTAAATGATTTCTCATGGCTAGTGGAAAATGAGGTGGTGCACCATCGTGCATCAAATACATAATCTGCCTCTGTGCTATTGGAACTTCCTCCAAAAGTATTGGTAAATGGTTTACCAAAAAATGAAGGTAATTTTGTCTATTAAGCCTAAAAGAATAATAATAATTAGGAATTGGTGACGTTTGAACAGTTTTAAAATTTACCTATTGGGTAGAAAGAATGGTCCAATAAGTCTATCTCCAAGAATTCCCGCCCAAACATTTACTGAGAATCGAACTTGGTGTCGGCTTTCTATGACAGCATGAGGATTTTGATCGGACCAGTAATGGGTGTTGTGGTAATTAATAATCCCATTTTTGGAAAACCCTGCTTCATCAGTGCATAAAATGTTTGACAGAAAAAAGGGATCTTCTACCAGTTTTCTTAATAACCAACGACAGAAATTGGCACGAGCGGGATAGTCTGGAGGATTAAGGGCTTGTACCCTTTGGATGTGGTATGAATACAGCAGTTGAGCATGAAGAGTCATCCACACAGTATGGCGACTCACGTTTTCTCGCGCTGCAATTCTCCTTACAGATAACCCTGGATCTTCCTCTACACTTCGTAAAATTCGCTCTTCAATTGCTGGTGTACGCACTGTAACATTACGGCCGCGATCATGGTGCCTGTTACTAAATGAACCTTCGTCTCTCAGGCGCTGATGGACTCTGGCAAATATCCTATGAGAGGGTGCTCTGCGATTTGGATATTTTTAAATATACAAACGTTTAGCCGTTTACGTTCGCTCTTTTATAAATAAAATGCATATATGTCAGTTCAAGTACAGTGTATTCTATAATTTCTGGTATATTACCACAGCTTATACAATACAGCTAAAACACTCTCTTGGCGGCAACGGTTTGCGTCGATTTCGTCGCGCATCGCTTAAGCTCCGCCTTCGGAGGGAAAAGACGGTTTTGGCGTTCAGAAGCGTACTTAGGTAAGGTGTTGAGTCGTACGTATAATTTCGTTGATTGTATAATTTCGTGGAGCCTATAATTTCGTTTATTTTTTTTTTCCCAAGGACCCAAACCAATAAGTACCACATTATAAAAAATTTTCATTGTTAAAAATATAATTTATACAGGGTGTCCCATTAGTGCGTTATTGTTCATTATTTTGTTATAGACACGCAAAAAAGTTTTAAATAAAAGTTATATGGATTTGAAAAATACCTACATATTTTAAAAAGTTCTTTGGATATACAGGGTGTCACGTTTTTGTCTGGCAAATTAAAATGTATGTTTTTTAAATGGAACATATTGTATTTTATTTTATGATGAAATTATTAACACCCTAAATTATTGTAAAGACGAGTTGCTACAGAAAATTTTTATCAGGTATGTGTGTGGTTACCTTTTAATAAAAGCCTTGAGGATCCACTCCTGTGATACCTGTCTTATATATAACAAAGAACACGTTGAATTAGATGATTTTTCTTTTTATTGATTTTTAAAGGCATATGATAACGCCAATTCAAAGATACATTTGGAAATCTGCAACTGTCAAATGATGAATTTGTAGAACTAATATTCAATATTGAAAAGATATTTCAAAATAATTTTGAAGAATTGGCTATAAAAAGTAACATTTGTACCACACTTTTAGAATTAATTAACCCAATACCCTTTAGTCATCCATGCTAACGTTTTTCAAAAGAATAACCTATTCTAATGTATGTTTAATCTCAATAACAAAAAAATATACTGACAATTAGTTTGACAGAATTGCCATTTATTTAAAATTTTAAAAATAATAGCAGTCGGTTGATCAAAATAGGAACGGTGATTGACGAATTTATTTTTTTTTTGCAGTGTTCTTACTACCTAGAATGAATATGAAATATATTCGTTCAATTGAAGGCAATGTACTTTTTCGTTTTGTAATCTGTGCATGGATATTAGCCAATCTACGCACATACTACAAAACGAAAAAGTACATTAAAATTTTTGTGTAGACTCGATGAATAATAGCATTTTTGTTTTTATTGTGTCCACATTTAAAAAAAAAATTTTTTAATCAAACTACATGATACTAATTTAATTACGAGTATTAAAACTAAAGTCCTGAAAGTTTCGGTGAAGATGAGGATAGAGCATCTGCCTTCCACGCTAAAAGCCCGGGATCGAATCTAGGCCGAGGACTAATTAATTTTTCATGTTAATTTTATTTTATAAATTAGTCAACTTCGTAAATTATTTTAAAATTAGTTATTTTGTCTAAATAACCTAAAATCATTTTTTAAATTTGTAGAATTTCGTTAGTGGGTCGTAGAAAAAATATACTGACCATATCGAGTGGATTGTTTATATCACAATCAGACGATTGAGTACTCCGCCTACGACGTCGTGCTCAAACTTCGTCTTTGTGTGATATGGCAATCATATCCACCCTTGTTGAACAAACTACTATTTATTTGTTTTCTTGGTTTAAGTTTTACATCAGAAATAGGAACTAAATTAATTTACTTTTCAAGTTCTTGTAAAAATCGATATTAATTTCTCCAAGTACAAATTTAGTACCTACCTAAAATAAGTAATAATTATGTAATTTCGTAATATTGTAATTCAAATTTCACATTACTATAAAGGTTCAAAATTCCCTACTTCGGTATGGTCAGATAAAAATTGAGTATATTATATTAATAAAAACTGTCAAAGTATTACTTCTACAAATCTGTATTTTAATTAATAAGAATACATCTAAATATAACCAATGTTGTTAAAATAAAAGCACAAATTCTTTATAATTCCAAAATACCATAGAGTTCCCAGACCTCAGTCGAAGCATTCGTTTATTTAGGTATAAACCCTTTGCGCGAAGAGTAATACTTGCCAGACACACGGGGTACTACTTGATTTGCATCCACGAGCGTGACAAAATTATTTAACAATTGAAGCCCTTGGTGTAAAAAGGATCCAAGCCACAAATTGTCGTGAAGTGACTGTTTTAGCTCAAAACATTTGTTAACGAGGATTTTACTAGCCACATACAAATTATTCAACCTCTAATTCGAAAGATGTGCTATTTTTCGTAATATTTATATTTAAATAATTTTTTAATTATATTTGACAAATTTAAAACAAATTAAAAATTTAATTTTCCAAAACTTACTTAATATGGGGTGTAACCAACCTTATTACGCCAAGTTTTTCAATTTTTTCAATAATAAAAAAATATTTTAATCCGGTCATGACTTTTCCCTCGAATCTAACAGAGATAGCACCATTCCATCTTGCTTGGTTCTCGACCGCCAGATCAAAGACGCCGACACGGAGTTGTGGAGCTGTATTGTATAAGCTGTGATATTACGCTCACGTACACTTCAACAACAAGAAACTGACAGAAATACTTAAAAACCAGAATAATTTTAGGCAAAATTATTTACAATTTCTTTTTGCTAAATTAAAATAAATAAATTGTGATAAGGCTATTGTTCTGTCCTAATTTGATTATTCAATTTACAAAAAGTATTCATTGAACGTGGCGTGCCCACAAATTTCTTCTGGGGTTTGGGTTGCCACTTACCTTCCGGTTGTAAAGTTGAAAGAAAAAAATTGACCCACAGACCAAAAATAATTTTTCATAATAAAATTTCTTCGACATTTCTTGAAAATATTTTTTACCTTTAGTGTTTATGAGTTTTTTGAGAGGTTGATTAGTTTAACACGTCACAATTTTCATAAATTTATGTTTATTAATCTGTGAGATATCCATCAAAAAATAAGTAATTTTTCTTTTCGTTTTTCAACTACAGGTTTACCAAACTCTTTGCCTTCAATTTTCTCGAAAACGGTTGCTTTAAGCGACTTGCAATAAGAGTAACCCCTAAAAAGTTATTCATAAATCGACCCCTTACCCTTGCAAGAACTACCCGTTCTGATTAAATAAGTAATTTTTCGATATTACCATTGGATTCAGCAGTAAATTTTGTGTCAACAGGGATTTTTTAAGGCTTACAATTTCAAAAGAACCACTTTCCAAGTTTGTCCTTTTGACGCCCCTAAATCCCTTAATATGTATTTAATGACCCATAGTTATAGGAACTTTTTTTTACTAGTTTTAGGAGTACTATCACCTCCCGAATTTGTTTACACTATTTCAATGACACCTTGTATATGTAAATAGCACAATTTTCTTTTTCCATAAATGGAGATTCAAGCCAAATTATTAGAAAACTAAATTCATCATGTCTAACCACACCTAGTAGATAATTCTTCAATTATAACCATTCAAAATGATACACTAAAACCTGCTCAACATTGCAAATATCTAGGAATAGAACTAGATCACAAACTCCATTTCAAATATCATACCCAACAAATAAAAAAGAAAACTGTCACACAATATACAAGCAACAAGAAATAAATACCAAATGATATGAAGACCCCTTATCGAATATGACTATATTCTACTACAAACAAGCTCCAGAGGAGCCCTCCACAATATGGAAGTTGCTGAAAGATCATGTATGAGGACCTTAGATAAAAGAGACCAGAGATATAACATACACCGGTTTTAAACCTGCGCAAATGTTGCCAATTTCTAAAGAAGGGTTAACGGAGTGGGGGAACTGGGCGGCGACACGCGGCGACCCGAACTCTGTGACAGGGACCGGACTTTGTTTATTAGCATCTTAATGAACTATTAGGTTTATTTAAAAGGTGTTTAATCGAATTTTGTATTATGAAATAAAATTAACGTGATTTTTTAATATCAAACAGATGCCACGACATTTTATGTAAAGAGAAGACCTTTTATAGAATATTTAGTTAGCGTTTATTTACTACGGACTTTTCTGCAAGAGATTACAGTAAAATGTTGAAATAGAATATATTGTTAATAGAGCAAAAAATGTTACTCATTGTCTACGAGTATTATAAAAATAGCATGTGCGCAGGCTAATACTGCAAATCTACCCTTATGAGTTGAACATTATATTTTTTCTACGGCTTTTACATAATAATAAAAATTAGTCAAAATGAGAAAATGCTGTTTTGTATTATAACCTCAGAAAAAGGTATGTTAAGGCTTCTTTCTTTAGGAATATTAATTATTATAAAGGATGAGTCACATAAAACTCTAGAAATGCATATGTCTGAAACCAGATAACATTTTAAAATTTAAATCTATTAAAAGTCGCTAGGGATGAGTGATTATCGAAATAAATTATCGATCATTGAAAATAATCGATTATTTTCGATCAATCGATTATTTTCAAACAATATATTTTTTGTCATTTCCTTTAAAATCGACTACTTGATTATCTTTGAAAAATCAAAAATAATCGATTAATTAAAAAGCCAATTAACCGATAAATCAGTGTTTACAAAATATAATATAAATAGAATTATCGTTTATTTTAAATAATCGATTATTTTCAAATAAACCATTTTTTTTCGTCCATGGAAACAGATTATTCGATAATCTTTGAAAAATCGAAAATAATCGATTAATCAAAAATAATCGATTAATTAAAAAGTCGATTAACTAATAAATCGATTAAAAAAAAACAGAATGATTGATTATTTTAAATAATTGATTATTTTCGATCAATCGATTATTATCAATAATCTATTTTTATTGTATTTCCTTTAAAATCGTTAATTCGATTATCTTTGAAATACCGAAAATAATCGATAATTCCAAAATAATCGCCTAATCGAAAATAATCAACTAATTAAGAAGCCGATTCTATGATAAATCGATTATTACCAATAATCTTTTTTATTGTATTTCAAAAATAATCGATTAATTAAAAAGTCGATTAACTGACAAATCGATTTTCAAAAAAAACAGAATGATCGATTATTTTAAATAATCGATTATTTTCGATCAATCGATTATTATCAATAATCTATTTTTATTGTATTTCCTTTAAAATCGATAATTCGATTATCTTTGAAATACCAAAAATAATCAGTAATTCCAAAATAATCGCCTAATCGAAAATAACCAATTAATTAAGAAGCCAATTCTATGATAAATCGATTTTCCAAAAAATAAAACGAATTATCTATTATTTTCTAATAATCCTTTTTTCATATTTCCTTTGAAATTGATTATTCGATTATCGAAAATAATTGATTATTAAAAAGCTGATTATCCAATAAATCGATAATTTTAAAAAATAACAAAAATATCGATTATGTAAAATAACCGATTATATTCAATCGATTATTTTCATATAATATCTTCGAAAAATCGAAAATAATCAAATAGTTAAAAAACCGATTAAACGATAAATCGATTATTTTGAATAAATCTACTTTTTTTGAATTTCCTTTAAAATCGATTAATACATTATCTTAAAAAAAAACGAAAATAATTTATTAAAAACAGCGGATAAATCGATTTTCATTAAAAAATATCAGAATTATCGATAAATCGATTATTTTTGTAACCCCTATCGGTCGCTTGTTTTTATCTGAGCATTTAGCTCCAAAATTTAGAGATTCGGATTTTTTGATCCAGTTATCTTTGAAATCGCATTCGATTGTATAATAAATAAATATTGCTAAATTTTGGATTTTTTTTAGTAAACGAAAATTATGTTCGAGTTGTTTAGGGGTTTGTAATGTAACATTTTATTAACGTGACTAAGGGTCCATTCCACCGTTGTGTTAAACGAGGTTTAAAATGACATTTTTACATTAACACTGTCATTTTAATCTCCGTTTAATACAATGGTGGAATCGGACCTAACTCCTGTAACTTTAGTATTTTTTTTTGGGCTTATACTAGATTACTTTGTTTTAAGACTGAAAATTCAATGTCACTTTCGATTTGACCGCAAATAAGATGAACCTTGAAATTTTAAGTAGGTCATCCTGTATTTCATCTAATATTCTTATAAAAATACCTTATAAAAATAAAATTTAGCTAGCAACTATGATTCTTTACCTCTTATTTATTTACCAAAAAGGGCTAAAAACTACCTTTAGAAAACATTCTTATAAAACTACTTTTTAAATACAAAATTTCGTTAGCAATAATGCCTATTTACTATTTATTTAAATTAAATGTTCAAAATTTTACCCTTTTGTAAATTTATGTAAGTAATATGAAATCTGATTTCTGATGCTTAATATTTATTGAAACCCCTTAATGCGGATCTGAAGTATTCAGCCCAGAGAATCATGGCGCTTTATGTCAAAACGTTAATAAATATTTACCGCTGAAAACGAATATATTCATAACAGTAGTACTTGTATTATAAATACATACAATTTTTCAAGATACATCGTGACATTTTGAACTTGAAATTGAATAACTAGAACACTTTAAATTGCTAAAATACCAACAAATAAATCAAAAAAACAGCTGTCAATGGTGACTAAACTCAGGTGGAGGTGATCGCTGAATGGAAATCGGAGCAATTCGGGTGGCGTCGTGCAACAATGATTTTCAATTGGTGGGTTACTTTGGCTTAAAATAGACAACATGCGCAGTGTGCAATGTTACATCTTCGGTCTCTTTAATCTAAGATGAGGACAATAACCAAGCTTCGCCACCCCAAAAACAATCCACTGCACAATCCATCCAATCAGTTACTATATGAAACAATTAAAATTACACCTATTCGGCAAATGATGAACGAGCTGGCAATTGAAATTGCACAGAGGTCAAATAGAGAACTGCTGAGTCAGATGATTATTCCTAGAAACCCCAACATTGTTTCAAAAAGAAAGTACCCTGAAAAACCATTGTGGTAATAGATACGCGGGGGAATAACTGGTGGATTGACTGGATTCACTGTTCATAGAAAAACTAATACTTGACAGCATTTCATCCCATTTAGTGTAATCACTTTGCACTAGTATCGAAAGTTGTAACTTTAAAAAAAATAATTAATATATATAAATATTTTTTTCTATTTTTATATTCTACCTATTTATTAAAACAAAATTATGTAACTAATAAATTGTTAACATGAGCAGAAAGACTCTGGCCGATAGCCCATCTTTGGCAGCATCCCCAATAAAGATTTTTTCTTCTATAATAAACGTTATAATGAAATACTCTAATTTTGTACGTTTATAAAAGTTTTAGAGATAATGATAATGTTATTTATCAAATAGTAAGTTCAAAGATTTTATTAAAATTCTTCTAGTATAACAATGACATAAAGACATAAATAATTTCGAAAAAAATATGATAAAATATAACTTTTTTACTTCACAAAATATTTAACAAAACTTTTTTTTCTAAAACTACTTACTAGATTTTTCAAAATTTGCCTATCAGTAATTTTTTTTGAAAATGTTTAAACATAAGATTAATTTTTGTGTGACATTCGTTATTCTACATTTTTGTTGGTGAAATAGCATATTTTAAGATGTCTCACTATTTTTTGTAATTATTTAAAAGTATTGAACTAGACTAAGACACTTTTAACAAAAAATATATACCTTTAAGGGCCGATTCCACCGTTGTGTTAAACGGAGATTAAAAGGACATTTTTACATTTACAATGTCATTTGAATTTCCGTTTAACACAACGGTGGAATCGATCCTAATTAAACCATTATATAATAAATTTAATACTTTAATAATTTAAAGCAGAAATCCAGAAAACTCCTGAAAATATATTGAACTGTGTTTTTTACTAGGACAAGGGCATTTTACAAAATGAAAAAATGCGACACCATCATTTTTTAAACGGAATAGAAAAGATAGAGATTATTCTATTGAAAAACAGACTCACCTTATAAAACCAAGCTTCTTTTGTTCATCCCGCTAATGACTGGTCCATTTCACTTTACATTTCACCCTTTGTCCGATCTATATCGCCCGAGATTTTCGTACACTCAGGACATCTTCTGTTCCCGGCGACGTCATTTCATTCCAACATCAACAATCATTCTATCATTCCCTACCTCTAATAACAGCCCCTAAATACTCTACAATTTATTAACATTCCAAAATCAAACACTTCAGTGTCATATTACAAAAAAAAAAAAGAATTTAAAGTTTGTATCTGTGATTGATTCAAGGAATTTTAATAATCATACGAGATATCATAGAGCAGTTTATTGCTGCAGCCTTGTCCATTTGATCCACGAATTTACTTTAGAAATTAATTATTGTAGAGCTAACACATCTTAGAATTAAATTCTAAGATGTAACCTCTTAATAAATGATTCCAACAGACATAAATAGCGTGAATTAAATGTCTTTATTGTCAGAGAGAAAGGGAATGATCCCAAACAAAATCGTTGATGTAAGTATAAAAACTTTAAGCTTTTATAATAACATCAACGATGCCAAACACTAAAAAAACTAAAAAACTGTAGTAAAAATTCAAAAATTTCCTATCAATAAAAATATTTAGTGTTTCATACATTTTTTTGAATTTTACGAATTAATTTGGGTACTATTTCTCATTCTTTTTTTATTTAATAAAATTTTTTTAGATATAAAAGTGTTTTTTAACTAAAACAAAAAATTAGAAACTAACTTATATGTTTACTAACATTTTTAAAATCGAGTAAAACGCAAAAATATGATTTTAGCTAAAGAATAAAGTAGCTCTATATTTATTTATAAACTAGCTGTTGCCCACGGCTTTGCTCGCATGTAGTCGTGTTATTAATATAAAAAATACATGACTTCCTTTATTAGTTTTATTGATTTTCATTTTTTTTTTTTATTATTATTCATATTTATTCATTTTTATTTTTTTTTTTTTATTATTATTCATATTTATTCATTTTTATTTATTTTTACTCATTTTTATTTATTTTTATTCGCTTTTATTCATTTCTATTTATTTTTATTAATTTTTAATAATTTTTATTAATTTTTATTAATTTTTATTAATTTTTATTAATTTTTATTAATTTTTATTAATTTTTATTAATTTTTATTAATTTTTATTAATTTTTATTAATTTTTATTAATTTTTATTAATTTTTATTAATTTTTATTAATTTTTATTAATTTTTATTAATTTTTATTAATTTTTATTAATTTTTATTAATTTTTATTAATTTTTATTAATTTTTATTAATTTTTATTAATTTTTATTAATTTTTATTAATTTTTATTAATTTTTATTAATTTTTATTAATTTTTATTAATTTTTATTAATTTTTATTAATTTTTATTAATTTTTATTAATTTTTATTAATTTTTATTAATTTTTATTAATTTTTATTAATTTTTATTAATTTTTATTAATTTTTATTAATTTTTATTAATTTTTATTAATTTTTATTAATTTTTATTAATTTTTATTAATCTTTATTAATTTTTATTAATTTTTACAACAATCTAACCACAGAGCACATCATTATTTATTTATGCTACAATTATAATTTTAAAGTTTCAACGTTCAAAAAATTTATACTTCTATACAAATTTTTACCCCGTTTCCCCCCTTAAAATTTGAAATTTCAAAAATCATGAAACACATCATTTTTGATTTTTAATCAGTAGCTGTAATTCACATTTTTATGTTTCAAACTTTAAATAACAAAAAATAAATACATACTATTAAACAAATTTTTTCCCCATCCCCCCCCCCCTAAAATGTTAAAATGCAAAAATCCTAAAACACTTCATTATTTATTTATGATGATAACCTACAATTCCAATTTTCAAGTTCATATCTTTAAAAAATTTTGAAAGAGTAAAACCAAATTTGGTAGATTTTCACACTTTTATTTTAAAAATAAAAATTTTTAAACAAACACTAACATGGCATATGTTTCGAAGTACAACTTCTTTTTCAAATGTGACTATTTACAATTCGGTATCCAATATATATACAAAATAATTTAACAAAACAAAGTACTTAAGAAATTATTTTGTATATATATTGGATACCGAATTGTAAATAGTCACATTTGAAAAAGAAGTTGTACTTCCAAACATATGTCATGTTAGTGTTTGTTTAAAAATTTTTATTTTTAAAATAAGAGTGTGAAAATCTACCAAATTTGGTTTTACTCTTTCAAAATTAAATGGATTTTCATCAAGTAAAGGCCGAAACAATAAATAATCTTTAAAAAAATCGATATCTCCAAATAAACTTTCACCCCCATTTCCCCCCCTTAGAATGTGAAAATCCAAAAACCCTGAAACACGTCATTAATAATTTGTAGTCAGTAGCTGCAATTCCAATTTTCATGTTTCTAACTTCAAAGGGAACAAAAAAAAAATCAATAGTTCCATACAAACTTTCACCTTCCGTTTTCCCCCCTTAAAATGTGAAAATCGAAAAACCCTGAAACACATCATTATTTATTTATGCTTAGTAGCAGTAAGTTAAATTTTTATGTTTCTAACTTTAAAGAACAAAGAGTTGCATTAAAAGCTCTCTCCCCCCATTTCCTCCAATTTCCCCCCTTTAAAGTTTGAAAAATCCTTTCTTAGCGGATGCCCTCGTTATGAAATAAACCTAGTCAGTCAGTCAGTCGGTCAGTTAGTCAGTCAGTCAGTCAGGACAAACAATTTTATATATATAGATTATTAGATTAATTTACACTTTATTTCAAAATCTGAAAAAATTATATGCATAATTTTAAAGACTAAGCAAAAAATCTTATTTTCGTAAATTCTCTCTGCGAAAAAACGCTTTTTAAATAGCCCCTTTACGTATCTAAAATATCTATTTCTTTGACAAAAAGTACCCATATATATTTACGCCTGAGAAAAATTAATAAATATAAAAGAGTATTCCTGTGACTACATAGTTTTTATATCCACAACATGGATTACTCACTAATATTTATTTTATTTTATTTACTTCTTGTCGTTTTTATGAATGTATTTTTTAAATGTATATTTCAGTAAATAAACATTATTATTATTATATTATGTATGTATTCCTATTTAAAATTTGCTATCATTACTTATTTATTTCAATGCATTCATGCTCCTACCTTTACACGAAAAATATACGACGTAAAACCGAAGCACAATCTGAAAAAAAAAACCTAATAATTTATTGCAGTCAAAAAGTTTCAATAAAAAAAAATATTTAGCTATTTTATAAAGATTATAGGGTAAACTTTTATTTCAGATATACTTAACCGTAAAAATGTTTGTTTTTAACAAAGAAAACTTCTAAAATGTACCTAGGTACCTTAGGTAAACGTAAATTGAGGAATGCAGTTTTAAAATTGACATACTAATATCTACCTGTACACTTTTTCCAAAATAAACCGTGTGACTTGTTGTATTCAACCCGGCAGAGCATAATATCTACTTAAGTATGTAGGTATATAAAAAGTATCACGGCACATCCCCAGATATTATCTATAGTTGAATTATTGATAAAATTCTTTTACCTTATGTTAAAGTGCATAAATAGACTTACCGTATATTATTTTTTTTGAGATATTTCACTAATCATTCATCACTAATAGTTTCTTGACAACACAACTCTAAAATTTTAAAACAAATGATAAATTGAGACTTGTGGAGTATGCGCATCAGACCCAAAGCCGACTATATTAAAAACAGTTTTTTTGGGTTTAAAAATTCCTACGTGGTTCTGGCTACGTTGCCGCTGTGAGTGAAATTTACATTTTCTGCTGATTTTTTAAAATTCTGATATTTAAGGATTCAGCAATTACTACAAAAATTGTTATAGGTCCTCACCTCGATTGAAAATACGTGATTTATTATGAGAGATATCAAAAAAATAAAATATACCGTTTCTTTAAAAACAAGGAAGATACGAAATGACATATTTTTTAAAATGCATCCATCCATTGGTGGCGGAAGGGGAATCTGAAGCCCTGCATGGTACTAGATATGTCAGAAGAGTATTTAAAAGGTTCAAATTACACAGATACAAAATAAAAATTTTGTAAGAACTCAGTTTTATGAAATAAAATCCAATGAGAACCCAAACTAACTAAAAAAATATATTTTAGTGATAAATGCGGTTTTTTTTAATAATCACGTAAACAAAGAAAACTGCCGGTACGGGAGCGATGATAATCGACATCGCTTTTCAGAAGGGCATATCCAGAATCTCATAAACTTAATGTTTGGGCGGGAATACTAGTAGACCGAATAATAGGTCCATTTTTATGAAGGGGAATTTAATTGGCGAGGTTTACGTGCAGATGCTCAACAATTCGACAGCGCCATCATCCATGAAATTGAAAATCAAAGGGATTTAGAAGGAAATCATAATCTTATTGTGTATTTTAAACAGGATAGTGGATGGATAGATTTTATCCACATCGAAAGTATGTTTCGTTAAGACCAAAAAATATCAACAGTGACCGATTTTACTTTAAATATCAAAATGGAACGGGTTGTAGACAAACAAATGGTAGGAATACATCAATTTAGAAAAATGCCTAAAATAGTAGCTACTTATTTGAACTTGGTAAATCCGACAGCATATACTGATCACTGCTTTCGTCAATATTGGTCGACTCTGGTGCCGACTTAGATTAAAGAGACCGAAGATGTAACATTGCACACTGCGCATGTTGTCTATTTTAAGCCAAAGTAACCCACCAATTGAAAATCATTGTTGCACGACGCCACCCGAATTGCTCCGATTTCCATTCAGCGATCACACCTCCACCTGAGTTTAATCACCATTGACAGCTGTTTTTTGATTTATTTGTTGGTATTTTAGCAATTTAAAGTGTTCTAGTTATTCAATTTCAAGTTCAAAATGTCACGATGTATCTTGAAAAATTGTATGTACTTATAATACAAGTACTACTGTTATGAATATATTCGTTTTCAGCGGTAAATATTTATTAACGTTTTGACATAAAGCGCCATGATTCTCTGGGCTGAATACTTCAGATCCGCATTAAGGGGTTTCAATAAATATTAAGCATCACAAACTCAGATTTCATATTACATAAATTTACAAAAGGGTAAAATTTTGAACATTTAATTTAAATAAATAGTAAATAGGCATTATTGCTAACGAAATTTTGTATTTAAAAAGTAGTTTTGTAAGAATGTTTTCTAAAGGTAGTTTTTAGCCCTTTTTGGTAGATAAATAAGAGGTAAATAATCTAAAACAAAGTAATCTAGTATAAGCAAAAAAAAATACTAAAGTTACAGGAGTTAGGTCCGATTCCACCGTTGTGTTAAACGGAGATTAAAATGACAGTGTTAATGTAAAAATGTCATTTTAAACTTCGTTTAACACAACTGTGGAATCGACCCTTAGTCACGTTAATAAAATGTTACATTACAAACCCCTAAACAACTCGAACATAATTTTCGTTTACTAAAAAAAATCCAAAATTTAGCAATATTTATTTATTATACAATCGAATGCGATTTCAAAGATAACTAACTGGATCAAAAAATCCGAATTTCTAAATTTTGGAGCTAAATGCTCAGATAAAAGCAAGCGACCGATAGGGGTTACAAAAATAATCGATTTATCGATAATTCTGATATTTTTTAATGAAAATCGATTTATCCGCTGTTTTTAATAAATTATTTTCGTTTTTTTTTAAGATAATGTAATAATCGATTTTAAAGGAAATACAAAAAAAGTAGATTTATTCAAAATAATCGATTTATCGTTTAATCGGTTTTTTAATTATTTGATTATTTTCGATTTTTCAAAGATATTATATGAAAATAATCGATTGAATATAATCGGTTATTTTACATAATCGATATTTTGGTTATTTTTTTAAAATTATCGATTTATTGGATAATCAGCTTTTTAATAATCAATTATTTTCGATAATCGAATAATCAATTTCAAAGGAAATATGAAAAAAGGATTATTAGAAAATAATAGATAATTCGTTTTATTTTTTGGAAAATCGATTTATCATAGAATCGGCTTCTTAATTAATTGGTTATTTTCGATTAGGCGATTATTTTGGAATTATTGATTATTTTTGATATTTCAAAGATAATCGAATTATCGATTTTAAAGGAAATACAATAAAAATAGATTATTGATAATAATCGATTAATCGAAAATAATCGATTATTTAAAATAATCGATCATTCTGTTTTTTTTTTTGAAAATCGATTTGTCAGTTAATCGACTTTTTAATTAATCGAATATTTTTGAAATACAATAAAATAGATTATTGGTAATAATCGATATATCATAGAATCGGCTTCTTAATTAATTAATTATTTTCGATTAGGCGATTATTTTGGAATTATCGATTATTTTCGGTATTTCAAAGATAATCGAATTAACGATTTTAAAGGAAATACAATAAAAATAGATTATTGATAATATTCGATTGATCGAAAATAATTAATTATTTAAAATAATCGATCATTTTGTTTTTTTTAATCGATTTATCAGTTAATCGACTTTTTAATTAATTGATTATTTTTGATTAATCGATTATTTTCGATTTTTCAAAGATTATCGAATAATCTGTTTCCATGGACGAAAAAAAAATGATTTATTTGAAAATAATCGACTATTTAAAATAAACGATAATTCTATTTATATTATATTTTGTAAACACTGATTTATCGGTTAATTGGCTTTTTAATTAATCGATTATTTTTGATTTTTCAAAGATAATCAAGTAGTCGATTTTAAAGGAAATGACAAAAAATGTATCGTTTGAAAATAATCTATTGATCGAGTATAATCGATTATTTTCAATTATCGATAATTTATTTCGATAATCACTCATCCCTAGCGACCAAATGACTTTTAATAGATTTAAATTTTAAAATGTTATCTGGTTTCAGACATATGCATTTCTAGAGTTTTATGTGACTCGTCCTTTATAATAATTAATATTCTTAAAGAAAGAAACCTTAATATACTTTTTCTGAGGTTACAATACAAAACAGCATTTTCTCATTTTGACTAATTTTTAATAATATGTAATAGCCGTAGAAAAAATATAATGTTCAACTCATAAGGGTAGATTTGCAGTATTAGCCTGCGCACATGCTATTTTTATAATACTCGTAGACAATGAGTAACATTTTTTGCTCTATTAACAATATATTCTATATCAACATTTTACTGTAATCTCTTGCAGAAAAGTCCGTAGTAAATAAACGCTAACGAAATATTCTATAAAAGGTCTTCTCCTTACATAAAATGTCGTGGCATCTGTTTGATATTAAAAAATCACGATAATTTGATTTCATAATACAAAATTCGATTAAACACCTTTTAAATAAACCTAATAGTTCATTAAAATGCTAAGTCCGGTCCCTGTCACAGAGTTCGGGTCGCCGCGTGTCGCCGCCCAGTTCCCCCACTCCGTTAACCCTTCTTTAGAAATTGGCAACATTTGCGCAGGTTTTAAACCGGTGTATGTTATATCTCTGGTCTCTTTTATCTAAGGGTGCCGACAACTAGTTTAAAGAGACATAGCGGATGGAAGTCATCAAACGTTCCTGAAGGATATATTGAAGATTCTCCTAACAATAAGGTTGAGGTGGCAAATAAAATAACCCTACTGTTACTTTTTTTTTATTTCTACGATGTCAATTGTATTTAAGAGGTAATTTAGCTCAAATTGCTGATACTGCGTGGATTTATAAAGTGACCAGGACAAATGAAATCAGAGAGGATTGATCGGTTCGCGGGCCAAAGTCTACTTTACGATAAAATGAAAGATATTATAATACGATAACGTCAAAAATGTTGAGAGCCACCAAGTTTTTGAGTAAATTGGAAAACTTATCTGATTTTATATGCCCTGTTTAATTGAGTCCGTCTCTGGTAAATAAAAGTGAGAAAATTTAATACACTTAATAAAAAAAATAAAAAGGGTGAATTTATACAATATAAATTAATAATTAGTGAGTAAACGTGAAAAAAAAAAATGAATTAAAATTGACTGATGAAAAAAAAATGAAATTGAATATGTATTTAATATGTATAATAGTCTCGACCATTGGTATTCTAATATGGTACTTCCCTTTCGTACTTGGATACTACGTAACTCTGAGCTTCTTGGAGAAAGTACGTAACTCGAACTTGGAGCAAAGCTTCTAGGAGCAACTACGTAACTCGGACTTCTTGGATCTTAGAGCTTCTTGGATCAACTACAGGTTTAGAAATAAAAAGAACCTTAGTAACAGTAAAAGTACATATACATTGCCAGTTTATTGGTGTTATAGGTAAAGGTTTTAAAAAGCATCCAAGTGATCCAACCGAAAGATGTCGTCCTTGGCCAATACGTAGGAAATTCTGAAGGAGAAGGCGACGCTAAATTGTACACTGTACCCAAAGATTCCGTTACTCCCACTTATGCTCTAGCTGTGTTGCGAATCAACAATGAGCGATATGATGGTGTGCCCTTCGTACTTAAATGTAAAAAAGGTAAAATAACTAAATACATTTTGAATAGTATCAGTAGCAAAAAGGATGTTTGCTTAAACTGTGGAAGAACACCTTTAGATACATTTTCTGGTGTTATGTTCGTCTTGATTACATTATAATTTTATTTCAGCGTTGAATGAACGTGAAGCGGAAGTACGAATCCAATTTAGAGATGTTCCAGGAGATATTTTCGATGCTAAACCGAAAAGGAACGAATTGGTTATCCGTGTCCAACCTGGAGAAGCTTTGTTTGTCAAACTAATGATCAAAACTTCCGGTATGGCTTTCGATATGGAAGAAACCGAATTGGATTTTACGGAAGCAGATATTCGGTTAGTTATCACTATTTAAAAGGTGTATCACCAGAAAAAATCGTATTATTGCTATACAATCTTTTATCGGTTTGTTTTTATAATTTTAACATTATGCTTGTCAATATATTTGGCATGAAGTATACGTAGTAATATCTTTATTTCTGTTATTATTGGTTTGATTTGAATCGAACAAATGGCATAGTATGAAATATATTATTTTCAATAAACCTATATATATTTTTTTGTTAGTTACATAAACAGTGTTAACTATTATTAACAATTTTTCGAGAAAATTGCTTTTTCGTGTTACTAACAGGAACATAGTAATTATATATTTTTTTTCAGAATGTGAAACTGCCCGATGCCTACGAACGTCTAATTTTGGACGTCTTCTGCGGATCGCAAATGCACTTTGTCCGATCTGACGAGTTGAGCGAGGCTTGGAGGATATTCACTTTCTTGTTGCATCAAGTTGAAAAAGACAAAGTAAAACCTATTCCATACGTGCAAGTTTTTTAATTATTTAAGTCATAAGAAATGTAGATCGTAATTTACAATCTTTATTTGCAGATATGGAAGCAGAGGTCCCAAGGAAGCAGACGAACTGTTGAGTAATAACAACTTTTGCTATACAGGATCGTACAAATGGAAGCCGAATCATTAAAGATGCGATCAAATTTTTTTAATTTACGTTTTAAAGAAAATTGTTGGCAATAAATAAAGATAAAATAAAGGTAAATAAAGGTAAATAAAGGTAAATAAAGGTAAATAAAGGTAAATAAAGGTAAATAAAGGTAAATAAAGGTAAATAAAGGTAAATAAAGGTAAATAAAGGTAAATAAAGGTAAATAAAGGTAAATAAAGGTAAATAAAGGTAAATAAAGGTAAATAAAGGTAAATAAAGGTAAATAAAGGTAAATAAAGGTAAATAAAGGTAAATAAAGGTAAATAAAGGTAAATAAAGGTAAATAAAGGTAAATAAAGGTAAATAAAGGTAAATAAAGGTAAATAAAGGTAAATAAAGGTAAATAAAGGTAAATAAAGGTAAATAAAGGTAAATAAAGGTAAATAAAGGTAAATAAAGGTAAATAAAGGTAAATAAAGGTAAATAAAGGTAAATAAAGGTAAATAAAGGTAAATAAAGGTAAATAAAGGTAAATAAAGGTTAATAAAGGTTAATAAAGGTAAATAAAGGTAAATAAAGGTAAGTAAAGGTAAGTAAGGTAATGTAAGGTAAACTAGAAAGAAAGATCATTGAACTATATTTGCATATATGATAACTAAGTAAATGTAAACCATTTCAAATCAAAGGTAACTATCTTGATATTCAAAAAACATAGTACATTATGTAGTAAAGGTAAAAATAATATTATTAAACGATAAAAAACACATTCACTCAACTAGTGAATAAAGATATATAATGATATTATAGAAGAAAAATTATGAAAATCAAGATAAATAATGTACACATATCAGTGAGTACATCAGGCAAGGTACATACAAAGTAATAAAGTGAGGTAAAAATATAGTAATGCAAGTTTTCTGTTAACCTAAAGTTAACGCAAATATGAAATTTTGCAATACTCAACTAAATTCTTTTCAATATAAAATGAAAACAGAGGTATCAAATGATATTGCTAAAAGCATAAATTCTCAAATTATAATTGAAAAAAAAATATAGATATACAAACTTTTACTACTTGTATTAAAATATAATTTAAATTGTTTCGAAATAAATTAGTTATGCAATTGTGAGGTACTTAACTATATAAAGAAAAAAACATGAAATGCTAGATAATATAGTTCAAAGTCATTTTAAGATTGAATTTAAGGAAAAGGTAAACAAATTAAAATATTACTCAAGTTCAATAACTATACAGATTTACTACCAATCAAGAGAAAAAAAAATTCTTAATAAATGTTTCAGTCAAATAGTCATAATAAACAATTAATTATAAAGGCAAGAAATTCAAAATCTAAAGAAAATGTAAAATTTAATTTACTAAATTTAATAAAAGACATTGAATAAATAACTGCACTAAGATTCAAATAGCAAAAAAAATTATAAATATATTTCTATACACTCTCCTAATATGGTTAATGCAAACTGACGTCTCAGTTTCAAAAACTTGTACAGAATTATATCAATAACTGATAGATACAGTATTAAGCAAGCAAATGAAAAGAAAATAAAAAACAAAATTATTAATATAATTCGGACACTCTCCTAAATTGGTATTGGCAAACTAGATAGTTTCAAACACCTATCCAAAATAAAGAGAAATGTAAAGAGAAAATTATGTTAACTAGGAAATTAGGTAGAAAATACTATAAGTAACTGAATACATATTACCAAAAATTAAAGTAGCTATTACAGACAGTACTGCTTAAAAAAACAAGCAGTAGCAGACAATTAAAAGTTAGAAGGTAATGTATGGTCTGACTAATAAATATTCCGTTGGTGTTAAAGGAAACAATTGACTACAGGCTGTACTACTTGATCGTGTAGGTAATAGCAGAATAAAATGCTAGTTATAATATTCCGGCCTGACAATAAATATTCCATTGGTGTTAAAAGGAAAAAATTGACTACAGACTGTATTAATTGATCGTGTAGGTAATAGCAGAATAAAATGCTAGTTATAATATTCCAGCCTGACAGTATATATGAAAAATTTAGTAATATTTTAACTTATTAAAAGGAATGGTATGGAAATCAAGTCAATTGCAGAATATATTATTCACTGTAATAGGTATCGTTATTAACGTTAGGTATGACTTCATTATCATCATCTTCAGATAAATGTAAAAAGCAATATATTTAATTAATTAGAGGCACAAAGTTTTATCACTAACCAAAAAATTTTTTACTCGATAGGCACAAAAATCAACTTTAGGTAAAAATCCAAAAACTATACACTTTTATCAGTGTATTAGAATGATAAGTTATAAGGAATCTATTTCAAAGCAACGAGCTATTTAATCCAGTAGTTGAGGCGCCATTTTGTTATATGATCTTGTTATTTTATCTATTTTTATAGTGTTTTAAGCTCTTATTATTTGGGGAGTGGGTCAGGTTATTAAACAACTCGTATTACTTTGAAAAAGAATGTTATTCTGAGAAATATTGCCCATTTAACCGATTTTGTAGCTCTTATAATAACCTAGATAGCATTACATGCAGCACCAATTTGGGACATAGTGTATAGATATATTATTCCACAAATATGAAATCGCATAAAAAAATTTCGCCCACCCCACCTCCTAGCTAATATGAAGGGGGTTTCACTCTCAAAAAATAAAGCCATGTTGTTCAAGAAGAGAACGTACCAACCAAGTGACGAAATCGAAATAAAAGACATAACATCTCGAGGTACTCAATCAGCTAAAGAACTTGGACCAAAGATGAACCAAAAATTAACATTCACAAGTCACGCGTAAATAGTGACGAGCAAGACAAAACAAGTTAGATCAATAATAAATTAATTAATATGATGAAGCGACAAGCTATTGCTATAAACCAAGATGAGACATTCAAGCACTAATACTGCCAATATTTATGTATGCCTTCATGGCTAGGGGTTCCTATGCAAAACAAACATGATGAAGATTTAGAATCAACAAATTATCTGCCTTTACGACAGACTATAAATGCTTACAGGTACACTCGTAGCGACATTATAATTTTGAGTTTTGAAATCTACTAGGGTTCTAGACATAATGCACTCGAATGTCATAGGCACGTTTGAAAACCTAAGAATTCATTCTAATTTGTAGTTAAGAAAACTTATGGATTATGAGAAAAACAATTATGGAATACACGCCAGACCACGCAAACTTTTGGATGAGGGTGAGGAATAACGGTAAATTCGTAGGTACAAAAATTAAAGTTTTCGCTATGTTTTATATTTTCTTTCAGTATTCTCTTTTATAATACTGACAGACATAAAACAGACACTAGTCTATATAACAATCAACCAGCTGGGTAACTATTCTTCAATTCGAGGAAATAGAAAACCGGGTTTTCCTTTTTATCTATAATGTATAAAATTTGTATTTTTGCCTAATTCTTCTCTCAAAATTGCTACTCAGTGAGATTAAAAAATAGAAACTCTGGTTGGAGCAGGTTCCTGTAATAATCAGAGATTTCAAAGAAAATGTGTATAGAAAAAAAAAAGAACACTCAGTATAATAAAAAAAATTGTATTAACAAGATATATTTCAAAACATTTTATGCAATACGATAACATACGGATTTCGAAAGACACACGGGTAGCTAAAACAAAAAAAAAGCCTTAGTCGGGTTTTTCTATGGGTTACAAAGTAAGTTCAAAATACAAGCGGATGTTACACAATTTAAAATATCATATTTTGTTTATAGAAGTTCATATAATTCACTAAAAACCACGTAGCTAAATGCAAAGCTGACTCAGCTTCTTGTTGAGCTACAAAACAGTACCTTTTGTCGAGACAACAAAAAAAAAAAAAAAACAAGGAGCCCATGTTGAGATGGGTACGTCAGAAGGTGTGGCTAAACAAAAAAGGGACAACGTAATTGGTTAAAATTATTATAAACAAACGAGGAAATAATTTTGTAGGTAACGGCCATAATGAAAAGGGAGTGTTCATAGGTTTTGGCAGTGGAAAAATGAGGAGAATTAGGCAGTCGAGCTAGATCATCGCGGGGGGAGACGACTCAAGAAAAAAAAAAAACGGGCTCACTGGGATAACTAAATGTTTTATTAATTATTGTTTTTTTTGATTTTTAAGAGAAAAATTCGCGGCGCGACCGGGTTTTGTGTAATCTCGCACCTTGGTTAATAGTGTTACCTAACAGGCTAATCCAGAGCGACCACCTATATACAGGTGGGGATTTACAGTCAACCCTTAAGACGACAGGGGTAAGTCCATTGAGACAATAACTAACTTTATCTTTCGAGTTATATGGTATCAACTTGTAGCTCGATAAAAATTGTTTGAGCGATTATAATACTCTCTCCTTTTGCTGTAATAAGATAATTACAGATAGTTTTAGTTTATTGGGGACAAATTTGTAATACCGGGAAAATAGACATTCATTAGATTTATGACGTATTTTGTGTCGAATTGAATAGCCCTTAAATTTTGTGACAATGGTGAAATTATGTTAGATTTAATGGCATGTCACCGGCTTGTATCAGTTCTTTCAATTTTCATTTCAACATCGTAAATTCCATTTTATGAAGGGATAAACGATTTGTTATTTAGATAACGTTAATACCTTACAATTGAATCCATCGTCATAAACTTTGCTCAACTTTTTTTTTCTAGGAACTCTGTTTAAGTTCCTTGTGTGTTATTTATCGAGTTTATTTTTATTTTGTTACGTCAATCTTTCTAAATTTCAATTTTACTCATTATATTTGTTTAATTTACCAATGGGTTTTATTTTAACCCCCATACACCCCAGTGAAAGTTATTAGGTGAAAAACCACTTAGTATCTGAAGAAAAGAAAACCATCAACTAACAAAAAAAAAAAGGTTTCACGCATTTAAGCCGTGACGAATCACGCCCTAATAGGATATTTAATTTGGTAGAAAACTATAGTGCCCAAACCGCTCAACTAGACTTGATAGACATCTAAGTTAGACCTATAAGTAAGTACCCTTTTCAGTTTATGTAAGTTCTATTTAAAACCAATGCAGGGTTAAAGTATAGTTCAGTCAATAAGTAGTATAGAGAAATAATACCCCCAAATAAGATAATAAGAGGGTAACAAAGCAGTTATTACATCTGGTGACAGGCCTTTTTTTTTTAGTTGATTTTTTTTTCTCTTCTCATAAAGATACAGGGCAAACTAAACAAGACAGAAAGAATAATTGCAGTATTGCTCAGATCCGCTCAAGTCTGGGCATACCCAGTAGCACAAGTCTCATTCAAAACGTCTTTCCGCCTAAGATTCTAATAGTTTCCGACGGCAAAACGTCAAAATCGAGACGGCCGTAAAATAAGAGAAGGGCCTAGTTCCCATTCTCTAGCCTTTTGTTTCTATTCTCTATCTTTTGTTTCTATCTACCTTGCTAACAGTTCCGACGGCAAAACGTCAAATTCAAGACGGCCGCGAAACAAAAAAAGGGCGTTGTTCCCATTTTTTTTTTCTCTCTCATGTTATTAATTTTTAATGCTATTTAGTTATTAACCTAAATAGTTTCCGACGGCAAAACGTCAAATTCAAGACGGCCGCCAAACAGAAAAAGGGCGTTGTTCCCATTCTTTTTCATGTTATTAATTAAAATAAACTAAACACATATACGAATAATAATCCTTCGCATCCTGTCCACTAAATTTAGTCTCCTAGGTTTTGAGTGACGGCTTCCGCATTTTGAGAGATACTGTAATTTTTTCTCTCTCAGATAACTTAGAATAAACCACTATTTGGGAACTCCTAAAAGTTTATTATCTTACACAGTTTTATAAATCAAAATAGATTTTGTGCTTAGAAAAATTCAATCGGGAAATTTACTAATTACATAAAAATAGTTGAAAGTTTGAAATAAGTGAGATTTTACTTTAATCTCATAATATTGAAAAAAAAAAAAAAAAAAAATCCTGGAATTGTCCATTTTTATTCTTTTTCTAGTCGTGATTTTGGTTTTAAAAAAGTTGTTTTTTCTAAAAAGAAAAAAAAAATAGTTTTTTGAAATTTTTTTTTTAAAGGTTTTTGAATTTTTTTTCTCGAAAATTTATTTTTGAAAATTTATTTTTGAAAATTTATTTTTGAAAATTTAATTTGGAAAATTATCTTGGGAATTTTTTTTTTTCCCTCTTTTCGTAAAGTTAATTTTTTTTTTGAATTTTTTTTTTGGAATTTTTTTTTTCGGAAAATTTGTTTTTTTTGAATTTTTTTTCCGGAAAGAATTTTAAGTAAGAATTTTTTTTTCGGGAAAATTTTTTGTTCTCTCTCCCTTCCTCTTTTCGAAAATTTTAGTGTTTAAAAAAAAAAAAAATAATAATAATTTTTTTTTGTATTGGGAATTTTGTTAATTTAACTTGATCAAATTTTTTTTTTGAAAAAAAAAATATTTTATAGAAACTTGTTTTAATTTCATACTAATTTGATAAATTTTGAATCCTGTTAAAAGAATTTACAAAAAATATAGATATTTTAGCATACGCGGGCCTAGAGGTAGTTTCTAAGAATTAATAATTGTTCTTATAATATACATACAAAGTATACATTAGAGTCGATCAAGTCGAGAGCTACCTATTCCTAAATCCTACCTTAACCCACCCCATTTCAGGCAACGTGGAAGCCAAATAAAAAAGGTAAAAATAAGGGTAAAAATAAAAATAAAATATAAACAAAGGCTATTTAATTCAGACTTACAAGTTGATACAATATGGCGCCACCTACTAACCTAAACATCCCCCAAAATGCCGCAGAACAGGGCGCAGCACAGGAGACACATCATAATTTTAATTTACCAATAACGCAACAACCCCTAGGTATTATAGCAACCACACTTACAGATTTTACAGGTAGAGACCCAGCGAGATATTTGGACAAGCTAGAGCAACGAGCCAAACTAGACGATTGGACGGAAGAAATAACATTAAAACTTTTAAAATTTAAATTTACAGGGGCGGCTCATGATTTTTTTAAATCTGAACCATCACTTGATGGTTTAAATTATAGCGAATTAAAATCTAAATTATTAACAAAATTCTCACCTAAACGTTTACCGGGGGAAAGTTTATACAAGTTAAGTCAATGTTATCAAAGACATGACGAGGACGTCGCAGCTTTTTGTACAAGACTGCGATTATTAGGGGCAAAGGCACTAGAAGATGATCTAAAAGGAGCAACAACTGAAGAATACCCAGGAATTAAGAAAAAAAATAGGGAGCTACTACTAAATCAATTCAAAATGGGATTAAAAAAGGACTTATTAAAAGAAACAGGAGTTTTGCTGTTAAAAGAAGAGGAACTCAATTTAGAAAAAGCAGAAGCACTGGTAGCACTCCAAGAAACAACAATGATGATGGTTACAGGAAAAAGCAGCGGACAACGAGTAGCATTTGTGGAAGAAAAGAAAACTTGTCAACATTGCGGTAAATATGGTCACCTGACAAGGGACTGTAGAAGCAAACCAGAAAAGAAGAACACAGCGGACAGACCATGTTTCTACTGTGGAAGAAAAGGACATTGGGTCCAGGATTGCAGAACAAAGAAAGCAGATCAAGAAAATACGAGGGATCAACATAATAATAGAAGCTACTACGCACCACAAAGAAGAGAGAATAGTCCGAATAGAAAATCATCATACAGAAACGAAGGATCACAAAATCTGAGTACTTGGGGATACAAGGGTCGGTCAGAAAGAAACACAGGGGCAATACCGAAGAATAATTATTACAGGACAAAGAATTATGAAGAAAGAAAACAAGAAGGAAGAAATTTTAACGGAAATAAATATGAGGAAAACAGGAATTATGAACAAGGTTCAGGATATTATGGCAGAGGAGATCAACAGGAGCAGTACCCTGCAGGAAGGGACCGCCAAAACAGAAATAATAATGGGAGGAATTTAAACTAGAATGGACCACGGAAAATCCCCGAGCTGGTGGTCTATTAGGATTTACGGGGAAACGTAGAGGAGAAGAAGAAGGGGTAGCCAAAAAGAGGCACAGTCGATCAAAACAATCGACACCCCCGAAGAAAAGGATGGTAAATAGGTATAAAAAGGTGGTTACTTTATATCACCATGATACAGACACAAGTAGGTTTAATGAAACACCCTACATAGTGTCCCTAAAAATTAATGGAATAATGAGGCCATGTATGATAGATACTGGAGGGGCATATTCCCTGATCAAAAGATCGATAATTCCTCATTGGGATCTGGATACAAGTGTAACGGATCAAATATCGTTACGTGGAATAACGGGTCATTCAATCGAACTGTTCGGCTCAGCAAAAGTAGCAATAGCCACAGAATCGATGGGGAATAACTATAATGTGGAGGTTATAGCATGCGATGACGTCACCATGGGTGAAGTCGCAGTTCTCTTAGGAAGGGACTTTCTGACTCTTCAGGAAGCTACGGTATCATACAAAGGTACACCATCACTAGAAATATGGGGACAAAGAGTCCCACTGCTCAAGGCGAGCGAAATAAGTGATGATTACGAATATACTAGGAATAGTAGGAAGGAGCTGGAGTTAGAACACTCCATAACAGTCCTAAAAGGAGAAATTAAAAAACTCCAGGAAGAAACAGCGAAGCTGTCAAATAATATGTTAGAAAAAGGAAAAAGTGAAGAAGCAACACAAGGCAAGGAAAGCCAGCAAATAAGATTTCAGTATACAATTAAAGAGGAAAAAAGGACCCAAGGAAAAAGGTACATGGAAGACAAAGGCACTCTGAATAAAAGAGAATGGAGGAAATGGCTCGAAAAGGTAGCCGAGGTAATGACAAATAAAAAGGTGCAGCATAAAAGAAATGCAAAGGAAAATACTAGCGCAAAGAAAAATAGGGGCATAAAGGAAAATGGGAAACAAAAGGAAAATTTGAAGCAAAAGGAAAATGTAAATAATTACAGTATACAAACAAAACCAGAAATATGGTTAGAATGGCTCCAAAAGGTGGAGACATTCATGAAGAGGAACCGTGTCGAAGACACCGGAAGTATTATCAAAACGATGGAACAGACCACTCCAAAAGAAATACTTCAAGAAGATGAGCAGAAAATCAAAAAGGACAAGTAACGGAAATACAAGGAAAAGGAAGAAACTCTACAAAAAATGTAAGTAACCCTCAGAGTTTAAGATGTCAAACTGACATAATACTGGAAGAAGAAGTAATAATCCCAGCACGTACCGAGGTGCACACAGAAGGAAAATGTAAGCAAGCATTAGAAGGTGCCATAATAGCATGTGAATCCCAAGAATACGGGCAACACATAGTAAGGATCGCCAATAGTGTAACAGAAAATAAACGGAAAGTACCAATAAGGATAATAAACATGTCATTACAGGAAGTAACGTTACAAAAAGGCGAGAAAATAGGCAAAGCATACCGATGTGAGGAAGAAGAAGAACCCACATACAAAACAGAAGAAATAATCAATAAATTTGATATTACAACGGATAATTGGATAATAGAAGGATTCAAACTGGACCACATAGAAAAGAGAACTCGAAGAGAACTAATATCATTAATAAGAAAATATCACCATTTATTCACGGACGACGATGAAATTTTAACAAGTACAACAAAAGTAAAACATAGCATAACAGTGGAACCAGGAACCCAGCCAATCTGTAAGGCACCATATAGGATCCCGTACCAGCAGAGAGAAATTTTACAAAAAGAAATAGATAGACTATTAACAGCAAAAATTATTAGACCATCATCGAGCCCTTGGTCCGCTCCAGTGGTCTTAGTAGTAAAGAAAAATGCTGAAGGAATAGAAAAAATAAGAATGTGTATCGACTATCGAGGATTAAACGCAGTAACCAAAAAAGAATATTATCCACTACCTAACATATCAGATTTGTTACAAGGATACAAAGCAGGAGGACAGACGATATTTTCAGTCATTGATGTGGCAGAAGCCTATCACCAAGTCGACATGAAAGAGGATGAAATTCCACTAACAGGATTCAGTACTTATCAAGGACATTATGAGTATACAAAAATGCCATTTGGCCTGGTCAATGCACCAGCCACATTCCAAAGGTTTATGAATGCAACATTAGCAGGACTCACAGGAGTAAACTGCATGGTATATCTAGATGATATAATTGTGTTTAATTACACAGGAGAGGAGGATCATTTATACAATTTAGAAGAAGTATTCAAAAGACTAAAAATAGCTAATATAAAACTGAAACCAAAGAAATGTAATTTCATGTTGCCCAAAGTAAAATACTTAGGCCACATAATATCCCAGGAAGGAATTTCTCCAGATCCGGAAAAACTGGAGGCAGTCCATAAATACCCACTACCAAAAAATGTAAAAGGAGTAAGAGGATTCTTAGGCATAGTAAACTGGTACAGAAGATTTATCCCAAACATAACAGAAATTGCAGCACCACTAGTTGAATTAACAAAAAAGGACACGAAATTTAAAATTACCGAAGAAATAATAAAAGCAATGGACCAACTGAAAACGTCACTAACTACAGAAAAATTATTAATTTTTCCGGATTTTTCAAAACCATTCATATTGTCCACGGATGCATCTAACATAGGAATTGGCGCAATACTAAGTCAAATAAGAGAAGGAAGGGAAAAACCCATAGCTTATGCAAGCAGAAAATTAAACAGGGCTGAACAAAATTACTCAACAACAGAAAAAGAACTATTAGGAGTCATATTTGGGATTAAAACGTTCAGATGTTATGTATACGGAAAACGCTTCACCATAATCACAGATCATAGAGCACTAAAATGGGTATTAAACTTAAAGGATCCTAATTCAAGATTAACACGTTGGGCACTAACACTGGCAGAGTATGACTTTGAAGTTATACATAGAGCAGGAAGAAAACATGGAAATGCAGACGCTCTAAGCAGAATGTATGACGCAGCAACAAATTACGCAGAACCTTCATATGACGATTTTCTTGAGTATAAAGAAAATAACGATCTTCCAGGAAAAGATAGAGTAAAATATAAAACAGAAGAATTTTTGGCTCTACCAGAAGGAGAAACAATTGCAATATTTACAACCAAAGAAAGAAAAACTCAGGAAGAAACAATGAAAACATTAAATAATATATATGGTCCACCAAACACGTCAAATGAAACAGTGCAGAATGTAACAGAATGGAACACCGCTGATCGAAGAATATATCTCGTAATCGTCAGAACCTCGCCAGAAACAGAAACATCGTACGAAATACTTTGGGAAGGATTAAAACAACTAAAAATCAGCTGCGAAACCAACAAGGAGAAGAAAATAACGTTCATCACAACAAACCAACAAATACCTGGACTAAAATGGGAAGAAGTAATTAAAATGGTTCAATTTATATTTTACGGGACACAAATGTACATAGAAGTACTACTGCAGGAAACGAAAAAGGCAAGACTCGGAGGAAAAATAAATATAGTCGAAGAAGAAAATACTTGGGAACCAATATGGGACAGTGAAACAGTGAAAAAAGCACAACAAAAAGATGAATTTTGCCAGAGAATATTATTACAACTAGAGGAGGACGAAGGAACATCAGCAAAATATTTTGTGGATAAAGAAGGTATATTATACTTACAGGAAAACGGAGACACGAGAGACAAACTCGTTGTTCCAAAAATATTTATAAGAAAAGTATTAGAAGACTTTCATGATACACCTTTCCATTGTCACCAAGGACAACAAAAAACATTATTAGCCATAAAGAAAAGATTCTTCTGGCCTAACATGAGGACAGATGTCACAAAATATTGTACCGAATGCGATGCATGCAATCGAAGAAAAACTTCGCCACATTTCAAGAAAGCCCCCCTCCAAAGATTCACATCAGTAAGTGAACCATGGGAGATAACATCTATGGATATAGTAGGACCACTGGTAACGTCAGACAACGGAAATAAATATTTATTAACCTTTCAAGATCATTTCACTAAATATTGCGAAGCAATACCACTCCCGGACCAAAAAGCACACACAGTTGCTAGAGCTTTTGTAGAAAACATAGTATGCAGACACGGAGCGCCAAAAAAGTTACTCACAGATAGAGGAACAAATTTTATGTCAGAACTAATGCAAGGAACATGTAAACTATTAGGCATAAAAAGATTGCACACAGCGAGCTACGCTCCAACCACTAACGGTCAAGTGGAACGTTTACATAGAGTACTCAAAGACATGCTTTCTCATTATATTGCATCAAATCAACGAGATTGGGATCAATGGATACCGTACGTACTAATGGCCTATAGAGGCAGCGTACACACATCTACAGGGTATAGTCCCTATTTTTTACTACACGGTAGAGACCAAACTTTACCTATAGACGAACTAATAAAGCCTAAGAGGTTAAAATATAATGTAGATGACAACTACGTATCAGAATTGGAGGCAAGACTTCAAAAAGTATACACTCAAGCCCACGCAAATATAGAGAAAGCTAGAACAGACAGGATCAAACGATACAACGAAAAGACCGCAGAAAGAGAATTTGAAGAAGGAGATCTTGTATATGTGTTAGATGTAAGCTCAAAAATTGGAGTCTCAAAAAAACTACAAAGACATTGGACGGGACCATTTAAAATACAAGAAAGAATGGGACCAGTAACTTACAGAGTAACTTCACCAAAAGGGAAGTCATCCCAGGTTGTGCATATAAATAGAATTAAGAAATATTATGGAAAAGAAATGGATGAAAGAAACACACATGTAGAAATATCAGAAGAAGAAGTCCCTAACACAGAAGAAGAGGAAGAAGAAGAAAACCAAGAAGTTAATTTAGCCACAGCAGCATTATTACCATTATGGGGGGACAAAACCAACAAACCTAAACCACAAATAAAAAAACCCAAACGAGAACGTAGGAACAGTATAGGAAACGCATTCAGACCACCCCCTGTACTCAGACGATCAACAAGACTAAGAGATAGACTTGGAAGTGCACCGAGCTACACACATGCTATTAGAAGCTATAAGAAAGGAGAAAAACGAATAATAAAAGAAGAAGAAAACAAGGAACTCACAGAGTTCAAACCAGAAGAAGAAAACGAGGAACTCCCAGAGTTCAAAACAGAAGAGGAAGGCGACTTCGAAACAGAGAGCTTCGAAGACGCAGAAGAATGGGTGGGGGACACCATGTCGGTGTCATTCTGCACACGCGGTCCCCAGGTCAGGACTTAAGGACCTGGCGACCTTCGAATAATGAATAATCGCGAGCATTGCGTGTTAATGATACTTGATGTCTCCTTGTAATTTGGCAATATATTTTTTTATTATAAACTAAATAACCTTTACTCTAGCATCAGCGCGACGGTAATTTTAGTGTTTCGAGGCTTCACCCCGTGACACTTTTACCCATTGCGGGCTTCAAAATTTGAGACAGAGGATGGTACATTGCGCGCGCCGAGAGGAACCTGCGTTCCCCGGCATAGGTAAGGAAAAGACTGTATGTTACCCAGGCTACAGTATAATCAGGGTTTCCCCAAAGGTCACGCGGAAATCCGATGGCAAATATATTTTTTAATAATAATAAACAAAACAAGTATCGCAACGGATGAAGAGGGGTGAGAAAAAGTACTCGTACGCAGGAGCGACAAATCTTGCAACCTTAATGTTACAGGTTAGGAGTCCACCTGGATGTTAAGGAGACGTAGGGGAAAGGATTCCAAAAGCAGTACAAGTCCGAAAAGGATAGGGTGAAAAGGCGAGATAATTGGAGTTTTTTTTTCTTTGACAGGTATAGGTCAACATTTTGCTGAGAGGAACAGCATGAAAAGGATGCCGTTCGACTAGCAGAGTAGCAGATCTTTTTTATAGGAGTAAATATAAAAATTGGGGTTAATTTAATAAATATAACCGTACTTCTAAGTCTCAACTAACAGTTCTGAAATGATGTAAAGAGCGGTTACTTGAGTAGTAAGAAAAATAGTAAAAAATATTAGGGGATAGAATAGAAATATTACATCAGCTGGGAATAGTATGAGAGGTATTAGAAAAAAAAAATATTCTAGAAACGGGTAGACTCTCAAGTTTTCAGAAAATAAGTATAGGATAATATTTGGGAATTAGGAATAATTAACAAATGCTTTTGGGAAAAAGCCTAGGCTTAATTAGAAAAAAAAAAAACAGTTTAATTTTATAGTGGAATATCGCGCATTGGGAATAAGTAAATAATAAATAATTAGCATATCGGAGAAACAGATTAATCATTAATCATTAATAAGTAGAATAATTAGGTCAAAAGAATTCCACCTATATCTCAAGGGACGAGGTATGTACCGAGTGGCCATTAGGTTATTACCGAAACCCTAAAGATTAAGTGAGGAATTAATAGTTCTGTAAATTTTGGAGAATAATATACGTTAAATAAATAATACGGAATATAAATAATTACGGAGAAGGGTAGAATTTTTGGAAAATTTTGAATTTCAGTTTAGATTGTGTTAAAGAATTTTTTTTTGGAAATTTTTTTTTTTGGAAATTTTTTTTTGAATTTTTCTTTTAAAAAAAAAAAAAATTTTTTTTTCTGAAAACAAAAAAAAAAAAAAAAAAAAAAAAATTTTTTCAAATTCACTTTGGAAATTGATTTTGGAATTTTTTTTTAGAATTTTTTTTTTGGGGGAATTTTTATTGACATTTTTTTTTGATAATAAAAGGCTTGATAATGATATTCCACGGTTACTAATCTTGATTAAAAATTGGAAAACTGTTTTTTTTTTTCTTTAAATCGAGATGAATATATAGGAATAGCTTCAATACGGGGAAAATATACACTTAGGGATAGGAAGCAATTATTTAACTTCACACAGTATAAGATATTTAAATAGGTGGATAACAATTAAGGGAGTTTCTCTTATACTAAAAATAAGAACACTTGTATACTTAGCTTTAAGATACCAGTGCGCGGGTGACGTGCGCAACACAAATTATAAAAGACAGAAAAGAAATCAATGGTTATCTCTGTTGTAACAGGTGCAGGGGTAATAGAAAAACCACCATCCAGGGCACAAAGCAGCAATGGTTCAACACCGTAAAACCCTTATCACGTTACTAATATGGCTAGCGTTCACCGTCCAGCAAATCGATAGCTTAATCGCGTATGACTGTTCGGATTCACAGACTAATGTATCGGTTATCTCATTAAAAGACGTTCAACAATGCCCGTCGCCGGAGTCGGCATACGTGAGTGCGAAGGTAAACGTTCAAGTCATACAACGAAATGAACTAAAAACACAAAAAGTATGGACTTGTCTAATTGAAGTTTCGCGAGTAATGTTCTACTGTGGCATGCACAGCCACACGTCAATAGTTAACGGAGGTCTATCAAACACCATCCACAAATTGGGAGCAGAAGAATGCAAGGCGCTACACCGATATCAAGAACTTAAGCTGTTTCACCAAACCATAAGCAACATACTAATGAATGGTACCACTACAGCGTCAGTAACGATAGAAGGCAAACTAGATAATACAGGGTCATGTAAAGGCGTAATGTACCAAGAAAATGGTAACGTCTGGACAGATGTGGTCATAGTCGCATCAATCAAAGTCCTCGCCAGGGATTACTTAGCAGCAGTCAGCCTAGAAGATAACGAAATACATTTACAAGGAGGAATCACATGTCCATTTCTAATAGGATATTGCATGGATTCAACATTAGGAGAATCAGCCTGGTCAAGTTACGAACCAATAACTTGCGAAGATCACCTAAGCCAGTTGTACAAAGGAAATGCAGAAATGGTAACAAATAAAGCCACAATGGAAGAAGTCATAGTAGTAGAAGAAGGCACAAAAATATTTTCACTAACAATCCAAAAACGAGCAATGGTCTGCGGAATAGAAGTCTGGCAAACAGAACATCCAAGAATAATTATAAGCAAACAAAACGACGGAAGAGGCTTAAACCCAACAATGCCATTGTTACCACAAAATGTCAACCTCATGAACTATGTCAACAGTAAATTTTTGTACATCGAACAAGCATATAAAAGAGACATAGATCGATTATATGTAGATACAATACACCGAAGGTGTTTAATGAGGAGAGAAAATCCTAAAGAATCGACTACTAATGGCACCGATACTACCAAACGCAGTAAGCCAACTGATGCAACATGCACCGGGATACGTTGGAAGAGTACTCGGGGAAGCGCTGTATATATTAAAGTGCACACCCAAGTCAGTAAATATAAGAAGAACAAACAAATGTTACCATGAGCTACCAATACTAGTCTCAAACCAGTCTAGATTTATGGCACCATTGACAAGGATCATACAAAACCATGCAGAAGAAGTAGATTGCAATCAGTTGATTCCGCCACTATATTTCCTAGATGACCAATGGATAGGATTAGCACCACATCCAACAGTTTCGACTCCACCAAAGGAGTTAGCCGTAGAAGCAGAACCTAACCTGGAATTTTCTCCAATCCAACCAATAGGCGCCCAGGGCTTATACACCCAAAAAGAAATAACAGAAGCTCAACGAACTTTAACATTTGGAACTGAACAAAAAGCAGTACAAAATATTTTCGCACGTCGAGCGGCAGGAATGGAAGCAAATAGTCAAGGATACTCCCTATCAAATATGTTTGAAGCTGCGGAAATGAAAAAATTAGCTGAATCAACCATCAAAGAATTATGGGGATGGTTCTCCGAAATTGGAACATTTATGAGTGGTCTCATAGGATTCTATTGTATATTCAAAATAATACAATATACTTTAGGGGTAGTACTAAATGGCTTGCGCATCTATCAAACTTTAGGATGTGGCATAGTCATATTAGCGAGTGTATGGAATACCCCTTAACGTCTTGGGTCATACACAAGAAAACAGAGAGAAAAGACTCTCAACCCTGAAGAAGTGAAGCTAGAAACAATAACAACCCTCGAACCGGGATCCTCAAGGGCCTTAACGGAAGAACAAATCGCGGCGCGAGATCATTGGACTGACAAATGTAAAAGTGTCGAAGGGTGCTTAAATGGTAGTGACTCTAATCTTTTGGAAAGTAAAACATTAACCGGTCGCGATGAACAAAGTTAAGTGCGCGCGGTAGCAGCAGTAGCAGTAAATAAACAGTCAATCATTTTAAGGGCGAACACGCAGAAGCCATAGCAGTAACTAGCGAAAAGGGTAGTACGGCCATCAAAAAAAAAAAAAAAAAAGAAGAAAAGGTAGTGCAGTGGCGTACGCAAATATAAAAGTAATAGAAATTGTAAGTGCGGGTCTTGTCAACTTTATTGTAGTAGGTTAAGTTTTAATAGTATAGAAAAGGTATTGGACTTGTAAGTCCCAATACTTTTATAAAGGAGGGAGTAGTGTAATAATCAGAGATTTCAAAGAAAATGTGTATAGAAAAAAAAAAGAACACTCAGTATAATAAAAAAAAATTGTATTAACAAGATATATTTTCAAAACATTTTTATGCAATACGATAACATACGGATTTCGAAAGACACACGGGTAGCTAAAACAAAAAAAAAGCCTTAGTCGGGTTTTTCTATGGGTTACAAAGTAAGTTCAAAATACAAGCGGATGTTACACAATTTAAAATATCATATTTTGTTTATAGAAGTTCATATAATTCACTAAAAACCACGTAGCTAAATGCAAAGCTGACTCAGCTTCTTGTTGAGCTACAAAACAGTACCTTTTGTCGAGACAACAAAAAAAAAAAAAACAAGGAGCCCATGTTGAGATGGGTACGTCAGAAGGTGTGGCTAAACAAAAAAGGGACAACGTAATTGGTTAAAATTATTATAAACAAACGAGGAAATAATTTTGTAGGTAACGGCCATAATGAAAAGGGGAGTGTTCATAGGTTTTGGCAGTGGAAAAATGAGGAGAATTAGGCAGTCGAGCTAGATCATCGCGGGGGGAGACGACTCAAGAAAAAAAAAAAACGGGCTCACTGGGATAACTAAATGTTTTATTAATTATTGTTTTTTTTGATTTTTAAGAGAAAAATTCGCGGGCGCGACCGGGTTTTGTGTAATCTCGCACCTTGGTTAATAGTGTTACCTAACAGGCTAATCCAGAGCGACCACCTATATACAGGTGGGGATTTACAGTCAACCCTTAAGACGACAGGGGGTAAGTCCATTGAGACAATAACTAACTTTATCTTTCGAGTTATATGGTATCAACTTGTAGCTCGATAAAAATTGTTTGAGCGATTATAATACTCTCTCCTTTTGCTGTAATAAGATAATTACAGATAGTTTTAGTTTATTGGGGACAAATTTGTAATACCGGGAAAATAGACATTCATTAGATTTATGACGTATTTTGTGTCGAATTGAATAGCCCTTAAATTTTGTGACAATGGTGAAATTATGTTAGATTTAATGGCATGTCACCGGCTTGTATCAGTTCTTTCAATTTTCATTTCAACATCGTAAATTCCATTTTATGAAGGGATAAACGATTTGTTATTTAGATAACGTTAATACCTTACAATTGAATCCATCGTCATAAACTTTGCTCAACTTTTTTTTGCTAGGAACTCTGTTTAAGTTCCTTGTGTGTTATTTATCGAGTTTATTTTTATTTTGTTACGTCAATCTTTCTAAATTTCAATTTTTACTCATTATATTTGTTTAATTTACCAATGGGTTTTATTTTAACCCCCATACACCCCAGTGAAAGTTATTAGGTGAAAAAACCACTTAGTATCTGAAGAAAAGAAAACCATCAACTAACAAAAAAAAAAAAGGTTTCACGCATTTAAGCCGTGACGAATCACGCCCTAATAGGATATTTAATTTGGTAGAAAACTATAGTGCCCAAACCGCTCAACTAGACTTGATAGACATCTAAGTTAGACCTATAAGTAAGTACCCTTTTCAGTTTATGTAAGTTCTATTTAAAACCAATGCAGGGTTAAAGTATAGTTCAGTCAATAAGTAGTATAGAGAAATAATACCCCCAAATAAGATAATAAGAGGGTAACAAAGCAGTTATTAAAATAAGGAGTCTGAAAGGACTTTCAATGTTATTATATTTAAAACTTTCTAAACTTGACAATCGATTAGTGATGAAAATATAGAAAATCACTAACCATTAAGATATTATAATTAAATAAGGTTTCAGATAAGGCAGCGACAAATTCTAATTCACAGAGACTTACTTATTCAAATTTAAATGATTTATTAGAGACTTATCTGATATAAAGGAGGTAGTATTTCAGGAGTGACTGTAGAGGCCTTCTTGAAAAGGATTCGTAGGAGATACTTCGGATATCACCAACTCTTCAAGTATAAATCTTCCTAGGTAAACTTAAATCTCATAAACTTCTTAGATGACTCGGACTAAACCTCTTGATATACTTGAAATCAACTTCTGCAGCTGGAACTAAACTTCTAAGTTTCTATTCTTCTAAACATGCAGTTTGAACGTTCTTCCAAACAAATTCTTTCGATATAACTTCTACAAAACTTCTACAGAACCATCTATATACAGCCAGGCTACAAAGAAAAGGTAAAAATATCAAGAGAGGTATTAGGAAGTTTATATAGGAAACAGATAAGATGCTTTTTACTATTAAATGCACAATTTAATACTATTAGTGAGAGAGACCAAAATTAATATGAAAAGCAATTTTCTCGAAAGATTGTTAATAATAGTTAACACTGTTTATGTAACTAACAAAAAAATATATACAGGTTTATTGTAAATATTATATTTCATACTATGCCATTTGTTCCATTCAAATCAAACCAATAATAACAGAAATAAAGACATTACTACGTATAATTAATGCCAAATATATTGACAAGCATAATGTTAAAATTATAAAAACAAACCGATAAAAGATTGTATAGCAATAATACGATTTTTTCTAGTGATACACCTTTTAAATAGTGATAACTAACCGAATATCTGCTTCCGTATGTTAAATCCAATTCGGTTTCTTCCATTTTCAAAGCCATACCGGGAGTTTTGACCATTAGTTTGACATACAAAGCTTTTCCAGGTTGGACACAGATAACCAATTCGTTCCTTTTCGGTTTAGCATCGAAAATATCTCCTGGAACATCTCTAAATTGGATTCGTACTCCCGCTTTACGTTCATTCAACGCTAAAATAAAAATATAATGTAATCAAGACGGAAATAACACCAGAAAATGTATCTAAAGGTGTTCTTCCACAGTTTAAGCAAACATCCTTTTTGCTACTGATACTATTCAAAATGTATTTAGTTATTTTACCTTTTCCACATTTAAGTACGAAGGGCACACCATTCCATCGCTCATTGTTGATTCGCAACACAGCTAGAGCATAAGTGGGAGTAACGGAATCTTTGAGTACAGTGGGATCTTCGAGATATCCCAATTTAGCGTCGCCTTCTCCTTCAGGATTTCCTACGTATTGGCCAAGGACGACATCTTTAGGTTGGATCACTTGGATGCTTTTTAAAACCTTTACCTATAACACCAATAAACTGGCAATGTATATGTACTTTTACTGTAACTGAGGTTCTTTTTATTTCTAAACCTGTAGTTGATCCAAGAAGCTCTAAGCTCCAAGAAATCCGAGTTTCGTAGTTGCTCCTAGAAGCTTTGCTCCAAGTTCGAGTTACGTACTTTCTCCAAGAAGCTCAGAGTTACGTAGTTTGTCCAAGTTCCGAGTATCTAAGTACGAAAGGGAAGTATCATATTAGAATACCAATGGTCGAGACTATTATACATATTAAATATCTTTCATTTTATCGTAAAGTAGACTTTGGTCCGCGAACCGGTCAAGCCACTCTGATTTCATTTGTCCTGGTCACTTTATGAAACCACGCAGTATCAGCAATTTGAGCTAAATTACCTCTTAAATACAATTGTCATCATAGAAATAAAAAAAATCTGATGTGTCCAACACATGACTATCCTATCTAGTTATTATAGGCTTTTTCCGGTTCTTTTGTACAACCTATTGCAGCATCTCTATAAATGTTTAGAGGATAAACTAAACATACACATTGTCCACATACATCTACCTCGAAACATTTTTCTATAGATATTCATTGAAAACGAAAATACTGAAAAATTTAAATTTAGCACTTTTTCATTACGGCCCATTTTAGAAAAATGATGTATAAACAAAAATTATAGAGATCGATATCGCAAACAACTTTTAGTTCAACAATTTTCATAAAAATCACAATTTTGCACATTTTGTCAAATTTCTCAAATACGGTCCATTTCAGGAAATTTTGACATAAAGCAAAAATTATAGATAATAATATTAGAAGTAACTTTTATTCAAACAATTTTCTTCTCCAAACATAAATAACAGATATATTCCATAAAATATAAAAACGGCCCCCCCTAAAGTACCCCCCCCAGATGTTCCGACTTTGTCCAAAATCTAATCATTTCACGTCAGGCCGAAATAAATCTTAAGTTTAAAATGTAATGTTTTTTTCTTTGTCCGTTTTTGAGTGTTCTTCAAAATTCGAAATTTACACATTTGCTCAAATATCTCGAATACGGTCCATTTTAGAGAAATTATGTATGAAATAAAAATTATAGATAATTATATTAGAAGTAACTTTTATTTACAGAATTTTCTTCTCCAAACGTAAATAACAGATATATTTCATAAAATATAAAAATGATCACCTATAAAGTACCCCCCAGATGTTCCGACTCTGCCCAAAATCTAATCAGTTCATTAGACGCTGGAATAAAGCTTAAGTTTAAAATTTGGTGTTTTTCTGGGTATCGGTTCATGAGTTATGCGACCTACAGACACACACACACACACACACACACACACACACACACACACACACACACACACACACACACACACACACACACACACACACACACACACACACACACACAGACACACACACACACAGACACACACACACACAGACACACACACACACACATACACACACAGACACACACACACACACACACACACACACACACACACACATACACACACACACACACACATACACACACACACACACACACGCACGCACGCACGCACGCACACACACACACACACACACACACACACACACACACACACACACACACACACACACACATCATCGCGAAAATAGTCAAAACGGATTCAGGGGACCTCAAAACGTAAAAATCCGTCGAAAACTCGAGGTCGAAAAAAATCATGATTCCTATTCTTTCCTTATATCTGTATACAGATATGAAAGTAAAAAAGGTAACAGTAGGGTTATTTTATTTGCCTCCTCAACCTTATTATTAAGAGAATCTTCAATATATCCTTCAGCAACGTTTGATGACTTCCATCCGCTATGCCTCTTTAAACTAGTTATGTCGGCACCAGAGTGGACCAATTTTGACGAAAGCAGTGACCAGTATATACTGTCGGATTTACCAAGTTCAAATAAGTAGCTACTTACTATTTTAGGCATTTTTCTAAATTGATGTATTCCTACCATTTGTTTGTCTACAACCCTTTCCATTTTGATATTTAAAGTAAAATAGGTCACTGTTCATATTTTTTGGTTTTAACGAAACATACTTTTGATGTGGATAAAATCTATCCAGCCACTATCCTGTTTAAAATACACAATAAGATTATGATTTCCTTCTAAATCCCATTGATTTTCAATTTTATGGATGATGGCGCTGTCGAATTGTTGAGCATCTGCACGTAAACCTCGCCAATTAAATTCCCCTTCATAAAATGGACCTATTATTCGGTCTCCTAGTATTCCCGCTTAAACATTAAGTTTATGAGATTCTGGGTATGCCCTTCTGAAAAGTGATGTCGATTATCATCGCTCCCGTACCGGCAGTTTTCGTTGTTTACGTGATTATTAAAAAAAAGCGCATTTATCACTAAAATATATTTTTTTAGTTAGTTTGGGTTCTTACAAAATTTTCATTTTGTATCTGTGTAATTTGTACCTTTTAAATACTCTTCTGACATTTCTAGTACCATGGAGAGCTTCAGATTCCCGCCACCAATGGATGGATGCATTTTAAAAAATATTTCATTTCGTTTCTTCCTCGTTTTTAAAGAAACGGTATATTTTATTTTTTTGATATCTCTCATAATAAATCACGCACATTTAACGTATTTTCAATCGAGGTGAGGACCTATAACAATTTTTGTAGTAATTGCTGCATTCTTAAATATCAGAATTTTAAAAAATCAGCAGAAAATGTAAATTTCACTCACAGCGGCAACGAAGCCAGAACCACGCAGGAATTTTTAAACCCAAAAAAAACTGTTTTTAATATAGTCGGCTTTGGGTCTAATGCGCATACTCCACAAGTTCCGAGCAGTGTCTAATTTATCATATTTGTTTTAAAATTTTAGATTTGTGTTGACAAGAAACTATTAGTGATGAGTGATTAGTGAAATATCTCAAAAAAATAATATACGGTAAGTTTATTTATGCACTTTAACATAAGGTAAAAGGATTTTATCAATAATTCAACTATAGATAATATCTGGGGATGTGCCGTGATACTTTTTATATACCTACATACTTAAGTAGATATTATGTTCTGCCGGTTTATTTTGGAAAAAGTGTATAGGTAGATATTAGTATGTCAATTTTCAAACTGCATTCCTCAATTTACGTTTACCTAAGGTACCTAGGTACATTTTAGAAGTTTTCTTTGCTAAAAACAAATATTTTTACGGTTAAGTATATCTGAAATAAAAGTTTACACTATAATCTTTATAAAACATCTAAATATTTTTCTTGATGACTTTTTTTATTGAAACTTTTTGACTGCAATAAAATATTAGGTATTTTTTTCAGATTGTGCTTCGGTTTTACGTCGTATATTTTTCGTGTAAAGGTAGGAGTATGAATGCATTGAAATGAATAAGTAATGATAGCAAATTTTAAATAGGAATACATACATATTAGTGAGTAATCCATGTTGTGGATATAAAAACTATGTAGTCACAGGAATACTCTTTTATATTTATTAATTTTTCTCAGGCGTAAATATATATGAATACTTTTGGTCAAAGAAATAGATATTTTAGATACGTATAGGTTCTATTTAAAAATGTTTTTTCGCAGAGAGAATTTACGAAAATAAGATTTTTTGCTTAGTCTTTAAAATTATGAATATAATTTTTTCAGATTTTAAATTAAAGTGTGAATTAATCTAATAATTTATAAATAAATATAGAACTACTTTATTCTTTAGGTAAAATCATATTTTTGCGTTTTACTATGATTTTAAAAATGTTAGTAAACATATAAGTTAGTTTCTAATTTTTTGTTTTAGATAAAAAACACTTTTATATCTAAAAAATTTTCATTAAATAAAAAAAGAATAAGAAATAGTACCTAAATTAATTCGTAAAATTCAAAAAAATGTATGAAACACTAAATATTTTTATTGATAGGAAATTTTTCAATTTTTACTACAGTTTTTTAGTTTTTTGAGTGTTTGGCATCGTTGATGTTATTATAAAAGCTTAAAGTTTTTATATTTACATCAACGATTTTGTTTGGAATCATTCCCTTTCTCTCTGACAATAAAGACATTTAATTCACACTATTTATGTCTTTTGGAATCATTTATTAAGAGGTTACATCTTAGAATTTAATTCTATTATGTGTTAGCTCTACAATAATTAATTTCTGATGTAAATTCGTGGATCAAATGGACAAGGCTGCAGCAATAAACTGCTCTATGATATCTCGTATAATTATTAAAATTCCTTGAATCAATCACAGATACAAACTTTAAATTCTTGTTTTTTTTTGTAATATGACACTAAAGTGTTTGATTTTGGAATGTTAATAAATTGTAGAGTATTTAGGGGCTGTTATTAGAGGTAGGGAATGATAGAATGATTGTTGATGTTGGAATGAAATGACGTCGCCGGAAACAGAAGATGTCCTGAGTGTACGAAAATCTCGGGCGATATAGATCGGACAATGGGTGAAATGTAAAGTGAAATGGACCAGTCATTAGCGGGATGAACAAAAGAAGCTTGATTTTATAAGGTGAGTCTTTTTTTCAATAGAATAATCTCTATCTTTTCTATTCCGTTTAAAAAATGATGGTGTCGCATTTTTCTATTTTGTAAAATGCCCTTGTCCTAGTAGAATTTTTTTTTATTATAAGATCCTTAAACTAGACACTTCAAGCTTCAAATTGATTTTATTTTCATTAACATAGGACCATTTTTACCAAAGATACAGCCACTCGAAAAATCGCAAAAAATCACGATTTTTTTGATCCCCTAATTTTTTCCACTAGTGTATTTATTGAAACTATACTGCAAAATATACATTAAATTTGATAATAGTTCACCATTAAGAAGGCTACGGTAGCTCTAGTCCTGTTTTCTTTCTTCTGTGACTCCGTAACTTACCTGAAGAAGGAGTGTCTAAATGCTGGACTCGGCCCATTATACGAGTACGTGTGTGCAAAATCCATCGTTAACATGTCTTTTTCACACCTAAATCTTCAAACATGTTGTACATAGTATCATATTTAAGTGAAAAATAAATTGTACTATGGACTATGATGATTTTCCAAAGAAGTATGATTTTAGTTATTTATAGAAAATAATTTTAAATAAAAAACAAATTTATTTAAAATAAAAATAAGCTTTATTTTTTTAAAAACGTTCAATTATAAAATTAATATATAAAATATATTTAAACTTGTATTTATTAAAATCACACTAATGCTGAACACACGAGATAAAGCTCAAGACTGTGCTTAAAAATAATTTGCTTCTTTGCTTTACCATTTTATACCTATATTCAATTGTCTTAATTTTAATGCCGTTCCGAAAACTTTGTCCCAGATTGTACTACTGATGCCAAAGCCTGAAACAGAAAAAATATATGTGTTTAAGTCAATTAACCAATAATTTCAGCCAATATCGTATTGCTAGGCAGGTACTTGAAATGTGAGATTTGTAAAGTAGATATATGGGTTCTTTGACTTCTATGACACAGCATTTTTATTTATTCATCTCAGAAAATCATATACCAAATCAAGGAGGTTTAAATGAAATGGAGAGAGTCAAATTTAAATACTAAAACGTTAAGAATTGATGAAACATCTCAGATAACATTGCTTCTGTTATTTGGTCAAAAAATTTCAGACGTATGAAGCTTTAAAATAAAATCATAAACATTACTAATTTTGTTAAAACAAAAACTATCGCGAAAAAGAGGATCTGTGAAGATAATATTTCACAAGTATCTTCGTACGGTTAAGCATCTACTGGGCGCGTCTCCAGGTTGTCAATATAAGAACAGCCGAGTTTTCTAGCTACTCGTAGAAAAATATGGTTCCAAATACCAATAACGATAAACTCAAGGAGACTAGACAGTAACGTTCACCTCCAGAAGCTGGACAGCTATGTCTACCTCCAACCAACGAGGCTGGACAACAAAGCCTGTCTTACATTTGAAAACGTCCCCGAAGTAAGAGGCTCTGCGGTGCTGAAAGTAAATGTAGAAGGATGGTGAAACTGCAGGTGAATAGCTCCACTGCAACTCTGCAAATGCAAAAACCCAGACAGGATCCCTAAACTTCTATCTGGAATAAGAAATAAGAATGCAGATAAAAGCATCCTCAAAGTTGCAATCGTAGATCAGAAACACACTTAACAGTAAGATAACTACCGAAACAGAAATATTTGTCAGTCACTGATGGAAGAGTTGGACAAAACAATTTTGTCCACCACTTTTACTAAAAACAACGATAACATGCCTAAAGATATGAGACGAAGCCGCACTGGCTATTGTAAGGGCCCATGAGCTCCATAAGCTCACCAAATCCTTTCTCTGGATCTCATGGGAAACGCAAGTTGACCATGACTAAAAAGGTAGTGTTGAGGTAGTTTAAGGAAAAGAAAATACAACCTACACAAGCGCGAAATGCTCCACCTTCCAAAAAATGACTCTTAGGGCAATCTCTTCTACTTGGACATTGGAAATACCTTAATGACTCAACTGGAAATGCTTTTTTTTCTAATAATCCCAAAATATAAGACTTTTTCCACTTACCAAGTCATTGTACTATACAAAATCACCTTCCAGATCCCACAAAAATTTTAATTAACTGTATTAAAGAAATCTAGAACTATTTGCATAATAAATAAGATTTCTCGTATCATGTTTTATTTATTTCTGAACACCCGGAACGTCTTTAAATAAAAAGAGGGTTTATTGCATGCCATTCGTTATTACTATTATTATTTCATTGGTAAAGATAGAAGGTTGTAATCGAGATCTCATCTATTTCTTATTTTATAGGTTAATGCCTAGATCCTCTAAAAAAAATATAGTTTTAAAAGTATTGGATACATACCGTTGTCATGGTGAGCAAAATGATGCTGGTTGTGATATCTCTTCAAGTGATAAAAATAAGTGTTCTCTTTTGGTGCTCCATGATGTAGATAAAAATGAATCATGTCATAAGTTACGTATCCTGCAAAAAAAATCGATTAAAAAAATTGAAAAGTTTTGAATTAGCTATAGATATTTAAGGTTAACAATTTAACCAACAAACAATGAATTGCCGGGATATTGCTGACTTTTTGCTGTAATTCAAGGGAAAATAAATGCTACGATTAAAAGATAAAAGCCTACTTTTGGCCTTTCGATTGTGGCACAGCATTATATTGCTTGATGGCTTTATGAAGGGTAAGTAACTGTATTGGGTAAAAGCATAGTAAAAGATAAAAAGCTTTTAATTGCCGCATATCCAACCTCAACAGACTAGGAGGGCTCCGTCCCGCATTTATAGATAGACACACACCGATGATCGCTTGCTATATACTTAACGAGTGGACATGTACTATGCGACCAGTCTCGGATTGCTAGTATTCACTATGCAGTATTCATTGTAATTTATTACTTTCACGTGTTGTTAATTTAGAATATTTTTTTGAATATACTTTTTGTAGAAGAAATTTTTTGTCTATTATTAAGTATTTTATATAGGTGAATTAAATAGAATATCTACAATTCTATATTGGAATGACCTCCGTTTTAGTATAGAATTTATAGTTATAACGGTACTATTGTCCAAAGAGGTACTATCGAATCACCTGTTGGGTCATTAACCTGGCACATGGCCTTTATTTAGCAGTCTAAAGCGACTAAACATACGATATGGCTACGAACACTTAAAGCATTTATACCAATCACAGTTAAAGAAAGTAGATATTGCCAGGTTGGTGCGATTTGCCAACCCATCAGCTCCGGAAAATATAATACAGAAAACACTCTGTTTAGCTCGTCGCAGAATATTGGTCGATGTCTTATCTTCCGCTGCTCTTGAATGTGAGGCAGCTACGCAACCTTCTGGTGAATACAGTAAAGTTAGGAATGTAAAAGAGGAAGAAACGGAAGATAAACTCGACCAAATGGTTAACATTATGAAAAGCTTTACTGGAATTGTGGTAAACTGGGACATGTGCGCAGTTCCTGTAAACGCCCTAAGATCACAACAAACCAAGACAACACGCAGCAGGAAAACTAGAGCGAGTTGACCTAGAGGCGGAAGATTCGACCCGTAACCGTTCTAAAGACCCTCTCATTCGAATAGCCTTTATAAAATGTCGCGACGATGGTGTATACGTCGATGGCGAAGTAAATGGTAGAGAAACATACTGTTGGTGGATACTGGAGCAACAAGGATCATTATACGACCAACAACCATAAATAACCGTAAGAAACTTCTACCAACAAGATTGCGACTGCCGATTGCCACAGGTCAAAGTACCCAACATCCACGAGGAAATCTAGGTTCAATTAGAAATTGGTACAGAAAAGATCACTCATAATTTTATTGTCGCTGATATTGAAGAACATGTTATACTAGGAATGTATGTCATGAATTTGCATAGCTTTTAGTTGGATTTTATGAACAGAGTGATCTAAGTTGATGTCAAAGAGGTATTCCTACATGCATATGGGGACATTACTGTGCCAGTTGCTGTACAGTAGAATACGGTGATACCTGGCAGAGGTAAAACCAATGTAGTAGCACGACTCAAAGAAACTATGGAAGAAGGAACACCTGTCATGATATAACTTTGGAAACAGGATGAAGAGATTTGAAGTGAAATTCTGATCGGAAAGAGGTCGGTCAAAATTGCTCAAGAAATTCCAGTACATCTCATAAACGTTAATGATCACCCAATTATCATCAAGGAAGATAACACAATTGCAACCTGTGTACCAGTAACTGATAATTCCAACGACAAATGATTGCAGTTTTTGGTCAATCTCTAAATCAGTTAGAGAAATAGAAAATAAAGGAAGTTCTTCGATGGTATGATATTTTTGTACCAAAAGAAGAAAAAACAGAAAAAACTGTTCTAAAACATAAAATTAACAGAGGTGACGCCACGCCAATTCGTCAATCAACTTAAAGATTATCAAAGGCCAAGAGAAAGAGAAATCTGAAAGGGTGATAAAACCTTCTACCAGCTACAAGGTTCTGTGTGGATTACCGTTAGTTGAACAATGTAACCAAGAAAGACAGTTATCCCCTATCTCAAATTGACGATACTTTGGACACATTGGCCAGAAGTAAACTTTTTTCTACTTTAGATAGTCTGGATATTGGTAGGTGAAAATGGACCTAGTAGATAAAGAAAAGACAGCTTTTATCACCGGATCTGGATTGTAGCAATTCAAGGTCATGTCATGAGGACAGTGATGCTCCTGCGACATCTGAAATACTTATGGAGCCATTTATAGAACTCACAGAAAAAGCGAAAGAATTCTGCTGGGACAAAGACTACCAAACTGCGTGTGAAACATTAACGAAGCATTTAACAATAGCGCCAATACTAGGCTACCTAATAACAGAGGTAGAATTTATTCTAGATACTGATGCCAGTAATATAGGAATTGGAGGAGTGCTTTCGCAGTTTCAGGAAGGAAAAGAAAGAGTAATAGGTTATTTTACTAAAGTTCTCTCGAAACCTAAGCAAAATTGGTGGAAGTAATCTTTCAAGATACCGAAGCCATTCTTTCAGTATCCAGGTTATAGCGACGACTGTATCTTGTTACTTCCATACAACTGGATATTGTAAAAAAGATCCAACCATTTCGTTTTCTGGTTTTGTAAGAGATCTAGGAGAAATTACCTCTTAAGCAGGGGGCAATGTAACCTGCGCCATTTCCGACCATTCTGGTGATGCTCTGATCCCTAGGGTCATTATGCCTTTTTACGACCCCATTTGTCCTTAAAACCAGGAATACTTGATAAAGGGGATAAACCTCTTTTACCCAACTTTAGGGACGCCTATGCTCACAGATACTCCGTATAAATCATTTATTCGGGAATTTACTAGGAAATGTTAGGCTCCAAGGAAACACGCACTACGCCTCTTCACCCACAGTCCGACAGAATGGTAGAAAAACACTATAGAACCATTTGCCAGTATCTTTGAATGTTTGTCTCTAAAAAAAAAGGACCGGGACACTTTAATTTCTCTATTTCTGCTAGCTTACCCGAGTTCTGAACATGAATCGACCAGTTATACTCCATTTATGATGATTATTGAAAGGTAAATAAAGTTTTCCCATGATCTTTTTAGAAGACCGAATCCTGATGAAGTAGAGGGCCGTATACCTCCTACGTACATACATAACTAAACAGAAAAATTATAAAAGGTCTGCAGAGTCGCTCGTGAATGCTTTAAAGTCAACAGCGATAAAGCAAAAGCTAGATTTGACATGCATGCCGTAGGGACACATTTTAGGAGTGGCGATCCAGTATGTTTGTACAAACCCAAGCGCCGAAAAGGACTTTGTCAGAAACTGCAACGGTAATAAGAATGCCCCTACACCGTCCTCAAAAAAAACAACGACCTGATCTGTCGCATTCATTTGTCAGCGGGAAGTAAACCCAGGGTAGTTCACATTGAACAGTTAGCGCCATACCGTAGTCCAAATCCTCCTCGTTGGCTCCAACCAGGTCCCAGTAATCAATTTATTTGGGACGAATCATTAGAGAGGAAGAAGTAATGTTATCCTGTACCCTACAGAAATCTGCGGCTATTGTAGGTAAACGTACGAATAAAAAAAGAAGTGCAATGTCACCCAGAACCCTACAGTGTGCTCCGATTGTTATTTTACTCGTATTTTTAACTACCTAAGTAAACATAGTATATTTCTTACAGTTAAAAACAATGTTTTCCAAGAAAGAAGATTTTTAAACAATGATATTGTCAATATGGTAGAGGCTAATCCACAGATAAGTACCCAAATGAAAAGTTAGTGCCATACCGTGGTGAAAATCCTCCTCGTTAGCTCCAACCAGGTCCCAGTAATCAATTTATTTGGGACGAATAATTAGAGAGGAAGAAGCAATGTTTTCCAGCACCCGCAGAGATCTGCGGCTATTGTAGGTAAACTTACGAATAAAAGATGAGTATAAAAATATCTGGAGAGCGGAATACATTTCTATTCCATGTCTGGAAACATCTAGAACTTTCGAAAATATCAAGGGATATATAAGGCGATAATTTTGATGTTAGAAGCAGTTTTATGATAGCCGTTGTACGTTGATGTCAATGGTGGTATCGTTAATTGTAAAATTTTTAGTTTGGAAATAAATTAAGTTTACCAAGAACTAGTGTAACAATACTAACCTGCTATTCCTCCTGCTAGTACTAACAATAACATGGAATCAGGAAGAAAAAGAGAAAGTAATTTATGAATCGTGTAAGTAATTATTGCTGCTGGAAATGGGGGAAAAACCAACCTCTTGGAGTCGAACGGAACCTAAAACAAAAACAGAATTCGTACATATGACCAATTATACTTTCAAATTAAGAGATTTATTATTTACAAAGTACTTGAGCATAATTTTGCCGGAGAAATAATTTTTAAAATCGAAAATTTTATTTCTGGTGATGCGTACCAATAAATCTAGAGAATATTTTGTTGCAAAATGTCTTTTTATATATAGGACTAGTTAAATAGAATGATACTTAAGTAATAAAAGTCAGTAAAAAAGGCAATTTTAATTAAATTTATTGCTTTACCAGATTTAGTGACATACGAGTATTGTTGAAGACTCGTCATTTGCAACGTTCGGCATAATTCGCAACATAATCGTATGCATTTAAAGAAATGTGGCCCCAACAACGGCTTCGTGTGCTCACCGGCTCTCATGTGGCTCTATCAGTGTTGCCACACCAATTAATTTTTACGTAATAGAATTTTGAACCAAAAGGTAATAAAATCGTAATAGATAATATTTTAAAGTAACATAAATGTATCACAACTATTATTAAATACATTTAACAATAAAACTTTAATATGTATTATTTAGTTGAGAGAAAATTATTTCTGCTGCTGCAAAAGAATGGGGTAATGATAAAAAACCACAAGTTAATTTTTTAAATTTTAAACATTTGGTTCATCCAGTGAATAGATGTTAGGCCAAAATTCACCTAAGGGTAAATTTTTGTAATTTAATTTTTCTTCAAAGTCTTGAAGGGGTCTACGTTATTAAAAACAATTAATAAATTATGCTGAAATTCTGGAGGCTGGTGGTAATCCCCTACTAAACTAAAAACTGACCCAAAACAAAAAAAAAATAATACAATATAATAAAGTGACGCCTATCTTGGATTTGTTGAAACAAGAAAACACAGAAATAACAAATGTATAGATTTTTTAAATTTTTTAAAGTATTTTTTAGATAGAGCCACTCATAAAATTTCGATATTTTAAGTAGTAATAGATTTTTCCTCTTTTCTTAAAAGTCGTAATAACGTACTGGTGTAACTTTTTAGTAATAGATTTGTTACAATTGTAATAGCAACGGCAACACTGGACTCTATTGAATGTTTTTGAACGTAAATTGAAATATCAAGAGTGTAGAATCAAACCCGTTAAGGACGCCACAGCACTTCCGGTTTTTGATTCAATGATTTAAATGTGAATTTTAGTACGTAGATGTAGCTACACTCTTTAACCTCCATATTTTGTCCATTATATCGCAAAAATGGGCCAGCTAAATAATGAACGCAACATACTTTTGTTTTATGTTTTCAAATAAGTTGGTCTGGTGAAAAAGATTTGTCAACACCGCATATTTATAGAAATATATGATTAGGCAGTCTACCAATTCTTTAGGGAGGTTTTTCTCGTTTACGGCGAATTAAATATTTTGCTATCTAATTAGGGTCGCAGCAGGTACTTGGGATAATCCGATTAAATAATAATCATAAGAATTTGTTAGTAGCACTGACCTTGCAAAATCTATTATAAATAGGTAGGTATATTTATCCCTATTTCCAAATAATGATTGAAATAAATAAGTATATATATGGGCTATTTGTTTTATTTATTTTAGTTATGTGTATTTTTGATTTGTGTTCGTAAGTTTAATTTGAGTGTTTATTATATTTCCAGTATATTTTTTATTATTTTTCGTTAATTTTACATTTCCTGTGTAGTTTTTTTGTGTACTAAATTTGGGTGGTAAGTACCTATTACTATTATTAAACTATAATTTAAATTCATTATATAAAAAAATATGATTTGTGGATTGAAGTCTCCAAAAAATCCATCGAAATCAGTTATTAGGTCATTTTAACTTTATACCGAGTTCCCCTGAAAATTTTGGATGGCTTTATTTTTGGTAAAATTCAATATGGAATCTTGAATTTTTGGGGGTGAGGCAGTGCATCGAGGCAAGAAATTTTACATTCTTTTCATACATAGCTCCCTTGATTTTTCCTAGCAAATAAAATATTTTGCCAAAATTTTAAATTAAAATATTCTAAAAGGTATTCTTTTTAATTTTTTAATATGGATGTACTTAAAAAAGTGTGCTCTTTCATAATACTTTACAATAAATGCAGGATACCATTGAAAATGTTGAGATAAGGGTAGGTTGATGCAAAGGGTGATAAACAATATGTGGAAGTACTATCCCTATGCACTGCTTCATATCTTAATAATTTAAAATTTAAGTTTAAACAGAAATAAACTAAACCGAAGGGCGGTAGGGGTAAATATTTTTGTTGAATAAACACATATCCGAAATACAGGGAATTTTAACCAAAAGTTATAGCGTCTGTTAGATAATTACAATGTTGATACTTGTTTTGAACAAAGCAACTAAATACAACTTTATTGTCTCTATATATTTTTTTGAATCTCTTTTCGCTTTCTGATAAACAAATAATATCTAAACTTTTGCATATACGTCTCTGAAGCAACTAAAAATACAACTCAAAACGAAAGGCGCTATACAACAACAAAAATAAAAGACAAAGAGTTGTATTTTATAACGTTTTATCAAAACCATTATAAAAATTTAAAAATATACATAGTGATATTTTTTTTTCAGCAGAAATCTAATAAAATTATATAATAACGCTGAATATACGCTAAAAGATAATTTATTAAAATAGGTAACAACAAACTTTAAAAATTTCCTTGAAATTAATTAAAATGTTTTGAGATATTCATTAAAATTTGAATTTTATTTAAAACTTTCATTTTAGAAACGAAGAGTTTTCGGACATACATTTATCGAAAAAAAATTGTATATTTTAACGTCCCCTACCACCCTAAAAGATTGTCGGCATATATATGTATATTAGAGTGCTCCATTTAAAACGAACATTTTTTTTTGTACACATGAAAATTTTGTTCCTTTTATCGAAAAAAACTTCCCTTAAAATTTGAGCCCGTAATTTTGATTTTAAATGGTTCCTTTCGATAGATGTATATTTCCCAATTAAATAACATATTAACCATGATTTTTAAAATTTAAATTAATGTAGCTCCGTTTGATTTCATGGTAATCCATTGCGATTAGTCAGAATTTGTAGTATATTAGTGACTCTTTGAAAGTGCCCACTAACATTTTTTTGTACTTGAACCCGTCTCATCGGTGTCGGCTCTGAAAGTCCAATTTTTTCAAAAATTGTTATATTTTCGTTCTTATCAACAAAACAGTTGAAGTTATAAAAAATTGTCAAAGAACAATTTGTAGGAAATTAAATTTTCTACAAAAATATCCTGTATGGATTTTCTGAGGTGCGTAGTCCGAAAGGTATAAAACTCTAAAAAAGAAAAATATGAAATTTTAATTTTTATTGTATGATTTTTCAACTTACTATTACCAAGTGAGAATTTGAAATCATTTGCCTGAATATTTTTTCATCTTTCAATATTTTTATATTTGCACGAAAATAAAATTATTTAAATGTGTTTTTAGCGTTAAATAAAAATAATAGTAGCATTTATTTTTTAATTCATAAAGTTTTTTTTTAGATTCAAGGACAGCTTAATGTTTGTAGAAAAGATATGTGTTTTTTTATAGTTTTCATAAACGACGAACAACCCCTACATATAAAAATCATTCTAAGAGACCAACATTTTTTGCAGAATAATGTTTTACCCAAATTACTAAATTTTTATAATCAGTATGTAATGCCAGAGATTGTGTACAGGAATATTCTAAAACGACTGAAAGCCAGAGAGGCCATTTGAGAAGAATATTTTGTTATTTATTTACATATTTATTGAATTAAATAAAGCTTTTACTGGATAATTAGAAATTTTTCATTTTATCCTTCCTAATAAAAAACATTTTTGAAGAGTAAATGAAAGAGTCATGAATGTTATTTTAACTTATTTTTTTTTAAACCATGAACTGGACCAAAAAGATATGGGTGTCACTGATAGCCTAATAAATATATTATTACATTACTGGTCTTCAAAGTAGCATCACTTTATTGCATTGATGAATATTTCTCTCATGATAATTCATATATTGAACAACCAACTCATGCCCATTTTGCCGAATTCACACTTTATTTACAAAAAAAACTCAGCATACATTAAAAAAATTACATCTTTAACCAATTTTTTTACAAATTTTTGTTTTTCCTCGTATAGAGACATTTATTTTAAATATTGGTTAATTTAGAATTTAATTTTAGACAAAGCACCAAATTTTATTAAAAATCCGTCTTAATAAGAAAACGTTAAAAAATGAGTCTCCCTGTATATATAATTTATATTTGTGTAAATTGTAAATAACCATAATAATATAGTTTTGTCTAAATTCAAGACAATTTTAAAATATGGCAACACGGCGTCGAAGCTTTCGCTACTTTTGCTCCATCGGACATCTATAATTTAGATCCTGAACTAAAAATTCAACATGGACGCAGTGAAATTATCAATTTTAGATGAAATCGTATTTTGTACAGAACTTAAAAAGTACGCAACATTGAGTATTAAAATTTGGCAGGAATATTCAAAAAAATATGTAGAATGCTGTAAAGTTTTTTGAACTACATCTGTGACTATCACTTTTTTATATTTTTTAATAGTATTTAATAAATAGCAGGACAAATGAAAATGTCTCATTTCAATCTTTAAACATTTTTCTATAAGCTGCCAAAGTTTCACTAAAATCCATCCAGTGAAAAATAAGTTCTGTACAAAATCGTAAACCTCTGTTTTGACCTCGTAAAATACACTGAAATGGCGGCCTTAAGGCGGCAGTTTAATACGACCTCCTCGGTGATCGGGAGCCGTTACATATCTTATATTAATAATAATAATAATGTTTTTATTGGCTCAAATTATACATTTTTTATAATTTTGGACAAAATAAAATTATAGCCAAAAGGCAGAGTTCAGTTTCTATTATGCCGGAGCAATACTAGAACCTGTTCTTCCACTCAACCAGTAAAACCCGTAATAACAGCGATAAACTAAAAACGTTTTCAGAACTATTTTCCCTAATTTGGACGGAAACTTCTGCTACTGACTCGCAGATGATCGCATTTTGTGCACTCGACGGATATATTGCAGTGATGCCGATTCATATTATGAATCCTGATATGTCTTTTTTTTTTCGTAGAAATAGAAATAGTATTGGCACAAAAATATTTTATTAAAATGCATCTTTGTTTTATAAATAACAGAATTTAGAAATGGAAGGGGACTGAGGCTTACCTTTAGCATTATATGTCAGGCCAATGTAAAGGACTGGTGTATTTTTTAATTACGACAAGCATTAGGTTTTGCATGATAATATTAATGGGATATTTTAAAGATGCTCCAAAAAAAAATTAATATATTTTTTATATCTCAATATATTTTTATAAAGGAGTGACTACCGGGCGTATTGATTATACGATGGTTTTTGACATTAGTATACCACGAAAATAATATTTAAAAATAACATGATCTAACTCAGTACGAAATATACAATATTCCAATTATTCATTATCTTTCTCTACTTTGCTAAAATTAACCGGTATAGACGAGCTGGTCGCTTACAACATGTAGAAGCAGAAGAAATTAGGAAGAGCCAGTGACGTCGTGATGTGTGTTTTTTATTTAAATATTAGTTAGTTTGTTTAAATTTTTTTCTATTTATAGAATTGTTTGGAAAAAAATGACTAACCGATAATTTTTTGCACTTTCAAAGATATTAGAAAATGAATATTTGGAAATAATAGTCAACTTCACACTAATCTGATACTTTTAAAATATTTATCATCACAAACAGTTTTCTTTTTTCTTGTCAAGAAAATGGGTTATTTTGCATAGTACATAGTTAGGGATATTTTAATTTTTTTCTCGTGTATTGGGTGTTTCGATTATTTTGTCCAGGTTTAGGATGACTTTTTAAAAAGGCGAATGAACCAGAATTATAACTAATTGTACCTTAGCACATTGTCCAAATTATTTTTATACAACCAATCTTCGTTCTTCCTATATATACTTTCAAAAGCAATAGATGTACCTATACATATATTAATTTAAATGCCAAACATGTTCTTTTTAAATTTATTTTCTTTTTCAATAATGAACATAATAATTATGACAACTAGTTTAATTTATGTAACTAGTTACTTAAAGTAGGTATGGATTATTTGGACACTTTAGATTACAAAAAAAGTTACTTTGTAAGACAAATTAGAAGAAAGTTTTTATTAAATACTTACTTAGAATAAATGTCGGATAGGCTCATTGCAAAAATAAACATAACCTACAAATATTTCAATTTCTAAGATTAATTATATTTATTAATTAGTGAAATAAAAAAACCATTTTCAATGCGGAAAAAAGAATTTAAATGAAGTATTTTTTTGACTCAATGATGAATAATATATAAATAACATTTTAAGTAAAAAAATGTATCTCCGTCTATGGGCGGTATATCAAAGAGATGTTTTTAGCTAGTTGACTTCCCGCTAACAATTTTTTTGTTCGTTTTGTACACCAATTTTTTTCGAGTACTTCAAGCAGTGGCCGACCTTTTTAACTTTTATAGTTGACTTATTGTTTAAGGGTGAGATTACAGAACGTCTGCAACTTTGCAGATCTGCAAATATGGCGGCAACTTTGAAAATCTGCAAATATGACTGACTTACATATGCAAGTATCAATTTTTCGTATTCCAAATTTGGGTTTAGTGTTGTTGGGGGTAATAAACCACAATAAATATTACGAATTTGCAGATATTTTTTGGAATACTTGCATTTGTAAGTCCGCCATATTTGCAATCTGCAAAGTTGCATATCTGCAAAGTTGCAGACGTTCTGTAATCTCACCCTAATACAACTTATGTACCTAGATCATTTTATTTATTTAACTCTTTTTAACAAAATTCTTATATGTCTAACTAAATTCGAGCCACACTTGGCGGCGATTGCGGGATAGTTCAAACCTATTTTGGCGGCCGCTTTGAAGTTTTTTTGTTGTCGACGGTATACCTATATGGCATTACCGCTTTGAAACCGAGGATACAATTTTCTTCAACGAAAAATATGTTTTTCCTTTTCGGCATGTCATGAAACAAACTACTAAAGAAACAACGCAAATCACACGGAAAACTAAATTTAAATAATAGTATAATAAAATATATTAATGTATATACCAGGTGTTCCATATGTTTCTAGATATTTGTTAAAAGGGATAAAAGTGTTTTACCTGATGAACTCAAATCAAGCTCTTGTAAAACTACCTGCTAGAAACCACCATTATTATTTATGTTTCAAACCACGCCCCTACATTTTTTTTAATATGATACATTTTTCGCTTCATGTCAACGATATTATACGATGTATTGGTCAAAATTGTAAATAACAGACTCCTACCCCATTCGACCATTCACTGTTGGGTTCTAATTAACTGTGCTGTTCCTAAAGTGGCGCTGGGAAACAGTAACAAAGCCTACACAGAACACGAGGCGAAATAACCTTAGCAGTTGTAGCCGATGACACACACAAAAAAAAACACTCATTTAACCTATTTCTAAGGGGTGCGTGGTATGACAAGCGGTTAATTTAAACTACCGCCTACAAAAATAAGAAATTAAATTTGTATTATACAGGGTGGCTCACGCTCAACGGGACGGAGCTTTATGGGAAAATGACCAAAGATATAAAAAATTCGTTTGGGAGGAATACGTAGGTTACAGACGGCTACAATTTAAAATTTGTTAGATGTATACAGGATGTCCCACATAAGAAAAAAAAATTAGTTCATTAAAAATTATTCAAACAAGAGTAAACAATTAATTTCTGGGAGACTTTTTTTCCTTAAAAATTCAAATAAATCGAAAACTAATAATAATAGTAATAGGGAACCTTTAGTTAACTGACATTATTTTTGATGTAGTTTTTAATTCTAAAATAAAAAACAGGGTGTTCCATTAAAAATAATATAACTTTGTATATTTTCTCTTATGTGGGACATCCTGTATACATCTAACAAATTTTAAATTGTAGCCGTCTGTAACCTACGTATTCCTCCCAAACGAATTTTTTATATCTTTGGTCGTTTTCCCATAAAGCTCCGTCCCGTTGAGCGTGAGCCACCCTGTATAGTAAAATATTTCCCATGTTAAGTCAGCCTTTTTTTTACCATTTTGATCATATAAATACAGCCTAAAAAAAGCAATATGATATATGACTGAACTGAGGGTGATAAATTGGATCATATTAACAAAAAACATGAGCTTGAAATTGAAAAATGAATGCTAGGAATGGTTTGATTTTATTTTACACCCTTTAAACCCTCTGTAGTATTACCCTAATCCATTTGTAGCGCGGTGGCACTGCAACTTGCAATTTATTGTACCATCATTTGAATGTCTCACTACTTTCTCAATTACTTACTCATTCACCGTTATTAATTTCACATCGTCGATGGTTAAACGCTTGTTGACTAAACCACATGGTAGCATGGTCCATGGTAATCGTTCCAGCCGACAATCATCCACGACTTGACTGGAGATATCACGGCTTAACTGTTGCGAAAACGCGGATGTACACTAATCTCACGCTAGCCGCTCGGCTAGGGATAGTTTCTAGGGGGTGGTTTGGCAAAGGTTGATTTGATGGTATACCTAGGGATTTCATACCTCATTTTAAAAAGTTTTTTAATTCTTTATTCAGTCACAAGAATTTTTGTTTGTATTTTTCTATTTTATAACAAGCAATCTTACATGGTGTATTTTATTATAAAAAAATATTAAAATGAAATAATTTTTCAGATTCTTATAAAACATGTTCAGCTATTTTTGAGGAGATTTGCTGGATTTACAGATATGCTTCTTCATAAAGAAAAATGTCAAAATTTTAAAAAACTTCTATTAGTGGAACGAGTATTAGCCCCTTTAAAATGAGGTATGACATGATCACTCATTTCATTTAAAACTGAAAAGGCGGTAGTTGTCAGTTCAAGGGGTTTGAAGAAGTAGGTACCTACACAATTAATTGAATTGAAATACTGTCGCATTCAAAAATAAAAATTTACGTTACAGGATTTTCTTTAAAAATTAATTATTAATGAGACAGAAAATTAATGTATCCCTTTGTCCTCACTGTATATTAGTAGGCAACAGAAATAAGTACATTTATTTTAACCGTCCAAAATATTTATTTGTGTAGTAAGGCCGTTATATTTTTTAAAATTGTTTAAACTTTTATTTTTATTGTTATAAAAGTTACATTATTTATATTGGCGTCAGCAACTGCTCTGATTTATTTCAAAAAGTCTACAAAATCTTAGCTCTTTAATTTGTATAGTTTCAAATTTATTAGAAAATAAAGTTAATCGCAATTAAACTCTCACCTTAAGTATATATAATATGTCTCACTAAGTTGGAAACATATGGAAAACGTTTTTTTTTTTTATTTGGTATTGTTAAAAAAAAATCTGAATGATCCAAAACTTAAAATGCAACCATTAGAATCAATAATTTTGCATTGCAAATACAATAATTATTTTTGTTTCTATTCTTCATTTTATTTCATAATAAATGTTGAATAGACGCCAAATGTTGAGTAGGGATTAAATAAAAACAATTCGTAATTTTGTTAATCGATTTTTTTTTTAGTTTTTCCGTCAACGTCAACATATTACTTGAAGGTCCCTTGTAATAGCAAAGCAGCGAAAGTTATTTAACTTGACACCACCGACAATCAAGGACAAAACAATTTCCTTGTTTATTCCAACAAAAAAAAAAACAAAAACCTTTTGTTTGATTGTTTGCACTTACTTTATGATGTAGGCCATGTATCGTAAAATGGAAATAGATCATTATTTTCGAATGTCCTGATGGTTCTATATGAAAAATAAATCGATGTAACGTATATTCGATTATGGTCCAAAGTATTACACCCATTGTAAATATTAATAATACTGATACCAATGGACTAGGATCTGAAAAAAAAAAAAATGAATTTATAAAATTTTATTTAAAAATATAAGTGTTTAAATTTTTAGACAATCTATCAGAAAACATTTTAAATCAGTTAATAAAGTCGTTAGAACATTACTAGTATAATGCCGGAATTTTCTTGATTAAGAATGATTATTGGTCATCACGAGCAATATATGATATGTCTACTACCAGTATTAAAGTGGGCAAGATCTAGTAAAATACATACAGTGTGGAAAAGCCAAATGGAATAAATTTATTATTTCGATTACTGTACATATTTATAATAAATCCCAAAATACGTCAAATTTAAATTATAAATTGACATTCTTTAAAGTCAACCCCCTCTGAGTAACAGTTACAACCCCTAATTTTTTAAATGGGAAGTATAGGCTTGTGATATATCGTTTGATAGGTCTCTTCATTCTCTATCCAAAAATGTTATTGTTTTTAAATTTATTGCAAAAATTAACATAAAAAAATAAAATAACTGATAACCGAAATTTGTTACAATACACTCAATATGTAATATTTAATTGTTCATAACGTAAAAAATATGAATGTCAGTGAAGTAGATGTTCAAAATGCTCACCGCGAACGTCTTGGCAACATCCTTATCTTGAATAAAAACGTCTTCTAACGTTAATTAACATATCAGACGTGACCGATCTAATCGCAAGCATTATTCGTTCTCTTAAGTCGTCTAAATCACGTGGTTTAGTTTTGTAAACAATATTTTTCACAGAGCCCCATAAAAAAAGTCTAATGGGGTAAGATCAGGTGATCTTGCTGGCCATTCTATTGATCCTCGCCTCCCTATACAGCGATTTGGAAATGTTAAGTTGGGGCACTGGCGGACTTTGATTTGGTAATGTGGAGGTGCTCCATCTTGCTGGAACCATATGGTATTTGCTGGAACTTGAGGGTTTCCTGGATCAGGAAATAAATTTGCCACCACATCATTTTGTAGTAGTGCTAAATAATTATCGCCATTCAAATTCCCCTCAATGAAAAAGGGACCAATAATATGGTTTTCAACAATCCCTGCCCAAACATTAACCTTTTGAGGGTATTGTGTATGGACCTCTCTCATCCAGTAAGGATTTTCCGTTGACCAGTAGCGGCAATTTTGATGATTAGCATGACGTTAACGGAAAAAGTGCACTCATCAGAAAACATAACGTTTTCTAATTGGATGGTATTGTTATTCAACATTTCCATCATTTGTTCGCAAAAATTTGTTCTCCTATCAAAATCGTCTTCCATGAGTTCCTGAGTCGGTATCATTTTATAGGGATGCATTTTATTTTCATTTAATATGTTTAGTATCGATGTATGGCTAACATTAAATGTTGCAGATGCTTGTCTACTCGATGTATGTGGGTTTTCCTCAAACTCAAGCATTATATCTAATTTGATATCATCACTCAGTGCATTGGCAGCTGTTTTTTTCATCTGCTTTACATGTCCAACTTCGCGAAATTGCTTCTCTATTTTACTATTTGTACCTTGGGATATAGGCGGCAAATTCTGAAATTTTTCATGAAATAGGCGAGCAACTTCCATTTGTGTTCGGGTGTTACCTCCGTAACCAATCATCTGTAAAACTGTTATTTTATGCATTTCTGTTAATCTAACCATTTTTATGAAATTCAAACGATAATTGAATCGCTGAGTGGAAGAAGGGTCCAAGTGCAGAAATACACATTTTACAGGAAACGAAAAAAACTAATTATTTCAAAAAGGAAGGAGAATTTCGAGTTGGTCTGCCCAGGTGACTTGTTTCTTAGGCTATTTGGACTTGTTTTACAGAAAAATAAGATTTATTACCATATCGGAAATAGGATTTTTTGTCAAAAATATCTGATGATTTTGAACCCTTCTTCCACTCAGTTGATTTTTTCAATGTTTTTTTATTGTTTATTCTTTTATTTTATTTCTATTCTATAAAATATAAGGGATAATAAAATAGTATATACAAGGTGTAATCAAACAGTTTTATTCAACAGATTCGGCAGTAGTAACATTCCATGAAATAATATGGTAATAGAACTCTAAATCTTCACCACTAACGTATTGTATAATCTTTCTTAAGTCCTGGATTTTCTTATCGTTGATGGGTACTGTTTCGGAATAGGCTTTACCATTTGGGAGCTCTGGCCTTACGTTCGGTTTAACCAGTTTAAATGTGGAGGAAACCATACCGCCAATGAACTCGGAAACTTTTACATGGCCTGGACTTGTAGCGTCAAAAACAAATTCGCGATATTTTGAAACACTAAAAACGTTGTTTCCCTTTTCGAGAGGCTTGCAGCTTTTTTTGTAATACTGTGGCCACCAGTTTTTGTAATCAATAATATCCTGGTAAGAGACCCTTTTAAACTGAAATGGCTTGGTGATCCTACTTCTCAAAATCATGCTCTCGTATTCTTCTGGGAGATAAACCCTGTCATGTTTTCTGACTGCTCTTTTTAGTGTACCGAAGTCACGGTCACAAGGTAGGAAGGAGTGTCCTCGAATTGGGAAATAATGATAAACCTTTGAAAAGCGTCCAGTTTCCTGAAGAGCCAACAAAAATCGAACCATAGTATTATTTCGGTTCTGTCCAGGGCAACCGTCCGAAAAAATATGCAATTCTTGAACCTCTGCTGGTATGTGATTTTGTATATAGTCGTGTAAAAAAGTACACACTTCATTTGGCGTCTTTTTAGCCTGTCCTTCATGATAGGTATAAAAGTATCCACTGGAGTCCGTTAGATTGTGGATCTCAAATAAATATACCCATAACTGTCTAAAATAAGAAATTTCCTGTACGGGGATATTAGGAAGTGGTAGGTTTTGCATGTAATCGAATGTGATTCCAGCTACTTGAGGGTTATCTTTACATAACTTTTGAACTTCTTGTAGCTTATTATAAAATTTTTTGCCTCGCCTTTTATGCACCATTAATTCAGCTGCCACCACCCGCTTAGCGTTGTCATTTAGACTCGGATTTTTTAGTTTAGTTCCTAGTTCCTCACAAATTGAACAGACATCAACTTGGGGTCGCCCGAAGCGAAGTTGAAAGTTTTCGTTAAAATATTTTAAGTAATATTCATATTTTACTTTATTTAGTAATTCAGGGTACTTTTGAAGAAATAGGGAATGCATTGCCTTAACTGTTAGTGCTGCATCCAAGTAAAATATAGTTTTTGAACTATAATGTGCCTGTTTTTTTGGGAAGGAGTCTATGTGTTCTTTAATCTTGATAAGTATATTCGGGGGCAATACGTGAGGTCTTGTATTATGTCGTCCTCTCATGTCGAGGGGTGATTTTCCTGTTGCGACTAATTGGCATAAACGTTGAACCTGGTGATGAGATAGTGCATAAAGACTCATAAATGCTTTTTTGCAAATAATTTGGCGTCGATTCTCACTATTTAATGCAAAAAAAGAGAATGTATTACTTTTTTTAAAGGTATTATCTTCGGCGGGCTTATGTTTTTTACAAGATTTTACATCTATGAAACCCATTAGGAATGTATCTTGTTCGTTCTTTGGTTGACCGGCGTATAACTTGGCAATAATATTGCTTTTGACTTCTTCGGAAAAAAATTCTGTGCACTTCAGCTTACATCTGAAAATAAACGTACTTTTCAAATACAGTGTACGTGCACACATAGAAAGATCACATATATAATATGCAAACTTCATAAAAATAGGTCAAAAATTCGTTTCCCCAAGTTTTTGACACGTTTTAATAATGTTTTTTTTTTCTATAAATTCCTCCAAGTATATTGGGTAAGCATTTTACAAAAGTAAAAAATATAAATTATGGTACTTACAGACAGGGGGGACCGGTTTTCTTGGCTGCTTTAATATTTCCCGATGTACTACTCGTGTAAGATTCACCTGCCAGACGTGCATGTTTATGTTTTGTGGCCTTCCACATTTCTACGTTCCTAGTCCTTTTTCTGCCTTGCGGTTGATTAATCTCGTCACCTCTCTCACTTCCATCTTCATTATCTGAACTTTCCATTTTAATTTCAACAAATTATAAAATATTCTTTTTCTGGTTTTTCACACTCGCTAACCGGCTCAATAACTAATACAATTTAACCTCTAAAGACGACAACAATCAGCCGACGCAGTCGAACACGTATTGCTTAAGCCTTGGTTTCTTTGAACACTTCGTCGCGGTGAGCGGACAGTCCGTTAACCGTCGCGTTTTGACGATTTTATCCAACCAGAGTATTTAAATGGGAATGGTTTTCTTGAATCCGCTTAGCTGAACAGGACGGCGTCATGCCGCTGATTTGTCGCGAAGAGTCGGTTGATATCTGTTGAGTTTGATATCAGCGGAATCGTCGGCGTGTGCGGAGACTATATTGTTATTAATTTTAAAACAATGAGTGACAAATTCACACATACAGATGACATCATGACTTTATTTTTAGGTTTCTTGGAAATTATGTCCTTTATAAAACTCAACACGAATTCAAAAAGATCTGTAGAAAGTCTAAAATACTCCCTAATTTTGGTTTCATTTCCAAAAAGCCTCCGCTGCACAGTGATATTAAAGGCACCTTCTGTATCGCGACAGAAAAACAACTCATTCACTGGCTTATTGGAAACTTTGACGGTTGCAATTGCCAGTTCCTCTTGTTCTTCCTCTTCCAATAATAATAACAACGCAAACAATTTATTTGCAACCATTTTAGTACCTTTCGTTTACATTCATAATACATAAACAGCACGTACAGACATAGAGAAAGTATCATTTTCTATATTTTTTAACAAACCACCTCGGGCGAAAATTGCTGTCCTCAGCGGTCGACGGACTGTCCGCTCACCGCGACGGAGTGTTCAAAGAAACCAAGGCTTTACTGAGTGGAAGAACGGTCCATGCGACGCACATGGACCGTTCTTCCGCTAAGTCTGTTTCGCAGATGGGTAACCGTAGGCAAACGGTATTGAATTTTAGACCATTTTTCGGCTCAGTCGATGGATGGAGGTAATTTTAACAAAATGGCTATCTTACTTTGAAATGTCAAAAATGGTCACTTGGACCCTTCTTCCACTCAGCGATTCAATTATAATATTGACAATATCCTGCAGTTATGACAAACCAATTTGCTAAGGCATTTTAAACAAACTAACATTGCTATGATAGTTTTTTAAAGGATTTTTTTAAATTGATATTAAAAAAGAACACTGATATGGTTTTTGCTTAAGTACTGTCTTATTATTAAAGACCGGACATTTTAATCGCGTTCAAATAATTGGTTTTAATCACATAGGCGTCTCATTCTGGGTTCGCTATTTAAGACGGCAGACAGTGCGGCAGATTCTAATACTATCAGGACAAACCTCTTTTTTTTATTAAAACAAGATAAAAAAAGTGTACTGATATATACATAGACATTAAAACTAATACAAAAAAGTGAGATTTTTTTTTATCGTGTACCTATATTCTTTGTCTTTTGAATCATTTTCATTAAACAAATTTAATGTTTTCTTCTCACCAACGCCGAGGATATGTAGGATATTTTACAAAAGTTTTTAGTAACCTCAGATCCTTTAATTTGTGGCCTGAGAAATTTTCCTTAAAAAAAAATAACTTTTTTGATGAAGATGTTAAACTTTTCATAAGCGAGTTTAAGGTGTAGTAATGTAAACGATATTCTGTATGATATTTTTTTTATTATTATCTCTTATATAATTACAAAATATCTATTCCTCAATATTTTGGCGTGGTACACTACTCTCCTGCCTAAAATGAGGATCGAGGACCCCAGCTGCCTCCCCCGAATTTGTTATTTCCTCCAGAAAATTGGAAATTTCTAGCCTTAGCTGGTCCCGATTCATTGTTGGAGAAATTGCATCGGGGCCAAATATTAGGACTCTACGAACGTTTGGACTAAGACGCTGTAGAGAGGGCCTAAAATGAATGTCAAATAGGCCCACTTTCTCGATCCATTGTCGGTTAGTTGCCGGTGATATTTTTATTCAAATAAAGTCAATCCTTATATTATATTTATGAATATTTTGGCTTTTATCGATACCGTACATACCGATTTTTTGTAACAAAAAATTTATGTTTTTATTTCCTGTGGATATTATGGTACTTATACACGATGAGACAATAAAATAAATGTCTGTTAAATTTCTGTAATGTATGTATTAATTCAATTGCTCACTCTATATAGGTATCTGTTGGTTGAAAAAATGTAAAAAGATAACAAAGAGTCGATAAACAGGAGATTTGAGAAGAAAGTGTCTTGTAAAAATATCACTAGATTTTTCCAATGAGTATATTTGTTTAGTTCAAAGGGAAAAGTGATAGAAACTGGAAACGTAAATATGGAAAATTTATTATCGGACTTTGATTGTTTTCGTCGTTTTAATGACAACAAATTATACTGCCGCAATTGTGATCAGGTGTTAGTTTTTAATGGAAAGTCAAGTATGACACAACATGTGAAAACACAAAAACACATGCAATCTTTAGAGGGATGTCCAGACAAAATCTTTTATGAAGATTTATGCAACGCATTTGTTTCTGCAAATATTCCATTAACAAAATTAAATAATACAATTTTCAAAAATTTTCTTTGTAAATATACTAAACGTAAAATACCGGATGAATCCACAATTAGAAAACATTATATTCAAAATCAGTACGATAAAGCAATGACGGCAATAAAAACGAAAATTTCCAGCAAATATATTTGGGTTAGTGCAGATGAAACGACTGACATAAAGGGTAGATGTGTTGTTAATGTTGTTGTAGGATTATTAAGTGCTGAAAATACTTCACAACAGTATTTAGTTTCTAGTGTGTTTCGTGAAACTGTGAACGCTGAAATGATTTATGAAATAGTGAAACGTGGATTGAACAATGTAATTGATAATGACGTTTCAAAAGTTTTATTGTTTATTTCAGACGCGGCAAGTGTAATGTTGAAAACAGGGAAACTATTACAAGAACATTTTCCAAACATGCTGCATGTAACTTGCCTTGCTCACGCGTTACACCGAGTTTGTGAGTTTATCCGTGACAGCTTTCCAGACATTAATTCGTTGATTAGCTGTTTTAAAAAAATTTTGTTAAAAGCACCGTCCCGAGTTTCTTTATATAAAGAAATATGTCCGAATATCCCCCTACCTCCACAACCAGTTATTACACGATGGGGAACTTGGTTACAGGCTGTGTTCTTTTTTTCGGAGCATTTCGACAGACTAAAAGTATTTATTTCCAACTTATCAGAGGACGCTCTCTCTATCACTCAGTGTAAAGGTTTAATAACAAAAACAACTTTGCAGTCGGAGTTAAATTTTCTTGCGACTTATTTTTCGTGTCTCCCAGAAACTATAAAATTCCTTGAAACCCGTAACTTACAATTATCGGTTGCTATGGAAAAATTTGAATCGACATTGTTACACTTAAAAAACGTAAAGTGGCCCTTACAAGATAAATTTAACCATAAAATAGATTGTGTTATTAAAAGAAATCCAAATTTACAGACTCTGAAACAAATCTCCCTGAACAATTTTAACGATTATGAAACTGCTTTAAAATATTGTGATTTTGTTCCACATTTTTCATTTGCTCCTGTAACGAGTTGTGACGTAGAACGATCGTTTTCTAGGTTTAAAGATTTATTGACTTCTAAAAGAAGTAATTTCACTGAAGACAATTTAGAAAAATATGCAGTCATACAAACATATTTTTCAAATGAAGAAGATTGATATTAATTTGTATTGTATATATTGTATATAATTGTATATTTGCTACTTTAGGATAAAGAGTGTATATTGGAACACTCTAAACATAAAACTAATGATGGTGTATCCTCGTTGATATATTTATTAGTCAATAATATATTAACAGAAAAAGCCAACAACATTATCCCACAACACAATAAAAAAATAAATAATAATATCATTTGTAATTATATAATAATATCCAACCAAATTTGAACTAAAATTTAATAAAATAATTATTGCAATGTAAATGTAATAATAAGCCCGCCCCAAATGTTACGCCCGGGCGATAAAAATCCAATATCTTATCTACTGTGTCGACCAGTTCAGTAAATAACTTGTTTTATTCAGAATGTATTATTCAAATCGAAGGTCCGCTCTTACCGTTACTTCGCTGATAAGAATAAATTAAATTGTCCGGTCTTTACTTATTATAAAGACTGAAACGGGAAATAGTAGTGTAGGTACTCTAGAGAATTTCGGTAATAAGATAATTTTATTTTTTTTTATGTTAATTTTTGCAATAAATTTAAAAACAATAACATTTTTGGATAGAGAACGAAGAGACCTTTCAAACGATATATCACAAGCCTATACTTCCCATTTAAAAAATTAGGGGTTGCAACTGTTACTCAAAGGGCTTTGAAGGTAGGGATCACATTTTCACTTTTAGGAATGTCAATTTATAATTTAAATTTGACGTGTTTCGGGATTTTCTATAAATATGTACAGTAATCGAAATAATGAATTTATTCCATTTGGCTTTTCCACACTGTATAAGTTTATTACTATTTTCGGTTGAATAGTAAATAAACTATCGAGATCCGCTCTATCTATTTTTTTTAATAATTTTATTAAGAATTAAATCAAATATGGAAAAAATACCATCTTAAATAAAATTTCGAGGTCTCTATTATCTAATTGATTTCTAAACGAGGTTAATTATGTAAAATATATTCAATGATTATATTAGAAATGTAATTTTTAAATATATTTATGAAAATTAATATTAAATTGATCTATTACTGTAATGAAACTTGGATTGACTTTCACGATGCTGTTCGTAGAATCTAGAGTCTAGACAAATAATAGTTGGAAATATCAAATAATAAAGGTATATTGTTTAGTGAGTAAGGAATGATACTCATTTACTACGAGTATGATATTAATAGAATTATCAAATAAGGAAATTTACATCATTTTCTAATCGGCAATAGAAGAAGTGTAGTTATGTAATATGGGCGTAGAAAAATGTCTGCGTACTGCATTGCGGTGGAGAAGATGGGTAGGTAAATGATGGATTAATTTATTTAGGAATGCTCAGAAGATATCGAAGGAACACTTGTCGAGTCTAATCTAAAATAAAAAAAATATTGTCCCAGTATTAATGTATAAATAGTAGAGCATACATTTCCGACGGGGCGATATCGCCTCCCAGTGGGTACTGAAACTTTCTATGGGGGAGGTAGCAGATGCAGAGGCAAATGGGGGGCGTTAAAGCAATCAAGAGGGGTGATACCTACACTATCATCACTAAAATATAAAAATATTTATTTAATTAAAAAAAAAATGTTAAAAAAATAATAAATATAATTGACAAGGGGGGTAGCCATGTGTGAGTTGAGGTAATTTTAAGGTGAAGGGGGAGAAAAAGTCCTTTATATCTCATAAGGAAAGTCAATGTTTAATTGTTTAACAAAACATTGAGTGCGACCGGTTTCGAAGTGTCATCACTTCATCTTCAGGCTCGCCTAGTGGAAAGGAGAAAAAACCCCAGACGTTTGTTCAAAATCTGATCATTTCACCCCAGGCCGAAATAAAACTTAAGTTTAATATTTAATGTTTTTTCCTCTATCCGTTTTTGAGTTTTTTCAAAATTCGATATTTACACATTTTCTCAAATATCTCGAACACGGTCCATTTTAGAGAAATTATGTCGATATCTTTTCCATTTTCGAGTTATAAGCTTTAAAATGTATTATTTTAGAACTGCAATAAATTAACTTTCCAATATTATTATTGATAATGGGATACTGGGTAAAACTCTGTATGATTCTGAGTAAGCATTTCTTGTCTATATTTGTAAGCAGATTATGGTAATAAGAAGTTTTTTCAGAAGCTTTTGTTTAACATGCAATGCTTGTATATAGGTCAAATCTGACAAATTATTTTCAAACCAGTTATCTCAAAGTAATTGAACTGAAATTTTTCATAAACGTTTAGTTTTCATGACAATGCATGGTTAACTAAGTGCCCATTCTAAAGCCAATATGGCGGACTCCCAAAGATGGCGGACTAGATATTTTTTATGCACCCTGACGATGAGTATCCAATAAAATCCAGTTAAAATGCAGATAATTTATTCGGGAGTGTGCATATTTCTTAAAACATAATTCAGCAAAAAGTAATATATTGAGATAGGTTCATCATATTCTATATTAAAACTGCAAGAAAATAAACTTACTAAAACATAGTATGCTACCTTTTAATTTACACATAAAGCCAAAAATTGATTATTTAAAACATACCAACTTTAAAAAATGCCCGCCAGCCTGTATGATTAGCATTAGAAAATACGTTGCATAAAACCTAGCAACTTAAGTTACTAGCTGCTACTGATAGCATATTAAAAAAAAAATCAAAACTTTATTTGATATATTTTGCTTCATGATACCTAAAAGTTTTTAGAAGTTACTAGGAATAGAGATAGTCTTACTACACCCAACATAATATAAAAAAGAAAAAAAAATAGTTGCTAGAGGTAAATTTGACTTCTTGTTTCAAAAATGCAGTAATTTTTTATAACCTAGTAACTTAAGTTACTAGATTTTACAAACGCTGGGCAGATCTCCCAACAAGCATTTATATCATATAAATTGTATAATGTAATAAATTAATGGGTTTGATTTAATTTAAAGTTTATTTTTTCCTTTTAGAGCATTTAAACAAAAGCTTGTTTTTAAAAATGTTTTTACTATTAATTTATGTATCATATCTTGATCATCTATTATCAGTAAACAGATTTCGATTGACGATTGATTGATGATATGATTGATGAGTTTTATAGTATTTTATGTCATGTTTACCTAATATTTCAGTGATTCATAAAAAAATCTTAAGTGACATACGTTCCTGCTAAAATATGAAATACCTTTGGTAATTTGTGCGTACTTTTCTGTTCCTATTATCACAAAATATATACAAATAGGTATCCAAATGGCGGGTACGAGATACCATGGTGTTATCGTTAAATATTCCAATATTGGGTTCCCGAACAATCTGAGATCTCTATCAACTGGCGACGTCACCCATTTGTAGTAATTGGTTCCTAGCTTTGTTACTTGACTAAACATTGGTTCATTCCAATTTACGAATCTCTGTAAATAAGATAAATGCGTTAATATATTAGCAAATATTTATTCATTGCATGCTGATATTATTTGTCTATTTTAAATCTGTAAATATTATTATTATTATACATAACGTGTAGTTTCAAATCTATTTATTGTGTTAAATTGAAAGGCTTATTGTAAAAACTTGATAAGTCACACTTTTCAAATAACGGTATTTTTATTTTTACTCTCAGAAAATAAGCACTACTTACAAGCCACATACCAAATGATTTGGACATTGTCCAACAAATGCTATCACTAGCTGAAAAATCAAGTGATAATGATCAACATTCCGAAAACAGTAAAACGTTTTTATTTAAATTTTTTGATAAGTCCTCCTCTTTCGAAAAATTGTGAATATCTTATTTTGCGTGGCTTGTTAACTTACTGCTATTTACTTTCAGAATCAAATGTCTACCAGTCAACTGGTTAATGAAGTTATCCCGGGTTCCCTACGCAAACTGAGGAGAATAAGTAACGGAAATTTTTTTTTCACTTAATTCGAACCGCTACAAAAAAAAAGAAGAATGGTCATACTATCTATCAATGGTGGGAATTTGAACTCATCGGGTATACATTCCTTTCAATTTAAAGTTAAAAATACAAAACATATCTTTGTCAAGCACAAAGTTAAGAAATAAGCGAGGCTTAAAATTATGTTTTCCTATTATTAATTATTTCTTAATGACTCGGCTTCAATGGCCCTAACTACCTCTAACTGGACAATGTATAGGTTAAATATTTCTATTGGCGTGTTTTTGCTATTTAGCCTGTCATAATTAAATAATTTAATAATGCATATTATTATCTATCACTATTTTATGTCTTTCTCCTTTTTCTTTACCTCTAAATCCTCTTCTGTATTACTTTTCTCCCTCCCGCCTTTTCTGTATTCTTCTAAAAGGTAAAAGGCAGCTTTAGAGTGATCATACAAGCCCATCGGCTTTGCGATATCCTTCTCTTTGTACAGTTGAACATAGTTTGTACCTCCCGGATGATTGTTCAAGAATTCGTATATGTCATAGTGTTGCTTGTTGTACTTAACGTTGAACTGTTCATATTTATTCATTTTTTCCTGAAACAAAAATAAAATACGTTAGATATAGATGGATGAAAGCACGAATTGATTAAAATATGACTAGACTGGCGATCTAAAGGAAACCAAAAGAAGACTACAATGCCGTAACTCAATTCATCGTATTGTATGCCTAAACAATATGGCATTGAAATTGGAAATATATACCCATTTCAGAGGGAGTACTTAACCACTTACTATTATCTATAAGAATTTCTAAAATATATGAAAATATTCTACTAAAGACTAACGTTGTGATGTCTAAGATACTCTCGACAAGACCATTTGCAATAAACAAACATGAAAAGGAGAAACATGAATAAAACAAACCGTAGACCATCTGGAGAAGGAAGGAGATGTTACTGTACATGTCTATATGTTTCTTGAGATGTCTCCTCAAAAGGTTTGTTCCAACAGCAGTACATAACAGTTCAGAATTTGTGTATTCGTAGTATTATGTAACTGTGCCAACCAAAATCTCAAACCATTTATATTTGGTCATTCCAATAGCAATATAAACTTTCACCACCCGTTTCCCCCCTTAAAATATAAAAATTCAAAAACACTGAAATAATAATTTATTTATGGTGAGTAGCTACAGTTCCAATTTTTAAGTTCCTAGCTTTAAAAAATTGATTCCTAAAAATTACCCTTTGTTTCCCCCCTTAAAATATAAAAATGCAAAAACTCTGATATAAGTCATTATTTATTTATGATGAGTAGCTACAATCCCAATTTTCATGTTTCTACCTTCAAAAAAATTAGTGCTCCCATACCAACTTTCACCCCCCATTTCGTGATGATGAGACTTAGTACATAAAATATGTCTAGAATTTTCTGAAAAATCCAAAAATTGAAAAATATATATAGGGTGCTGCATTTAAAATAAGAAAGTTGGTATTGGCCACAGTTACATGAAACACCTTGTATAAAAAGTTTTTGTAAAAATGCGCAACTAAAAATACCAATTGAAGTGTCCGAGCGTTTTTTCAAACACGCCCCCATTTTGTTGGTTACCGAATTTATTCCATTTGGCTGTTCCACAGTATATATACAGGGTGTCTCTAAAAGGTCTTTACAAAAACATACCACATATTCCTTAGACCAAAATAAGTCGATTTAAGTAAAATTACCTTAGTGCAAAGTTACTTCGTTTGGGCTTCAGAGGGCCTTGAAGTTACAATTTTTAAATAGTTTTTCCCATATAAATTTAAAACATCATATGCGATTTTGCTGAAATTTGGTGTGTTAGTAGAGTTTTATGTGGCAAAAAAATGGTATTAAAATTTTGTCCGATAATAATACATAGGCGTAGAACTTGATTTTTTAAATAATTGCACCTTTAAAAATTCTACGCCAATGGAAGAAAAGGAGTTTGAGTATAAAATTTAGATTGCGCAACTCGTTTACTTTAAAAAAAGTACACTTGATAAGACTCGATTTCTCTCATGGTTTTGAGGAAATTTGCATTTTAGTAATTTTAGAACATAAACAATAATTATTAAAATACAAACTTTGTCAAAACCATGAGAGTAAATCGAGTGTTATCAAGGGTACTTTTTTGTAGTAAATGAGTACCCAATCCAAATTTCATACTCAAACCCGTTTTTGCCATTGGCGTAGAATTTTTAAAGGTGCAATTATTTAAAAAATCAAGTTCTACGCCTATGCATTATTATCGGACAAAATTTTATACGATGAAAAACATAAAAATGTACTTTTTTTATATCTTCTTCAACACCTCTAATCGAGACTTTTAACAAAAATACTCGATTCTTGCCATGTACGATTTTTTAAGGAATATTAATTATTTGCCTGCAATACGTATACAAAAACATTTATTGTTGGTTTCCATAGTTTCATCTAAATAAAAATATTGTCAAGTTTTAACACCTAATCTCTTGTTAACGATTGAAAGTGTTCTATCTGACTCAATAATTAAAAAAACAAATGCGTGGTTAATTAATATGGCTGTACAATATACCAATGCAGAATACACAGATATGTTACTGACATTATGATTTTGTAAAGGAAATACTCGAGAGAGTGTCAGGGTGTACTCTGAAAAGTTTCCAAATCGTCGTGTACCTAGCCACCCAACTTTTGCTGCTGTTGAGAGACGTCTTCGGGAGACCGGTTCCTTTGCTCCCAACACTGTTGATAATGGAAGAGAACGTTTTGTAAGGATTCCTGAAGTTGAAGAAGACATTTTAAAACGTGTTGAAGATGATCCAGAATTAAGCATCAGACGAATTGGAAGGGAACTAGGAGTAAGTAAAGATGTCGTTTATAAAGTGCTTAGAGAACAATTGCTATATCCATACCATAAGAAGCCAGTACAAGAATTATTAGTCCATGATCCTCAAATTCGTTTGGGTTTTTGTCGATTTGTTGATATGCAAAGAGAAAGAGATCCAAACTTTGTCAAGAAGGATCTCTTTACCGATATAGCGGGTTTTACAAGAAGAGGTATAACTAATACCCATAATGAACATGTTTATGCCGTTGAAAATCCGCATGCAATAAAGGTAAACCATTTTCAGCACGAATTCAAAATTAATGTGTGGGCTGGAATAATTGGTAATTTTATTGTTGGTCCTGTCATACTTCCACAAAGATTAACTCGAGAAAATAATTTGGATTTTCTACAAAATACGTTGCCAGAATTGTTAGAAGATTTACCTCTCCAACTTCGGAGAGATATGTGGTTTATGCAAGATGGAGCACATTTTTCTTTAAACGTTAGAAAACACTTATATGAACAATATCCACACAAATGGATAGGCAGAGGTAATGACGCACCTGTAAACTGGCCACCACGTTCCCCAGACCTAACACCGATGGATAACTTTTTATGGGGACATCTGAAATCCACAGTTTACAGGGAACCTGTAGAAAATGAGGAACAACTCTGGCAACGTATTCAAGATGCAATAAACAATCTTAGAGGTTATGAAGAAGTTATGGAAAGGATACATTTTAATTTTCTTCGACGTATAAATCTTTGTATGCGTGAAAATGGTGAACATTTTGAACAATTTTTGTAAAATCTCTATTTTGATTATGTTGTAAATAAATATTTTTGTGAAAACTATACACTCTAAATTATTAAAACAGAAATTTAGCGAAAACCATGAGAGTAATCGAGTCTTATCAAGAGTACCTTTTTTAAAGTAAATGAGTTGCGCAATCAAAATTTCATACTCAAATTCCTTTTCTTCCATTGGCGTAGAATTTTTAAAGGAGCAATTATTTAAAAAATCAAGTCCTACGCCTATGTATTATTATCGGACAAAATTTTAATACCATTTTTTTTGCCACATAAAACTCTACTAACTTACCAAATTTTTAGCAAAATCGCATATGCAGTTTTAAATTTATATGGGAAAAACGATTTAAATATTGTAACTTCAAGGACCTCTAGAGCCCAAACGAAGCAACTTTGTACTAAGGTAATTTTACTTTAATCGACTTAGTTTGGTCTAAGGAATATGTGGTATGTTTTTGTAAAGACATTTTACAGACACCCTGTATATAGATACCATCAAATATAAAAGAAAATTAAAGGGATATATTCTTAAAATGTGTTTTTTGGTCAGGGAATATCTTAAAAATACATATTATCTATTAAATAATGAATATTATACATAGTTTAATAGATGTAATTTTGTTATTCGTGACTGTACCTATATAGGCTGTTAAATATTTGCATGGATATTATATAGGTACTTATTATTTTTGTAACTTGCTATAATGTACTGTTTGTATATAAGGTAGTAAACCGAAATTATATGGAATTCTATTATATGGGTATAACGAAACTCACAAATATTTATAAACGAGGAAAAATGTCATATATGTCCATGGGCGTCGTTACAGAATTCTATAGGGAGGGGCAAAATTTTGAAAATAATTAGAATTTATATTTGTTGAAGAAAAAAAGAAAATGAAAAATAAAAGAGCAATACAAATTAACAAAAGTTTCTAATAAATAAAATAACTAAAATAAAAAAAAAACAAGAAACTTAAAACACATATTTTTAAACAACAAACAGAAGGTGTGATATAAAAGAAAAATATGGTAAATTTGCGATTGTAATTTATATTTTCTTTATTTTTAGTTCGAAAGAACCCATAGAAATTAATGATTAAAATTGGTTTTCTATCAATAAGTCACAAGATTGCATTTCAGCCACGTACAATAATCAAAGGCAGAAATCTAATCCTTAGAGTTAAGGGATGTTGAACAACATTGTAAAATAACACATACAATAATCAAAGGCAGAAATCTAATCCTTAGAGTTAAGGGATGTTGAACAACATTGTAAAATAATAATAATTTATTGTTTATTTAAAACCTTTCAATTTTCTAATGTCTACTATTTCCAGTAATACTGTTATTATTACAAAAATAAAGGTTTTTTTCTTCTTATTGTACAGCTATCCATTTATTTCTTTGATTTAATTTCCATTTTGCTACTGAAAATTTATATAATTTACACTGTTTTTTCTGCTAGTATTTTTACAATTTAAAACACAGCAACTGTTATTGCTTTATCGCCTTGGATAAATTTCGCTTGTATTTGATTTTGTAGGTTTTATTGTGTTTTTTCGTAGTTTTTAGTTGCATTGCTGCATTTGGTTGTTGTCAAGTCAACTAATGTCCAAGTCATAATAAAAACATCTTTTAATTCACTTGTCTCATTTACACAGAATAGTTCATTTCTGTGCTAATTTCACGTAATAATACGTCAATGCGCATGCACCTATACTTAATTTAGTTCGAAAAATTGATATCGTTGCAAAAGGAAAAATATATTTTTAGTTCTAAATTTAGTTCTAAATTAATAACTTAATTTTAGTACTTAATTTAGTATTGTGACATACAGCCATTACGCGTTGTAAAGTCGTAAAAGCCAGGGGGGCAATTGCCTCCCTTGCCCCCCCAAACCATGCCCATGTATATGTCAAGTATTTCCCAAAAATGAAGTACTCTTGATGAAAGTTCTGAACTACTCAGATATCAATATGAAAATCAAATTAATAAAATATTTGTTGGTATAGAGGAAAATAAAAGAATTATGATTTTACTGCAAAGTAAAATGATAAGAGATCATTTATAAAGACTAAAAAGTTTATAATAATAATATTAATAATAATAAATAGTCTTTATTCACCATAACAAAAAACAAAGAACGAATACATTTTTTTTTACATAAATATAAAAATAACTAAGGTGATAAAAAAAGCGAAAAAAACCAAAAATACACCATTACAACAAATGAAAAAAAAAAATAGGAAAATGACTATCACTTTCGCTTCCAGAAGCTATACAATTTTCATAAGGGGTTCTAATCGACGGTATAACTCCAGTCAGCAAAATAGAGCTGCGCAAAAATCACTCAGTTGAGCAACTGAAAGGTGGACACCTTTAACCTTGAGGCACTTTCAACCAGTCTCCATTATTGCTAAGTTTATTTAAATTTAGCGTCAAAAGTACGTGTGAAAGACGACATCCCTAAAGCATATATTACCTCACACACTCTCCAGAAAGGGCAGACTATAAAGAAGCTTCTAAAGCTAACAGAAGCAGGGAATATGAAGATATCGATCATCCTGTGAAAAATTGTCTATAAGAAAGACGAGTGCAAATACCATATACTTTGGAATATACAGGGTGTTTCTATAGCAATCATAAATATTGTTGTGGACGATTTGTCGTTTAATTTTAAAACGAAAAGCTCTTATAATCATGTGTGATAGATTTTGTTGTTTACGGGATATAGGGTGTTGACTTTTTGTAATATACGAGCTCTGAGTGAAAGTTGGCATAAATTTTTCTTTAGTAACGCTACTGGTTTTCTAAATGATTATATTATTCAAGAATGGTTATCAGCAGTTTAAAGAAAAGTAAGTAATTCTTAATACTGAAAAGAAATTATTTAGGTCCGCATTATAGATATCTAATTTCTCTATTTCTCTAAACACGATATTGGCACAACTACTGGTAAGAAACTAAGAGTCCAATTTAGAACAAGGAAATATTTATAGAGAACTAAAGACATACAATAGTGGTTACACGTTTCGGAAGCAGCAGCAACAGCACTTTCAATTCTTAATGCCATTTAATACAGAGTTATCTGCCCAACCGCTCTTTTCGGCTATCGTCTTGCAGTTGATAATTTGTACTTTTACAGTTATTTCAACAACTTCTACTTATTCTAACTTTCCTTTATTATTCCACCACTAACGAGACCAGCCTCTAAAATCCCTTAAGGTACCATTTGGGAAGGCGAGACCGAGTCCGAGACAGGAGACAGAGGCAAGTGACTGAAAACGGTTTCTTTACGTCTAATTACATCTAATTAAATGTCACACTTTGGGACAGCGCATCGGATGCAAGAACCGCAACACCACTTTTAAAGCAGTGTTTTCTGCTAACTGTTAACTCTGGTTTGCTGCCTTGCTGTCTGTCGCTGTTGTTTGCATCGGTGTAGCGTTTCCAAATTGTATCTTTAGTTCACATTTGTACACGGTCCAACTACAAACATTTCGAACCGATATGTATGATCGCTCGTTCATACCTAGAGCAGCTAGACTTTAGAGCTCTTTTCTTTCTGATCCTCCTAATATTTAATCTGTCTAAATTTGCATTAACAAATGATCCCTACCTTAAGAGATGACGTCCTAGTACGTAGTACTCAGGTTTTTATCTGTAAGGACGTCAATAATTCATATAAAAAAAGCACCGAGGTCTCATTTCCAGTCTCATGTGGTAAAATTCTACATTCTGCAAAGATATTGTACTTCATTCCTCCGAGCAATTACTAATAGAGGGAGCGTGAAAACGAGTTTGTAGGCGATTGTTGTGTTAGCTACATCTGTAGAGGAAGTGAGGAAGCGGGCACAAGGGGGAAGGTAAACATCCTTCTTGTTCAGCAACGTATCATTTATCTATAAAAACACACATTGTCCAAACGTTTTAATTGTAAAAAAAAACTCAAAAATTTGTTAATTTTACTATTTTTAAAATGAATACCGTCTTATATGTGTCTAATGCAGGAAATGAAACAAAATCACTGTGAAGGTCTAATTTTTTCAATTGAAGAATAAAACCTTAAAATTAATTTTATTATAAATAAATACAGGAGCGACTAGTTTCGGCCTTACAGTAACATCTTCAGGCCTGTAATACAATAATCTTTAATTATTGGTCACGAATAACATTATAAATAGTATAAACCACAAAAATATGGATCCATATTGTAGCGTTACAGCATTATTGAATTAAAGCTGTGAAAATAAAAAAAAAGTGCAAACGTAACTAAAAATAAGAAAACTGAGTACGGAATCTACAAGAGAAGAGGTGAGAATGAGCAATTGCGAATGAATTTAAATTGCTCGGGATAACAAATAAAGCTGATAATGTAGTGGTATAGTCCCCGTCAAAGAAGGTCTGGATATGTTAAAGAAGACGGCGTTTTCTCTGTATATCTGGAGAATGTAAGGATGGAGGGAAGACGAATCTTGCTGGCTCAGGTGTAGATGGCTAGGAAAAGGAGCGTGTAGATGAAAGCTCCAGTAAATATCGTCACTTTCGTCTAATTTTTTATTCTCACTCACCATTTCGGCTTTATCTTCGAAATTAATTTTTAAAAGGAAATAAAAGTAATCATTCATACAAGCATATAATAAAACAACATGAATTCATTATATTTAATAAGCTAATAAACGTTTGTTTTAATGAAAAACACATATATCGTTGGCTTAATATGAAAAAGTCCAAAATAAACAATTTTACAGGAGAGACAAAAAACCAATTTACGGCTTATTTAAAATTTATAGTTAAACAAAAATTACATTGTTATAAAAATTGCACAACTCCATTTAAAATTTAAACATGGTTTACAGATCAATATTTGTTGAAGTATAATCAATTAAATATAACTTTGAGTCACTTGTACTTATTTTTACGTTATTATTACAAGCTTTATATAGTGTTTTTAGTAAAATCTAGTGACAATTTTCGTAAACTAAAAATATATTTATGTAGCTTTTGCAGCGGTGAATCAGATTCAGCCAAAATCGCAAAATCAAAAAATTTGGACTTATGCACTTTTCATATTAAGCCGACTATATGTGAATATAAAAAATATATAAATAGATAAGATTAATATCAAAATCAATTTGAAAATACAACAGATAATAAAATGAAATAAAAGAATAAAGAATAAAAGTACAAATAGAAAGTTAATAACATACCTTCTAAAAGTAACACATTTTAAGTAGATAAATGTTTAAAGAGTTTATTCCTGAACATAACTAATCTAACGTTTTTCCCCTATTATGAGGGTCCTAATAATAGGGTAATAATAAATATTTAAACATAGGTTATCAAATAGTAAAATACATAATAGAACTTCATAATCTTAAATCGTTATCAAAAATTATTAATGGTAAAACTTCAAACAATAACAAATTTCTAGTTTTTGTTTTGCAAAAGACTTTTTTGCCTAAGTATGAAAAATATGTCCAATACACAATTAATTATTATTATTTAAAACGGTTTATTCGAGTTGAAAAAGTAGCTAAACAAATTGACAATTTACCTTTACCAAGAATTAATACCTTGACCTTGATAATGGCGTTCATATTTAATTAAATCACTTTCACGGTTCTCGATAAAATCCTTAGGAGAAAATTAGTGTACTGAGACGGAAGTACTTTTTTTTAACTCAAAAAATAAGGAAATTATTTTAGAAATACCGATAAAGTTAAAAATATTACTTTATTTTTTCAAATTAATTTGGGTGTAGTGTCTTATACACAGTGAGTTTTAAGTATGGAACGCCTCAATTATCTCGGAAACAGCTTGCACGATTTCTATATACTTTGGTATGTAAAGGTTTTGTAATAAGGCCGATATTATGGTTGTATTAACATTGTTGTCAGATCATTTGGTTTTCTGGAAATATAACGAACTTTGTTATATTTTTTGTTTTTTGAAATCCTGATTATTTTTCATGTTATGTTTCCTATAACATTTAAAATTAAATAATATAGGATCACGTTAAACGTTGCAGATACAAAGTTGGTTAAAAGATGTACACTGTCTTAGAATAATCGACCGACAAAAAATATTTAAGTCGTTTTTTATTTTTACCAAATTTTAACTTTTAACATCTTGTATCTCGGTAACTAATCCCTTTGAGGGTTCATATTCCCATGCCAAAAGTTATCAATTAACGAGAGATCTTTGTGGTAAAGTTTGTCAGTCGAACACCCTGTATATTTTCAACAAGAATTTATTAACACTTCAAAACTGAAACATCATATTGTATAGTTTCCGATATATTTAGTCAAAACTTTAAAAGATGGAATTAATAACTAATATATTTTGTTAAACACCATTTAACAAAACTTAGCGAGCTTTTCAAACCAATTTTTCGTCTTTAGAGTCCACCCTCAACTATTTTGTTCATAACAAAATTTTTAGTTCATTTGTGAAATCTTCATTTTGTCACACAAATATCCGTATTCACGAAACATTTTTGAATAGGTACCTACGTGTAAATCCATAAAGATGTAGAAATGTCGATATCAATTCACAAAACAAATAGAGTTGGATGATGGCGTGACTTGATTTTACAATCACACTTTGATTCGTTACTGCATTTGGCAAAATTCAAATAAATGAGTTTGCTTCCTCAAATTATTAACAAAAATCAATATTTGTTAATATTTTTCTGGAAAACATTTAGGAAATCGATAGAAACCTTTAAAGAATCTCAAATTACCAAGATTAAAACAGTTAAATATAGTCCTACTTTATTGGAGGTTCTTTATAAGGTCTGTTCCACTGCTGTACTATTGTTCATAAGCAATTTGTACTATGTGTAATATTTGTATAAATTCTGTACTATTTCTGTACTATTTCTGTACTATTTCTGTACTATTTCTGTACTATTTCTGTACTATTTCTGTACTATTTCTGTACTATTTCTGTACTATTTCTGTACTATTTCTGTACTATTTCTGTACTATTTCTGTACTATTTCTGTACTATTTCTGTACTATTTCTGTACTATTTCTGTACTATTTCTGTACTATTTCTGTACTATTTCTGTACTATTTCTGTACTATTTCTGTACTATTTCTGTACTATTTCTGTACTATTTCTGTACTATTTCTGTACTATTTCTGTACTATTTCTGTACTATTTCTGTACTATTTCTGTACTATTTCTGTACTATTTCTGTACTATTTCTGTACTATTTCTGTACTATTTCTGTACTATTTCTGTACTATTTCTGTACTATTTCTGTACTATTTCTGTACTATTTCTGTACTATTTCTGTACTATTTCTGTACTATTTCTGTACTATTTCTGTACTATTTCTGTACTATTTCTGTACTATTTCTGTACTATTTCTGTACTATTTCTGTACTATTTCTGTACTATTTCTGTACTATTTCTGTACTATTTCTGTACTATTTCTGTACTATTTCTGTACTATTTCTGTACTATTTCTGTACTATTTCTGTACTATTTCTGTACTATTTCTGTACTATTTCTGTACTATTTCTGTACTATTTCTGAACTATTTCTGTACTATTTCTGTACTATTTCTGTACTATTTCTGTACTATTTCTGTACTATTTCTGTACTATTTCTGTACTATTTCTGTACTATTTCTGTACTATTTCTGTACTATTTCTGTACTATTTCTGTACTATTTCTGTACTATTTCTGTACTATTTCTGTACTATTTCTGTACTATTTCTGTACTATTTCTGTACTATTTCTGTACTATTTCTGTACTATTTCTGTACTATTTCTGTACTATTTCTGTACTATTTCTGTACTATTTCTGTACTATTTCTGTACTATTTCTGTACTATTTCTGTACTATTTTTGTACTATTTCTGTACTATTTCTGTACTATTTCTGTACTATTTCTGTACTATTTCTGTACTATTTCTGTACTATTTCTGTACTATTTCTGTACTATTTCTGTACTATTTCTGTACTATTTTTGTACTATTTCTGTACTATTTCTGTACTATTTCTGTACTATTTCTGTACTATTTCTGTACTATTTCCGTACTATTTCCGTACTATTTCTGTACTATTTCTGTACTATTTCTGTACTATTTCTGTACTATTTCTGTACTATTTCTGTACTATTTTTGTACTATTTCTGTACTATTTCTGTACTATTTCTGTACTATTTCTGTACTATTTCTGTACTATTTCCGTACTATTTCCGTACTATTTCTGTACTATTTCTGTACTATTTCTGTACTATTTCTGTACTATTTCTGTACTATTTCTGTACTATTTCTGTACTATTTCTGTACTATTTCTGTACTATTTCTATACTATTTCTGTACTATTTCTGTACTATTTCTGTACTATTTCTGTACTATTTCTGTACTATTTCTGTACTATTTCTGTACTATTTCTGTACTATTTCTGTACTATTTCTGTACTATTTCTGTACTATTTCTGTACTATTTCTGTACTATTTCTGTACTATTTCTGTACTATTTCTGTACTATTTCTGTACTATTTCTGTACTATTTTTGTACTATTTCTGTACTATTTCTGTACTATTTCTGTACTATTTCTTTACTATTTCTGTACTATTTCCAAACTATTTCTCTACTACGGGATGTACTTTATAATAATTACTGATACTGATTGCGTGACTTTATTTTCAAATTTATTGATATACCTTCATATAACTATTGTTTTATCGCATCATTCGTTAAAATTTTAATCATTTCAAACATTTTCCTGTTGCTAAAAGAAATTAATAAGTTTTTTTTTTTTTAAATCCCTAAATACATTTTTGAAAATTATCCCTAAGAAATATTGAACACTATTTTTGAATCCACCGGTTTCCGAATTGTTAATTAATTGTAAATCAATTATCTTAAGTCGAACCCACGGATCTGAAAGTCCAGATTTTAAGCACTCACCTCAAAAGACAAAAATTAAACACTTAGTTAATTTAAAATAATAAAGCGGGTACAGAAAACGAAACATATTGAATATCTGGAAAAAGAATCTTTTATCGAAAAAACTAGAAACTCGATTTTAATATCAAGGGGGACCTTTTTCTATTAGGTATATTCTCAACTAAGATAGTGTGCCATTCCCCTCTGTAATTCGTAAAAATGCAATTAAGCAAAAGAACTGTCAGTGGGAAGGGTTAGTACATCTAAGGGGTGACGACACATTAAAACCTATTTGGGAACTCATAAAGTGATTGATTTTCGAGATCTTTGCACTCAAAGGTGGATACTCTTTATTTTAATTTGGAAATTTAAATGTTTTTATTACTTTTCAACAAGAGTACATGAAGTAAAACATAGACAGACATCACTATTTACAAGAAAATGTATGATAAGTTGCCTAAGTCTAATAAGTTGTCTTTGAATTAACCTATTCTGTCAAAATAAAAAAATACCATTAAATAATAGCGTGAAGTTAAAATATATAAAATTATATTTTCATTTTTGTTTGAAAGAAAACATAGAATGAATGGTTTCCTATCAGTAAGACACAAAATTGCATTCCAGCCACATACAATAATCAAAGGCAGAAATCTAGTTCTTGCTGAATATTTAAGATTAAAAGAATGTTAAAGAACATCGTAAAATGATAATTTATTGTTTATTCAAAACCTTTCAAGTTTCTGATATCTACTATTTCCAGTATTACTATTATTATTACAAAAATAAAGGTAATTTTTCTTTTTATTGTACAGCTATCCACTTATTTTTCTGATTTAATTTTCACTTTGCTACTAAATTTTTTTATAATTTACACACAGCATAGTGTATTGTTTTAAACCTACTTTTTTTTAAAAAATAAAGTAAAATGTATACGTATATTTGATACGCCAAAACAGGAAAACTAAAAATTAGTGTCGCCAATACATAATCCAGTTATCATGGCGGCCAGCATGAAAGGGATCATTTTATTGTATTGACAGCATACCAGCATACACATAGCGATATCTAGACTATTTGAGTGGGTAAAAGGTAAAAGTAACTGATAAGTAATAACAGTGACAATCCACAAGATATTCGTCTCTCTCATATTTTGATACGAATCCGTAATTTTAAATAACGTACGCACCCCTTGTAACAGGAAATGTGAGATTCGCGCCTACGTACTACTTACTAAAATTATACCTTTTCTAAAGGCGGGTACAGATCTGAACACGTACGCGTATGAGGCAAGCCGAGGACGCATGAGCATGCAGATGTGGACGGGCTTCCGAGGCGCGGCAAATTGCCTCGTTGTGTGTGCCGTACGGCCTTGCCCCGATCTGTTTGTTGGCGGTACATCAAAGGGAGGCAATGCGCAATACATGCTCAGTCTGGACGAAAAATTTGTACCATACAGCACCGTACATAATATAGCGAGTTTTTAGGATTTATTTTGCATGGAGTGGAACCAGGAAAACGTTTTGCTTCTCCTGGATTTAAATGATCAGCGTGATATCTTAAGAGAGCAAAACGCCAGTTCTATTGCAACACTATACAAAAAGAATATCATTGATAGAAAATCGGCCATCGATTCCTTTCTCTCCTTTTTTCTTTAATGTGTCTGATAAAATAATAAAACATGCATTCAACTCTGCGACGTCATCCTCATCCTTAATTTTTGTTTTAATTTTACGAATGTTTTGGGTATACGGTTGCGTGCTCGCGAATCTGGATCAGTGGCGAACAGTGCTTCGTGCGTCCACCATTCGTGTGTACAAAATGCGTCACATGAGGCATTCGGATCGGCCTCAGTTTGCCTCATATGCGTACGTGCTCAGATCTGTACCCGCCTTAAGACCTTTGAAGAAAACTCTAATTTAATGATTTTAACTTCGGAGCCTTCAGTTCATTTTCTCTACGTGTCTCCCATTTCCTGATAGTTTCTTTTCTCGGCTTCTTTTTCTTCAACACTTTTCGAATAAATTCCGCGATTTTTTCATACTTTTCTCTGCTTTCCAACATAGCCTTTACAAGGTTATGTGGGATTAGATTGCCCTCGTTTTCCACCAAATTATTTCTTTTCACAGTCTAGTGGATACATACAAACGTCGTGTATTTCGGCGTGTCTTTTTCACCGAAGTACATGCAGTCCGCGTCTATTGCCTTGCCGATCCTAATTGTGTATTTATGGAAGGATTCGCGTCCGCTCAGAAACTGCGTTTTGCGATTCTCGCAGGTGAGCCATTTCTTGAGATTGGGTATAATGGTCTTGGGCCATTGAGCCAACGACGTTGTTTCATCCCATTTTTGTCACCAGATGGTTCTGGTTTGTGTAGTTTCTTTTTTCCTGAGGGCTTCAGTCATTCGTACCTGCATCCTTACCCACGGATCAGCATCTTCCGCTGTATACCCTGGAGCATATCGATTAAGTATATACCATAGACTAGACCTATATTTTGGGTACATATATCATTTAATATGTCCCAAAAATATTTAATAAAGACGTTCTTGGGCCAATTTAAAAGAAATAAAATATAAAAAATCAGACAATTATTGTTCATCTATCATATTGTTGTTTATCTTTAGGTATCGCGACACAATGTAGGTAATAAAAATACCTCTGCTGTTTGCTTAACTTTAATTACTATATTTTATTTTATTATATTTTTAGATTTTGTCGTATCGTATCGCACTACTTACTTACCTAAATATTTTCCTAATTACCTCATCCGTTCATTGGTGTTATTTAGGAGTAAGTATAGATAAACAGAGATAGTGAAACAAAATTATATTTTATCTGTATTTCCTTATAGGAAAATAAAACACAGGTACAAAGCATATCGAGTTCTATAGTTCATAATAAGCTTTATTTTACGCAATAAAATAACTTATTTAATTAAACAAACAGAGTAGAAATTTCAGTATTAAAGTTTAACAGTAGATAAGATTATTTTCATGTAAAACCAAGGTTTATGGTACAATAAAATTAAACGTAAAAAAGGATGACTGGAACTGGTGATAATTTCTTTCAGAGGATAATTTGTATTTAAGGTTTTTAAAAATTATTCAGCAATAGTTTAAGATCTGATATGACAGGTCTAAGATTTCTAAAAATAAAACAACCCAGTCAATACACTTTACTATAAAAGATATTTGTTAATATTGATGTACGGATACGGTTGATATTCCACTAAAGATATAGTATATTACATTACGAGTGTGGAAAGTGACATTTTTCATACGAGTGGGAAATATTGTCGCACGAGGCGCAAGCCGAGTGCGACTATCAGACGAGTGTGGAAAATTACTTTTCACACAAGTGATGTACAATATTTTTCCTACGACCACAAAATAATATCAAAAAAATGTAAAACCAAGGTTATTATTACTATAATAATTAAAAAGTATTTAAAAAAATAATCGTTTTTATTTAATTTTCATATTTTCTAAACAAAAAAAAAACAAAAAAAAAAAAAATAAAAAAAAAAACAAAAAAAAATTCTGCCCCGCCAGGATTTGAACGCGGTCGAAAAATGGCAAAGTTGATAAGTTCGACGTTCTAACTACCTGAGCTTATAGCCCTTGTGTCAATTAAATGATCTAATCGGTTATGTATTTAACCAGAACAAAGAGCAAAAATTATTTTAAAATTATTTTAATAATAATTGTTGAAGATAAATATCTAGGATCTAATTTACAACAATTTCAATAATTTAACAATCATATCGATTTTAGTATTAATATGGACATTACATAGATCAAAATAGAAATTAGGTGTTTGACATTTTGTGACAACTACTGCGGAAAGTAACATATTCTCACTCGGGTGGAAAGTAAATTCTTATTCATACGCGTGTGTTATAGGGCACTTTCTATAGGACTATATAGTGTGATATGTGTCACTTTCCTAAGTGGTCGTAGGAAAAATACATTAACATGTCCGCGGTATAAACGTATAGTATTTTTAATACAAATCCCGATGCACGTCAGCAATGACGTCGGTCATTCGTCATAGTACTACCGACTAATTAAAATGTCCCTAAGCTATGAAGTAATTGATGTTTAATAAAACGAGACTTAAACTAAACTGATTTTATTCGTAAAAATGCCCACAATCGGCGAAATAAAATAGTGACAAAAAAGCGGTTTCTTCTAGAAAAAAAAACAGTACTTTGAATTCTCTACGTTCAGCGTAGATATGATTAAAGATTTCATACAATTAGAAGGAGATAGAGAAAATGAGTTAAAGAGAATAGAAAAGTAAATAAAACAAAACATATTTATAAAGTAGATTTACCACATTTTCTCCCTCCTTAAAGAATACGGTATTCTAATAACTATAAAAAGAAAATAATATGTATATAAGTACCTAGCCAAATAATATCTTAAAGCTATTATTTAAATAAAATAAAAAACCCTTTTTTTAAAAACAAAAATTTAAGGAACAAAAATATATTTTTTTTTTTTATAATTGAAAAGTAATTATACTATTATTGCTTATGAAAATAATACAATAATTATTTATTTAAGCTTCGTAAGTTATATCTCGGGCTAGCTTGCTGAGACACGTTCTCATCACTTTGAAAATTATGATTCTCCACTAGATTTTCACTCGCGTCGGAACAAGAGTCAATTTTGGAATATTCCGAAATACCACTCATACTTTTTCGAACACCACTATTTCTAAGATTTACATTTTCAGTTGTATTTGTATTATCTGTAGAGGTAGACTCAGGGTAAGATGTAGCAGATTTCCTTAATCTTAACTGATTGGAATGTCTACGTACAATTTTATCATTATCTAATTTAATGTCAAACATGACGTTGCCAATTTTATTTTCTATTAAACCTGGAGTCCAGTTAGGGTTAGTAATATTGGAAAAATCTTTAGCTACAACACTATCACCTATCTGGAAATCCTTTGGTTTCCCGTTAAAACTGTCAATTTGCTTTTGAATGTTTAAATTGGTTATATCGAACTGGGAAGGTCGTAGCAAATTTAACCGAGTTTTAATATTTCGTCCAAACATCAAAACGGCCGGACTGGCTTTGGTTGTACAATGTTCCGCTATTCTATAATCAAATAAAAATATTTCTAAAACTATATCCACATTTTTCCCTTCCTTAAATGCCTTTTGACATTTTTTACTGCATTTTCTGCTAAGCCGTTACTTTGAGCATGATAAGGTGGTGAAACCATATGCTTAATTCCGTTTGTCTTCAAATAATTTTCAAACTCCGATGAAGTAAAAGGTGGTCCATTATCCGAAACTAAGGTGTCGGGTAATCCAAAGTGGGAAAATAAAAATCTTAAATGTTTTGTGACCGCTTGTGCTGTAGTATTTTGCATTTTAAAAACCTCCAGCCATTTTGAATTTTGCAATTAATTTATAATTAATGGGCAGATTAGAGTCCTCTAGATAAAAAATGTATCCGGAATCACCTGCGTCGTTAGTTTCAGAGGGAACCGGTAACCTAGAGAGAGCATCGGCGTTACAATTTTGTTCTGAACGTATAAATTTAATCTCATATTGGTAAGCTGATAATATTATAGACCATCTTTGTAAACGACTGGCCGCAATTTGAGGTATACCTTTTTTTTCTCCGAAAATAGCAATTAAAGGCTTGTGATCAGTATAAAGAAATAAATTCTTTAAAAAAAGATAATCATGAAATTTCTTTATGCCAAATATTATACTCAAAGCCTCTTTATCTATTTGACTATAATTTTTTTCAGATTCACTTAATGTCCGCGACGCAAACGCGATCGGTCTAAAGTTATTATTTGGATATATGTGAGCTAGATATGCTCCTACCCCTAAACAACTAGCGTCTGAAAACAAGGCTAAAGGTAGAGACGGATTATAGTGTACCAACACTTTAGGGGAAGATAATTCGCTTTTTATAGAGTTGAAACATATTTCACAAGATTTATCCCAATGCCACTGCACATTATTACGTAATAGCTTAAATATTGGATTTAACTTCAAACTTAAATTTTGTATAAATTTCCCATAAAAATTGACCAAACCTAAAAATGATTTTAATTCTGTTTTATTTGTGGGACTTGGCATATTTAAAATTGCGAAAATTTTATCATTATTTGGGCGTAATCCATTAGAATCAATAGTGTGACCTAAATAGTTCACTTCTTTTTTGAAAAATGAACATTTATCTAAATTTATTTTTAAACTTGATTGTTTTATTTTTTCAAATACTATTTTTAAACGCAATAAATGCTGATCTGTATTAGTTCCGGTTACCAAAACGTCATCCATAAAAACGCTGACTCCTTCTAAATTAGAAAAAAGTGAGTCCATAATTTTTTGAAATATACTTGGACTTGATGCAATTCCGTATGGTAATCGATTTTAAACAAAAAGTCCTTTAGTAGTGTTTATTGCAACAATTTTTTTTGATTCTTCGTCTAATTCAACTTGTAAAAATGCTTGAGATAAATCGAGTTTAGTAAAAAGTACCCCTCCAGATAAATTTGCAAATATCTGTTCAATTTTCGGAAGAGGGTATTGACTAATCTGCAAATTTGGATTCACAGACCTCTTAAAATCCCCACAAATCCTGATATTACCATTTTTTTTAATTACAGGTACAATAGGGCTAGCCCACTCACTATAATCAACAGGAGACAAAACCCCAGTTGCTACAAGATTGTCTAATTCACATTCTACCTTATTTTTTAAATTTATTGCGAGCGAACGAGCCTTAAAAAATACCGGTATCGCACCTGCTTTTAAATGTAAACTAGCTTTAAAATTGGAAAATTTACCTAGTTTATTTTCAAAGATACAATCATATTCGGAAATTAATTTCTTAATTCTATTGTCCCCGATATTATGTGATTTTTGTTTAAGTGTAGAAAAATCTTTAGATTGTATATTATTACAAACCATGTTATTTATAATATTAATTTTTAATTCCGAAAGCCATTTCCTTCCCAGCAAAGACGGACCACCTTTAGGAACAATGTAAAGCTTTAATGGTAAACTTATTTCATTATGTGTAATCTTAGGAATTATGTAACCCAGAGTGTTGATGCGATTCCCTGTGTACGAATTTAACCTTAGTTTCGTAGGTGACAGAGGTAAATAAGAAAAATTTCTTCTGTAAATACTTTCTGAAATCAACGAAACAGCTGACCCTGTGTCTACTTCCATCAACAATTTAATACCCTCAATTTGAATATTTAATTTAATAGGAGAACAATAACTATTCTTTTCATTGCTTATAATATTATATAAATTAACAGAACAATCAGAGTCTGAATCACTTTTGTTTAAATTTAAATTTCCAATTTCGTTGATCTGCGCCTCGTTATTGCCTATGTAGAAATTTTGATTTTTGTTTGCATTGACAAGATATTTCTGTTTACAAACTGACCGGATGTGTCCTTTTTTTCCACAATTATTGCAAAATGAAAATTTAAAGTAACACTCACTAGAGCTGTGATTTTTTTTACCACATACTAGACACTCCTGATGGTTTCTTGCGCCCCGATGAGCTCTACCCCTGTTGAATTGTCCACTGTAATGAGCACCATAAGTGCCTTTCTGACGATTGTGATGAGTTCCTTCTTTTTGAATTCTATTAATTTGAGAACACTCCACCTGACTAACTTGCTTTTCAGCGGCTTCCATATTTCTAGCTATTTCAAAGGCTCTTGCGTAATTTATAAATTTCTCAGAAAAAAGACGCTGTTTAATTGTTTCATTGTATAATCCAGAAACAAACTGGTCACGAAGATTTTCTTCAAGGGTGTCTTTGAAATCGCAAGATTTTGCAAAATTTTTAAGAGTTGCACTATAATCTGAAATAGTTTCATTTTGCTCCTGTCTTCTTATTCTGAATTTATGTCTTTCGGCTATTACAGACGGATCGGGTTCCAAATGGCTTTTAACTATTTTTACCAAAACCTCATAAGGTTTATCTTCTGGATTTTCCGGATTACATAAATCTACCATTAATTCATATGTGGCATCGCCGACTACTGTTATTAAGGTAGGCACTTTTAATTCACTTACAATTTTGTTTGCTATAAAATATTGTTCTAACCGAGCTATGTAAGTTTTCCAACTTTTCCCCGGTTGAAACTCATTTATTTTACCGACCGACATATTCGAACTTATTGTTTTATTACCGATTTTCCTGTCGCCAAATGAAGTAATTGATGTTTAATAAAACGAGACTTAAACTAAACTGATTTTATTCGTAAAAATGCCCACAATCGGCGAAATAAAATAGTGACAAAAAAGCGGTTTCTTCTAGAAAAAAAAACAGTACTTTGAATTCTCTACGTTCAGCGTAGATATGATTAAAGGTTTCATACAATTAGAAGAAGATAGAAAAAATGAGTTAAAGAGAATAGAAAAGTAAATAAAACAAAACATATTTATAAAGTAGATTTACCACAAGCTAATAATCCAAAAATGTCACGAATTAGGCATTTCAAACAAATGAATTGCCAGTGGGAAGGTTTGGCATATCTAAGGGTGGCGACATACGGTGTATTCTATCTACTTTACGTAAAATCATGAATAATGGATTACATTTAAATATTTTATGTCAAACACAATAAAAATAATATTTAAAAAACCTACCTATACATTTCTTCATAAATTGGCAGGCTTGGCGACTACTACTTCGAATAAAAATAGCCTCCAAGTTGCAAGACTATGTTGCTATCCCCTTAGATATACAAGAATTTCCCACTGGCACATATTGTTTGACAGGTCGTTGGAATGCTTAATATTTACGAGCATTCATGAACGTAGTCATATTACTAAAAAACCGAAAAATAAAATGGTGATTATTTTGATAATTTTAAAATTATTTTAGTTATTTAATTTATACATGTCTAATTCTTGATAATATAAAATTTATAAAAATATTATTATATGTTTAGTACTCAAAAAATAATACTTTACATTAAATAATTTTGACATTCTGTGCGCCCATGAGACTCGTATTTACAAAGAAGAAATGTCATTACGACAATTGGTACACCCACCGTTGTTTAGGTACGGTGGGTACACTCACCTTGTTGTGCTGTTGCAACCTCCGAGCAATTACTACTAGAGGGAGTCTTCTCCCCTTCCCCGCGCTAAATTTTGTTAGCAACATCTACTCCCCCCGAGGGGGAAAATACCTCTTCTGTAATTGGCTTATTTAATCAGCGTTGCCAAGTTTGACAGCGCGTGGACAGCGCCAGTTCTGACACTTTCTGACACATGCCAATTTCGTTATTGTATTTTACGGAAAATATTATTATTTATAACGTTGTAAGGGTTGTAAATGTATATTTAAGATTTATTATCTCTAATAATATGGTGAAACATGCTTTATGTGTAAAAGGCCTGTTGAAAATGCTTCTTCAAGATCATATCATAAGTAAGTACAGACACAACCTAATTATCAGAGGCGGTGCATAGGCAATCACCTTTAATTTGCAATTAAACTTTTCTTATCGAAAAATTAAAATTAAGAGCAATTAAACTCCAGCTAAGTTCGTCTTCATCCGTCTCATAATGATTATAGTAAAGGTTAATTACTTATTATTATTTTAATATCACATCTTTGTAAAGTTTATTGTTATTTTTTTAGGTTTCCTTTTCTTGACATGAGAAAGAAATACATGGTTCCAAAATATAAGAATTCAACAAGTGGCCACCTGAATAACGTTTTATGCTAATGAACATTTTTATTAAAGACCTCAGGGTAGGAAAATATTAAAGAAACATTCAATTTCGACGAAAGAAGTATAATAATCAATCCTGTCACTACTTCTACACTATACTCATCTGCTACTAAAATACTAAAACAGCAAGTAAGTAGAGAAACTTAAGTTTAAGGAAAAAGGCATAGCCATATTTTTGTTGACACTTTTTTTAACTAATCTAAAAGACTAATTTTGTGTATTATTTAAATTTTCATTTTTTGTACTTAATTTGTTTTAGGTTTAAACAAAATGAACTTCTAAGATATGCATGGAATATCCCAAAAGAGCTAAGGAAGGTTTTAAAATTCTTAAGAAAACTATTCAGAGCCAAAAACATAAAATAGTCTTCCTGTCCAAAATATAAATAGGTATAAATATTTAGATATTATACGTGATTTTTTATTCTATAAATAGAACATAATTTGCTTCTAAATCACTACCTAATGAACTATATTATATAGTACAAAACTAAACAAGAATATCACATTATTTCTTTTTTTAATTTCCTTAAAAAACGTCCCAAAAAAATGTGAATATTTATTATTGGAGTTTACATCGTTATGCTAAAACAATACTAGAACAACTTAAATAATGTGGATTTTGACTATTTTGAGTTATGCAAATCATTATGATCTAAAAAAATGTTTGTCTGGTGCTATAGTCAGGTATAAAAACATTCATTTATTTAAACACAGTTGCAATATACATTTTATTTGGTTTTTAAGTTAAAACCTATTAAGACATCCTAAAATGACTTTTTTCGTTTGATGTGAGATTAATTATTCTACATTTTTGTTGGTGAAATAGGATATATTAAGATGTCTTACTGTTTTCTCTGATTATCTAAAAAGTTAGAACAATATACAAAGACTGTTATACCAAAAAAGAGATATACCTTTACTTAAACACACAATTAGTCAGTTCAATTGTACGATAATTTAAAGCAGAAATCCAGAAAACTTTAAAAATGTATTTAAATGTGTTTTTACTATAACAAGGACATAATTATTAAAAAAACTTGGCACATTAACATTGACGAAGGTTTTTATAATATATATTATACAAATCACAACGAACTACACAAAATGACATTATTAATAATTTAGCAATAAAAAAGTTAAGTACAATGATGACATTAAAAGTTGAGTTTCTCTAAATACTTTATTTAAATTGTATCAGTACCTACCTAGTATTTTTCTAGCACAATGATATATGAATATGCATTATGTGATATCTTATATTTTGGGAATAAAATGATATATTTTTTTGCAGGTTTCTGTTAACAACGATTCCAAGAACTTTTAAAAATATTATTAAAACGACCTTTGCAAATATAATTCTCAATTAAGAGCCTTTGATCTAACATTAAATTTTTATTCTCCATATGGTTACAGCTTCCTAAAAAAAAAGTTTAACAAGACTTACCAGACCCAAAATATCAAAATTTTACCAACCAATTGATGGTTCTACTGGTTTCCATAGGAAAATTCTCCTTGAAAATACTAAAAGAAAAGTGGCAGAGGCAACCGAAGAAGGCAAAAAAGTCTTTTGCAAAACAAAAACTAGAAATTTGTTTAAGAATCTAATTATTGTTTGAAGTTTTACCATTAATAATTTTTGATAACGATTTAAGATTATGAAGTTCTATTATGTATTTTACTCTTTGATAACCTATGTTTAAATTTTTATTAGGACCAAAATAAATTATAATTTTCATTTCAACTACAAAAACCCTCATAATATTAAAAAGGGGAAAAACTTAGATTAGATTAAACATTTATCTACTTAAAATGTGTTACTTTTAGAAGGTATATTATTAACTTTCTATTTGTACTTGTATTAATTTATTTCATTTTATTATCTGTTGTATTTTCAAATTGATTTTGATATTAAAGCATATTATATTTTTTTTCATTGAAACAAACGTTTATTAGCTTATTAAATATAATGAATTCATGTTGTTTTATTATATGCTTGTATGAATGATTACTTTTATTTTCTTTTAAAAATGAATTTCGAAGATAAAGCCGAAACGGTGAGTAAGAATAAAAAATTAGACGAAAGTGACCATAATTACTGGAGCTTTCATCTACACGCCCCTTTTTCTAGCCATCTACACCTGAGCCAGCAAGATTCGTCTTCCCTCCATCCTTACATTCTCCAGATTTATAGAGAAAACGCCGTTCTCTTTAACATATCCAGACCTTGTTTGACGGGGACTATACCACTACATTATCAGCTTTATTTTGTATCCCGAGCAATTTAAATGCATTCGTAATTGCTCATTCTCACCTTTTCTCTTGTAGATTCCGTACTCAGTTTTCTTATTTTTAGTTACGTTTACACTGCTCTTTTATTTTCACAGCTTTAATTCTATAATGCTGTAACGCTACAATATGGATCCATTTTTGTGGTTTATACTATTTAGTGTTATTCGTAAGTGACCAACCTATTATATTAATTAAAGATTATTGTATTACAGGCCTGAAGATGTTCCTGTAAGGTCGAAACTAGTCGCTCCTGTATTTATTTATAATAAAATTGATTTTAAGGTTTTATTCTTCAATTGAAAAAATTAGACCTTTACAGTGATTTTGTTTCATTTCCTGCATTAGACACATATAAGACGGTATTAATTTTAAAAATAGTAAAATTAGCAAATTTTTTAGTTTTTTTTTTTAAATTAAAACGTTTGGACAATGTGTGTGTTTATAGGTAAATGATACGCCACTGAACAAGAAAGATGTTTACCTTCCCCCTTGTGCCCGCTTCCTCACTTCCTCTACAGATGTTGCTAACACAACAATCGCCTACAAACTCGTTCTCACGCTCCCTCTATTAGTAATTGCTCGGAGGTTGCAACGGCTTTTTAAAAAAATTAACTGATTTAGTTAGGTTATGTTTATGTTAACTAGTTGATTCTCGATCAGAGCTGTCACCTATCAGTGAGATTTAAATCATTTTTTTAATAAATGAAGAAACTTGAAACTGACAAAAATCTGTATTACCTATTGATTTTACGAAGAAAAGTCAGTTTTCCTGTCGGTTTTCCTTCATAACTTTAAAAGGAAACATTTTCTTATAATTTTTTTAACAAGCAGAATTTTTTGTAAGGAATGACTTTTTTTCTGAAAGAAATGATTATTAATCGTAATTGTATTATTCCCAAATATTGAAATGCTTAAGAAAAATTTAATTCTGATATTCATTTTGATAATAATTATTCTAGATATGCGAATAACAAAGCTTTATAATCTTGATAAATCTAAAGTATTTTCATTACAAAAAGCAAGAAAATCTTAATTAGCCATTAAGGAAATTATAAGTAGTAAAATAAAAATTGGTAAGGAGTCACATACAATCAAAATCATGTGTCCTAAGCAGGTTTTCGCCTTCAACGATTGTTTTTTTTTTTGTTTTTCGTTTCAGGATTTATGGCTGAAACTCTTATTTTATTTCGCATGATTATAGAAAAATTTTGTTTGTTTTATGTTATTTAATATAGTTGTTTATTCAGAAAATATATATTATGTTTATTGTTGTAACCAATAAAGATTCTACAAATAATATTTAGTTGTTACAATTTTGTATTATTTATATTACACTTTTAAAATTATTTAACATAAAATTTTACATTTTTATTTGCATTTTTTAATACGCCTGAGATGCGTATTAAAAAATGCTATTAAAAATGTAGAATTCTTATATTTTGTCGAAGTAAATTCAAAAGCCCGCCAATTTTCAAACTAAAATAGCATTACATCTTTCTATATTACCGAGTGAGTATTAATTTCACAAAACTATTCCATATGTCGCTGAAGGTAAATATCCTGCCAAATTTCTGTGAGGAATCTGCAACTCTTAATTATCCTTCCTCCATGATGGTAACTGTGTAAACTCTACATCGGTCCAATTTCAAAGGACGTTCAAAAAATTGCAATATTTAAATTTATTACATTCTGGAACTGAAAACTGCGAAACAGGTGGGAATGCTTTACTTATAAGGCTGCATGAAATTCGTAGGACTAGTACGGATGAGCCATTTTTCAAAATCGCGTGTAATGGTGGGGCAATATTGTCGAAAATATAAATATAAACAAGCATATTAATGAATTGCATGCACAAAATATTATTATTTTTTAATAAAATTTTATTATATATGAGGATTTTTAATAAAAAAATGTCTTTAAATTCACAGTTGCTACGTATGTACACAATATGCCTTACCACACGAAGACTTGGACACAAGCTCCATGTATTGTTATTATAAACCACACAAAAAAAGCAAATGAAGATATTTTTGGCAATTTAAAAATGTCAAATAATAGTTTTGTATGTTTAATAACAAAAATTGAAATAATTTTTCAAAAAAATTTTGAATTATTTATTACTAAATCCGGCGTTTGTAAATTTTTTTAGATTTAATTAATTTCGAGATAACATTTGACGCTCCTTGTCCCCGATTTCCAGAAATATATGTTATTAAGTTATATTTAAGGCTACTCATATATTACACTTTAAAAATATTAATAGAAATTTTAAGTCCATCAATAAAAACAAGCTAATTATTTGGCGCAATCTGTAGAGTATATTGTCTTTCTTAATGCTGTTTTTATAAGTTAAATTAAAATATATTACAATGATTTATAATTCTTGTAAAATATAATGAAAATGAAAATATAATGAAAATAGGTGTGAGCATAAAAATTTTACAACAAAAAAATAATACTTATCTTTTATATATTTATTTAATTTTGTCCAGCATGAGATCTCTCTTTTTCTCAGGGTGTGTAGGTTACGATTTCACAGATTGCTCACTCTTTTCAATAAAACAAAGAAATCAGATTCAATAGGATATAATCAATAAAAAGAGAAATAATGTGATTTGTAATCAATTAGATGAGATGGAAATGAATGAAAAATGGCTTAAATTAAATGATAAATACAATGAAAATATTCAAAAACCTTTTAAACGCTAATAATACAATCCTATTCAAATATCCTCAGTAGAACGGTTATCACGGTTGGCAACACCAATAAGTTACCAGAGTCAGAACTTGTCAGTCTTCAAATAAGGTTAGGAATTTTTAATGAAGAGCAAAGAAATGCTCCTGTTAGGCAAGAAAAAAGTTTCTACGTGTTTCAAATCACTTCAAATAAAATTGACTATGAAGCAAGTAAGTGGAAATTTATCAATAATGTTTATAACTAATCTTACTTCATGAAAGAACACCTCACTGATAATTCTTTTTTAGGAATATGTCACCTCGCTCTTCTATTTCTTTCACATCATCGATTGGCTTCAAGAGAAAACAGGGCTCTCCTGTTTTTTCCTTTTCGGTAAGTAATAAAATTTCGTCTACTTCAGTGTTTTACAACCTCCAACTTTTTTTAGGTTTCATTTCAAAAATTATTTTCTGACAGCTTCAGAAATAAAATCAAATGTTTGGTAGGCTCTTGCAATTAAAACAATTGCCGATCAGAGCTCATTCAACGATCCTACCCTTAGGACGGTCAAAATGATACTGATTTTGACTTTTATTGTCACTTCCAACCTTACTTTGGAATTCTGAATTTCACAAAAATGATAAATTTTGGATTAGGAACGGCCGAATATGCTTAAAACTAATGTACAACCTATTCTATACAATTAAAATTACCCCAAACACTGTTCTTTTATGACATTTAGCATAAATCAATGTTTTTTTTGAACTTAGGTTATCTGATGAGTATTTTACACATATTTCTCTCAGATTACCCTTTAGCAAGGCCTTATTGTTATTAAACTGTTCACAAATTCCCCTTACAAATTAAGATTCACTTCCTATGTGCTAAAATAGACAAATTAATATAAAATTCTACTGCTAATTAATGGTACATTTTCAATGATATCAAATGTGACAAAATGGGCCCCAAAATATTCCAATATGTCTTATGGTGCTATAAGAGCATAATATCACTACTATTTTATCCCTTGCCACCAGAAATTAGTTAGATTTTATAATTTGAAAAATTTATTCGCATAGTTTCCAAATGTCAAATATTGTAAAAACATCATTCTTTTGATTTACTGGTAAAAATCTTCAACACTACTATGGTTGTCTTTTTATATGTTATGCTGTGAGAAATATATTCAAACTAACAAATTATCACAGTTTCAACTCATAAATTTCTCCCAGTCAGATAGTCTGTCATGATTCCTTTGAATGAAGATGTTTTCCGTTTCAATTTTAATACAAATTTTTCCTTTAGTCCTTTAATTAATGTTTTGTTTAACTTTTTATGCTTTAAATGTTTTATAATGTTTAAAGTGATTTGTTATTTAAAATGGTTCATTATATGTGAATTGTTTAAATCCCATATACAGGGTGCAATCATAAAATAATAACAGATTTTTTTTTTATTAACTTTATTGAATATTATTATGTCTTCTTGATTGTATTTTTATTTTAACACCTTACAATAATTAATTCATTGTAATATTTTAAATAAATTTTTACTTTCTTGTTTTAATACGATCCTGCCTATCAATACCCCATTTTATTACAAAATTTTTAAATACGCTTTAATCCGACCCTGACTAAGACCTCCGAATGGCGTCGCCAAGGTCAAATTTTCTTAAGGTACCATTTGGGTATATTAAAGTGTTGAATCTTCTTGTAGGTTTTGCAGTTAATAAATAAAAATGGATTGAAAATGATTGACAGTATTTATTTTATATTTTTATAAAAAACTAACTTAACAAACTTAACTCAAAATGTAGTACATAGTAAACATATAAAAGAAAAAGCTAGTAACATTATAAGCTTCAACACTTTCCCCTGTTAAAAGCTTTTTTTTTTTTAAGTAAGTCCCATTTCACCACAAAATTTTACCAATTTAATTTTTGGTAAAGCTTTAGTCATAACATCCGCAACTTGGTGTTCTGTAGGTATTTGCTGAATAGCTAGTTTTCCTTCCATAATTTTCTCCCTTATAAAGAAATGCTTTGTGTCTATATGCTTGGTCCTCCGATGAAATTCTGGATTCTGTGCTAACTTAACTGCAGCTGAATTATCTACTTGCAAGACAGGTACATGTGCAAGTTGCGTTTGAAATTTAAAAAGTCTACTTCACCATATAATTTCTTTTGTAGCTTCATTTGCTGCAACTATTTCTGCTTCAGTTGTAGATGTAGCAACCATACTTTGTCTTTGACTGAACCATGAGATTATTTCACCAGCGTAAATTATAACTATTCCCGAGGTTGAGCGTCCAGTTTTATTACAACCTCCGAAGTCGGCATCGCTGTAACATTCTATTTCTTTAGGTAATCCTGGACGATAAGTAATACCTAAATGAGTAGTTCCAGCTAGGTATCTAAAAACTCTTTTTAATCTAACAACATCTATGGAAGAATAATTTTCAAGACTTCTTGACAAAAAACCAACACTATATGCAAGATCTGGTCGGGTGCCAACCATCAGATACAATAGTGCTCCTACTGCTTGTCGGTATGGGTAATGAGAATTTGATTTTTCTATTTCTTTTCCCGATTTTAAAGTTGTAGAAACTTTTTCCATTGGTGTAGCTACTGGCCTGCAATTAGAAAAATTGAAACGATCCAAAATTTTTCTTGCATATGATGTTTGACTGATTTTAATTTGTCCTTCTGTATGCCTCTCTATCTCTAAACCTAAATAATATGTAGCTGTTTTTGAGGTAATTTTAAAATCTTCCTTTAGTTCCTCAATAAAATATTCCAATTCTTCTTGTCTAGTACCTGCTAGTAAGCCATCATCAACATACAATACTAGAAAAACTTTATTATTGTTACGTTGTCTTATATATAAGCAAGGGTCGGCTTCATTTTGTGTAAATCCAAGTTTTATTAAAAATAAAGTTAAACGTTTATACCAGCAACGAGGTGCTTGTTTTAACCCATAAAGGCTACGTTTTAATTTGCAAACCTTTCCTGTTGTATCATCACATCCTTCTGGTATTTTCATATATATATTTTCCTCAAGGTCTCCATAAAGAAATGCTGTTAAAACATCAAACTGCATTAGACTCATATTTTCACTTGCAGCTATGCTTAAGATTGAACGTACTGTGGCGAGTCTTGCGACTGGGCTAAAAGTATCAGTGTAGTCAATACCTTGACGTTGTTTGAATCCTTTAACTACCAGTCTTGCCTTGAAGCGGTCAATAGTACCATCTGGATTAGTTTTGATCCGATACACCCATTTACACGGTAATGCTCTTGCACCTTCCGGCAATTCAACAAGTTCCCACGTATCATTTTCATTTAAAGAAATCAATTCACTGTCCATCGCTTCTCTCCATTTTGATTTTTCTTTACTATTTATAGCTTCTTCATATGTTTCTGGAGTTTTAAAATTTTGAATGATTTCCTCAGCAATTAAAATATAATCATTAAAGTGTGAAGGTACTTTAAGTGTACCTCGATCTCTTAAATTGTATTTTGAGCAATTTGCATTTTCTTCTTCGTATATTTCAACATTTTCTTCTGTTTTGTCTATTAATGAGTTTTCACGATTGTTTGCATCTGGAATAACTTGATATTTATTTTCTATATCTTTATTGTCATCGATTAGTGGTAACTGAATTGTCTCAGTACAATCACTTAACTTTTCTTGAAATTTAACGTCTCTAGAATATATAACTTTTCTTTCTTCTTTTATCCAAATTCTATAACGTTCTTCTCCGTCATATCCAACTAAATAACCTTTTATAGCCTTTTTATCCATCTTTTTTCTTTTTGGATCTGGAATATGAGCGAAACAGGTTGATGATATTATTCTAAAATGGTTAATTCGTGGTTTCTTTCTCATCCATAATTCATATGGGCTTATACTATTCACAGACGATTTTCCGGTTCTATTTAGAATGTAAATTGCTGTGCTTACAAATTCTGCCCACATAGCTTTTGGAAATTCAGCTTCTGGATTTGAATATGAGAATGTTCTTGCCATTTCAACAATGGTACGATTTTCTCTTTCACTAGCTCCATTTTGTTGAGGTGTGTATGGTGCAGTAAACCTTTGAATAATACCCTTTTCTCTTAAAATAGATTTAATTTCTTCATTGTCAAATTCTCCTCCATTATCACTCAATAATTCTTTGATAGTATGGCCTATATTTGTTGCATGAGACAACATATCTTTTAAAAAGATTTTTACTTCGGATTTTTCTCTAAGTAGATAACCATAACGAAACTTCGTATAGAAATCTTTGAATACCAGTAGATACCTTTTCTTCTGGAATGACAGATCAAATGGCCCACAAATATCAGTTGAAATCAATTCTCCTGGAGTTGCAGCTTTATGTCGAGTACCAAAAGGTAATCGATGAGCTTTACCATATACACAGGGTTCACAAATTTGTCTTTCAAGTTTTACATTCATGTTTAAATCTTTTCGTAACTTTTCTTGAACAAATCGAATATCCTGATGTCCCCATCGTTCATGGTATAACTGCAATAATGAACTGTCTGCAACAACTACATTAATATTTGGTTTCAGGTTTGGCTCTGGTAAAATAGATTCAATTGTGCTTCTAAATAAGGTACCTCCAGTTTGTCTTGTTCCACATACTACTGTGTGCCCATTTATTTCTAATGAACATTGTGTTGTTGTTGATTTAAAAATACTATGTACATTTTTATCTTGTGCTGCCAAAACAGAAAATAAATTTTTAGATATTTCAGGAACATACCAGACGTCATTTAGCGTTAAATAAAGGAAAGAATTTTTAATTTTAGACTTTATATTAATAGTTCCTTGTCCTAATGCTTTAAAAACTTATTTTCCTGCTGCTTTAATCGAACAAGGTGGTTTAAATTCACTATAAGTTACAAAATAGTCTGACTTGTTTACAACATGTCTTGTTGCTCCGTTATCTATGTACCAAATATTTTCATCTGCTTCAACACTAAAAGCTTCATGCGAAACTGACATAAGGGCTAAGCTTGTACTGACTACAGGTACTTCTACATTTCTTAGAGTTTGCTGAGTTTTTGGCGGCCTTCCATCAGCAATCCACTTTCTGCAAATTTTTACCCAATGACCGTTTTTCTTGCAATAATTGCAAAATATATTTCGTTTTTTAAACTCTTTTTGTTTCTCCTCCTGCTTATTACTGTCTATTCTTACAGCTAAAGCTTCTTGTGCAATTTCTTCTCGACTTTCATTTTTAACGAAATTTCGTTCATACATGCACAATTGATTTGTAAGTTCATCCACCGTTTTATCCCCGTCTTTTGTTAACAGCATCCAACTAGAACGGAAGTTCTCAAACTTGGTTGGAAGTATATACAATATTTTACAAATTAACATTAGATCTGAGAGAGTATTTTCTCCTCTTGTCTTTAAACCATTATTCAATTCATTAAATAAACGCTTCAATTTGGCAATATGCGTAGAAACATCTTCACCAAGTGTCCATATGAAGGAAAAAAACTCTGTACACAAGCTAAATAGCTGGTCTTTTGAAGAAGCTTGAAACTGCTGTTTTAGAGCTTCCCATGCATCATATGCTGTTTGCTTATCCATGATTTTCTGATATACTGTATCAGTTACAGCACTAGTTATCATAGATTTAGCATAACTGTTAGCTTTTCGGTATAGTTCAGATTTTTCTTTATACTGTTTTATTTGAACTTCCGAAGTAGGACTAGAAGGAGGATCTGGTTTTGTAAGCTTGCCGTCTATAACATCTAGGGCGCCTTAGTGGTAATCCAGAATATCACGCATCTTATGACTCCATATTGGCCAATCTTCTTCACCGCTTAAATGTTTAATATGACGAACCAGTTCCATTTTAGCACTTGGGAAAGGTACTATCACATAAATAGGTTTTTTTTTTTTTTATTAATATTATTTTAACTTAACTTCTACGGAAAAAAAGCTATGTGCCTGGGCTCATAACCTATTAAAGTGTTGAATCTTCTTGTAGGTTTTGCAGTTAATAAATAAAAATGGATTGAAAATGATTGACAGTATTTATTTTATATTTTTATAAAAAACTAACTTAACAAACTTAACTCAAAATGTAGTACATAGTAAACATATAAAAGAAAAAGCTAGTAACATTATAAGCTTCAACAGGGTAGGCGCGTCAAGAGACAAGCGACCACTGATGCGACCCCAAGGTCGAGTAGGACGACAGATGCATAAATGTTACGCTTGGAGCATTTCGCAAGCTTGAGAAGTGTCGCGCGACAGTTACAAGATAACTATTCGAGGAAACGATCAGCGTTGCCAAACCTACTGTTTTCACGTAGATCCACTGTTTTTGTCTCTAGCAAATTTTATTCTTAATTTATTAAGTTTGCCGAATTCTTCAGCAAATGGTTAAAGAATATTTTCTCTAGTAAATTTTCTGCAGTAAAAGCAGCGTAATAAGCATCCACTACTCTAGGTTGGCTCCATAAAAAAAAACATCAAGATAATCATTGTTTTTATTTAAAATAAAACAAAGAATTAATGAGGCATCATAAAAAGAACATGCACACTACGATTTTGAATTATCTGATTCAGACACAACTAAAAGAAGTAGGTACCTATTATTTTTCATTGTTCTTTTTTTGTTTCCGTACGTTAAGCATATATTAAAAATGTTACTATTTGTTTTTATTCTTTGTTTACCTTCTAATTTGGATCGACAGAAAGTTTATTTTTCGTTTCTTATATACTTGTTTTTTTATTTACTACACTGCAAATTTTAATTATTTCCCCCTGTATTAAAATCTACTGTTCAGATCTACGGTTTTTTTTTACCCATACTGTTTTAAAATCTGGCAACGCTGCCTAGATCGAAAGAAATTTCCGACCGAATCACCCCCAAAAAAACAGGACAGTGATCTCGAGTGCGATACGCACCAAAGCTTTGCACCAAGAAGTATTTCCAGGACGACACTTCTCGGTCGTGTCGCGTCGTGCGAAATGTGTTTCATATAATTGTATGTATTTTAGACGTGAAGCGACACTTCTCGGTCGTGTCGGCGGTCGTATGTCGCGTCGGCGGTCGTCTGTCGCGCCTACCGAAATGGTACCTTTAGTTTAATATTTGTATGCGATCAGCGGCAAGTGAGCCTGCCGATTGTTTCTTATGCCGTGGTTGGTAACTTGTCGTGTTGTAATGACAAGCGCTTCGCAAACGCTGGACTTCTGGACATTTTTTAAAAATCCCTGATTGTCGGTTCCGCGAACGCTTGAAATCAAAATGCGCATGCCCCTATATCGTGGACTTGTCGACGACAAAACTCCGCGAACAAATTTAATGGATAAATTCAATTTAATTTACTTCTAAGATTCTTTTTCTTACTAACTGTTAATTCATTTTGTCTATATTTTCTATATTTTCGTAAAGGTATCTAATTTAATTACTTTAGAATTTACTAAATTGTAAAATCGTATTTCACTATTTTTGTATGTATTGTATGATGATGGCTTTGTAAAGCTGAAAGCGCTTACCTGATAGTATGAAATATGTATCCACATTTTTTCCTCATCTATTGTTTAATAGCCTAGTATTAATTAAAAATGTGTTTCAGAGAGACATTTATTGCACCTACACCATATTGAAGGTGTTGGGATAGTAGATCTAGAGTATGACCTAGAAATAATGATCAACGGAGCAGAAACAAATCAACCACTCTCAGCGATTTTGTATAACGTTATTCACATTTGAAATATCGGTGATCGATAGCTGTTTTTAAAAGAAAAATTATCATTCAATATAGACACTACCCAGTGACCTACTTTTATCTCCATTATCCCTAAACGATCAGCTAGATTCAAATACTTTTGCTGCCCTTTCTATACTAATCGATAATACTTTTGATATTGCATGGGTAAAGTCCGGTTATCATGCCACACAATCATGTTATTTGTAATGCGTAGAATGACAACAAAGCTAATAAAAAAAATCAATAAGTTGAATGGAAGGACGAGTAGGAAATATGTGAATCTGAATTATTAAATTTTTAAACAGTTTAATGTCGATACGTGAGTATTTGATTGGGTCTAAATCAAAGTTCTAAAAAAGTTTTACAAATTGTTGTTTTAGGTCAGAATATGTAAATCAAATGATGGCATAAGCAATTTTTATGTTTTGTCTCAATGGGGCATGTTCAAAAATTTTAAAAATTTTTTTATGAATAGTAGAGTTAAAAATAAAACTACATTTTTTTTATTTTTTTTTTATCTATTCATTTGCCGGAGTTATGAATTTTTTTAAAATTTATGACGTCACCGGGAATAGACCAATAGGAGCTAGCGCACACCGTTGCCGGCTAGAAGGTTTACGAGAAGTGATGTACGTTCGTTTGTGTACTCCTTCTTACTTTTAGACTTCTAAAACATCGTTAAACAAATATCTTTTAAATATATAATATCAAATGTTTTTTGAAAGTATTGTTTCTGTTTAAACTTTTACTATATTTAAAGTTTTATTGTTCTAAAAGTCACTTAATAATTCAGAAAATGGCAAAACGGCAGCACTGTATGTCATCTGTCATAGTGTCTCGATCAATAATTTATTTGGAATTTGAGTGTTTATTTTGTACTTTTTATAAATAAATATTGACTACGAAAAAGTGTTTTGTTCCAGAATGTGATAATGATTCACATTCATCTTCAAAAATATTTATTAGTGTTCCTAGAAATTTGGAAAGAAGAAAATCAACCTTCTACTAGCGATGTTTTTCGTAAACTTTTTAATAAAAATACACCGGATTATCAAGATGTAGCAGCAATTTCTGCTAATTGTCCCCTTCAGGAAATTGAAAATGAGGCTACTATAAATTCTTAGATGTATAACCTAAAAACCCTTCTGGAAGAAAATGCAGAATCTCCTGAAAGTTTTGTAGATACCGAATTTATTCATCATTTTGTGAAAGAACTAGTGATAAAGAAATAATAGAAAAATGTGGGTATTTAAACAAACTGGTTCCTGGATCCCATATAATGGCAGATAGGGGTTTCAGAATATTTAGCTACTTGAAAACATGGGATGCACTTTAGTAAAGCCACACAGAATGAAAAAAGTTCTCCAGAAGATGTACAATTAAGTAAAAGAATAGCATCTCTAAGAATACATGTGGAAAGAGTTATAAGAAGGGTTAGTTAATTTAACAAGTTAAAACCACATTCGTGTGTGAATTTTAAGCAAGTACATTTACTTAGTAATATCTGCATAATTGCTTGTTAACTTACAAGAACCTATTTTGTAAGAGTAAATATTAATTTAATAATTTTTTGTTTGTTTTTTAATTTAATTTACCTAATTATCACATTTCAGGGATTATAATGAGTTTTTAAAGAGCCAATGTAATTTTTTATAAAATTTTAACTTTTCGAACAAATCAAAGAGGAATGAGTACCTGTATATACATAGATTTTTTTGGGACTAAAACTACCAAAACAAAGGCACCTATTTACAGCAGTTTAAAATGAAACATTTTGACAAAAACGCCTATGTCACAGTGATAAATATTAAAAACAACCAAGTTCAGTTGAATGTGGTAGCAAAGTCTATATATTCCAATAAATCGGGTAACTACATGTGGTATCACTGGTGATAAATTTAAAAATATCACAATTCTTGCTACCTTTTTCAAAAAACCAGAAAGTGTGCCTTCTTATCAATCCTTTATGAAAATGACAACAGTGATAAATGTAAAAAAAAAAAATTAATGTTGCTATTCGTTATTACGATAGTAAAACATGTTTGCAGTTCCGTTTATTTTTTATGAAAATCTAAGTAAAAACAACCAATGTCAAAGGGTTATAATTTTTTTTCTGTTGAACCAAATATATCACAAAATTTAAAAATTGATCATAGGTCAAGCTAAAGTAATACCTTTATTGATAGTAGCTTTAAAAAAGGAGAAAGAATAATATTGACTTAAATTATTATTATTATTAACATTGGTGATTTTTAATAAAAACTCTTCAATTATTGTTTACAAACAAAAATATAAAAATCTGTGAAAATTTTATTTATTAATCTTTTAATAAAAAATGAGAAAAATGAAGTAAAAAACAATTTATTTACAAATAAAAAATATATATACAAATCCTAAGAATATAAAAGTACTGATTTATTTTCCTGTAGTGGATGAAGAGGTTTCTTTAACAATCTAGCCAAGTGTACATCAATATTTACGCATTTTGATAAATTAGAGCCTTTCCAATAACACTGAATAGATGTTACAGATGGTTCCTCACTTCTTCTATGAAGCCACATATTTACAACCAACTGAAAAAAATAAAAGGGTTAGATATGCAGTTACAAAATAACTATATAACGAGCTACAAAATGCCTTTATTTTATGTAACAAGACGAGCAGAGCTTTACTAGCTCTGAACGAATCCAGTAAAGAACCTCGGATTTTCAAAACTTAAAAAAAAACAATCTCACCACATTTTCACATTTTTGAAATATAGAGCTTTTCGAAAAAAACTGCTATTTTTAAAAATACAATTTTTTGTTTAAACAGCTATGTCTCATTTTAGGCTAATGAGTATTATAAAATAAAAAATTACGGGATGCTTTGTTAGCTTCAAATGAATCCAGCAGAGCACCCCAGTTTTTTGTTAAACCACACCACGTTTTTTGGCTCCTACAATATTATAAAATATTCGAAATTTGGCATTTTAAAAAAAATTCGCAATTCCTTGCTGACTTCAAAGTTTTTTTCTGAAAACAAATGTACTTGCCACATTTTTAGGATTTTAAAACAGCCTAAACATGTGTCATAAATAGTTGTTTTTATATATAAAAAAAAAAATTAAAAAACTGAAGTGTCCTGCTGACTTTGTTCCAACAAAGCACCCTGTATTATTTAAAAATAGCAATTTTTTTAGTAAAGTTTTAAATATTTCAAGAGTCTAAAAATATTCTAAAAATGGGGTGTGGTTTTTAGAAAAAAGCTTTAAAAAACCGAATTGCTCTGATGGCTTCTTTCGAAGGTTAGCAAGCACCATGTATTTTTAAAAATATAATATTTCAAGTGCATAAATATATGGTGTTGCTGTTTTTACAGAAAAAACTTTATAAAATAGAGGTGCTTTGCTGACTTTGTTTGAAGCTATAGAGCATTTTAAGTTTTGCAAAAAACGAGGAGCATAAAATTTTTGAAAAGGGTATAAAAATAGCCTAAAAATATGGCATATTTTTTAACTCAAAATTTCATAGGTGCTCTGCAGCATTCTTTGGTATCATAATTATTACTAGGTTCACTAACAAAATCTGTTTCTAGATTATTTTAACACTTGCTGCGATTACAAAAAATGTCTATATGTCAAAATTAGAAAAAAAAATATTTATAGGAATAAAGGGCCTTATACACTGTTTATTATATGTAATATAAAAACAAAAAAGCACAATAAATATTACAAACCTTGACATGCAACCACATCAGAAGGTTTTTGCCGTACTTTATGTTTAGGTGTAATTTGTCTCCTTCTCTCTTATGGAAAAAGAAATTATCCCCATATTCTTGCTTGGCAGATCTAAAAATAAAACCTGAGATAAATATGTTTTACTTGCTCCATATAAACTGTAACTACCTACTATTAAAACAAAGTCTTACCTTTGTGACTTTTGTAAACTGAGTATTGTTAAAAAATGCAGTAATCATCTCGGTGATCATATTTTCGTTTACAATGGGTAAAACACTTGATTCAACTTTTATAAATCCAGCTGATTCATATTAATAATAAAATTAAACCAAAACAAAAAACTAAGGTTAGATGTTACTGATGTTAGGTGGTGTCAATTTTAATGTCACTTAGATGTGCGTTCACTTCGACATTCTGTGTGTTGGTTTGTTCGTTGGCTTGGTTTTGTACAACAAAAAAAACTTCGACACAAGATGATTGGTCTATTCCCGATGACGTTTAATTTCAAATTTTAAATTTCAATTGGGCTTAATTTAAAAACTTTTGGCTTTTTTAACGAACTGACTATTTAGAATAACTTGTATAGCGACTAACTATTATAATATAATTTATAAAACAGCATATCTCACATGTGAACATGGCCCATTGTGCACTTGTAAAATCATTTACACAACCGTTTTAGAAATTAGAATGTTTATAATTAGTTTTATTTAATTTTTTACTCATTAAATATATGTGATATGTCCATTTTAGCATTTTGTGCTAAATCCTGAGTTGGCCCTCCTCCCTATCTAGCTTGAGTACTACAATTTTTTTTATATTGGTCTAAAAATTACAGAAAAACTTTATTTTTTTTAATATAATGGAAGACTAAAGAAATATTTCAAACATTTTCCTACTTGATTTTCTGAACGGTAATCAGCGCTTAATCCTAAATATTGAATTTTTCGATACCAGGCTTGGGATAAATCAAAGCGACAGCCTATTATTTTTACGTTTTGCCACATAACTTTAACTGCATTATGAATCACTAACTCAAAATCAATTACAACAAAAGAAGGTTTAAAGTAAAGACTTAATTCCAAATATTATCCATATCTCAAAGTGGTCCGAAGTAGATTAAAGGGAAGTAAAAAGCTCAAAGTCTGTCGACCACATAAATTTATTAGGTTGCAAGCGCTTTCGACCCAAAAGGTCATCTCAGGCAAAAAAAATTTTGTAAGTGAGTAGGTACAATCTGCAATAATAATTTAAGGTATAACAAAACGTTTTTTATAGAAATGCTAGGTGTCTTTCCACTATGTGTCCATAGAAAAATAAGTATATTGAATTAAAATGTAAAATTTAAGTAAATTGTAAAAAATGGCACACACTGCCTCTCTCATTCGAGGTTGGATCCAGTTCTAGTTTTGCCTCCATCTGATGAAGGTGGTTTCAAATAAGATAAATTTTGAAGTTACACATGTGTGCTTAAGGCACCATGTGGAAAGTATTACTTTTTGGAAAGGTAAAATACAGCTACTCTCCCTATCCCCAGTACAAAAGGGGTAGACGGAGTCCCGCTCGTGTACACCCTTAAGCCTAAGCTTAAGAGGTATCATAAAATATTAACTTTTTGGGAAACATTCACTTATGACACTTTCGTCATCCAACGGTGAAGTTAAATGAGAAAATGGTGGAGATTTACGACATTTGACAACTGACATATGATGGAAGACACGTAGTTACAATGATAATAATTAAATTTGACATTAGTTAAACTGAATATGTTAAATTAGTTTTGTGATAAATTTTATAATATAAATTTAAACAATTTCACTTTGGTGTCTTGACAGGATGTCCAAGACTTTGGACAGGCCACAAATAAGCTCTGCTGGTGTTATGAAGTTAGAGTGACATTTGATTTTTTAAAAAAGAAGAATTTGACATTAGATTGAGGTTAAGGAAATTTATAATAAATATGAATTTTTTAAAAAAGGGGGCTATTATATATATTATTACAAGTAAAAAGTTGAAGGATTTACAAAGGATTTAGGAAACTTGTAGGATGATAGGATTCATTGTAGTTGTTGAATTGAAAATACTAGAAGATTCATCTGGAAAAGATAGGCTTATATGTAGGTTGTAATTGATCATTTAAACAAACCACATCTGGGTTATTAATATGTTGATGAATGTAGTACATTTCAAGTAAGTCCAGCTTAATGCCTTTGGGGCATTGGATAAGAAGAGAGGCGTTATCTGGAAAAGTGAAGTTATGTTTAGTATAGAGAACATGATTAGCAAATGTGGAATTGGTATCTGAAATATTCGAGGATTTATATCTGTTGATAGTTTTGTAATGTTCTAAAATTCGGGTTTCTGTCTTTCTTCCTGACTGGCCGACGTAGATGGTATTGGAATCATTACAATTTAGTAGATATACCCCTGGTTTATGGAAAGTGGATACAAGATCTTTATTCCATACTAGAAGCGAGTAAAGTGAGTTGGTACTTTTAAAGGCTATGTTTATGTTGAATTTTCTGAATATTTTAGCTAGTTCATATGACACACGGCACAAGAAAGGAATAGAACCAAAATAAACCTTAGGAACAATGGAATTAGAAGAATTAAGTGAGATGGTGAGATAGGACAATCTTAATTTGTTGAAAAATCAGAAAAACATTTTGTTAAGGGGAAACCATTGTTGATAGCAAGTTGTTTAATTAAATCTATTTCTTTATTAAAGTTTGATTCTGACAGAGGGATGGTGAAAGCTCTATGTAGAAAACTATTTAAGGAGGCTTTTTTGTGTGACAAAGGGTAGCATGAGTCGAATGGTATAAGGGTATCTGTAGTGGTAGGTTATATATATATATATATGAAAAGGTTTAGTGCGGTGAAGAATTAAAAGAAAAAAGGGTTATTGGGAAATACCGCAAAAAAAAAAGAAAAAAAAAAGCCTGAAGGGCAAACCGTAGACACGTGTTTCTGACTATTGGTCTTCACAAATGTGTGGTTGGCCACTTGAGTGATCTCCTGTTTGTTTTTTCTTCCATCGCTAGTTCCATTCTATCTTGAACTTGGCTGCACCGTACTGATGAAGACCAATAGTCAGAAACACGTGTCTACGGTTTGCCCTTCAGGCTTTTTTTCTCTCTTTTTTGCGGTATTTCCCAATAACCCTTTTTTCTTATATATATATATATATATATATATATATATATATATATATATATATATATATATATATATATATATTTACATCTCTGTATCATTGAAGCGTCCCGATAAAGATGCGCTTTAAAGCGCCCATGTCTGTTTACCCTTGATCTACTTATTTTAGACATATATACTCGTTGCTGTTAGAAGAAGCAGCTTAAATTAGGCGGATAACATTAAATTGAAAGGAAAACACAAATCGTTACTTTTACTTTATCGACACCTGGGCGTCATTTCAATTGATACACATTGCAGCGTCACCAATATTCAAATTTACGTATATTTGACCGCTTTTGTGGCGTCAATTAGCGTTTTGCGGTGTTGTCATATATTTAAATGATAGGCAGTTTAAGTTTTTGTTTAACTGTGTTAAAGATATATTTTGATACATAACGATAGACCTGCAGAGCGTTAATTTATCATTTCGGTAGCGCAGAGAGCGCGGCAGAAAGTGAATAATTTAGTTATGCAATATTGATTGTAATTTAATTCTGATTGTTTTTAATTATTATTATTATTATTATTATTGTTTTTTTCTAAGAATAATATTTCATTAAAAGTTATTGACGTTTCAAAATTTTGCCAGCCTTTTCATGCAGAATTCTGTGGTGTAGAATTGATAAATAAAAATTATGCCTTAGTAACAGTGTACAGATCCTCCTCCCATGGGGACATATCAATATTCAAAACGTATTTTCTAAATTTAACTATTTATATAAAAAATTTAAAAACCTAATTTTTATCGGTAATTTTAATGTTGATTCTAATAGTTTAAATTAGCATTCGCTTGATTTAATTATTATATTAAATATGTATGGTATGAAACATTACATCACAGTTCCAACTAGAATAACTCCCACTTCTAAATCATGTTTGGACAATATTATTTCCAATATAAATCCGGAAGTTGTAATATCAAAAGTAATTGATGCCGACATAGCCGACCATTTGACTTTATTTTTGGAGATAAAAGACTTTAATATTTTAAGTGATACCAGTTATGTCAACAAAAGATTTATTAGTGAACGTACAATTTTACAGTTCGCAGAAAAGTTATCTGAAATTAGTTGGCATGGACTAGAAATGGGAAATTACTGCTCCCAGGAGATTTGTAATATAATATTTACTATTCTATGTCCTATTGTAGATCTATGCTTTTCCATAAAAAAAATTCGCAGTGGTGACAAAAAGATTTTGTGGTTTAATGAGGAACTGCGGGTACAGCGAAATCAAGTATTTCAAAACAAATCTAGATTCAAAAAACCAATTCGTTAGAAGATTGAAGACTATATTCTGAATCGCGCAAAAACTATAGGAGGTCAATTAGATTAGAGAAACGTAACGCTTACAATAAAAGAATAGCTGCATCAGAAAATAAAAATAAAACAATCTGGAATATTGTAAACGCAGAAAGAAAATCCAACAACAAATCATCCAGTACATCGAATCTAACATCTGAAGACTTCAATGTAGCAGAGAAGGTTATTCAAAAAATCGAAAACGATAATAATATTTCCTCTAATGATTTTATTAAAATGACACCGAAGCCCCCGTATTCGTTTTTTATGGGTCCAGTCTCTGAATCTGACGTAAGAGAGGCTATACTTCATATTTTAAAATACGCCATGCACGGATTACTATGGCCTCAGTAGTCCCATGATTAAGGCCTCTATAGAATCCCTCATTAAACCACTTAATATTTTATATAACCAATGCATAATCGAAGGAAATTGGCCTAACCAACTTAAAATTAGTAAGGTATTGCCACTTTTTAAAAAAGGTGATTCTTATGATGCTGATAATTATAGGCCAATTGCCATTACACCTGTTATCGGTAAGATATTTGAAGTAAAGCTAAAAGAGAAATTAGTTAACTATTTTGAAAATAAAAATTTATTCTCGCCAGCCCAATTTGGGTTTAGAAGGCATAGATCTACAATAGGAGCAGTCGCAAAAGTAATTGATTACATAGTCGGTGGCTTTGACGAGGGCTCGAGTACTACTGCGGTATTATGTGACCTCACTAAGGCCTTCGACTGTGTAAGCATTGATATTATTTTGGAAAAAATGGAGTACTATAGCATAAGGGGAAAGGAACTTGCCTTATTTTTTTCATATCTGACGAACAGATTACAGTGCGTGTTTCTCGATAATGTGGAGTCACAATTGGCTCCCATTTTAAGAGGGGTTCCACAGGGATTTGTATTGGGCCCTGTTCTATTTCTAATATATATTAATGACTTACCGCGTATCATGAAACACTGTACTAGTGTTATGTTCGCAGATGATACGACTATCCTATCCAAAGATGACACGATCTCGAGCAGAACTTGTTTACCGTCCTCTAATGAATGGTTTGCTGCAAACGATTTAAAGTGAAATAATGTCAAAACTCAAAACGTTACTTTTTCATCTAGTAAAGTCAAACTAGCTGGGTCAGTAAACCTGCTAGGAGTAATGCTCGATGCCGGTTTAAATTGGTCGCACCATGTAGACAATGTCTGTTCGAAATTGGCGTCCCAAATTTTTGCACTCAGGCAAATATCGAGTTTCTCAGAAAAATCAGTACTAAGAACAGTCTATTATGCAATCATATATAGCCATCTGAATTATGGTGTCATGTTCTGGGGCGGCAGTTATCACTCTCAGAAGGCTTTTATTCTCCAAAAAGCTGCCTTGAGGATCATTGACGGTGCAGAACTCGACATGCTATTTAAAAGGTACGTGATTCTTCCATTGCCTTGTCTGTATATACTGGAATCATTAAAAGAAATTTTTAAAAAACGTAATTCATTGGATTCGAATAATAATTATCATAGCTACAATACAAGGAATGCAGAGAGTCTAGTTCCTTTTAAATCAAGAATTTGCCTGACGCATAATAATAAGTTGGATTTGGCCCTTTATAATCAATTCGTTAAATGTCATAGGGATATCAATACCATTCAGTGGTAGAGTCCCTGCCTGTGGACATAATGGTTCCAGGTTCGAATTCCACCGTTGGCCGGGATTTTTTTATTTAATTAATTTATTTAAAATTAATTCTGATACCTTGGTAGGATTTCCTACTCGACCACTCATTGTCGGGTTCTAATTAACAGTGCTGTTCCTAAAGTGGCGCTGGGAAACAATAACAAAGCCTGCACAGAAACGAGGCGATATAACCATTAGTAGTTGAAGCCGATGACATCATATAATAATAATAATAATAATTTGATTTTTTCCTAATCAATCCCCCTTACTCCTCCTATTTGCAATCAGATTTCTTTTAAATCAATAATCTTTGTCCCCTTACAGAGCAATTTCATGATGATATCATGTTTTGTTTTTGACTTATGATTTTTTTTAACTTCCCTTCAACCCCCCATTTTTTATTAGATTTTTTTATAATCGATAGGCTTTGTCCTCTTATAAATCTTGATTTTTATTAAAAATGTTAAGTTGATATTTTTTTTCTTTTTTATTTTTTTAAGTTTCCCCCCTGAACCTCCCATTTTAAATAGGATTTTTTTTAATCAATGGTCTTTGTCCCCTTATAGAGCTTGATTTTCCTAAAAATTTCATTTCGATATCATGTTTCGTTTTTGATTTATGATTTTTTTAACCCCCCCTTAAATCCCACACTTTTTTCAATAGGCTTTGTCCACTTATAGAGTTTCATTTTTTTTTAAACGTTCAAGTTAATATTGTTTTTCAATTTTGATATGATTTATTTTTAGGTTTTAACCCCTCCCCCTTCCTTAATTCACACATTTTTAATTGTATTTTTTTTAATTAATAGTCTTTGTCCCCTTATAGAGCTTGATTTTTCTGAAAATTTCATGTTGATATTATGCTTCGTTTTTGATTTATGATTTTTAAGTTTCAACCCCTCATAAACCACTCATTTTTTATCAAAATTTATTTCTTAATCATTAGACATCGCCAACTTATAAACTTTTATTTTTCTTAAAAATTTCAAGTTGTTATTGTTTTTCAATTTTGATTTATGATTTTTTTTTAAATTTCACCCCCCCTTCCCCTTAAATCCCTAATTTTTATTCGTTTTTTTGTAATCAATAGCCTTTGTCTTCTTATAGAGCTTGATTTTTCTTAAAAACTTCATGTTGTTATCATGTTTCTGTTTTAACTTATGATTTTTTATATTTTAACCCCCCTTAAACCCTCATTGTTTTTTAGATTTTTTCATAATCAACAGACTTTGTTTACTTATAGAGTTTGATTTTTCTTAAAAATATCAAGTTGTTTTTCGTTTCTGATTTATGATTTTTTTTTAACACTTTTAACCAGATTGTTTCAAAATCAATATGCTTCGTCCCCTTATAGAGCTTGATTTTTTCTTAAAATTGATTTTCCTAAAAATTTCAAGTTGATATTGTTTTTCGATTTTGATTTATAATGTTTTTTTAAGTTTCCACCCCCACCCTTATATCCCCCATTTTTAATCAGATTTTTTTTCATAATCAATATTCGGTGTCCCCTCATAGAGCTAGATTTAAAGACTTTGATTTTTCCTAAAAAAGTTGATATTGTTTTTCAATTTTGATTTATATTTTTTTCAAATCCACCCCCCCTCCCTTTAAAGTTCCAATTTTTATTCGTTTTATTTTAATTAATAGCCTTTGTCTTCTTATAGGGCTTGATTTTTCTAAAGAACTTCATGTTGATATGTTTCGGTTTTGACTTATGATTTTTTAAAGTTTTAACTCCCCTTAAACCCCCCATTGTTTATTAGATTTTTTCATAATCAACACATTTTGTCCACTTATAGAGTTTGATTTTTCTTAAAAATTTCAAGTTGATATTGTTTTTCGTTTTTGATTTACGATTTTTTGAATTTTCAATCCCCTTTAAACGCTCACAAAAAATGACGGACGGACGGCTTCTTGAGAGAAATTTTATAATATACTAAGACTTCTACCAGGCCAACTAAGATTATTAAATCAACTTTAATTTATTTTACAACATTAGCTTCCAAAGCAACGATGCCAAGTCAGTGGACGCTCTAGAATCGAATGGGTATCAAGGAAATCGTATACTTTCTATATACATCAGCGCTGCAAGTGCCTCTGGTAGCAATAGTATTGAACTAAAGTATACGCGAGCCGTATTATTTTCATGCATTTTTTCATCATTTTGGCGTCTCTCAAAAATTTTGCCATCACGTTTCTGACGTCATTATAGACCTCTGGAAAAATTTTTAATGGGCACCGTCTTAGAGCGTCTATATACGGACGCTCTAAATACCTGGACGCTCCAATGAATGCGATTTAAGAATGTACGGACGCTCTATCTATAGTAAGATATATATATATATATATATATATATATATATATATATATATATATATATATATATATATATATATATATATATATATATATATATATATATATTTATAGGCCTTGGTAGCATCCCTCCATGTTAAAATTGCGTCTGCCGTGGCATCCACGTCCTCGTGGCATCCGATATACAGATGCCACGAGGACTTTCGATGAAACTCATCGCAAATGAAAGGATCCTACCCCTACTAACTCTCGGCAAAATATTGGCGGGATGCCAAAACAGCCTATTTTTGTATGTTTTTAAACATGGTAGTTTGAGCAATGACCGCAACTGCCGCCACTTTCGTGTGCTGTATATTCTGAGATATATTTAAAGGAGGTAATGGCATCCAATGATATACATATTCATTTTGAGTACCTGGTGGCCTCTGTATATTCCGTTTTCGGTTTGATGGCATCCATTTCGTTGTTGCCAGATCTTATATTGGTTTATAACTTAGCCTTTTCATTTTTATAGATTCTGTAACATACTTTCACTAGGATGAGGCGCCCTTGCGATTTACTTCCGAGAAAATAACATGTATTTTTAAAGCTATTTTTATTATATCTTTTGAAATATACTGGTTAAATTAGGTACACTTATTCTATCACTTTTTAAACTATAATCTGTGAGGAACACTTTTGTTTTGTATAAAAATTTGCACAGATTTGTCTGCCAATGTTGATAAAATTAAAACGCTTTTAATCGTATAAGGCATAAGCTAGGAGAAATTAGCGGACAAACTGGGCGGCGATGCTTGAAAATTTCAATATTGTTATTCGCTGAAATCTTTGGTTTAGATGGACTTTAGTGTCATGAAAGTTAAAAAATAAATAAAAATTATCATTTTTATTGAAAAAATCATTAATTCAGTTTAAAATATTATTTAGAACAAAATATAATTTTTATACCGATTAAACAAAACATTAAGACCAACCAATGATTCAAAATATATATTTTTTTCTTTTAAAGTCAGGTTTTTTGCCGCCAAACAACTATGGGAGCAGAGAGGGGAAAACACATTTAGCCCAAGATTACAAATACAATTCTTATACTACCAATTCAGTACACTACTTTCAATTAATTAAATCAAAATCATTAAATAGCAAGAACTCCAACATATAATTTTTAGGTCTTTAAAGTCATTCGTATCCGCCGATAAATATTATTCCATCAACTTTCCGTTGGAATTAACTTATTACCTGGAACGTTACATAGTAAGTCTGTTTTTTCTGCCTAGGCAGTAAAAATATATCTTTTTAAGTCTTTAAAGTGTCAATAAAAAGCCGCTTTGGGTACAAGAAACCAAGTTTTTTTTTTAAATATTTGAGTATCTATATAAACGACGTGGAATCATTAATTTTCCTACGAATTTCTTTCAAAACTAAACATATTTACATGTTTTCTTTTCGTTACACCTGACAAATAATGAAACACATCAAACTTTTTTTGTGAAAAACAAATATATTTTTTAAAAAAATATACCTTTATCGCGAGATATAGACGTAAGTTACAAAATTAAACATATTTTATTCCAACGATTTTGTTGAAAAATCTAGAAATTGTACAGGTAAACAGTTCCCGAGGTAAGGCCAAACTTTATTCTCGTGTGTTATTTAAAAAAAAAATTTTTATTCCATTCTATGACTACCAGTTAACACAAACTTTTTCATAAATTTAAATAATTTTTCAAAAAATCAAAGAAGCGACATTATACTTTCCAATTATACAAGGTTCTCCAAGAAAGTGATACATATCAAAGTTTTCCAAAATGGGACACCTTGTATTTCATATATTTGAATTTTCCTTGCCTTTCTTATTATAACAATAAAATAGTCTGAGATTATACAGGGTATTTCACACGCTATAACAGTTTTATATAAAAATCGTACTGATTTCAAAGACGTGTATAGTGCAAAATAAACATTTGAAAACCATTTTTGTGCAGTAAAAGGTTTTCATTATTAGTCAAAAAATTTTACCGATGTACTACTTTTTTAATTTTAAACAAATCTTTAAATTTTAAACAAATTTAGTAACTATTTCTATTTGGGACAAATTTATTGAATTCGTTTAATATTATTTTTATTTTAAACAACATTTTTAATAGATAAATGTTAAATTGTCATTTTTTTTATCAGGCAAAAAAGCACAAGATTTAATGTCGTGGCTGGTGTTTCATAGGCGAAGCGTAGCTAAGACTAGGAAACCAGCCAAGGCATTCGGAGAAAAAATGATATGTTCCACACAGCAGAAAATTAGATATAATGCCTTGGCTGGTTCCCTAGTCTCAGCTTGGCTTCCGCTATGAAACACCAGCCACGGCATTCAATCTTGTGCTTTTCTGGCTAATAAAACAAATGACATTTTCACATGTATTTATTTAAAATAAGAATAATATTATACGAATTCAATAGATTTGTCCTAAATAGAAATAGTTACTAATTAGAAATTAATAAATTGTAATAATATTTTACCAAATATTTACATTATTATACTCTTCACACAGTAGTCTGTGAAGAGTATTATATGTTTACTTTTGTCCGTCTGTCTGTCCGTCCGATGTCACGTTTTTTGTCCGCACGATAACTCAAAAACGAAACATGATATCTTCTTGAAATTTATAGAAAAAATCAAACTCTATAAGGGGACAAAGCCTATTGATTTTGAAAAAAATCTGAATAAAAATGAGGGGTTTAAGGGGAGGTTGAAACTTAAAAAAAATTATAAATCATTTAGGAAAAATGAAGTTCTATGAGAGGATGAGGCCTAATAATTTTTTAAAAATCTGATTAAGAATAGGGAGTTAAAACTTAAAAAAATCATAATTTAAAAACGAAATATGATATAAATTTGAAATTTTCAGGAAAAATCAAGCTTTATAAGGGAACAAAGACTATTTTTTTTTAAATAAATCTGATTAAAAAGAGGTGGTTTAAGGGAGGGGTTAAAACTTTAAACAAATTATAAATCAAAAACGAAACATGATATTAATTTAAAATTTTAAGGGAAAATCAAGTCCTATAAGGGGACAAAGTCTAGTGAATTAAAAAATTAATAAAAGTAGGGGTTTAAGCGGGATTTAAATGTAAAAAAATCATAAATCTAAAACGAAACATGATACCAACTTGAAATTTAAAAAAAAATCAAGCTCTATGAGATAACGAAGTCTCTTGATTTTTAAATAGATCCGATTAAAAATGGGGAGATTAGTGGGGGGTTGAAACTTTAAAAAAATCATAAATCAAAAACGAAACATGATATTAACTTTAAATTTTCAGGAAAAATCAAGTCCTATTAGAGGACGAAACCTATTAAATTTTTAACAAATCTGAATAACAGTAGGGGGTTAAGTTGGGTTAAAATTAAAAAAAAATCATTCATCTAAAAGAAGTATTATATCAACTTGAAATGTTTAATAAAAACCAAGCTCTATAAGGAGATGAAGCCTATTAATTACTAAAAGAAAAAAATCTAAATAAAAATTGGGAAGCCTATTTATTCCCAAAAAAAAATGTTTATAAAAAAATCGCTGGTTAAGAGGGTCTGTTAAACTGTGAAGAGTATAATATAGAATGCCAAGCATTATATATCCTCATTTTAAATTTAAAATTGCTTTATTGCTCTTTATTTTATGTATTCGATACATTTTTTGTCTCGATAAAAACATTTTTACTTTTATTCGCTGAAAAATGTTTTTTAAAATAAGAACAATAACATATACGAAACCAATAAACACATTTGTCACAAATAGGTAGTTACTAGTTAGTACTTTATAAATTTTAATAATATTTAACCATTTATTTGAAATTTTCTTTTTACATTTTTTTATTACTATTTCTTATGTATTTATTTAAATTGTCGTTTCAATGAAAACATTTTACACATATTTAATAAAAAATATCTTTTAAAATAATAATATTTTTACGATTCCAATAAACACATTTTTCCTAAATAGTTATTAAATTTTAAGGATATTGTAAAAAAAAAATTCAATCAATAAATTACAGCTAGTAAAATTCTAATCACTAATTAACACACAGTCTATTTCCAGTCAACCAGTGACCAGTTAAAATTAAACTATTTTGTGAATTATCTTTTTTGTCATTTAGATTTAAAAAGCTTCCAAAATTATTAGTTTTAGGTATAGAGAATGCTTAACTCAAATTAAACTTTAAGAAACGTTCTTTTAAATGGTGATATAAAATACAATTAAAGAAAATGGGAAAATGATGTATTTCCGTACTGATGTACCCTATAAAGATTTGTTAAAAAAGTAGTACATCGGTAAACATTTTTGAATAATAATGAAAACCATTTACTCCAAAAAAATGGTTTTCAAATGTTTCTTCTGCACTATACACGTCTTTAAACTCAGTACGGAAAACTTTGATATTGTATTACTTTTTTAGAGAACCTTGTATAATTGGAAAGTATATGTTGCTTCTTTGATTTTTTGAAAAACCATTTAAATTCATAATAAAGTTTTAATCTCAAATTTAACATGCTTTTATAGAATGAAATAAAAAAAAAACATTTTTTAAATAACACACGAGAATAAAGTTTGGCCTTATGAACAGTTTTCAATATTATAATAATTATTGCCAGAAATAATTCATTGGTAAATTTGTATACGCGAATGAATTTACAGGGCGAAGAGACCAATTTGTTTTTAGATCATTCGATATGCCTAAAATGTTTTTAAAAAGAGATTCTAATTCTTTGAACCGCTCTCAAATAGGTAATAATAAATCATTTCGTTGTAAAGGATTCCATTGTAAATAATAAGCTCTGAAATCAAGTGTTGAGCCAGTGAAGCATATGTTACTTATTTAGCATTGTATTTAAAAATTTAACCAACTATTAAAACTTTAGAAAAGAATTTTTTTGTAACATTATAAAAAATGTTAAGTTTCATAAATAAAAATATCTATTTTATGTGACACATGCACTGCATAGGTTTTGGAATGGCTAATATCCGAGTTATTTGATCATAAAATAAAATAAAAAGGAAACAACTCTCTTGCAAAATCCAAAGTTTGAATGTTGTCTAATATTTCTCTAATTTTTACAGTAATTTTGACTATTAAAGCTAAAAGTAGAGCAAATATTTTACTGAAATGAGGATAAAAATCATAATTACAAATATTTAAAAATAAATGTAGGGACAGTTTGAGAAGTGGTTGATTTAAATACAAGCTGTAAGACAATTTTTACCCTATGTACATCATATTTTTTATTTTACTTTATGGAGTACCTACCTTAAATATTAATTATAAATGTTATACTGCGTGTGACAAACAGTTGGTCAAATAAAAAATAATCAAATTTATTTATTCTACTACAATGCGTGTTGATTTTCAAGAAAAAAAAAATTCTTAAGTTTTATTTGTTTCCTATCTGTGTACATACAAATAAGGTAAGTATAATAGTAATCATGATTTTTTCGACCTCAAGTTTTTGACGGATTTTTACGTTTCGGGGGATCTTGAATCCGTTTTAAATTTAAGCTTTAATCCACCCTTCGGTGAACAGATTATATTTTGGGCCTAGTCGGAACATCTGGGGGTACTGTATGGGGGATCATTTTATACTTTATGGAATACATCTGTTATTTTTGCTTAGAGAGGAAACTTCTTTAAATAAAAGTTTTTCTCTAGAAATTTCTCTAGAATTGTTGCTCCATATATAATTTTCCTAAAATTGAGCGTATTCGAGAAATTTGAGGAAAAGTGAAAATTTAGAATTTTGAACATTTTAAACTCAAAAACTGATTAAAAAAAGCAACAAATTATACATTTAAGCTTCAATCTATCATACGGTAAGCTGCTTAGATTTTGGGCATAGTTGGAACATCAGGGGGTTACTTTATGAGAGAGTAATTTTCTACTTTATTGAATATATCTGTTATTTACGCTTGGAGAAAAACTTCCTTGATTCAAATTTTTTGGCAAAATTATTTTTTCTTCTATACATAATTTTCGTAAAATGACCCGTATTTGAGAAATTTGAGGATAAGTGAAAATTTTGAATTTTGAACATAACTCAAAAGCGGATAAAGAGAAAAACACTAAATTTTAAACAAGCTTTAATCTATTATGTGGTAACCTGTTTAGATTTTGGGCATAGTCAGAACATCTGGGGCTACTTTATGCAAGGGCATTTTTCTACTCTATTGAATGTATCTGTTAATTATACTTGGAGAAGAAACTTCCTTAAATAAAAGTTGTTTGCAAAATTATTCTCTATATGTTTTCTTTCATACATAACTTTCCTAAAATTGTCCGTATTTAAGAAATTTGAGGATAAGTGACAATTTTAAATTTTAATTAAACATAACTCTTCGCTTCGGCTATGAAACACCAGCCACGGCATAAAATCTTGTGCTTTTATGTATAATTAAACAACTATTTTTTCCAAGTTTTAATAGAAAATAGTAACATTATAAAACTAAAAATCCATTATTATTACATGTTTAACCCAAATTTATATTAACTCCAATTTAAGTTTAAAGTAAAAATTTAGAAAAAAAATACCCTATTACAGTTTTTCTTTGATTGATTTTGTTTACTAAGGAGAACGTCATTTTTGGACTGTTTTTTGTCTTTTTAGGAGTCATAAGAAATAAACAAGTTCTATATAGAACATTTTTTGCACTCTTTTTGTTTTGAAAATGTACAAATTCTCGAAAATAAATCAAATAAAACAAAAGAACTATCCCTGAAATGATACATATTAAAAAAATATTAAAACAGACATAAAATATTTATCTAACGTTTATTTTAATTCTAATTGTAAGCTTTTTAATTTTATTCTATATTTTAACGCCACTGATATTTTTTAAATTTGTAAACACTCATGTTTTTGTTTTCCTACTGTATATATCTTGTTAAATCTAATTAAATTATTTCGAATACACCTCCACACGCTGTAAAACAAAAGATGGGGCTTTAACTGTTTTAAAAAATTACATGTGTTTTAGTTCCTCATGTTTTTAAAAATAATTTACTGAACCAGGAGATAAAGAATATGTTATCCAAAATATATGTGTCGCCTATAAAATAAAAAATTAAATAAAAATTTATGACCAAATAAACCAAGGCACTTTATTTATTTAAAGTAAAAGAAATACGAGCAATACCCAAATATCTATTTTTGGGTCTTTATTCAAAGTACAACTAAACGTCCGTAAAATAAACACATGTGGTTTTAAGGTCTAAAAGAGGCTGAATTTTACACAAAATAGAAACATTTCATCCAATTTCAAACGGATCAGTGTTGTCAAACTTACAGAGTTCACGAAAGACGCTATTAGTATTTTTAAATTCTTCTCAGTATACATGGTGTATATTGGGCGGATGCCATCAAGGGTCATATCTATACGGATGCCACGGACGACTACAATTCAATATATATATATATATATATATATATATATATATCAAACTGTAATCTATTGTTTATTGTCTTTGGTAATAAATATACCGTTTGTAGATTTATTTAGTTTCCTAAATCCTTTGTAAATCCTTCAACTTTTTACTTGTAATAATATATATAATAGCCCCCTTTTTTAAAAAATTCATATTTATTATAAATTTCCTTAACCTCAATCTAATGTCAAATTCTTCTTTTTTAAAAAATCAAATGTTACTCTAACTTTATAACACCAGCAGAGCTTATTTGTGGCCTCTTCAAAGTCTTGGACATCCTGTCAAGACACCAAAGTCAAATTGTTTAAATTTATATTATAAAATTTGTCACAAAACTAATTTAACATATTCAATTTAACTAATGTCAAATATAATAATTATTAGCTCAACCATCATTGTAACTACGTGTCTTCCATCATATGTCAGTTGTCAAATGTCGTAAATCTCCACCGTTTTCTCATTTAACTTCACCGTTGGATGACGAAAGTGTCATATGCGAATTTTTCCAAAAAAGTTAATATTTAATGATGCCCCTTAAGCTTAGGCTTAAGGGTGTACACGAGCGGGACTCCGTCTACCCCTTTTGTACTGGGGATAGGGGGAGTAGCTGTATTTCACCTTTCCAAAAAGTCCACATGGTTCCTTAAGCACACATGTGGAACTTCAAAATTTATCTTATTCGAAACCACCTTCATCAGATGGAGGCAGGCGAAATTCAAAACTAGAACTGGATCCAACCTCGAATGAGGGAGGCAGTGTGTGCCATTTTTTACAATTTTTACATTTTACAATTTACTTAAATTTTACATTTTAATTCAACATACTTATTTTTCTGTTGACACATGTGTAAGACACCTAGCATTTCTATAAAAAACGTTTTGTTATACCTTAAATTAATATTGCAGATTGTACCTACTCACTTACAAAAAAAAATTTGTCTGATGATGACCTATTAGATCGAAAGCGCTTGCAACCTAATAAATTTATGTGGTCGACAGACTTTGAGCTTTTAACTTCCCTTTAAAGACTTAGAGCGCTTTCACACGAAGATACTGTATGCGAGATACGCGTATCCGAGATTCAAGCTGACCATACATTCAAATTGACCTTTTCACACGATACGGGCGACGCATACAGTATCGCGATACGGAATTTGTGCATCCCGGCACCTTCAGCCGCGGAAGCTGAATGCGTATGCCGCATACAGAATTACTATTACGATATATGGACCTTTTCAGACATGGATACTTTTGCAACGGAGATTATATCATAGGCGCAGGATTTTTCAATGGTAGGTATCCCCAGTGCATTTATAATCAATTAAATTGTATGAGAAAACAACATTTTTAAAATTATGTTTAACGATTATATTAGATGCACGAAGAGTTTTTTTAAAATTATTTTACGAATAAAAAATTAGCCTAAATTACAAAATTTTATATTTTTCTCCGTCTTCTCTATTCATGTTGTATGTCCAGTCTTTTAATATTAAAGTAATGTACTCTTTAGATGCCTTTACGTCGAACTCGTACATTTTTCTTAGTTAAACAACATGAATTGGTACCAAATTGATTTATGAGTTTTGACTTTATTAATTGGAACATTGTTTATTATTATCTATGTATTATTATCTACCCTATCCGTCGAAGAACCTCCAACCCTGTGTGTTTTGCACATTTTTATTTTTCAAATAAAATTAAAGTTGACAGCTGTAAAACAGTCAGGTGTATTTAAGTTCCGGTCTACTAGAATATTATACGCTTTTTGTAAATAAATTTAATCTAAACATCAGAACTAAATAATTTTAAAAGACATTCTGATTAATTTGTTATACTGTTATTACTAAGCGCCATAAAGTAGTGATGGAAAATATAGTTTGAGACACCAAAAAATTTATTAGTTTGAAGTAGCCTAATCCCTGTTTATGGGACCCAGGACACACAGATTACTTTTTCTTAACATACAATGTCACACATAAAGTGCGCGTCATATGGGATTTTTCTTTTCTAAATGATGTAGATAAATTTTTACTTTGCCATCATTTGTTGCTTCAAATGATAATGAATGATATACCACACTATAATTCACTCTTCTAGATCCATAAATCAAAAATCTACGCACGGCACTGCGCCTATTTTAGTACTGATTGAAGAGATGCGTGAATTCGATACAGCAGCCCAACTTTTGGACCGCAATTCAGTATCTTGGATACGCGTATCTCGCATAGAGTATCTTCGTGTGAAAGAGCTCTTAATGTTTGACATTTTGCATCCAATAACTCAAATAATTTAAGATACGCAGATTGTGACTTTGAGGGCAATAAGCAAAAAACTAAAGGCACATAGTGTCCATTTTTGTAACCGTGAATTGTAAAAAACTGTACAAAATATTTGTTTGAATATTGAAATGTACAGTCCATATAAACATTATCAACTGAACATAAAAAATTAAAGTTGCTTCTGCAACAAAACACAATTATCTGTGAAGGCCTATCGCAAATAGAAAGGAACGCTTCGTTTTTATTTGTAATTGGATTCATCTTACCTAAACAAGTAAAAACATCCTCTTGATTTTTGGGGAGCGTCTTGCGGCATAAATGTTTTTTCGCACTCTATGAATGTCGTGCGAGGTGATATCGTTCTTCCTTAATTCTTGATGGATGAATTTTGAGGGTTTTTCTGACAGGTCCTGCAATGCTTTCCTTTTAATGCCATTGCTATGGGCCTGTCGTTGAAGAGTGTCTTCCTCATGGTCTATTATTTGGTCACGAAGGATATAAACCTTGGCTGAACACTTATTTTTTTAACACATCGCCATCGCATTTCGCCATTAGCAAGAGTATTTGCCTCACAAAATTTAAAATTGCCTATAAATTTTTCCTCTTTTCGCTAAAAATATATTTGACATCCATGATCGTAATGTATACTCGGTGACAATTAAAGACACAATAAAATAATACTTTTCTATTTTCCTTTCATCCGTAATGTATCTACACATCATTCTCCTAATTACTTATTAATACTACTAATTAATAATTGACAAGGGATTAAAGAAGGTCGCTGGCCTAACTCAACTACCTAGATTACACCACCTGCAGCACTAGCCTAACTCAGCTTCCCCGAATACAAGAATTTGACTGTTATAGTTGATTTCATAATAGTGATAGTAAACTGTAGACAAGGTCGCAAACAAAGAAAAAAAAACAAAACATTTAGTTGAGAAAAAAAACAAAGAATAATGTAGAATAATTCACCACAACAAATGAATTAGGATACTTTCAAGAAAGGAATGACCTCCATTCTGAAAAACCAGGATGTGTAATCCATTTCCTTATATTTATTAATAATGGATGTTAAATAAATAAAAATTAGGGTCAATTGATTGTTCAGGGAGTAATTACCGCCTATTACTTCGTAAATCTAGTCGTGATTGACTAATCTACTCACCTGCAATTAAAAATTAAAATAAATCTATAATGACCAAAGGTTTCAGTAAAATTGGAATTTGTTTGCTCGGAACAATTTTATGCACGCGACAATAATTGACTTGAAAATTATTTGATTTTTTAAAGTGCTTTACAATCACTTACATTACGTAAGTGGCAGCTTGTGCGTAAGAACTGCAGAGCTACATAGCCTCAAAAAAAAAATGCGCGTCTCATCTTCATTTCACAGAAAATATTGAAGACATTCTAAAATATACGTAAAATAAATTTTATAATTATTAATTTTAATTATTAAATAATACCCATAGTATGCGAACATATCATCCATTTAGTGCAACAACTAGATGACTTGAAATTTATATTTTTGAGAAAATCCACTTTAAAGATTCAAAACGCAAAAAAACACATGGTTAAGTAATTAAAAATATTTAATATCTATATGTTGCATATCAAATTATGATTTGTTAATTTTGGAAACAATTAGGTTTTACATCTTTGCAGAATTTAATCAAAAGCTTGAAATATCTAGTTGTTGCTGAAAAAAGAGTAAAGTTATCTATTTATAACCACTAGCAATTAAACACAAATCACCTAAATACAACTTTATTTGGAATAAAAACTGAACAAGATTAGTTTAAATAAAACCCAAAAGATTCCACCCTTGACAGAACTTAAGTATCAATATTAATGACGTCGGTTTGGGAATCTTCCATGTTTTGAGGCCGTTTACGTTGATCTCCTTGGAATGGAAGACGTTCAAAAAATGCTTTATACTCGCTAGTGAGGGCGGGAGGATTTATTTTGAACAAAGACATAAGGTCGTCATATTTTTTTTAAGTGGTTGTTGACTTTGATACAAAGGCTCTTGGGTATTATTTGAAGACGACATACGTGTTTTACGATTACTGTTTAGTCGTCTACTCTCCATCAAAATCTTCTATAAAATTAATAATAAATGGCATCGGTTTTTAAAAGTTCAACCAGCATATTTTCTGCCAACTAACCAAGTTATGGCTTTCTTATTCTTTTCTAAATATTAATTTTCGGTCTGCATAAGTTTTCCAGTCAAGAATTTGATTATGTCTAACATCGTGAACCAAATAGGGTTTACCACCTCTTCTTCTTGCAGAGCGAGCTATAGTGCTCCAATCTTTAAGCCATTTTGCTTTTCCAACTCTTTTTAGTTCCGTAGATTTAGTAGAATGCATTGAATCGCATTCCATCTTACTATGACCAACGACAAGAAATTTTAGTAAAACACATATTCCTGCCACATATTTTGTCCTCCACACAATAATGTGTTTAATGTTTTTAGGTAATGATTTGAAATAACCATAAAAGCAACTAGCAATTTCACAACTCCCACGTCTACCTCCAACTTCATTCCACATGTAGCAGTCCTCTTGTTTAGAAACAACATTGTAAATAGTAAAGTTGAACGATTTCAAACACTGTGTATAAAATAAGGCATTGTTCGACAGGTCATTAGGAACCATGAGAACTTGTTGGAGATCAAAATTGCAACATAAAGTATTTTTGTTATAGATAGGGATCTTTGGCAGCAAAATATGTTCGATAATTATCTTCTATAATTTAATTTAATGCTACTGGGTATACTGTAACTCATACATGTACGGCACTGGTCCTTTCTCGGACGGTTAAAACCCAAGTTATATTCTTCACAAAATATCTTTCTTCATTAACGAACTTAAGGAATGGTATTTTTTTTCTGTACAATCCTCTTTATACAATGTGTATATTATATTAATATTAAGTTCGGATGCTATATACTTCCTTTGGATGTATTTAAATATACAGTTCATCAAATTTCTAGAGGCTTTCGACGGCTAGACAGAGAAAGCACTACTGACAGGCATCCCGACGGATTTACGCAATGAAAGTACACTCTGCGCATCAAGTATTTCACTATTTTATTCAGACGTAAATGTCAGATGTAAATTTCGTTAAAACATTTCTTTTATTTTCGTTTGTGTTTTTTGCTCATTACAGTTTAATAGAACCTAAGTATGGAGTTTAATAGCAAATTAAGAGGCCGCGTGATTAACAGTCAATCTCGCGAAATAATAGCCAATGTTATAGAGTTTATGAGAAGAGAAGGAAACTTTAATTCACCTTCAATACCATTTAAAAATGTAAATGATCGTGTTGCTGCAGTCACAGGAGTATCTAAAAACACTGTCGTCCGCATTTCTGGAGAGAAAAAAAGAATAGATAACCGTGAGATATCGGAATTTTCATCACCAAGAAAAACCATTAAAAAACCAAAAACAGTTAATGATATAGATGAAGCTGCACAAGAATCAAATTTTATTTTTTTATTATTAGATAGCTATTTTTGTTTCTGAGTTGTGTTCATTTACAGGCTCAATTTTTTTCCGTTTCTCCTTTTTGATTTTATATGGGGTTTCAAGTTGTTTTTGACTTATTTCGACGTAAATCACAACAACACACTTTTTTAATAAAGCAAACAAGTGTTAAGAGGTATATGTACGTGTAAACTACAATTACAAAAAATTGATATGAAACCCATGAAACCACCAACAAAAATGTAAAGCTAGTTCCGTACTAGAACATGGTGTCATTCGTCGAGATAATTTATCGTTTTGTTTAATAGATCAAGAAATGTAAATATTCCCCTGTTATTTTTTATAAAATTATAAGAGAAATAAATTTTTTTCTAAATAGTATAGTTTATTATTTTGTAGAAAAACAAAATTTCGAAAATTTTAGTAATGTTTCAGAAACAACCGTTATTAATAAAAGGTACCATTTTCCTTAATAAGGTAGAAATAAAATATAAACTATTTCCACGATTTACAAAGGCCTACAAAAAAATTATAGGTATTTTCCGCTATCCTATAAAATTTATATTTTCTGACTCAATTTCAAAAGGTTGAAGGAATTCCAAAACACCTTTTATGGCATAATAATTATTTTCAATTCTACATACTATCTTTAGCTGCTTATGGCATAATAATTATTTTCAATTCTACATACTATCTTTAGCTGCTTTTAAAAACGTTCTAAGAAAGTCCAATCAGACCAATTTAATCCCTAAACTATTCCATTCTTTTAAAATTTAATTACCTAAAAATATTAAAAACTATTTAAAATAACTTGTTTAGCAGACTGTACAATAGCTATCTTAGTCACACGTAGCGCGTTCTCTGTCTGGGCGTCGAACACCTCTAGAAATTTGATGAACTGTATTTTGACATACCTGCATCATTTTCTAATTGGCTACGTACAATTTCCAAAATATTCTTTCCCTTTGACGTCATTTTTGCATTAAAAAAACACCGTAAAAACAAACAGCAGTACAGAAACACAACTAGATATATCATAGCGACCAAGAAGGTGCCGGCGAAAAACTCAATAATGCCAATGCTACAACTAAGTATCTCAAGATGTCTACTTATAAAATGTATATATTGGGAGTTATCTGGATTTAATCCCTCTTTAAATAAGTTTGGTAGCTCGTACATAATATCTTGTTGTTGCATTGAAAAGAGCATGAAAAATAGGACAGATTTAACTGGATAACTCAGAATGCATAAATTTCGAGTTATCTAGTTGTTGCTCTAAGGGGGCGATATTATACTCTCAATTCATACCTGAGAATAAGTCCAGAGTGGACCAGTGGAATATTTAACAAAAGATCGCCACTTCTACTATATTAATTATCAACAGGCTCACTAAGTATTTTGGTGACAAGTGGCAACACTGCCAAAAAATGCCGGTATTGAAAGCAAGCGATTTATGTTATATTTCACAATTCAATAAAGAGATAAAAAGGGGAAACAAAAAGGGACCTGTTGCAGGCCCTACACCTGTGGGTAGGCTTCCTGCTTACAAACTAGCACTTACACCGCGGGTTCAACTTTTTACAATGGTTTGCCGGCATATACGCACTAAGGCGGGAAACCCACCACTCACTGGAAGTAGTGTTTTTTAAAGTCGCGGGCCGATAATCCCGGGTCGAGTACGTTAAGGGGTGTTGCGAAGGCACTAGGTACTTTTGGAGTATACGGCGTATACAATGAACGCAGATTTTTTCTGCTTGAGCATGAGAGGCGCGCTTTATCACAGTTAGAGCGTTAGAAACACACTGCTGATTGAGTGTTAGGAGTATCTTAAAACTAAATAGTTTTAAAATTACTACTAGTAAAGACAGTGCTGGTTGAGTGTTAGAAACATACTACATACTGTCTTTACTAGTAGTAATTTTAAAACTATTTAGTTTTAAGATACTCCTAAGGTGTGTTCGGCGTTAAAGAGGCATACATTTTAGCAGTTACCTTAAGTAGGTTTTAAAAAGTGTTTTAGGATTATACTTTAAATTAAATTGATCCCAGAACCTTTTAGTTACATTTTCTACAATTTTACAACATAACTCTTATAATTTATTTATTCTAGTAAACCATAGGGCTCTTTTAAAACTACACAGTTTTATTAAGAATTAAAGTTTGTTTTAGAGCATAACCTAGCTTCTCAAACACATTATGTTGACGTTGAAAGGTTAATTGTTCAAAATAAAGAAAAGTGGTAATTTCTATAGAGAATGAAAAAAAAAAAATGTATAATTTCTTCTTTTCCTCAGTGTCTAATAAGTTCATTGTGTTCCATTCCAAAATATCAAAACATTCCTAGGCTCTTAATATTCTGAACATGATTAGTGAAAGAGAAAAAGGGTTAATATATTATTAATAAGTTTTATATTTTGAATGACTTGTTCGTAGAGTAAATAAGAAGCTCAACAGTGAGGTTAGGTTATGCCCGTCTGATTGAACTTATGAATTTTTTATTGAGGTTTTCGTTTTTACTATTGTTTTATGAAACGCTTTAAAAAGTGTAGCAGGAGCATTTTAAAACTGGAAAGTCCTAAAAAGTATTTTTTTTGCTTTATTAGTTTTATAAGCTAATGTCCGTTTTTAGGTACAGATAGGACACAATGAGGAAATCCTCCATTTTAAATATGGCAGTGGCTGTTTAACCACGTATCATGTAAAATAGCACCTGTCTACTAGACATGTACCTAAAGAATATTCAAATAAATTATGGTCAAAGTTCAAATAATTCTAAAATCTTTCGATTTTAGTAATGACGTATTTTGTGTACCAAAAACAGTGATAGTGTGTCAATGACAACAGTGTGCCAATGACAAGATTGTGCCAATGACAACATTGTGCCAATGACAGTAAATTTATTGTTAATTATTAAGTTTACTGCGTTTAACCACATAACGTCAAATTTGTGAAACATATCTACAGCTAATTCCTTTTAAGATATATAAATGTACAGTTCATCAAATTTCTAGAGGCTTTCGACGGCTAGACAGAGAAAGAGCACTACTGACAGGCATCCCGACGGATTTACGCAATGAAAGTACACTCTGCGCATCAAGTATTTCACTATTTCATTCAGACGTAAATGTCAGATTTAAATTTCGCTAAAACATTTCTTTTATTTTCGTTTGTGTTTTTTGCTCATTACAGTTTAATAGAACCTAAGTATGGAGTTTAATAGCAAATTAAGAGGCCGCGTGATTAACAGTCAATCTCGCGAAATAATAGCCAATGTTATAGAGTTTATGAGAAGAGAAGGAAACTTTAATTCACCTTCAATACCATTTAAAAATGTAAATGATCGTGTTGCTGCAGCCACAGGAGTATCTAAAAACACTGTCGTCCGCATTTCCGGAGAGAAAAAAAGAATCGATAACCGTGAGATATCGGAATTTTGATCACCAAGAAAAACCATTAAAAAACCAAAAACAGTTAATGATATAGATGAAGCTGCACAAGAATCAAATTTTATTTTTTTATTATTAGATAGCTATTTTTGTTTCTGAGTTGTGTTCATTTACAGGCTCAATTTTTTTCCGTTTCTCCTTTTTGATTTTATATGGGGTTTCAAGTTGTTTTTGACTTATTTCGACGTAAATGACAACAACACACTTTTTTAATAAAGCAAACAAGTGTTAAGAGGTATATGTACGTGTAAACTACAATTATAAAAAATTGATATGAAACCCATGAAACCACCAACAAAAATGTAAAGCTAGCTTCCGTACTAGAACATGGTGTCATTCGTCGAGATAATTTATCGTTTTGTTTAATAGATCAAGAAATGTAAATATTCCCCTGTTATTTTTTATAAAATTATAAGAGAAATAAATTTTTTTCTAAATAGTATAGTTTATTATTTTGTAGAAAAACAAAATTTCGAAAATTTTAGTAATGTTTCAGAAACAACCGTTATTAATAATAGGTACCATTTTCCTTAATAAGGTAGAAATAAAATATAAACTATTTCCACGATTTACAAAGGCCTACAAAAAAATTATAGGTATTTTCCGCTATCCTATAAAATTTATATTTTCTGATTCAATTTCAAAAGGTTGAAGGAATTCCAAAACACCTTTTATGGCATAATAATTATTTTCAATTCTGCAAACTATCTTTAGCTGCTTTTAAAAACGTTCTAAGAAAGTCCAATCAGACCAATTTAATCCCTAAACTATTCCACACTTTTAAAATTTAATTACCTAAAAATATTAAAAACTATTTAAAATAACTTGTTTAGCAGACTGTACAATAGCTATCTTAGTCACACGTAGCGCGTTCTCTGTCTGGGCGTCGAACACCTCTAGAAATTTGATGAACTGTAATTTATATTGGAATATACTATGATGTTATGTTATACAACTCTTGCCTCGCCCAAAGTAATTTATCATTAAAAACAAAGTTTGTTTCTGATAGTCCAGTAGGTAGTATGCGCAATTGAAAATGGTTTTCTGACGATGACATGTGTCCATGCAAAGACAAATCTACAATAGGATTTATATTGGCGGTTAAATAGTCACTTCCATGAAATAATTTGAAAAATACAAAATGTGATATTTTATATGAAAAACATATCGAAAACAAATAGGTATATTCGATATTAACAATGTTATTTTCTATAAAATAACTTTCGGTGAATAGATTAGAATCCGTATAATAATCCTTTTTCACGTATATTTCATAAATTGTAAGGCCCATCTTTTATTACGACCCACCTTGCCCACTTTTGACAGTATTTTATCAGAGAGACGAATTAAGTACCACCTCCGGAGCTGTCCCGCTGTCAATTTTACTAAATGAGGAAGGTTTAAATCGGCGGGTCCTTTTTGCCCACAAATCTCTGTTTTCTACCTGTGTAAGTAAAGGGGTGCGTTAATCTTACTGGTATTTTGCCCACAGTAGCATTCAGGTACCTAAACCCGCAAATTACATCCGCCCACAAATAGGTACCTACCTGATTATTAATAATTCTAATAGGTACTTACTTTGGGTGTTTACTGTTTATATTTCAGTCAGTTTTTATACGTTGATGATTGTAATTCGAGTGTTTATAAACAATAATTATTTCTATAATATCAGCTACATTGATTAAAAGCACACGCGGGAAAGATGTACTCCTTTTGGAGAATTTTACGTTTGCCAAAGATAGAGAAATGAAAAGTGGAGAAGTTTCTTGGAGATGCTCCCAAAGAAAAACAAATGCTTGTAATGCCACTGTATTTATAATTGGTCCTGAACTTTTAGTATCCAGAGGCAACCTAATTCATAGCCATGAAGCAAATGAATCGAAATTAAACAGGAAAATTATTTCTAATTCGTGTAAGCGAAAAGCAGTTGATGATATTTCGGAAAAACCTTCTAAAATTATCCGTAAAGTACTTGCTACTAATTTACCAGAGTCACTAACTACAATTGATGTGTCCTACATAAGAAAAACTATATACAACAGTCGTCGCAAAATACTACCAGGTCCATTACCTACAAATATACAAGAAGTGCATGATGCAGTTGACTTATATTCTAATACATTTAAAACCAGTAAAGGTGAACATTTTCTTTTAATAAATAGCAGAGAAAATAATATTATTGTATTTACATGTGAGACAAATATTCGTACTTTGTGTAAAATGAACGTCTTGTATATGGATGGAACATTTTCGTATTGTACAAAGTTTTTCCTACAATTATTTACCATTCATGGGCTGTGTAATGCCCCTGGTATATTGTTTATTACCAAACAAATCTACCGATATATACAAACATTTGTTTTCGTTATTGCATTATAAAATTTTGGAAACTTACAGTATTGCTTTAAATCCATCTAAAGTGTTCGTTGATTTTGAAATAGCAATTTATAAGGCGTTAATTTATATGTGGCCTAATACTGTAATCAATGGCTGCCGATTTCATCTACATCAAGCGTGGTATCGTAAAATTCAGTCACTGGGATTAATGACTGAATATACAACTAACAGTGATACCGGAAAATGGCTTAAAACATCATTTGGGTTGACATATTTAAACGCCGATGAAGTTGGAGACTGTTTTGTGTTTGACTTAATGGCAAGTAAACCAGAAAATGCCGTTCTCGATAGGTATGCCGATTACCTATTAGAAACATATATTGAAGAAAATTCTACATTTCCTCCAAGTATATGGGCAGAAAAAACAGCTTCAATTACAAGAACTACAAATGCCTGTGAGTCGTTTCATTCAAGGTTTAATTCTTCATTCTACTGTACACATCCTTCTGTATATATTTTTATAGAAAAGCTTAAAGACTTTCAAATCGACACGTATGTCACAATACAAAGCTTAAGTATACCTAAGAAAATCAAAGACAAAAGTGTAAAACAAAAAATTCAGTGTTTAGAAAAATTTATACAGCGATTTGATCTGCAGCAAATCAGCAGATTAGAGTATATAAAATTTGTATCACATTTATCCCTCCCAGTTGAAAAATATGTAAATAAAATATAAATATATAAAACATATAATATAACTTATGTATACTTACTTTTTTATAATAATAAAAATTAGTGTTTAATATAATTTTTAGTTTAATTAATAATGTGTTTTTACTTTTCGATAATATATAAAAAATAATAAATGAAAGATATATCTATTATGATTTATTCAGTTAGAAATAAATTTGGGCAAAATACCAACAGGATTAAGATGACCTTTTACTTGCTGTGGGCAAATTACCTATAGTATTAGCAGCTTTAAATATTTTGTGGGCAAATTACCTCCGCCCGTTTAAATTGTATATTTCAGGAAACTCTTCAACTTTTAGGTATTTTGATAACAATACCTGTCAACATCTGAAGCAGAGCGCTGTTTTTCAATGCTTTAAACGGATTAAAATATTCCTCAGCAATATAATGAAGGAAGAAAGACTTAGTGCTTTAGGTATGTTGTCCGCAGAAAAACATTTTGTAAATGGAATTGAAAATTTTAATAATAAAGTAATTGAAAACTTTGCAACCAAACAAGAAAGAAAAATGCACTTCATTTATCGGAAACTTTAAAACTAGTATATCAAGCAAATTTGTGCGTCTGTGTAAATACTGTAAAGAGGTATAGTTTTATTTTTATGATTTTTTTTGGTATATGAACCTAAAGACTCTTTATGGTAATAACAAACTGCAAGGATTTTCAGCATTACTGGGGGTAAGTTAATTTATAATTTTTAATTAATTTTACAGAGTTCTTTGATAAGTTTTGAGTAATTTATTGGCAAAGTTTAGGATAAGACTATGACTAACCCTGACGGCCTGTTTCGTGGCAAAGCTTGTGTTATAAACCTCATAAATAGTAGTCATATAATAGATATAAAAGTATCCGTCCTTCATTTATTTTTTTAATTAACACTTTATATCTATTTTGACAATACCGTGATAAATTTTTTCTCAAAGCCAGTTTTTTAAACGACTTTTGGTTAAAAATCTGGGCGTGGCACCCCAAAAAATGTTTCGCCTCTGGTGGGGGGTTTCCGACAGGGGTTTTCACATTTGTTAAAAATCTGGCACTACCATCTCGTATTATCACAAGCCGCCACTGGTTTGAAATTGGTCAAAATAAACCAAAAACAATTTTTTGTTTGATTTTCTTTACTATATTTTGCCTAACTATATTTCGGGACACACTGAGAATGCAGTTCTTTGAGGAGAAAATAAAGTTACCATGCCTGAACACCGATATCTGTCATATAAACCTAGTTTCTTTCGGAATATTTGAATGTAAGATTTTTGATGGAAGGTCACAAGAGCATAAGAAGAAAAATTAGTCTTACTTCGACATATATAAAAAGAACAAATTACGTATTTTAGGGCCAACTTTTCACCTCTGATTTAAGTTGAAAGTAACTAATTCTCAATTAAACTATACGGCTATTATTCGTTAATCTGCCAACTAAACCTACATGTAACTTTACTTTACTCAAAGGTGAAAAGATTGGCCCTTAAACTCTTAATCTTGCTTTTTAAATAAATAAATATTATATCTATTAATAAATTTCATGCTAATTACATACCCATTATTTGTTGCATATATACGTGTATTTTAACTAACACAAAAACAAATTTGTTGCTTTAAAAAACCGTGCATTACCGATACTCGCACGTAATATAGAACTTTAGTGATTTTCGAGACGGTGTAAACTCATGTTTACGAGCGGTAATGTCTTTTACGTTAATTACTTAGTAATTAGCCCATTCGGGTTCCACATTTTTCTGATATTTTACAAAGCGCTTCAGATAACGAACTGGTACCTATAGCAAATTATTGAAAAACCTATTAGACTACGGACAACAAATTAATAATAGTCTGGTCGAACTAATGATATATTTCACAGTTGTTTTGTATTGAAAGGTAAATGTGACGGTGGACAATAGCTTAGAACTAATCGATATGTATAGACACTTGTAAAATTTATTTATATTTGTTTTTATGAATTTCATATACATGTATACAGAACAACAAGTATATCCATAAATATTATATTTTAATAAAATGATAATTACACATTTTAAATTCAGAAAAAACGCTTTTGAGCTATATCGCGAATTTCGTTAGAAACCGTAAATATTCAGTCACGTGGCGAAATCTCTACACCGGAAGTAACAAAACCGGACAACAGACAATGCTTGAAAAGAGATTTTTTATTGTCAATGACATCTAGAAGCATATATTTTGTTCATCTTCCTTGTGGTGACATTGCGATCAACCACATAAACTTACCTTTAGTTTTAACTTTCATGTCATATTTAATTTAAGACACATACTTTGATTTTCTTTTACTATACGGAAAATGGTCGCACTGCGCAGCTTTCTGAGTGCCTTTTAAAAGGAGATAGAAAACTCCGCCATTTTGATCCCTTATTACGTGTTGCCTACATCTTGGCGCAATATTTTTAATAGGTGCGTTTTAATCATCCGCTTCTGCTTCGGAATTGTCGGTTTTCTGAAAGAATAGGAAAATGCTTGGCATCGCTGTTAATTAGGTTTTGTTCCCAAAACTCCAGCATTTTGATAAATGCTTTTATATCAGAAATCATTTCCGCTAGTTCTTTGTCTTTCCCCTGAAGCTGCAAATTAAGTTCGTTTAATTTCTCTGTAATGTCCACGAGAAAGACATCTCTAAGCCAGATTGAATTGTCTAGTTCCGGAGTCAGTTCATCGCGTTGTTTGAAAAATTAAACTATGCCAGATAGGACATCATAAAAACGTTTCAGCACTCGTCGACTACTTAACCATCAGACTTCAGAGTGAAGGAGTAGGTCCCCGTATTGACAGTCAACTTCATCGGCCAAGGTTTTGAATAATCTTCTTTGTAACGCTTGAGCTCTAATCTTGTTCACAATTTTTACCACCAGTTTCATAACGTTGTTTAGTTTCAGGAAATTTCCACATAATGCTTGCTGATGGATGATGCAGTGGTAACAGATAAATTGCGGAAAAGTTTCATCTTTACGACATAACGCCACCAGACCCTTATCACAACCCACCATAGCTGGAGCGTCATCGGTTGTCAAGCCTACCATTTTCGATATTAGAATTTTCTCGGAAGAAATAATATTTTTTAAATGAGAAAACAACTCCTGTCCAGTAGTGTGTCCTTTCAGTGGAATAAACTTCAAAAGATCTTCTTTAATCGTAAAATCACTAAAAACCATCTTGACGAACACAGCCATCTGGGCAGTGTCAACGACATCTGTTGATTCATCCAGTTGAAGTGAAAAATAAACACAGTTATCTAAGTCAGTTCTTAACTGTAAAAAAATATCATTGCTCATTACTTCTACATGTCTCATCACTGTATTAGCAGAAAGTTGCATAGATTTTATAGCTGAAACTATCTCGTCTTTATTTCTTAAGTTGGCAAATAACGAATCAGCAGCTTCTAAAAACGCCTGTTTTTATCATTTCCCCGTCTTCATAAGGTTTCTTTTTTTGTGCAATTATCTGGGACACACGGTACGATGCTTCAGTTGCAGCCTTATTTTTGTCGACTGTTCTTAAAAATATTGATTGTTGTCCAATGAACTGCTTTTTTAACTGTTTCAGTTTATCCTTTCTGGCGGCAGAATGTAGTGGGAATGATTTTTCAAAATTAGAATGTACAGTTTTATGATGTCTCTCAATATTTTCTTTTTTAGCAACGGAGACCGAAGTATTACATAACAAACACACATTTTTATCTTTAGCTTCTGTAAAAAAGTATTGTTCTTCCCATTCCGAATGAAAGTGGTATGTCTTTACCTTCTTACAACTGCTTGCCATAATAATATTTTTTGTTGTTCTCTACTAACCCAAACGCTGGACGTTGGTTACGCGTTCAGTTTTAAACTAAGCGCAATGTCGCCGCGCCGTGCGTATTTATCCCGTTCAAAGCAATCCTGATCGTTCTCGAACACTAACGCGCTGGTCCGGCTGGTCGGTTCTAGCCGATTCTAGCTTGATGGCGTCAGCGGCAGATCGCTCACTGCAACGTTGCCGTTGTTTATGTTTAATATTATGACAATTAGATTTTTTGTGGAATTTTCGGAAGCTTCTCTGATTTTTGCAGTTTGTATTTTTTAAATTAAAATCGTTGTGAGAGCTACCAGAATTGTCTCCGCGAGCTACCGGTAGCTCGCGATCGACAGGTTGGCGACCACTGGATTAGTCTATTGTTTTGTTTTGTTTCCGTTTGACTTATCCTCCCTGCTTGATTATAGTTACCGTGAGACGATGATTCTTATCGTTTCAGTATTTTTGGTCTTGAGTTACCAGTGATATGTCACTGTACTATACTTTCGTTACTTGTTGACTACATTTTTTAGTTATGTTTAGGTTGTGGAAGATAAATTAAAATTTTCTCTTTAGAATCTTCTATATAGGATTTACTGAAAGACAGGAAGAAGGGACAATCGATTATTTAGACAGGTGAAGCTGAATACGCCATTGAGCAAATAAAAACAGCTTTGACCACTGCTCCGGTGTTGAGCAGTCCTGATTTTACTAAGGAAAAATATCTAGGGAAATGTCATTAGTGTTTGCAGTTAACTACATTTGGTCTCTAATTTGGTGATTATCTTTAACCGTTTCAGGATGTCAGCTGTGGATAATGTTGAATTTGTTTTGGTTAATGGTGCAGAGGTCGTTTAAGAGAGGTAACCTATGCGTACTGTGGATGTTAATAGGCAATACCAAAGGAACGTTTCAAAGCATCGTTAGCTTGAATTTATTCTTCATTTTTAATACCTGCATTTGTAAAGGTTGGAACTGTTATTTCAACACAATCACCTCTTACTCAAATGTCATTTGTCGTTTATGCCTTGTGTCAAAAGTTTCCTTTGAATATATCAAATTTTAATCTAAGTCATCCTATAAAATAGATGATACTATTTATGTTATTGGTCGTCTGATTTTATAAGGTAAGTTTTAATAATGATATATTATTGAAAATATATATTTTGTACAAAGATTTCTTAAATAAATTGTCAAGTTCTGAACATAACCTCAACATGTTGGTTTTATATAAAGTTATATATTTTTTTTTTGGAATAAGATATTATGCTTTACTATATTTAAATATGTTAAATAAGATTTTTCCTTTTCATATTAATTATTCATTTAATAGTTTTAAATTGTTCATTTAATATTTAAATTTCCTTTTTCCTATATCATTTTAATCCTTTTTTAGCATAGCTATATCTAGACGGTTTATTTGGATTTATCTCTAGACATTTTCTGGATTCATCTCCAGACGTTTTGGTTCAATCTGAAGACAGTTTTTTGATTAATCTCTAGACGTGATTTGGATTTATCTCTAGATATTTTTTTTTGGATTCATCCCAAGAAGTTTTGATTCAATCTCTAGACGGTTTCGATTTCATCTCTGGACGTTTCAGCTCTAGACAGTTTTGAGTTCCAGTTTGAATACCATATATCAGAAGATCATTCATGTTGCAGAATTATGCAGAATTACGAATAAGGATCCCGAATCCCTTTGTGGAAGTTGTCTGAGGATATACCATGAGATAACTTAGATTTACATTACGTATATTACCTTAACGGTGACCGGAAAAAAGCGCAAAGGAAATAAGCGCACAGCAAATATGCGGACAGAAAAAAGCGCACAGACATATAAGCGCACAGGAAATAACCGCACGAGGAAATATGCGCACACGGAAAAAACCGCACACGGGAAAAAGCTCACGGGTATAAAAGCGCACATGGAAAAAGCGCACATGGAAAAAAGCGCACATTGAAAAAAGCGCAAAGTGCATGTAGTTTATATTTATATTTTGTTACAATTTTTTGTTGTTTGAATAAAACTTTAATTATCGTTGTTTACAGTAGTTACCATAATTTTTGCTGATAATTCAGGAATCTACTCAGTTATATATTCGGAATTATTATAAGTACGATACAAAGAATAGATCTGTACCTTGGTTTGTTATATTCCAGGTGAATAATACTAGACAAGTTTAAAAAAATTCTTAAAATACTTTCACAATAAAGTTAATACGGTTTATAATATTTATATCTCCATTATGGATTGTTGAGGACAGACTAATTCCACCAAATCCGCTGTTAAAAAATCATAACGATCAGTTTCGCCGCGAGGAAATATACACGTGTATATTTTACTTATATCATACAGTGTATATCTTAATTAAAACGAAATATTTGCAAGTAGTCATTTATTTTTACTGGAAATGATAAAATTAAGATAGGTACTTATTATTTCATTTATTAGTTGCTTTTTTGTTAATAATTTTTAATTCAGGATAAATCCCATGCCGTCAATCTCTTTCTTTATAAGTTGCCACATTGCAGTTTCAAGTAACTTGTATACTTTCGTCTTTTAACAAGCAGAAGGCAACTGAAACAGACATTTCATTTGCATATGCATGGATGTTAAACAGTTTGGCAGCTTATTTTTCCCATTTAAGTTGGCGAAATTTACGAAATTTTTCGAAAATAAAGGGTCACTAAACGGCATTTACAAGAATTGATAGTCGAACCGTTTTAAATAAAGACACGAATTAAACTCAAACTGTGCCTAATATTTTAACATTTTCTTCTTAGAATAATGTTAGGTACTCATGGATTATATCATTAATATCTATTTATTATAGACCTTAACCTGAATTAAACTAACATTTTTCAAAATTTAAGAATCTTCGTAGAATAACGTTAGGTTTTTGGAATTCTGTCAAAATAACTTTATTTCATAATATTTTATAATAAATTACGTTTATAAGTAAGTTATTAGTAAGTTGCTGAATACTGGTTTTATTTTTGTTTTGCGCTAATTTTAAAATCAGACAAGTGTACTATATTTTTTATTGATAAATAGAATTGGTTTTTAGTTCGAAATATTTTTGGAGTTCTATTATGATTTTTGATCATTTTTTACATTTATAATGTTATAATCGTTAACGATTTGTAATAATTATATTTATGAAATTCCGGTTGTAATGGTTTTGCATATTTGGTAAAATGGCGAGTTTTATAGGTACATATTTTATCTTTAAAACCTAAATATTTTTGCAATTCCATGTTGATTTTATTTTAATTTTATAATCGCCAAATATTTGTACTAATATATTCATGGATTTGTGTTTATATTTTTTTTATATAATAATGTAGGTACAAACGTAAAATGCATATAGGTTTTTAGTGTAATATATTTTTATTCCATATTAATACATTAAAAACGAAAAAATGAATAATGTAACAAAAGATAAACGCACTTTAATAGACGTAGTACTGTAAGTTTGCTATTCTCCTTAAGTAAGATACTTTGTTATCTGTTTCTTGATACTTTTCTACAGAACTGGCTACAAGCGCGTACAGTTGTCTGTATTTCTTTTTGGTGGGCTCCAGTCTGTTAGCTTGGGAGTTCACCAATGTAAATTTGTGGCATGCTAAATCTCTTCTCAATCCATCGAAAAGCATCCATATGCTCGGATGACTGCAATGAAATATGGAATTAAGGGCATTGTGAAACCCTTCACAACAATTGGTCGTTCTTGGCGTTTCATCAAGAGCGGCATCGTAATGGTTCCATATTCTCGGATGGAATTGTGGACTTCTTCCGGCGGCACCTTGTATATAAGTTGAAAAAAAATATGTAAGGACGTCGTTAAATCTCTCTTCTGGGGCGCCAGGCTTGGAACTAACCCTTTTACAATTTGAAACATCTGTAGGTATGTTGCTTCATTCTTAGTTTGTAACAATATGTACACACATGGTGGATACGAATTTTCTACTTTGGCATGCAAAGTAAAAAGTTGATAAAACATCGTTGGTGCTTTATCAAATGCTCCGTCGCCAAATAGAGTGGCTTGGTTTAATTCGCACAATAACTCGCGATCTCCCAAAATTAAAATTCTGTTTGGATCTTCGACTCCAGAGTCATGAAGCACTAAGTCCAAGTATTTGTCAGGAATTGCAAAATGCATCGTAAAAGGATTTGGCAAGTGCTTCTCTGCTCGATAATTTCGAAGTGTTCTGGCAAGAGACGATTGTTTTGGAATATAAGCATCTCCAATAACATTGCGAGATGTAGCATTCACCGCTGTCATGGCTTCTCGCATTTGGCTTCTGGCGATATTTGCTTCTGCTTTTTGGGGACATGAATCAAGACAATGACTGCCTGGATCTTGTACAATGTCCTTGTCCTTCGTTATTATTAAGGAATGGCACTTAGTTTGTCGATTTTCACGGCACCTCCATGTATCTATCCCATTTGTTTTGCGAACATGTATACACCGTGTCCCACGTAAGGCGGGCATTACAACTTTATGGAGAATAAATTAATTTGTATGTTCGCCATTTTCTAAGTATACATAATCGAATATGCTCTTTTGAATTAAAATAAAATGAACTCTGTGCAACTTCCGGTTATACCGGAAGTGACCACTAACTTCGTTATTTTAAAGGGAATACCCCATATTTTTTTTAATTTTAGATTCAGCATGAAATTCTGTAAACAACGATACCCCATTTGCTTATTCTAGTTATAGCGGATTTGGCGTTATTCAATTTTTTTAAAGTTGTCTATCTCAGGTACTATATCTATCAGATACTTAAAATTTTAACCAAAAGTAGTAGATGGGATGTACTTCTTGAGAATATTTAGTTATTCATTATTTGTTGTACTGGGTGTTTGCAAATTATTTTTAAAAATGAAATTTTTTAAACATAAAAAACTTTTTTATTTTAAAGGGAACACCCTATATATTTTTTAAATTTAGGATTCAGCATGAAATTCTGTAAATAATGATACCATATTTGCCTATTCTAATTATAGCGGATTTGGCGTTATTCATTTTTTTTTTAATTTTTAGTCGTCGCGCCGGTAGGCATTTTCTTAAAGTCGACTGTCTCAGGTACTATTTCTGTTGGATACTTGAAATTTTAGCCAGAAGTAGTAGATGGGATGTACTTTTAAAAACATTTACAGTTTTCTGCAACAAAATATGTCGTTTAAAAAGTTTAAATTTTTTTAATGATAAGGTACATACTAACTAAAAACAATTTTTATTAAAAGCACATGGTTTAAAAAAATCATTTTATCAAATGTTCAAAATGCCCCCCGTTAGCTTCTAAACATTTTAACAATCTTTTTTCAACATGATTAGTTGTTGCTTTACGAATCATTTCACCATCTAACTCGTTAAAGACATTCCGAACTCTTTGCTCTAATTCTTCTTTAGTATTAATTTGGGTAGAGTACACTAAATTTTTAATATGACCCCATAAAAAAATCAACAGGAGTTAGATCTGGTGATCTTGCAGGCCAAAGCCAAGGACCATTTGGACCTATCCATCGGTCTTCAAAGAGTGCTGTAATTTCTTGATTTACATAGTATGTTGAATGTGCTGGAGCACCATCCAACTGATACCAAAAATTATTATTTGGTAGCTGGTTTAAAATGTCGGCAACTACTTCTCTAAGAATTCTACTGTATCTTTCTGAGATCAGTCTTTCATTATAAATGTAATAAAAAGCTCTTCCAAAACCGATCACTGCAAACACATTAAAACTAAATTCGTACTGAAATTGTGCTTCACGATAAAAATGTGGATTTTCGTTTGCCCAGAAATAACATTGCTTGCGATTGATGATCCCTTTACGTGTAAATTTCGACTCGTCTGACCACAAAATTTTGTTTAAAATCTCGGGATCTTCTTGAATTCGTACCAATAACCATTCGCATAATTCAGTTCGTCTTATTTGATCACCATCTCGCAACTCATGAACTTTTCTTTGGGCATAGGGATGCCATTTATTTAGTGCTAAAATTCGTTGTATTGACCCTCGACTAATATTTAAATTATCTTGAGCCATTCTAATGGAGGCGTGAGGATACGCAGTAAAATAACCTAATACGTTAATTAGATTAACTTCTTCATCTCGGACATAATGTTGACGGTTTCTTCCCGGGTTTTGTTTAAAATTATTCAAAAAGTTAGCTTCGATTCTATCAAATTTCTGTCTGTTCATTGGTGGTAAATGAGGGTATCGTTCATTAAACATGCGGCAGGTTCTACTTTTTATTCGATTACATTCTCCATGAATGTAAAATAAATTAAGAATATCTTGGTTGGTATATTCTTCAATATTTTCCATATTTTGAACGCAAAAAATACACAACTTAAATACATAGAAATATGACAATTCAGTTTGTTGACAGATTGTTGTTTAGCATATTTCCACGGCATACTAAGATAAAAAATTAAAATGTAAAACTATACTATATTATGTAGGTGCATGCGTAAAATTTAAATTAAAATTTTCTTAAAATTGGCGAGAGATAATTATAGGGAATTAATAGTGCAAATGAAGATCAATGAAGAATAATTTTCTGAACAAAATGAAATAAAAATATACAGGATTTTCCATTTAAAATTTTCATGTTTAAAATATTTATTTTTTAAAATAATTTCCAAACACACAGTCGAACAAACGATGTACAAGTAAATTTAAAAAAGCAAATGTCTGCCGGCATATAAAAGTTTATAAAAAACTGAATAACGCCAAATACACTATAATTAGAATAGGCGAATGGGGTATCATTCTTTATAGAATTTCATGCTGAATCTAAACGTTAAAAAATATATAGGGTGTTCAATTTAAAATAAAAAAAGTTTTTTATGTTTAAAAAATTTCATTTTTAAAAATAATTTGCAAACACCCCGTACAACAAATAATGAATAACTAAATATTTTCAAAAAGTACATCCCATCTACTACCTCTGGTTAAAATTTTAAGTATCTGATAGATATAGTACCTGAGATAGACGACTTTAAGAAAATGTCTGCCGGCGACTAAAAATATAGAAAAAAATTGAATAACGCCAAATCCGCTATAACTAGAATAGGCAAATGGGGTATCGTTGTTTACAGAATTTCATGCTGAATCTAAAATTAAAAAAAAATATGGGGTATTCTCTTTAAAATAACGAAGTTAGTGGTCACTTCCGGTATAACCGGAAGTTGCACAGAGTTCATTTTATTTTAATTCAAAAGAGCATATTCGATTATGTATACTCAGAAAATGGCGAAAATACAAATTAATTTATTCTCCATAAAGTTGTAATGCCCGCCTTACGTGGGACACGGTGTATATTCAAAACCATTGTAAATAAGAACTCGCTTGCCTTTTTGACTAGACGAAAACTCCATTTCGTTTATTACAAAAATTCAACTTAACTTGTTCAAGAATTAGAGCACAATAAATTAACTTAAAATTCGGTAGTCTATTTATAAGCGCCTTTACTTACCTGCCTTAATTCTGCAAATAATAAATTCCAAGAAATATAATGTCACAACGCCGAATAAATGAAATAATAAGTACCTATCTAAATTTTATAATCCCTAGTAAAAATAAATGACCACTTGCAAATAATCGATTATTAAAAAATAATTTAACAATCTCGGTGCGATCACTTCCGTCACAAGGCTGGTACCTGCTATAAGTACCCATTCAATTACGGCATAATCGCGCTTCAAAGGGATTAAAATGCTAAGAAATATTTCTAGGAATAAAAATATTTGTAAGATTTTAGATATTCATTAAAATGATAAATACTGAAAATGCATAACTTTTACAAAAACATATTTAGATCAAATATTGTTCCTATAATCTAAAATTTGAAATTGTATAAAATTATTTTTTGTATTGTGGTACTTTTTAAATTTTTTGTAAACAGTTTGTTGGGTTAATTTTAACATATGATTTAATAAAATATGTACAAAATGGTATAAACTCGGTTGAGAATTATAGAAGTTGGATTAAAATCAGAATGCCATTCCCATGCATTTGCTGTTCTGTGTACATAATATCTGTGATATAAGTCCGCATATTTGGTGGTTACTTTTCACACCGATATAATTTTTGGTTATGTATTCATAGAACTTAATTTTTTTATTTTTATTCAGAGAATCTTCAGTTTTTCTGTATCCTATTCTTAACGAGATATAAACTACATGTACTTTGCGCTTTTTTCAATGTGCACTTTTTTCCATGTGCGCTTTTTTCCTTGTGCGCTTTTATACCCGTGCGGTTTTTTCCGTGTGCGCATCTTTCCACGTGCGCTTATTTCCTGTGCGTTTATATGTCTGTGCACTTTTTTCTGTGCGGATATTTCCTGTGCGCTTATTTCCTTTGCGCTTTTTTCCGGGATTGTACCTTAACTTATCAAAGGATAAGTGCTTACTCAATAAATCGTTTAAATTTGAATTTAGTTCAACTTATGTGAATTAGAATTTGATAGCTACCTTATCTAAAGCATGGTTTAAATATTATTTGTTAGTGGTTAGTGAATTTATATATTTTTATCACTAATCTAGAGTCAAGTATAGCAAGCTTTAGATATAGTGGTACCCAACTTCTTTTTCAAAGTTATTCGAGTTATTTAATAACCTAACCCACGCCCTATCAATTGAGCTCAAACACATTAAACAAATAGATAGAATAACTAAATATTACGTTACAAAAATGGCGCCTCAACTGGGTTAAATAGCTTTTAACTTTGAAATAGTTTCCTTATAACTTATCGTTCTAATTCACAGAAGTTAACTGCATGTCTTGTACTTTTACTAATACTTTCTTACCCCTTATTTTAACCTTTTCTATAAATCTGTATATCGTATCGTCAAGTTTTATATAATATCTGCATTTTGTACTAGGTTCAGTGTTTATTTATGGAGATTTTGCTAGTGATATATCTGAATATTCATTCTACACTGATAAAAGTATATGGATTTTTACCTAAAGTTGATTTTTGTGCCTATCGAGTAAATTTTTTTTGTTAGTGATAAATTTTGTACCTTTAATTAATTAAATGTATTACTTTCTTACATTTATCTGAAGATGATGATAATGAAGTCATACCTAATGTTAATAATGATACTTCTGACAGTGAATAATATATTCTGTAATTTTCATGATTTACATTAATAAGTTAAAATATTGCTAATTTTTCAAACTATTGTCAGGCCAGAATATTATATCTAGGTTTTTATTCTGCTATTACCTACACGACCAAGTAATACCGCCTGTAGTCAATTTTTTCCTTTTACACTATTGGAATATTTATTGTCAGGCCAGAATAATGAAATATAATATTTATAATATATTTTTAAAATCAGCTCATTGAGACCTTTTCAAGGGAATGCTATACCATGTGTAGTGATGTCACAATAAAAAATGACTAAAAAAAATTAACTCTATGTTCAATAAACTTATAAGTTAAATAACACTTTTTAGCTCTCACGTGAGTCGTATTATTTATAGAGGCATGATAGAGGTATATGACACTAATGTCATAGAAAATTTGTTTTTAGAACATAGAAATATGTTACAAAAACTAACAATTCATGTATTTAAAAAAAATTATTATTGTGACAATAATTGGGGCTAACTGCATTTCTTGTCTTAAGATAATTATTATATGTAAATATGAAATACAAGAAGTGCTATACTAGAATGACATAGTGCAGTTTAAAAAAATCTGATTAGAAATAGGTTAAAATAGGTTGAAACTAAAAAAAATCTTGAATTAAAAACGAAAAGCGATGTCAACATGAAATTTTTTAGTAAAAACAAAGCTCTATAAGAATATAAAGCTTATTGATACTGAAAACTCTGAATAAATCAACGGGTTAAAATATAAAAAAAATCTTATCTCAAAAACGAAAAATGATATCAACTTAATTTTTTTAGCAAACATCAAGCTCTATAAGGTGATTTTGAAAAAATCTAATTAAAAATTTAGGATTTTAGGGAAATTAAAAAAAAAATATATAAATCAAAAATAAAAAACGATATCAACATGAAATGTTTAGTAAAAATCAAGGAGATGATGCCTATTATTAATTGTGAAAAAAAAATTAAAAGAAGTAAAGGGGTTAAGGGGAGTTGAAATACACACCGCATAAAAATTATCGCATCACTAATATTTCTAAATATTTTGGCCATGTACTTTTTTAAAAATATTTTTTTTTCGTTTAATTTATATTGAACCTTTGTAATTACATAAATCATAAATACAATTTCTCATTTTAAATCAATATGTACAGGGTAAATAAAGAATACCAAAAACGAACATAATAGAATTTATATTGCCTTCGTTACAAAAATTAAATTCTTCGAAAAATGTGAATTTTTTTGAAAAATACAATTTTCGTAATATCTTGTATTGCCTCCTCTTGCCCTTATCACAGCCTCCATTCGCCTTGGTAAGCTTTCAAACAACCTATGTATGTATTCTTGTTCCATGTTGTTCCATATTTCGTTTATTGCATGTTGAAGCTCATTAAGAGTTCTGAATGGAGCTTGACGGTGCTGGATCGCCCAACCTAGGTGGTCCCTTACGTGCTCTATCGGATTAAGGTGTGGGCTGCGAGCTGGCCAATTTAATGTAGCAATTTTTTTTTTTTTTTTTATATTAATATTAACGTAGCTTTTAAAACCAATAATACGCTTGGGAAGTATATTAAAAACAATAAGGGTAAAATTAATCCTAATAATAAATCGGGGGTATATAAATTAAATTGTGGTAGTTGTCCAAAATTGTATATTGGTCAAACAGGCCGTACTTTCAAAAAACGCTATTCCGAACATTATAATAGCTATACAAAAAACAAAAATAATTCTACTTACTCAAATCATATTTTAGCTGAAAATCATTCTTTTACAGACAACTTTGAAATTTTACATGTAGAAAATAAGAGCCTTAAATTAAACCATTTAGAAACACTTGAAATAAATAGATTTAAAAATTCAGATAACTTACTAAATGATCAATTAGATATTAATAATTCACCCTTATTAAATCTCTTTCCCAGTTTTCTGTGAGATAATCCCGGTAATGGGCTATCTTATTGTTATCTGATGGATATTATAATTACCTAAGTAGGGGAGGACGGGGTTGAAAGTTCCGATTTTCATTGAACTAGTAAAAAATATATCGAAACGATGTGCAATCTCTGTAACTTTAGCAGTAATAAAACATACATTATCATAGTATCAGACTATATAATAACTTGTGGGGAATTATTAATAGCTCATCTTACAGAACAATTTTATCTCGACAACTCGGTGCGGCACAACCTGCCCCGTCGAGGGGCTGGTTGTTCCGTCATAGGGGCAGATTGTTCCCCTCACATTTGTATTACTTTTTGTTCGAATAACGTATAATTAATGAACAAGACAACTGGTTTTTCGAAATCATTTATTATTTCTCAACTTCAGAAATAAAACAAAACACAAAAGCAATCGTTAAAAAAATCCTATATACTAATAATACCACAAAAATACATGATTATTCATCATTCTCATCATCTGAATTGCAATTGGGGCAAATATAAACTTCAACGTCATCTCTTTCTAAGCAATTTAAGTGAGCCCAATTTTTGCACATAATGCATTCAATCCACTTCTCTCTGGGTTTCGAATTTGAATAGGAATCGTAGCAAATTAAACAATACCATTCTAAATCATCTTTTTCATTATCACTTTCATCGCTTTCTTGAAGAACTCGCCTTTTCACTTCGCTTTTCCGTTTTTCCTGTATTTTGCCTTTTCCTGAGCTTTTTCCCTTGCCTTTTCCAGTTCCGTTTCCTTTGTTTTCCTTATTCTGATCTTCATCTCTTTTTCTTTTCTTATTAGCCTGTTCTTCTGCCAATGCATTTTTCTCGGGTGTGTCTGTAAGAACAGCCGTTTTCCTTTTGCGTCGCCTAGAAGTAGTCGACAATCTTGGTGGTGCTTTCGGGAACGGCTTGACTAATTCTGGAGAAAATGTTACATCATCTACTGTTGTTGGTATTGTTTGCGGTTCTGGTTCCATCGATAACTTGTTATTAGATGGTTCTGGAAACGATACGGACTGTCGCACAATGTGTTGTGAATTTTCAATATTAGAGGGCCCAGGCTGATCATTCAGCTCTGTTTCCTGATGAAAGTCAGCATTAGGCATTGGCCTATCCGTCACAAAAGATGGGGCGAAGTCTTCGCTAAAGGCCAAGCATATTTCAGAATTCCTGGTAATTCATATATAGACATCGTCTTTCCTGGATTGTTCCGGAGCCAGTTGTCTTGAGCTTTGGCACAGTATGTCTTCAACGGCTCATTTACACCAACATCAAGTGGCTGAAGACGATGTGTACAATGTGGAGGAAATGATAACATGATAACTGAACTAGCTTTTGCTTTTTCGACCACACCAATGTCGATATGAGATTGATGGTTATCCAACAGCAACAACACGGGTTCCTCTGGGGTTGGTTTGGTATATTTTATGAAGTGATCCATATAAAGAAGAAATTCAGTAGCAGTCATCCACCCTGAGCTATTTCCTGCCCCAATTGACTCAGGAGGACCATCACGTAGAAATAGTTCTTTGTATTTCAACCGCGGAAAAATAAACATCGGCGGTATCGTGTTACCCGCTGCATTGGCTGCTAATTCGACGGTAACCAAGGTACCGCGCTCTGCAGAAACAATAGCACCCACTTGCTTCATACCTTTCTGGGCTACAATTTTTTTGGGCTTCAACACCGTCGTTACCCCTGTCTCATCTAAGTTCCAAATTCTAGAGGGGGTAAACTATATCTGAGAAGAATGTCACCAAGTTTCGTAAAAAACTCGTTCACATTGTTCCTATTGAACGAAGATGCGCGGCCTGCACTTGTTGCTTCGGGAGTTCTTATAGCCAGTGATGGGTTCCTTTTCAAGAAACCGGTGAACCAATCAGCTCCTGCTTTATGGTTTTTATGCCATGGAGCTGGAATATGTGGCACTTCGTCTGGCAAGAGACCGAAGTAGATTGAGGCACATTTTAGAAGACAATCTGCCATTATCTGTTCATGCTCCCGAGTAAACACCAGTCTAGGTTTGTAACCCACTGAAGGCACCTCACCGGCTCTCAACTTTTTGATAAATCGAAATAATGTCATGTGGCAGATTTCGACTTCTCTTGCAACTGTTTTGATTTTTTTACCATCTTTAATAACAGCATCAGCTGCTCTGCGTAGGAGTTCCTCAGAAGTTTTACCTCGTTCAGTTTTTCTCTTATACGTACGCATCCTGAAATTGAAAAAATTGCATATAATTTATTTATCGGGGTAAGTTGTTCCGAGGCACAACTAGCCCCAAAGTAAAGGAACTACCAACCCCACATTCCATTTTCGAATATCATTCAAATTTATTTTCAATAGTCGAAATAAGTCTAATAACGATAATGACATAAGATTCCTGAATATTTTTACATCAATTTAGTTCAAGTTGCAAATCATTATCTTCAAAATTGATCGAAATAGACCCAAAAGTTTAATCACAAATATATTTACTTACGTGTCAGTCGACAATCTCTATTCACACACCTAACACACCGCCACCTTGAATGCAACTAAAAGGACAGCCGAGAGTGCGCGATCACTCGGCAACTTGTACCGTACTTCAAACGTATCGCTATCTCTTTTCTGCTCGCACGTATACTCATCGGAACAATCAACCCCCGGAACTTTCAGCCCCATCTTCCCCTACCCTTATTTACTTTAAATAGTTAGTTTATTTTGTAATGTTATTGATGTTTTCTTAAGTACTTTGTTTTGTTAAATTATTTCGTATATATATTGGATACCGAATTGTAAATAGTCACATTTGAAAAAGAAGTTGTACTTCGAAACATATGTCATGTTAGTGTTTTTTTTTTTTTAAATTTTATTTTTAAAATAAAAGTGTGAAAATCTACCAAATTTGGTTTTACTCTTTCAAAAATAATGTAGCAATATTTACCTCCTCAAGATATTTCCGCACTATCCCGGCAGCGTGTGGTCTGGCGTTATCGTGCATTAGCACAAAATGTCTAGAACATCCCTTATGTATCGGTCAGCTGTCATCCTACCTCCATGAACATTAACAGCTACTAACTCCGTTCGCCCATAAAAAAATATTCCTTCCCATACCATTATTAACCCATCTTCAAAACTTTCCCTTTCACGAAAGTTGCATTGGTAATGTCGCTCGCCTGGTCTTCGGTATACTGGCATACGTCTGTCTAAAGAGAACAAACAGAATCTGGAATCGTCTGTAAAGAGGATATTGGCCCATTCTTTCACACCCCATCCAGCATGGTCTCTAGTAAATTGTAAACGGCAAACTCGATGTTCTTTGATAAGACGCGGGGCCATTGGCTGGAACTCTTGAACGTATATCATGCTCTCGAAGACGATTACGTACAGTTTGTACGCAAATCTGAACATTTCGAGCATCTAACGGCTTCTTCATTTGTCAAATGGCGAGTTAAACGTTGTGGACCAGCCATAGTATACACCTTTATCGTACAACTTAATATCAAAGCATAAAACACAGAAATGAACAGCATAATTGCAAAGTGGAATGTATGCCTATCCGCATTCTCCCAAAAAAAAGTAAACAAGAACCTAACAAAAGAAGAAACGACCAGTTTTTTTGACTCAAATTTATCAGTAAAGAATGCCCATTCAGGGAATACTTATGAAATTTTAAAAATTTTACTGTAGACAAAATACATATTTAAAAGCATTGGTGATGCTATAATTTTTGTGCTACTTCAAAAATGAACAATATTATATTCTTAAATATTTTGATAAATCAAGCTGTATAAGGGGATGAAGTATACTGATTCTGAAAAAATTTGATTAAAAATGGGGGTTAAGGGGGTTTGTCGAACTGTAGAGAGTATAATCTAGAATTCCAAGCATTATATATCTTCATTCTAGTTTGTATCTGTATAATGTTATGAATTGTGATGAGCCTGATCTTATAAAATAAACATTTTAGTTCACTTATTTTATTTGCTAACAAAAGGTATTTAAAAAATATATTTTGTGAATTATGAATTGTGAAAATAATTGAATTTACAATAAAAACTGAAAAACGGTAGGTAGAGTTTCATATAATAATATGTTTAACACAAAAATCAATGTCAAGCTTTTTATATAATCTGATATATATATATATATTAAAAAATATTTTCAAAATATGAAGAAAAAACTGCTGACTATAACTAATAATGTGTACCGGTGTGAAGTTAGCAGCCACTTTCCAGCAGCCCGTTTACCGGAAACACCCGAGCTACCAGTAGCGTCAAAATGTATTTTTCTGTGTATTGAAATAAAATTACTACTAAATTTTTAAGAAACAATAAAAAGTGTTTAGAGAAAGGATTAAGGGGTAAACTGAAATAAAAATCCAATAAAAAATTCATTAAAAAATCAATTTTTCTGTAAAGATAACAGAATATTGAAATAAAAATAGTGTTAGTGTTAAAATGCAACCTAAAAAATTAACAAACTCACTTAGGAAGGGGATGAGGGCGTCAAATTAAATAAAATTCCATTAAAAATCTATTTAAAAATTAATTTGCCTAAGGAGACAATCTAGTATTGAAAATTAGTGCCAAATTGTTAGAAACTATAATATAAAACCTAAAAAAATTAACCCCTTCATCCCCTTCCTAAGTGATTTTGTTAATTTTTTTAGGTTGTATATTATAGTTTCTAACAATTTGGCACTAACTTTATTTCAATACTAGATTGTCTTCATAGGCAAATTAATTTTTAAATCGATTTTTAATGAAATTTTATTTAATTTGACCCCCTCATCCCCTTCCTAAGTAATTTTGTTAATTTTTTTAGGTTGTATGTTATAGTTTTTAACAATTTGGCATTAACTTTATTTCAATATCCAATTGTCTTCATAGGCAAATTAATTTTTAAATAGATTTTTAAAGAAATTTTATTTAATTTGACCCCTTCATCCCCTTCCTAAATGATTTTGTTAATTTTTTTAGGTTGTATGTTATAGTTTCTAACAATTTGTCACTATTTTTTAGGTTGTATATTATAGTTTCTAACAATTTGGCATTAACTTTATTTCAATACCCAATTGTCTTCATAGGCAAATTAATTTTTAAATAGATTTTTAAACAAATTTTATTTAATTTGACCCCTTCATCCCCTTCTTAAGTGATTTTGTTAATTTTTTTTAGCTTTTGTATATTATAGTTTCTAACAATTTGGCACCAACTTTATTTCAATACCTAATTGTCTTCATAGGCAAATTAATTTTTAAATCGATTTTTAATGGAATTTTATTTAATTTGACCCCCTCATCCCCTTCCTAAGTAATTTTGTTAATTTTTTTAGGTTGTATATTATAGTTTCTAACAATTTGGCATTAACTTTATTTCAATACCCAATTGTCTTCATAGGCAAATTAATTTTTAAATAGATTTTTAAACAAATTTTATTTAATTTGACCCCTTCATCCCCTTCCTAAGTGATTTTGTTAATTTTTTTAGGTTGTATATTATAATTTCTAACAATTTGGCACTAAGTTTATTTCAATACTAGATTGTCTTCTTAGGCAAATTAATTTTTAAATAGATTTTTGATGAAATTTTATTTAATTTGACCCCCTCATCCCCTTTCTAAGTGATTTTGTTAATTTTTTTAGGTTGTATTTTATAGTTTTTAACAATTTGACACTATTTTTATTTCAATATTCTGTTGTCTTTACAGGAAAATTGATTTTTTAATGAATTTTTTATTTAATTTTTATTTCAGTTTACCCCTTAATCCTTTCTCTAAACACTTTTTATTTGTTTCTTAAAAATTTAGTAGTAATTTTATTTCAATACACCGTTAACTTCCCAGAAAAATACATTTCAACGCTACTGGTAATTCGGGTGTTTCCGGTAAACGGGCTGCTGGAAAGTGACTGCTAACTTCACACCGGTATAATGTGTATAGATGGTTTAACGTATTAAAAACAACACAAATAGTACAGTAACTAAAATAATCATTCATTTATTAATAGTTGTAGTGCTAGAAGAGTATGATATTGATAATACCTAGGTACACTTAATACACACCCAAATAAAAAAAAACTGCTATATTTGCGCTTATATAAAGTTTTAAACTTGGAAATTATTGGAAAAAATTGAATACCCATTTTAAATTACTACAAGCCGCCACTAGCTATAAATGACCTCTACAGATCTAACAAATAATTGGTTTAGCTAGATAAACTAATTACGCGGTGGTTTGAATGCTAATAAAAAAAAATTCTACCATTCTACCTAGTAAGAATACTGAAAAAAAAAAAATGATATCCACCAACATATTTTGGACACTTGACTACTATTTTTTAAATTTTAAATAAGTGACAATTCCGTCAAACTAATTGTCAGTATAATTTTCAGTTATTGAGATTAAATATACATAAAAATTAGTTAATCGATAAATAATAGCATTTAAATTATTTTTTTGTCTAAATTTAAAAATAAACCATACATTTTCTTGAAACTATATGAAATCAATTTAATTACGAGTATTAAAACGAAAATATTATATGTGGCGATGGAGCAGTGACTAGGTAATTTGGCTTTCACGCAGATACCCTGGGTTCAATTCTAGGATTGGAGGCTAATTCAATTATTTTATCATATAAATTAGTAAAAGTCATAAATTATTTTTAAATTATGTCGTTCCTTTATCTTAATAACATAAAATATTTTTTTAAATTATTAGATTTTCGTTGGTGGGTCGTAGAAAAAGTATACTGACCAACTCTAGTGGATTTTCCGTATCGCACTAAGACGATTAATCACTCTGCCTACGGCGTCGAGCTCAAACATGGTCTTCGTAAGATATGGCCATCATATCCACTCTTGTTGCGCAAACAACTAGCTCAGTCATTACCACATCCCCAACTAGCCATTCATAAAAGTGTATTTGTTGTGAAGTTCTCATCATCATCTATTGTATAGTTCAGGAGACAGTTACGATTTTCGGTATTTATTTTCCCAGTCAGCAAGCACGAATAGAGAATTGTAGGATTAGCAATTCTAAGCAAAATTCATATATATTTAGAGGGGGGATCCGATGGGCTGAGGCCGAGAATGCATCAAAACATACGAGAACACGGCCCTTTTTTTCCATTGATAAAAATAGTTTTAGTAGTAAGAGATGTACTGAAGTTAAGTAAAAAAATAGTCTGATTAATCTGTATGGATAATATATTTGGCAAGTGAATAAAATACACTTTCAAACGAGTTATGTACACAATTATTTCTACGACCACAATTATTTAAAGAATGTTCCAGGTGTTTTGTATATTAAAGTGTACGCATAGGACACATAAATAAAATCTTATATCACATTGTTTCACCTAACCAGTTGGTTTATTTATAGAAATTAAACATAATAATTGAAGACATTACAGAAGAAAATAGGGAAATAAAGTACATTTCCTTTTACACTCTTATATAATAATTGTTTTATTTAGAATTCACGAATCACTTATTACTCTACATTAATTATAATTATTGTTAGTTTCGTTATGTCAAATCATTTATACTAGAGGTGTGAGGAAAATACAGTGAACTGTGGAACGCCAATATCGTTGGATGCGCGTGGTAGAAATGGTCCTATAATACTGCTAAAAACATAGCTAAATTTTCATGGAAACACTGTACTTTTGACATTTGCGATACTCCGACGCATATGCATTATTGATGTAATCTCATGATTTTACAGTAATAGTTTTTGCAATTTTAGTGTGATTTTTAGGTTATTATGGTTATTCATTTTATTTGGTTCTGATCTTTTGCGCGTTTAGAGTATTTGTCTTTTATATAGTTTTTAATTTGAATTTTAATATTGTGGTCTATTTATATTTGATTGCTGCTTTTCGACTAGTGCTTTATTCTTTTTGTGTTAAAATAAGCTTTATAACCATTAAGTACATGCTTCTAGTTGATATCTACCTAATCGTCATCGGGTGCTTGCAACAATGGGAAAAAGTGTATGGTTTTTTTGGTGTAAAGTTAGACTCCTTCATTTTTCAGGTAAGTTATTTGTAGTTATTTTTTACTTAAAAGGATAGCAATACGTCCTGGTTCGGGGTGTGACTTTTGGGTTTTAGCTATCTGAGCCAAATTGTCGCTAAGTGTCCTCTTTTAGGGCACCCAGAACCGAAAACTATATAGGTATATAATATGTTTTTTTTTTAAATTATTTTTTAATATGTATGCAGCTTGGATGAGGGCTTTAGGAAGAGATCCTAAGACTGAACACTGACTGCTATAAATGCCGTTTTTAGAGCACATTTCATAGTAAGTGATTTCATTCTAGCAGCAATGAGGAAACGTTTAAAAAACATGCTGTACCAGCTATTACTTTAAGACCTCATCTCTTTAAGTTATTATTACTACTTCATTCTAATGCATATATTAAAATGGTTTTTAACTTATGTCCTTATGATTAAAGATATAGGTATTTTAGTTATGTTATAATAGAAATATGATACTTTGTATTGACTGACCTATTGGCCACTGGTCATTCCACTTTTACTCCCTTTTTTCATAAATTATCAAATTATTTAAAAACAAATACATACCTAGCTATTTTCTGTAAATAACATTAAAATTTTAGTAATTAGTAATACTTTACTAATAAAACTTCAGTTAATTTATCTTATATATATACACAACGGAAGAGTTAATTGGATTTTCTCCTTGTTGAGTTTCAAAAATAGTAATTTAACATGATTTAAAAACAAATACACAAATGCAAAATAGGCATGCAAAAGCACTTTGTAAACAATCTCACTTGTATCGATGTGACGTAATGCGCGAATACAATCTGGCTTACTTTTGTTAATAGATTGGCGTTCCATTTTAAATATACAGTTCACCGGGAATAGATTATTTAAATATACACGGACCGGGAAAACAAGTACGAAAAAATTCACTGGCTCCTGGACTAGTACTGTATCGAAGGAATTTTTATGAATGAAACAATATACGACCCTCCACAATTGCGGTCTACTCTACTTCCGCTGTTGTCAGACATTATTTTTTTTGGACAATTTAAAGACCTAACAGTAATTCAAGCAAACGCAATAACATTACTACAGTTAAAAACATCGCAAACTTGGCATCAATATTTTAATTTTATCCAAATATTGCATTTCTGTCGAGGATCATCCGCGTTGACTTCAGAAATTGTGTAATCTGTATTGGTTATATATACTTATAGTTAAAAGCACGTAAAATTGGCATCAATGTTCAATCCGATTATTGAGTTTCTACCGCGGACACCACCGTTCATTCTTCAAAAATTTTGTAAATAATCCTATCTGTCTTGGTTATATATCTATGGTCAGTACTTTGAAAAGAAATAAAGCAATTATCCGAATATTTCCAATATTTAAAATTCGACTAATTTCACAAATACGTCTTTTATACTGCAAGGAACTACCGTTGATTTGACTGAACTGTGCACTACTTAGAAACACTATCACTAGAATATCTTCTTTTTATATGCCCACTGAACACTAGTTTTCTTAATAGGTAATTATTGTACTTAATATTTTTGTTTCTTATTTTATAGAAATTTTAAAATTGCGGGCTTTCATTTTAAACGAATGATACACGTCTCCCCTGAGTAGTTTTTTAAAGTGCATTTCTGTAACAAATATGTACACTTTTTTGTATTTAAAAATGATTAGCGTGATCTTTGTTTTTTTTTAAGAACATTATACATACTCTTGTAATGAATTTATAAATTCTAGAAACTATAAATAAATTGACTTAAACTCAATTAGGTAACATGTAGGGCATATCTATACATCGAAAGATTGTTATACTGATTGAATAGAAGACAAATATTTTGATTTTTGTTAGTGAATTTGGGATTTGGCCAGTAAAACACTTATTATTAAATAATATGCTTAGTTACTACAAGTAATAAATAAAAAAAAATAACAATTAAATAAATCTTGGAATAAAACTAATAATTATTCAAAAAACTTACCATAACCAAAATTTGAAAAAAGTGCGACCACTTAACCTTTTCTATAACATAAGAATTTCAAGTATACAATCAAGTATACAATCAGATATCGACATTAACTCTGTAGGTACTAATGCTCCTTATCTCGTATTGTTATAATATATTACACACTTTTATCTATTTTATCATTTAAATTATTTCCGTGTATAATCCGGAAAAACTAGGCAAATTGATGTATCTTGACGTAATAATGGAATTTTGGGCAAAAAAATATGATAAAAATAGACGGCATTTAAAAAAAAATACATAAAAGACATGACGTTTATAGTTGTCACCTATAAGTAGTCTATTTGTTTATTTACAATTTTTGTGTTGTGGCATGCTTCTGGATTATTATTTTTTAATTTTTTTTTGATATTATTGTGTGTAAAAAATTCGTCGCAACGTTCCTTGGGCTCCGAGACACCCAGTACATTACGCAAAAGGCCTGGTCGCTGAGAAGATCACTTCTTACATCCGCTCGGTCATTGATCTTTGGCCAAATTCAATTGCCTCAAAAGAATTGCATCTTCTCCACTAGTTGTTTTGATGAGTCTCGGCAAGCTGGTATTTTTTGTAGCTCCTTGAACAAAGTATCCTTAATTCCCCTTAAAACATCCACAATTAGGACTACTATGCGTACACTACATTTTGGATACATTCTTTGGAACTCGCCAATCAGTGGAATGCATTTGGCACGCTTTTCCATCTCCTTAATAAGAATATTGGTTTTACCTCGTGCAGAAAACTCAATGACAAACATTGAATGACTCTGCTTGACCAACAGCACCAAATCGGGCTTGTTAGCTTGGAGTCTGGTTGTTGTGGGAAAAGCGTAATTCCAATAAATACGTATGGCAGAACTGGTGTCTCATCTAAACCGTAGTGATGTCTCAGATGATAGTAGAGAAATCGCAATGCGGCGTTGTCCATATGGATGTACCCAGACACAGCTTGCACCGGGCAAGCAGACAAAAGATGCATTAATGTCTTCGGGTATTGTTGGAATCTGACATCCGCCACATGCGTAAATTGAGACGAGAATGTTTATTAGGCCATCCTAGCAAGCTAACAAGAATCCCTCTGTCTCAGACTTCAAGTCAGCTGATCTAAGAAAGGAGAAAGTTAATTCCCAAAATAGATTAGGATCTTCTATGTTCCTGTAAAAAACACCGTGCTAAAAAATGTCTAGTACCTTCAAGTGCCTTTCTAATCTCTTCCTGAGTTACTTGCGGATTATCGCCACGGTGGTATTGTTGAAATCAAGTACAATAGGATCTGAACCTGATTATAGATGATGTGTTCTTCTTGATGGGTGTCGTGCTTTCGTAGATATTCTTCCAGAAATTTTCTACTTCAGTAGCTGACGGCCGGTTTTCAATCACAGGCTGTGGGTCATCAAGTAGTCTAGTGGGTTTGGTGTTGAAGGTGTTGTTATCCTTAATTCCGCTAGCTTTCTTGATTAGGCTCTTTTTTATGACCCCTAACGAGCGTATTTGATCTAGGCAGCGCTGCTAAGCTCAGACCTCCGAAATAGTTATAAATGAAAATCGGGTTGCATTTTATGTGCACTCCATTATTAAAAAAAAAATTAAACTAAAAATGGCTTCCTCACTTTTCGAAAATAATCAATAATTAGTTCATCCCTGCTTCCATAGATGGATCGAAAAGATATTACATTTCGTTTATGCTTTTACAGCATAAAAACGAATTAAAATTTGATAACATAAAATGTTTTCTATTTTTAAATATATCGTAGTATTTAAAAAAAATAATTACATTAAAACGAGTTAGTAAAATGACAAAAAGAATATAGAATGTGTGATATTAATTTACAGGCGACCAATGATCGCCTGGTTAAATTTGATTACGTTGTTGAGTGATGATATTGCGAAACAATTAGATGAGCAGCTGGGTTTAGATACGAGGGTTTTAAAAATAAGTTAAATTTTAATAATAAATACGATTTACTCTTTTTTTTTTAATTTTTAAATATTTTAACTTTAAGTAGTTTATATTACAGTATCGAAAATGAATAAAGTTACTATTATAAGCAGATACAACAACGATGGTAGTTAAGATTCGGTATCGACGGAGAGTTAATACATTAGTTACTCTACCGGAACCATAATTTCTTTAAAATTTAAAATTTTTATTTAATACCCAAAAAGATTTTTTTTAATAATAAATTTGAGATACTAACAATTGAGATAAAGGTCAAAGTGATTAAACTTTTGTATTGGAAATTTTCTCCTCTTTAAGATTATGTTTTCAAATTTGCGAGAGCTTTCATAGTTTTCCATATTTATGGGAAAAAGGAAACTCTTTTTATAATTAATTGTTTTTGTTTATAACTTTTCGCACAAAATTTAAGATATCATTCCGAATCGAATGACATCTCGATCATATTTTAATTCACAGTATCTTTGTTTTTTTTTATTGTCAAGATACTAATTAGTAGACCTAGGAATATATGCACCCAAAGTAGTTAAATATGCGCATATATATGCCGCAAAATACTTCAATATATGCGTAGAAAATTAAAACATATGCAGAGCATATGCAATAAGAGTAATTTGTTATTTGATCGAAATAGTTTATTAATATTTATTATTTGTTTTATTATACAATAGCTAATATAATACTTAATAATTATTTAATTATTAACTAATTTTATTTACAAATCAACATTATTATAAAACAAATGAACAATTAGATGTTTTTCTAAATTATCTATATTAAATTATTGTCTCCTATCAGTAAGTATGTACTTGTACAAAGAAAAGCTTCTTTCGACATCTACAGAAGTAATAGGTACAAACTTAAATTTTCCTGAAATATCTGGATGATTAGTATTAATATCTTCAAAGTAACCAGAATAAATATTAGCAAGGATTCTTAAAACAATAAATCCTTCATTTTTTAAAATTACATTTAAAAATTTATGAAAAATCGTCTTTTTAATATCGCCCTGGACATTTTTACACTCTGATTCAAACGTCTTAATTAAATTTACGGAAGTCACCAAAGGTAATTTTTTTTGTTCTAAATCTAATATAATTTTGGGTACAAATGCATAATTTTTTAAAAACACTAATTGCTTTGGTAATATGTGATTTTAAAACAACTTCTTTGTATTAGATATTCCCATCAAAATCAAATATGATTTCTTTAATTTTTTCATAATTATCTGCGTAAAAAAGGCAGCTTTAAGCCAGGTACCCCACCGAGTAATCACAGGTTTCGGTGGCATCTGTAATTCAGCAAATGTTTCTTTGTACAATTGAGTTCTTAGAGGAGCTTTAAGAAATATTTTTTTTACATTACTAATTAAATCATTTATTAAAGGAAAGTTAAACCTAATTTCTTCTGCAACTCTGTTAAGGCCATGAGCCAAACATGTAACATGGATTAAGTTTTCATAAAACATTTTTAAATTTTGACATGAACGGGGCAGCATCGGATAACAGCAATAAACATTTTTCTGTTGGAACGGCTTCCGGAAGAAAAAAGGAAGACAATTCTGTCTGGATAAAACGAGTTATTGTCAAGTTATTTGTTTTATCTAATTGCTTTGAAGCGATTAGATATGGACCAATTTGCATTTCTTCGCGTAATGAACCTATCATTAAATGGGCTGTATATCGACCACAAGAGTCTGTTGTTTCATCCACAATAATGTAGAAATGGTTTCCAACGGTTATCTTACGAATTTTTTCACAAATCTCAATGTACAAACTGTCAACACCACGTTTGCGTAATATACTTTGCTCTGGAATATTAAATTTACAGTATTTTTGTAAAAATGATCGGAGATTTGGATTATTTAATCGTATTAAAGGGATATTCGAAGTCACTAAAGCTTTGCATAAATCTTCATTAAAAATAGCTTGTTCACTTCTAGACGATCCAGATTCTAAATATTGTTTCAAGGGAAGATGACTTTGTCTGCGAGTGTCTTTAGATTTCTGCTTTGCTATATGTGAGGGTGTTTTCGCGTGTTGGTCGATTTGAAATTTTTTTTTACATGGAATCTAAAGCAAATAAATTCCTGTAGATGTTGAAGTTTTAATTAAATTAAATAAATGCGTATGTTGTAAAGTTGCCCTACTTTTTTTTAACTGTGAGTTGAAATAATATTTTACTGTCGTTTGATTTACCATTGTGAAAGGTCAAAATAAAATAAAAAAGTACTTACAATTTTAGAACATGTTTTACAAAACACCTGTTTATCACCTTCTACAACAAAATCTGAATAAGACTCAATTAATTTTGTCATTTTTTCCACTGGTTAACACAACATAACAATAAAGACTGAAATGAAGTTGAAAGTAAACTGAGTCATTTAGACATTTGAAGATATTAATACAACTACCTGAAAGGATATTTTGCAAAATTTGTTGGTTTAAGGAGGGTGTTTATAATTTAATCCTCTCAAGTACCTACACCATTAACCGTAAGTTATTACAGGGAAAAGTTAATCCTTCAAAATTTTAGGAAATCGACCTGTAAAGGCATTTCACAAAATATTATTTTGGTCCAAAACTCATAATTTTAATATGTCCAGCCAATTAGTACGTCAGATATATGCCAAAAAATTAACAAAATGTCAATATATGCATTCAAAATCAAAAATTGTATATATATGCAACATATGCAAAATATGGCGTTTTGCATATATTCCTAGCTCTACTAATTAGTCTAGAAGTGCACCATAGAACACTAAACTAAAATATCCAATTTTTGATCATCATGTATGAAATTATTTTTTGTCACTCAATTGAAAAGTTAGGACAGTGACATGTAACCCGTTTTTCTTTCTTTCACAACTTATATTACCCATAATATAGAAGATACGATTTTGCCTAGCTAGCATATTAAAATAGTTGTTTATATAAAAGTAGTTAATTCAGTTAAAAGTCAGTTTCTAGTTAATATTTAAGCCATTAACATCTATATTTATTGTATTTAAGTAAAATAAAAGTTTTTAAAAAATCATTTTCGGTTCGAGATTTCATTTCTCATGGAATAAGAAATTAAATTTCTCACCCACGCTCAGGATTTTCCTTTCGTGGGGTTTTATTTTTATTTACCAGCAAAACAAATTATTAAATAATGTATACGTATTTCAAATATTGTATTTTTTATGGTAATTAAAAATTACTATTACTATACATTTATCTAAAAGGTTTGTTACTACATCTATCCATTTTTTGCGATAACTTTATTTATTTTCGTGAATAGTTAGATTGGTATTTATATCTATTGATTAACTTAAATAATTCCTATTATCTAGATACGTATCAATAAGATTAAATTTATGAGTAATGTTTCTATTAAATAATGACTAAAGTGAATACTAAAAAACGAAGATTAGTTTGAGAACTCCAAATTATCACGTAATGATAGAATTTATCTAAATACTTAGTTTTATGGCCATCTTATGTATTCTGCACTTAAAAATAGGTTTCTACGACAAATATTTTCTGATCTCGAAATTCGTTTTTTAAAAAAATATATTTTATTATTTTACAAGTTTTATTTCATCTAACAATACATCTAACTATCAAGAGAGCTAATTAACAAGTGAATAATTCACATAAAAATGTTGTAAACCAGAATAATGAAATAAGATACGCGATAAGAGTTTCTAGGAAAAAAGTCGTTGACTCTTCAATTCCCATAAGGAACGTTAACGTAATTCCTCCCTTCGGAAATTCAACTTCGAGGGCTAACGAGGAAGTTGAACATTAGCCAGGTCTATTGGTTGTTCTTGCTTCTTTTTATTTTGTGTAGATGGTACGAAGTTTTTTGAAAGCTAGAGTTCCTCCAAGTAGGATCAGGAAAGAAGATAGATTGACCAATAATTTCGCTTTTGTTTCTGTTGACAATTTTCTTTAGTTGCGTATTTATTGAACAATCGATTGGAATATTGATAAGGTAGGTGCCAATCCATTGATTCGTATCTTCTAATCGTTCGAAGTATGGTTTCGTAATTTCGATTCGTGTTTGGTGGCAAGCGGAGGTGTTTTTGATATTTAGGAGTTTGACTGCACAAGGATTTTCTTTCTTGATAAATTGTGGTTCAGAATTCTCGCAAAAGTACTGTTTTGTTCGATACAGTTTAGGACAGGGCATGCTCATAAATACGTATTGCTTATCGTTTTTTAATAAGAAATTTTTTTTTTTTTGAATTATTGCTTTTAATTGACCTTGCGCTCCAATTGGTACGATGTATTAAATATAAATGATATAATCTAAAATGTTATTATGGTATTTGTAGTACTTATATAAGTAATTCTATTCTTAAAAATTAAGCTATAAATTTGAATTTTTCAAAAATTAGAGTATTATGTAGATTTATTTCTATACATAATTTACCTATCTCTAATTTTGTAGTGCTTCTAACTCGTTGTAAATATCTTCAGTTCTTATTATACTAGGATGCATAACTTTTAACTTTGAAAACGATATAGCTGTTTTAGTTAGGGAAGTCGTAAGTTTTTTGTAAAGGTCGTTTGAGATTATCCATGTGAATTTTGTTTTCTGAATCTGTACAAACAGTTTTATTTTCGATATTAACCTTTTTTATTTTAGTAGATTTATTGAATTTGTTGGCTTGTTTCTGCCTTATATGCTTTTTAACATATGTTTTTTGGTTTTGCTGAAAGATCTTAGGGTCATCACGGGTTTTATTAATTTTTTCGATACGGTTTTGTTTTTCTTTTAACAAATCTTCATTAATTTTTGAATATAGCAGTTTTGTTCTTTCTTTGTGGTCGTTTATGTAGTCATTAATAAGAATTTTGTCAATATCTAAGTTAAAAGGGTCGTCTGTGTTCATATGTCCGTTAATTATGTCTATGGGTTTTCGCTTGGTTGTAGAATGTATAGAGTGATTATATGCCATAATCGCATAAGGCATTTTCAAAAGAATTGGTGTTTTAAGAGAGCCTTTAGTGTTAAGTAACCGTATGTGTTCTATAATTGTCGAATGTAGTCTTTCTATGGAACCTTGTGATTGTGGGTGTTCAGGGCAACAAAAATGTATTTTAATTTTATGTAGGTTGAGAAGTTCTGTAATTACGGTATTTTTGAATTCAGTACCATTGTCGGTGTATATTTGTTGAGGGATACCATGGTGAGAGAAGAATGTTATAAGGTTGTTAACGATTTCGGTGCTACAAAGACTTGTTAGATGGTATGCTTGCGCATATTTTGAAAAACTGTCAACGATTGTCAAAAATTTGGTACCTTCGAGAGTAAATGTATCTATATATAAGAATTGAAAGGGTTTTGTTGGAGTAGGGGTTTGATTCATTTTTATTTTTACGGGATTTCTTTCGTATTTGCTTTGTTGGCAAATTTCGCAATCATTTATGTAAGTTTGTATCGAGTTTTTCATGAAAGGCCAATAATATTTGTCTTTAAGTCTCAAATATGTCTCGTCTATACCCCTGTGGTTTGTTTTGCCTTCGTGATAGGCTTGTATAAGTTCCTTAACTTCGTCTTTGGTTGTAATGTCTAATAATTTTTGGGTACACCTTTTAAATTTGATAGCAGAGTTTTTAAAATAATTTTGGAGGATTACTAAGAATGGCTCAAACATATTAGGATTTTCGAAATAAATGTAATGAACGCCGTCTGGATTAACGTAATTTTTTATAAGATTAATTACATCTGATTCAAAATTATTCTTTGAAATTTGAGCACTAATTCGTCTTTTTTTTTTCGAAAAGAATTTTTATTTTTGGGGTAGCTGGTGAATGTAGTACGTCACTGATAATTATTTGGTTTTGTCCGTAGTTCACAGCTGTCTTTATTGTGGGTATTTCAAAAGTCGGATTGTGAGTTAAATTAGAATGTATAGTAATGTCGTCACTGTCGTTATTGTTTTCAATATTTTCAATTTGATCATTTAGTAATGTTTCTATTTCGTGTGCTGTCTCAGTCTCAGTGTGAGCATCTGCATCTGAGTCAACTTGAACTTGTAGAGATATATTATCTATGTCGTCATTTATTTTTACTGTATTATTTTTTAAGGAGTTTTCAAATATAGGTATGTTCTCGGTATATAAATCAATAAGGTCATTTTGGTTAGTACTTTGTTGTGGTGTGTTATAACTAAATAGATCTGAGTTTTGTTCGGTGTAATTTTCAACATCTTTTAATATGTCTCCTATTTGTTGCCAAAATGGGTCTATTTCGTTAGTATGCAGTTCGATTCTAGATAAGGCGTCAGCGTTTGAATTTAGGCTACCTTTTTTGTAAATTATGTTATATGTGAATTCTGATAGTTTTAATTTCCAGCGAGTAAATTTTGTGTTTTCTTCTTTTAAGGAGAAGAGCCACTTAAGGGGTTTATGGTCTGTTATAATATTAAAGATTCGGCCGTACAGATACGGACGGAAATATTTAGTGGCCCACACAATGGCCAAAAGTTCTTTTTCAATAACTGAGTAATTCTGTTCTGTGTCATTTAAGGTACGAGATGCATACGCAATTGGTAGGTCCTTACCAATAGGGCCTTGCGAGAGAACAGCCCCCAGAGCGACATTGCTTGCATCCGTGGTTAAATTAAAGGTTTTTGAGAAGTCAGGGTATTGCAAAATTGGTTCGTTAATTAACAAATTTTTGCATGTTTCGAAACATTTAATAAACTCTGAATCGTGTATGATTTTTGCTCCTTTTTTTAAACATTTAGTTAATGGTTTTGTTATTTTGGCGAAATTTTGAATAAATCGGCGATAATACCCTAACAACCCTAGAAAACCCTTGATTTGTTTCGTTGTAGAAGGTATTGGATATTTTTTGATAGCTTTTATTTTATCGGGGTTCGGTTTGACGCCCTCTGGAGTCACAATGTGACCTAAGTAGGCCACTTCTTTCCTTAAAAATTCGGACTTGTCCAGCTGAATTTTGAAGTTTGACTCTCTAAGACGCTGAAAAACGTTTTTTAAGCGTTCAATATGCTCCTGCAATGACGTCGAGAAAATTATTATATCGTCTAGGTAAACAAGGCATTGCTCGTTTTGTATACCTCGGAGAATATTGTCTATAACCCGTTGAAATGTCGCTGGTGCCCCTTTTAAGCCAAATGGCATTCTTAGGAACTCCCAGTGACCATTTTCAGTTGTGAATGCGGTTTTTTCTATATCTTTTTCGTCCATCTCGATCTAGTGAAACCCACTTGCCAGATCGAGAGTGGTAAAATATTGACATCTACCGAGTTTATCTAATAAGTCGGTGATGTTTGGAAGGGGATATTTATCGTCGATTGTTTTTGTGTTTAACTGTCTATAGTCTATTACAACCCTCCATTTTCTTTCCCCCGAGGCGTCCATTTTCTTTGGTACCACCCAGATAGGGGATGACCACGGAGAATTACTAGGGCGAATTATTTTTGAGTCTAACATCTTTTTAATTTGTTTTTGTACTTCGTCTTTGTATATGAATGGATATCTGTATGGTCGTGAATAAACAGGAATTTCGTCTGTTGTGTTTATTTTGTGTTTGATTTTATTTGTGAACGTTAGGGGTAGATTATCTTGATGAAATATGTCTGTGTATTCATTAATTAAATTAATTATCTGTGATTTCTCTTCTAAATTTAAATGGTCAGTTCTGAATTTTGAAAGGTCTAGGTTTTGTTTAAAATTTTCGTCAAAATTGTTTAAGTCAAATTCTTGAATTAAGTCTCTATCAAATTTTTCTACATCTATTGGTTTTGAAAAGTCTAAAGTAATTGGGCAGGTAGAATTCTTTAGAATTGTCGTCAATGCTTCGCCATTTTTGGCTATTGTAAGACATTCTGGTATTTCGCATTTTCCGTATTTTTGATGTGGAATTATTATTTCTCCGTTAGAAACAGTAGTTTTTATTTTTATTATTTGTTCGCAACGCGGAGCTATGTTTAAAAAATTTATTTCACTTTGAGTTGGCTGAAAAATTAACTGAATTTTAGTATAAGGGGTGGAGAGGTATCCTTTATCAAAATCTAAATTTGCTTGCAAGATTCTAAGGTTATCTATTCCTATTAACCCATCAAATATATTATGGAATTTAAACAAAAAGAATTTTAAATTTGTATGATTTGGTAATTTAAAAATTTTTGGAGTTGGAATTAGCGTACTATACTTATGAGCAGATTTTTGAAACACAGACGAAACAATAAATGGATCGTCTTTTATGAATTTTGAATAAAATTTTGTTGCTACGTTTGGATCGATAAAAGATTTTGTAGACCCTGAGTCAATAAGTAATTTTAAATTATGTTCTGTAAAAATTATATAAGGTAATTCGTTTGCATTTTTTATATTATTAAGGGATATGACGTGCGGAGTTACGTCGTGGGTCTACCATGAGGCTGATTCTGAAAATTTGTTTCTGGGTCATTAAAATCAATTAAATCATTCTCAAGATGAAATCTTTCGTTGCCATAAGAAGAGTTATGAACATTAGTGGGTTCAGGATTAATATCGTGAGAATTAGAAAAATTGTCAGCATTTTGACATTCCGCATTAAATAATTCTTCGGCTATAAAATTCATTCGAGGTTGGTTTCGATTAAATGAGTTTGAAAAATTTGGGCCATTTCGAGTAGAAGTACTCATTGGAGTATTTCTGTTAAATGTATTGCGCGTGGAAACACTCATTGGAGTAGGTTTTGAAAAATTCTGTGTAGGTGTTTGATTAGGTTTAAAAACGTTATTATTTCTATTTTGATTAAAGACTTGAGCATTAGTAGGAAAATTTTGATATCTAAGTACTCGTGGTTGGATGTTTACAGGACCTGTTGGGAAGGAATTTTGTGTTGTAAAGAAATCATTAGGAGTTTGTGCATTAAAATTATATCGAGGTTGTTGATTAAAATTATTTCTATTATTAAATCGATTTTGATTATTTGAAATTGGTCTCTGTTGTTGCCTAAATTGTGGCGAAGGTTGTTTATTAAAATTTCTGTTTTGGTTATTTTGAAAATTTTGGAGATAATGTATATTATCTTCATCTAAAACATATTGCAATGCTTGATTTAAACTATTGGGCTTCATACAACGAATTGTAGTTCCCAAAGGCTCTTTAAGACCGGATAGAAACGTTTTCAAAGCTAAAGTATTATACAAATCCTTTTTTAGTAATTTACTATTTTGAGTTATTTCGTGTAACTCTACATAGCTACAAATAAGATTTAAAATATTTAAAATTCTATCGTAAAAATGTTGAGGTTGTTCGTTATTACCTTGCCTCATCATAACTAGATCGCGATTTAGACAAGCTTCGTCTCTCTGATCGGCAAAATTTCTAGAAAGAGTATCTTTTAGCGATGTCCAACTGGTTACATTTTGTATATTTACGACAAGTTTTGCGTTTCCACGAAGTTTAGAAATTAAAGAGTTTAATAAATATGTATTTTGGAAATGATTTGGCTGATCTCTAATATAAAAACTGTTAATAAGGGATTCACATACCGATAAGTACCTATTAAGTTCGTTTGGATTACCATCGAACTCTGGTACGCAATTTAAATATTCAGGTTTAAAGTCTGCCATTTTTCTTAAAGGTTTTTTGTATTTTAGATCTTTCTCTTTATTTCTATTTTTAAAACTAAATCTAGAGCAGCTTTCTTTCTTTGGAATAGGAAGGTCAATTAAATTATCTAAATCAAGAGTTGCAAATTCGTCTGCGAGTAAATCAATTGACATTTAAAAATTAAAAAAAAAATAATTTTAAGTTACTTACAATAAAAACACGAATTTGAGCATTATCCTTGTCTAACTATAAGGATGAACAGTACCTATCCCTGGAATCTGCACTCCTTGCAAAGTTGAGCGATTTGTGTCCCAACTTTCGACGCTGATTGTTGTGAACGGCTATACTGGTCCTCGATGGATGGGCTTCTCGATGTTTGGGGAACCACTCCAATATCAACACCTCCACACACGAATCGCGACAAATGTTCGATATCCAATCAATCGTTAAAACGAAAATTGACACGTTCGATACGCGACAACTTGGATATCCTACTGACTGCGCCACAAATATTTTCTGATCTCGAAATTCGCTTTTTAAAAAAATATATTTTATTATTTTACAAGTTTTATTTCATCTAACAATACATCTAACTATCAAGAGAGCTAATTAACAAGTGAATAATTCACATAAAAATGTTGTAAACCAGAATAATAAAATAAGATACGCGATAAGAGTTTCTAGGAAAAAAGTCGTTGACTCTTCAATTCCCATAAGGAACGTTGACGTAATTTACGTCAATACTCTAATAGTCAAATTTACAGGTCATCTTTAAATTCATCCAAACGTAAAACCATAACGATGTTATGTATAAGGTGTTAATAAGCTGTGACCTAAAATATCCATTGTGTCCACTTCTGTCGCTAAGGCAGCAAGAGAATAGTCATGATGTCCATAACGAATCTTCCAATCCAATCTGTATTTACCTTGCCTAACTCATTCCTTTTTTTTTCTAAGCATTTCCAGACTAATTTTGAGCTAATTACCAAACAGCTCGGCGCTTTACGACTGCTTGGCTATTGAAAATGACGATAACCTTATGCCTGCGATAGTTTTTATCCACCTGGAAGTTGCTTGCATATTTAAGCTATTTTTTAGGCCCATACACTCCTATTCTAGGTCCTTCTGTAGTTTTAGATCCATTCGTATACCGAAGATTGATTCTTAGCTCGATTGTTTCTTGCAGCTTACTTAAGGTGGTGGGTTTTCACAAAACTGTAAGTGTTCTTTCTCATTTCATCTTGGAGAATATCCCAAGTATCGTCAGTCTTGGAGCTAATAGATTTCCGTCTGAATAGTCCGTTTCTGATCATTCTATATTTTGTCTGTTTGCCACAATCTCTACAATTAAATGTAGAATGAGTTCTAATTGCACTTATGATGCAAACACAGCCTAGTCTTTGCACCTTTGAGATAATAGCTTTAGTACCCAGGTAGCACACTTTGGTATAAGTTATGTTTTCTTACTTTCCTAACTGTACACAGAAAATGAAAGTATAGGAATCATGATTTTTTTCGATCTCGACTATTTTCGAGATGATCTCTCTCTCTCTCTCTCTCTCTCTCGTGTGTGTGTGTGTGTGTGTGTGTGTGTGTGTGTGTGTGTGTGTGCGTGTGCGTGTATGTGTGCGTATGTATGCGTGTGTGTGCGTGTGTGCGTGTGTGCGTGTGTGCGTGTGTGAGTGCGTGTGTGTGTGTGTGTGTGTGTGTGTGTGTGTGTGTGTGTGTGTGTGCGTGTGTGTGTGTGTGTGTGTGTGTGTGTATGTGTGTGTATGTGTGTGTATGTGTGTGTATGTGTGTGTATGTGTGTGTATGTGTGTGTATGTGTGTATGTGTGTGTGTGTGTATGTATGTGTGTGTGTGTGTGTGTGTGTGTGTGTGTTTGTGTGTGTGTGTGTGTGTGTGTGTGTGTGTGTGTGTGTGTAATGGCCTGCCGTAAATTGATTAGATTTTGGGTAGAGTCGGAACATTTAGGGGGTACTTTAGAGAGAGTCATGAGTCATTTTTATATTTTATGAAATATATCTGTTATTTACGTTTGGAGAAGAAAATTATTTAAATAAAAGTTACTTCTTATATTATTTTCTATAATTTTTGCCCCATACAAAATTTTCCTAAAATGGTCCGTATTCGAGAAATTTGACAAAATGTAAATTAATCAATTTTTTGTGAAAATTGTTTAAATAAAAGTTGTTTGAGATATATTTCTTTATAATTCTTGATCCCTACATAATTTCTCTAAAATCGACCGTACTCGAGATATTTGAGAAAAAGTCTAAATTGCGAATTTTGAAGAAAACTCAAAAACGTATAAAGAATAAACATTAAATTTTAAACCTAAGCTTTATTTCGGCTTGAGGTAAACTGATTAGATTTTGGGCAGTGTCGGAACATCTAAGGGGTATTTGTGGAAGGTCATTTTTATGTTTTATGGAATCTGTTATTTATGTTTATAGAAGAAAATTGTTTAAATAAAAGTTACTTCTCATATTATTCTCTATAATTTTTGTCTTCTACAAAATGTTCCTAAAATGGTCCGCATTCGAAGAATTTTACAAAATTAAAGAATTCTGATTTTTAAAAAAATTGATAAACTAAAAGATGTTTGCAATATTGATCTCTATAATGGACCGTAATGAAAAAATTGGAGGAAAAGTATAAAATTTAAATTTTTCAGTATTTTCGTTGGCAATGAATATAATATAGAAAAATATTTCGAGTTAGATATATGTGGAAAAGGTATATACAGGGTGTTTGTAAAAGGTCTTTACAAAAACATACCACATATTCCTTAGACAAAAATAAGTCGATTTAAGTAAAATTACCTTAGTACAAAGTTGCTTCTTTTGGGCTCCAGAGGGCCTTGAAGTTACAATTTTTAAATAGTTTTTCCCATATAAATTTAAAACGGCATATGCGATTTTGCTGAAATTTTGTTTATTGGTAGAGTTTTATGTGGCAAAAAAATGGTATTAACATTTTGTCCGATAATAATACATAGGCGTAGAACTTGATTTTTTAAATAATTGCACCTTTAAAAATTCTACGCCAATGGAAGAAAAGGAGTTTTAGTATGAAATTTAGATTGCGCAACTCATTTAATTTAAAAAAGGTACTCTTGATAAGACTCGATTACTCTCATGGTTTTCGCTAAATTTCTGTTTTAATAATTTAGAGTGTATAGGTTTCACAAAAATATTTATTTACAACATAATCAAAATAGAGATTTTACAAAAATGTTCACCATTTTCACGCATACAAAGATTTATACGTCGAAGAAAATTAAAATGTATCCCTTCCATAACTTCTTCATCATCTCTAAGATTGTTTATTGCATCTTGAATACGTTGCCAGAGTTGTTCCTCATTTTCTACAGGTTCCCTGTAAACTGTGGATTTCAGATGTCCCCATAAAAAGTAGTCCATCGCTGTTAGGTCTGGGGAACGTGGTGGCCGGTATACAGGTGCGTCATTACCTCTGCCTATCCATTTGTGTGGATATTGTTCATTCAAGTGGTTTCTAACGTTTAAAGAAAAATGTGGTGGAGCTCCATATTGCATAAACCACATATCTCTCCGAAGTTGGAGAGGTAAATCTTCTAACAATTCTGGCAACGTATTTTGTAGAAACTCCAAATAATTTTTTCCAGTTAATCTTCGTGGAAGTATGACAGGACCAACAATGAAATTACCAATTATTCCAGCCCACACATTAATTTTAAATTCGTGCTGAAAATGGTTTACCTTTATTGCATGCGGATTTTCAACGGCACAAACATGTTCATTATGGGTAATAGTTATACCTCTTCTTATAAAACCCGCTTCATCGGCAAAGAGAACCTTCTTGACAAAGTTTGGATCTCTTTCTCTTTGCATATTAACAAATCGACAAAAACCCAAACGAATTTGAGGATCATGGACTAATAATTTATGCACTGGCTTCTTATGGTATGGATATAGCAATTGTTCTCTAAGCACTTTATGAACGACATATTTACTTACTCCTAGTTCCCTTCCAATTCGTCTGGTGCTTAATTCTGGATCTTCTTCAACACGTTCTAAAATGTCTTCTTCAACTTCAGGAAACCTTACAAAACGTTCTCTTTCATTATCAACAGTGTTGGGAGCAAAGGAACAGGTCTCCCGAAGACGTCTCTCAACAGCAGCAAAAGTTGGGTGGCTAGGTACACGACGATTTGGAAACCTTTCGGAGTACACCCTGACACTCTCTAGAGCATTTCCTTCACAAAATCCTAAGGTTAGTAACATATCGGTATATTCTGCATTGGTATATTGTACAGCCATATTAATAAACCACGCATTTGTTTTTTTAATTATTGAGTCAGATAGAACACTTTCAATCGTTAACAAGAGATTAGGTGTTAAAACTTGACAATATTTTTATTTAGATGAAACTATGGAAACTAACAATAAATGTTTTTGTATACGTATTGCAGGCAAATAATTAATATTCCTCAAAAAATCGTACATGGCAAGAATCGAGTATTTTTTGTTAAAAGTCTCGATTAGAGGTGTTGAAGAAGATATGAAAAAAGTACATTTTTATGTTTTTCATCGTATAAAATTTTGTCCGATAATAATACATAGGCGTAGAACTTGATTTTTTAAATAATTGCACCTTTAAAAATTCTACGCCAATGGCAAAATAGGGGTTTGAGTATGAAATTTGGATTGGGTACTCATTACTACAAAAAAGTACCCTTGATAAGACTCGATTTATTCTCATGGTTTTGACAAAGTTTGTATTTTAATAATTATTTTTTATGTTCTAAAATTACTAAAATGCAAATTTCGTCAAAACCATGAGAGTAATCGAGTCTTATCAAGAGTACCATTTTTAAAGTAAATGAGTTGCACAATCTAAATTTTATACTCAAACTCCTTTTCTTCCATTGGCGTAGAATTTTTAAAAATGAAATTATTTAAAAAAATCAAGTTCTAAGCCTATGTATTATTATCGGACAAAATTTTAATACCATTTTTTTGTCACATAAAACTCTACCAATATACCAAATTTCAGCAAAATCGCATATGCCGTTTTAAATTTATATGGGAAAAACGATTTAAAAATTGTAACTTCAAGGCCCTCTGGAGCCCAAAAGAAGCAACTTTGTACTAAGGTAATTTTACTTAAATCGACTTATTTTGGTCTAAGGAATATGTAGTATGTTTTTGTAAAGACCTTTTACAGACACCCTGTATTTAGTTAACCTCTAAACATTTATGGAGGTGCTGCAATAGGTTGTACAAAATAACCGGACAAAGCCTGTAATAACTAGATAGGAAAGGAAAGTCATGTGTTCAAAGCAATCCTGATCGTTCTCGAATACTAACGCGCTGGTCCGGCTGGTCGGTTCTAGCTGATTCTAGCTTGATGGCGTCAGCGGCAGATCGCTCACCGCAAGGTTGCCGCTTTTTATGTTTAATATTATGACAATTAGATTTTTTTGTGGAATTTAAGGAAGCTCTTCTGATTTTTGCAGTTTGTATTTTTTAAATTAAAATCGTTGTGAGAGCTACCAGAATTGCCTCCGCGAGCTACCGGTAGCTCGCGATCGACAGGTTGGCGACCACTGATTTAAAACTATCCTAGCTTTATTTTGGACCAACTTAAGTAGAATGGAGCCTGACAGGAATTCGAATCGCGCATGAATATGATTGTCTATGATTTTGTTATCATTATTAAGCTTAGTAAAAAAAAACAATCGGGTCAAACCAGTGTAATAAAATTATTTTAAGAATGCTTAGCTAAGCGCTAAGCTATTATATCACTTAATTAAGACTAGCATCAATCTAGATATCGCGACAATTGAAAATTAAAAACGAACTAAATACATAAATCTCAATTGATATTTAAAAGTAAATTTAGTTTTATTATGTACACCGTTTCATTTAATTCACTAAATTGCAAGCGGTATTGTAATAATACAGTGTTAGTATGTTTTGAAATTTACTGTGAATGATTACTGATGGATTGGATTGATTTTAGAGCATAAGCAAAGTATAACACGATTTTAAACCGTAGGAGGATCTGGACTTTAGTGAACCTCGGTATAAACCTAATACTTAAGATTTAATATTCCTAATAAAACATTATCTTGTTACATAGATTTCTCGCTGAAGGTAATTTCCAGTGGGAATCTATTACCAGAAAGTTACGGGGTTCTATTTAAACAATAATAATCTGATTGTACAACTGTAAAGGATTTTTATTGCTGAAATCATAGAATAAATAAAAAAGAGTACAAATTGATATAAAATGCCAAATCCTTCTATATATACAAGGCCAGTGCAAGTGGCTGATAACTAATAAAGTTTAGATTATAAAAGGGGTAGAGATTTTCTCAGTCCAGTGTATTTTACATCCATGATTTATTATCTTTGTAACATTAGGTATCGGTATAGGTATATTCTAAGCATATAACATATTATTAGGATTAGAAAAATTAATAGGTTATGTTTAATTATTAAATTAAAATGTGCTTTTTGGAAGAACTTAAAATGATAAATGATTACCGATAAAGTATAAATACTGTATGGCTTATATCATATACTACGTCAAGCGATTAAATTATGTACATTAAATATTTACAATGTAATTTTTTACAGTTTTCCCGGATCTGTTACCGGAAGCAAATTATTGCTTAAAGCAAAGGGAATCAACCAAATTAATACATGAAAAGTAGTTAATTTACTTGTGTTGTCCATTTAACTGTTTGATCCAACTCCAGGGAACAAAGTCGTGGTTGAAAAAGTTGTTCGAAACCCTTGAATATGACTACAGAAATATATAATCTATTATCCCTAAATTAATCATTAAAAATAGACACAGAAGAAGCTGAACTCAAGGCTGTGATACAACAATATATACATCCTGCTACCAAAGATAACTTTCGCACAAATCAATCCATTTATTGTTGGTACCACAAAAAGTTTGGTAATAAAGCGAAGAAATACGTCAGTCCATGCAGCTGGCAATAAAAAAACGAATAAAACATCAGCAACTAACAGCGACAGAGTTGCCTGGTGGGACGTCAAGTCGTCTATTTTATGTTTACGATTTTCAAAATAATTTATCATTTTTAGTTAGTACTGGTAGCGAAGTAAGTGTTTTGCAAAAGATGTTTTCAAACAATGATAATTTAGACATTTTTGTCTATCTGCGAGCAGCCAATCATTTTAAAATTCCAATTTTAGTGGCATAAAACTATGACTTTGGACCTTGGTTTTGAAAATAAGTTCAGTTGGAACTTTATTGTAGCAAATGTGAGGCAATTTTCTTCCATGTTCAATTCAAAAAAGAAATTTTCAGGATCCAAACATAATACTACTTATTACATGCAAAACCTCGCCGGTTATCCCCAGAAAAAAGTAAAATTACACAACAAACACACCATTCCGGATCGGTATTCAATTCCTCAGATACATGATTTCGTTGCTCAACTAGATGGCACATCAATATACTTAAAGATTGATTTAGTTCGAGCATACCACCAAATTTCAATTAATCCTGCAGACATTCCCAAAACAGCAATCTGCACACCCTTTGGGCTATTCGAATATATTACCATGCCATTTTGCTTGAGAAATTCTGCGTAAACATTTCAACGTTTCATGCACGAAATTACTTGTAATTTAGATTTTTGTTTCGTTTATATTGACGACATTCTCGTGTCAAGTAAGAGCTTACTTGAACATCTTCATCTTTTAGAAATTCTTTTTCAAAATTAAAACAATACGGAGTAGTAGTAAACATTGATAAATGTCAATTTGGAGTACAGGAGTTAACTTTTTTAGGACATAAAATTAGTTCAAAAGGAGTAGAACCTTCAGAAAAAGAGTAGCAGCCATAAGGAAATACTCAGAACCAAAAACTATAAAAGGGTTAAGAACATTTCTTGGTATGATTAACTTTTACCACCGTTTTGTCCAAATGCCGCAAATATTTTACGCCCTTTATATTATTTACTAGGTAAATCCAACATCAAATCTGATGAAATAACGATTATTAAATGGGATCAAGAATTAACAGACGCATTCAATCATATTAAGAATGCACAATAAATCAATGTTTACTCTACTTTTCGAAGGAACATGCGGAAATCAATATCATGGTGGATGCCTCAGAGTTTTCATTAGGGACAGTTTTACAACAAAAGGTGGATTCTCGATGGCTTCCTCTCTCATTTTTTCTGAAAAACTCTCGCCCACCGAGTCGAAGTACAGTATATTTGGTAGAGAACTCTTAGCTATATATTCAGCCCTTAAACACTTTAGATTTTGCGTGAAAGGAAGAAATTTCCATATTTTAACTGACCACAAACCTCTAATTTTTACTATCAATTCTTCTTCGGACATGTACAATCCTCAAGAAATCCGTCATCTTGATTTTATCACTTCCTTTGCAATAGATAATTCGTTACGTGAAAGGCACCGAAAACCAAATAGCAGATTTTTTTTTAGAATAGATGTCAACTCATTAGACTATGAAGTGTATGATACTATAGATCTAGAAAAGTTAGCGATGGCACAAAAAGTAGACTCAGACTGTTAAAATTAATGAATTCCAACATTACATCTATTATTTTCAACGAATTTCCTTTACATTGTTCATCAGTTACCTTAATTTGTATTATAAGTCGACCATTTGTTCCAAATGAATTCAGAAAAGTTATTTTCGATACTCTACATAGTTCATCACATCCTGAAATAAAAACCTCACAACATCTTGTAAAATCTCGCTACATCTCATATAAATAAAGACGGTAGTAAGTGGGTAAAAAGTTGTAACAGCTGTCAAAGAACCAAAATTTCTAGGCATACAAAATCACATTATAGTGAATTTAGTAATCATAGTGGTTGTCTTGATAATATACACATTGACATCATTCGTCCCTTACTCTTCTCGAAAGGATTTTCATATACAGGGTGTTTTTGAAATACACGTACATATTAAAACTGGGTATTGCGCAGATCCCCACTGAATGTAGAAAAATATTATTTTTTAAAAATACCCCTTATTAAGGGAGTTATTAATTTTTGAAATTTAATTCTAAAACAAACGTACTTCACTGATATGTTGAGGATGACCTATATAAATTAGGTTTATTTACCTATTTTAAACATCAACAGTAATTAATATGCAAGTTTTTGTCAGATGATAAGAAAACTAGTCTTGTAAGAAATAACCATGTTGCCAAGATTTTCGAATTAATTTCTATTTCCGAAGACTGGTTTTTACTACCTTCGTTATCAAAAAACTAGAATATTTGATAAATGATTGTTTTTAAACTATACATTTTTGAAACTATAGATTATTAAAATTTTAGTTGATTTACGAATCTGGCTAACACGAGCGCGTCATTTCCAAGTTGGTAAAAAGTGTTGTTACGATTACTTTTAAATATTTTTTTACGATGCCACTATTTACGAATATTGAACTAACGGATATAGTGCTGGTTTATGGGGCAGCTGGAGAAAATTCTCGGCAAGCACAAATCCTGTATCGCGAACGGTTTCCAAATCGGAGAATTCCGGACTGTCGTACGTTTATTTCAACTATTCAGCATCTAAGAGACCATGGAAAATTTGAGAGTGTCAATGCAGATCGAGGGAGAACAAGAACACAAAGAACATTGGCGGCCGAAGAAGAAATATTGGAAGCTGTTGAAAACCGGCCTCAATTAAGTTGTAGAAGACTAGGTCTTGAAATTGGAGTGTCCCCATTTGTTGTGTGGCGGACACTTAAAGAACAAGGTTTAGATCCTTATCACATCCAAAAAGTCCAGGCCTTATATCCAGGTGATGAAGAAAAGAGAGTGGAGTTTTGTGAATGGATGATTCAAAAATATGTTGATATTCTTGATTTTCTAAAAATATTATTGTATACTGACGAGGCTTCATTCACTCGTGATGGCGTGTTCAATATGCACAATACGCATATTTGGAGTGATGAAAATCCTCACGCCATTAGGGAAACTGGGCATCAAAGAAAATTTTCAATAAATGTTTGGTCTGGCATAATAGATCAGTATTTAATCGGGCCTTATGTTCTCCCGAACAGATTAAATGGGCCAGGATATCTCCACTTTTTAGAAGATATTTTGCCAGTACTCCTAGAAGAGATACCGTTACAATTAAGGCAACGGATGTGGTACCTACTAGATGGCGCTCCTCCTCACTTTGATTTAAACGTACGGCAGTTTTTGAACATTAGATTTCCTCAAAAGTGGATAGGCAGAAATGGACCTACTAAGTGGCCTCCGAGATCTCCGGACTTAAATCCATGCGATTTCTTTTTGTAGGGTCACATGAAACAACTGGTTTATAATGAACCTATTAATAGTGTTGAACAATTAACCAATAAAGTTAATGCGGTAGCCGAGGAACTACGACAAAATCCAAGACTAATTTTTAATGTTCAAAGTTCTTTGGAAAGACGATTGCAAGTGTGTGTAAATAATAATGGACGGCATTTTGAACAATTACTGTAATAAACTTTATTTTGAATTAATTGGTTTTGCTACGGCAACAGTGCAATTTCTATGGGTAAGTTCAATTTCGATTTATTTTACTTCTTTAAATATGGAAACTAGTAGGTCGGAAAAGGGGACTCTTCCCCAATATTTAAATTTTAGAATTTGAAGTTAAAATTGGTGCCAATCGTTTTTGGTCATTACATACTATTCCCCATTTTAATATGTACGTGTATTTCAATAACACCCATATTCAGCCCTTAAACACTTTAGATTTTGCGTGAAAGGAAGAAGTTTCCATATTTTAACTGACCACAAACCTCTAATTTTTACTATCAATTCTTCTTCGGACATGTACAATCCTCAAGAAATCCGTCATCTTGATTTTATCACTTCCTTTACAATAGATAATTCGTTACGTGAAAGGCACCGAAAACCAAATAGCAGATTTTTTTCTAGAATAGATGTCAACTCATTAGACTATGAAGTGTATGATACTATAGATCTAGAAAAGTTAGCGAGGGCACAAAAAGTAGACTCAGACTGTTAAAATTAATGAATTCCAACATTAGATCTCTTATTTTCAACGAATTTCCTTTACATTGTTCATCAGTTACCTTAATTTGTATTATAAGTCGACCATTTGTTCCAAATGAATTCAGAAAAGTTATTTTCGATACTCTACATAGTTCATCACATCCTGAAATAAAAACCTCACAACATCTTGTAAAATCTCGCTACATCTGGTCTCATATAAATAAAGACGGTAGTAAGTGGGTAAAAAGTTGTAACAGCTGTCAAAGAACCAAAATTTCTAGGCATACAAAATCACATTATGGTGAATTTAGTAATCATAGTGGTTGTTTTGATAATATACACATTGACATCATTCGTCCCTTACTCTTCTCGAAAGGATTTTCATATATACTAACTTGCATTGATAGGTTCACTCGTTGGCAAGAGGCATTCCCTATGCTAGATACTACAGCTAAAACAGTAGCTTAGACATTTATTTCTGGTTGAATTTCCAGATTTGGAGTTCCCTCCACTATTACTACCGATAGGGGCCAACAATTTGAATCTAATATATGAAAAGCGCTCATTAACTTGTTAGATTCTTGTAGAATTCTCACAACCGCATATCACCCATTGTCAAATTGAATAAAAGAAAGGTTTACAAGCAATTAAAAATATCTATTAAATGCCAACCGAAAAAACAATGGCTAGATGCACTTCCTTTTGCTCTTTTAGGAATTCGAAGTTCGCTTAAAGAAGATTTGTATTGTAGTTCCTCAGAACTAGTATACGGTTCACCTCTGAGATGGCCAGGCGAATTTTTCGAGTTGAGTAGAGATAGTCATCCTAATTTATTTGTTGATCAGTTAAAATCCTTTATGAGTCAACTAAAATTCATTCCATCACGAAAGAATATTCGCAAAAAATCTGTTTGTATCCAAGGATTTGATCAATTCCTCACATGTGTTTGTAAAAAACGAAAAAAACAAGAATTTGTTGCAACCGACGTCCATTTAAAGTTGTAACACGGGAAGGAAAATATTTCACCTTTGAAATTAATAATAAATCATCTAACATCGCTATCGATCGATTAAAACCAGCGTATTATGATGATTAACTAAAAGTTGGCAAAACATTTACTTTATTTATTTCTTTTTACTAAGGAGGAGGCAGTGTAGGAGCTAGTCTACATAGCTAGTAACTGGCCTATCTCAGGATAGTTAGTTTTAATTTTTGAGTAATTGAAATTGTCAATTAAGTTTGAGAGAATTGTCACATTAGTAAATTATATTACTAAGGTCCGATCTTTTCACGTCTGAGTAAAGTTACGTGTAGGTTTACTTGATAGATTAACAAACTATAGCCCTGTAGTTTAATTAGCAAGTAACTTTACTCAGAGGTGAAAAAACTGGACCTAAATGTCTTAATATGTGTCAATATTTGCTACACGTCCATGGTCAAGCCAGACTTAAATAACAAAACGCTATAATACAGGGTATCCCAATGAAAAGTAGCCCATTTCCAGAGCTTATAACTTTTAAACAAACATTAGAAACGTGCGGTTTTTGTTGATATGTCTTTTGCTTCAGTGAAACAAAAATTATGTATTACCTATACAGGGTGTTTTTTAAAAATCCTCTTTCAAATTCACTCTAACCAAATGTTTTCAAATGGAAACGGGATACTTTACATTGGGACGCCCTGTATTATGAGGAGTTATTGCTCTGGGAATCAATATTTAATTTAAATTAGGTACGAGATTTTCTTTCCCACCATACACTAATTAAAACCCGTCGTATTTTTCTAGTATCAACTCGCACACGAATTTTATATACCTACTCGAATAGTTTTCTGTAATAATTCAAGCTCTAGAGTGATCCTACTGAAACTTTTATTTCTTTTCACTCTTAGTTAATGATAATTCCGTAATGGCGTGCGTTTTGTAAAAATAGGGCTGCATTGCGTTGTGCAATTATAATAAAAGCATTTTGAAATAAAGCTTGGATAAGGATAGATGTGATTATGGCTCGCAAGGTCGCCCGAAATAAATCCCTTGACCTAGTTATATGAGGTGACTAAGAAAATTCTGTTTATAAAATCAAACCAGACAATTTAGGGGATGTAGAATATTATTAAAAAAAAAGACCGAACTTATTTTGTACTAGGACTTCTAGGAAATATTTCAGGTATCGTTTGAACCGTCCAAGATTTTAAGGCCACAGTAGCACACTCCAATATTCGTAAAATTAACTAATTTTGATAGATGTCATGTATGTGATATATTTAACCCCTGCTATTGCACACTTATTTTATTGGGCTCTCAATAACCCATTAAATAAAATGGAGTTTTTTCAAGTTGGTAATATTTTTTTTATTGTTTTTACACATGGAATGGTTAAAGTGGTTATTTTAGAGAGCCTACAACATATTAAAAAGTAGTCTGAACAAATGTTTTTATTTTAAAAATATAAAATTAAAAAAAGGAAAAAAAAAATGGATCAAAATGCATGATTTTTTAGAAATTCACAAAAAATAAATTCTAAGTATACAAAACGTTTTAACTAAATGTTATTCTTTTTTATTGTGTAATTAAAAAAATTATAATTGCTTAAGTTTTTCTTAGTCAGTCTAATAAATCAGGCTGATAAATCAGTCTCACAGCTCCTACATACCATTGCCCTGTCTGTGTTCATTGCAAAACTATTTTATGGCACACGCTACAATGCATATTTGTTTTTCTGTCTTTTTTCCTATCACAAAAACTGCAACGAACTTTTCGTCGCAAATTTTCGTCATTTCAGGCTCATTCAAGATTTCCATTATCTTTTGACGCAGTGATCTTCCAAGCGTTGGCAACCGTATTCGTTCTCTGAGAAACGGTATTACCAAGGACATTCCCAGCTCTTTTAGGAAATTCTTGCGTGTCCTATTTTTTTTCTGCCCAATCTCCCTTAGCAAAGGTAAGCAAAATCATCGAATTGATACCACTTCCACCAAGCATACCCTAAAAGGCTCACATAGACCATCTATGTGTTTTTCGTGCTGTGGTATAGGAATGGCACAACTGATCGAAGGTGTCTGTACCACCTTTAGTTGCGTTGTATGTCTCAATTATAGTTGGTTTATTTGTCTCGTGATCAATGGAATCGTCATGGTGTAAGGTGAAAATTAGAAGCACGTTTTTATTTTTCTTAGGTGTGAAGGAAACCAGAGTTTTGTTATTATCGAAAGCGAATAACGACGACCCTAGTTCCTTTTTTTCCAAGAAACTAGGCGGAATTTCTCTTTTTCTTTTCCGCAAAGTTCCTACCATTGTTAACTTATATTGCTCAAATAAAAGAGTAGCCAATGGAATCGAAGTGAACTAATTATCAAAAGTTAGGTTTCGATTGGTATTGTGTATGGGTTTGGACAATTTTCTAACATAATAAATAAGTTGGCACACTTTCATTATTTTCGTAGTTCACTTTGCCCACATAAGGAATAGCATTTAACATGTAATAGGTCTTAGCGTCATTTAGCATTAGTATTTTCAAGCCGTATTTATCGGGTTTGCTGGCTATATAGATGCGAAAGCTACAACGGCCACGAAAACTCATCAGTTGTTCGTCTTTTGTGCAATATACATAGGGTGTGTAGTATGCCTTGCAGTTGCTTATATATGCATCCCATATTTTTCTAATTGGAGCAAATTTATTAGTCTGACGTCGTATATGTCTATCAGCCTTGTTATGAAAGCGTAAGTTAGTAGCTAAAAACTAAAATATTTGCTGGGACATGGTTGCCCGGAAAATTCCAATCCCAAAAGCAAGGGACCACAATTATTCTGTGCTGCAATTTGAGACACGCAAAGCTCCCGCTATATATAAAAGACCAATGAAAGCTCTTACCTCAATAACATTTGTGGTTTTGGTGTAGCTGAGTTCATTAGTCTCATCGTGGTTTCTCTCAATTCGTTCATTGGTGCGTATGTTAATTGTTTCAATTAAATCTTCACTGATAATCAAATTCCAAACTTCTAAAGGGGTTTCTACTTTTCTAGCATCACCTTTAGGGCCGAGCAAATGTAAAACAATGTTGTCAGCTCCAAACGACCTCTCCTCCGAGGAACTACAGATGACCACAGGTAGTTATTTTTACCTCTTAGAACTCTTTTATTTCTCGTCGCTCTTGGAGACCTCTCTTGCTCATAGTTTTGTTCACTGTTATTTCCACTAGTTTGTTTACTGTTATTTTCACCAGCTTGTTTACTTTTCTTTTCACTGTGTTCTTTATTTTCATTGTCACTGTTCTGTTTATATTCATCACCCTGTTCACTTTCACAAGCACTCTGTTCATCGTCTTCCTCATCCTCCTCCGTTTCATAATCGTTTTCGCTATCCGAAAATTCTCCAATTTCATATCCATTTTCATGATCTGGACTGTTCCCAAGATTATCTACAATCTCCTGCAGTTCTTTATCTGTTACCGGACGATTATCGTTTCTTTTAGCCCTTGACATCTTTCTACAAAATAATATAAAATAAAATTTCTAATAGAAAATATGTAACTTAATCCTGCACACTGGGGTTTCAGTAACCCAGGAGCAACTAAAATCAAATTTTACCACTTACCTATAAGCGATAAAATGTTTTGCGTCCTGCTTCACTCGTATACAACTGTTAACTGAATTTACATGGCACTGGCCAAAGGTCACAATCGAAACACTGCGCACAAGGTAGAATATAAAGTGCACGTGGGTTTTCTAGACCCCAGTGTGCAGTAGCAGGGTTAAGAATCCTTTTGTTTAACAGATGGAGTAATATTCCATATTTAATAGTTCTTTTGTTCAATAGATGGTGTAATAATTCTATTAATTCTAATCGGTAATATTTATAATATAATAAATTCATTACCCCGACCCACTATGCAATAGGTAAACGAGTATCTTGACCTTGAAAAATATTTTGGATGTAGCAGGTAAATAAAACTTTTGGATTTAGATTCGAAATATCGGTATATTTACTTAGTAGTTCATTGTTGTGGCCAGTTAACAAAGGACAAAGGTCTTGGTACCATTAGGTAGGGACTTATTATACTATACGTGGTGGTCCTTTAAGGCTGTTTTCGCGGTTCACTATTTTAGCATTGTCAATGTATCTCAATATTTTATCATCAGTATAATTTAATTTTTTGCTGAAGTATTCTATTTACAAGTTTTTGCTTAAATCAAAATCAAAAGTTTTGTGGTAAACCGTTTTCCAATAATATTATTATTTCGAACTTGTGAAAATATTTTCCCCTTTATCATATACCTGTAACCAACGCAACATGAGCCTGGATTAGCAAATATAAAGTGATTCGGCCAGGGTCTCGCTCTTTTGATTGTAAAAATTTAGTTTAATATATTTTTTATTATTTTTTACGTGTTGTGTAGCTAATTATGAAAGAATTGTCGTGCAGTTACCAGTAAAAGGTTAGACTATTTTTATTATATATTTTACCAGAGACAACAGAGACGTGTAACTTAATAGGAAAATATGTTCGGTGATCCATTTAAATTGCATATATGACCCTCTTTTTCTTTTACATTGATCTTTACATATGTCTATCTCTCTCCAATAAAACTAACACCATTTTCAGAGGGCGCTGGTGTTGCTGGTTTTTGACGTAGAAATATCGATTAAAAGTATTAAAACTGACAACTGACAATGTTATGAATGTTGTTATGAACATGTGCAATGATAGGAGGTACTTTCTAAACGAAGCAATTGTAATTTGTTTTTCTGTACCTTACAAAAATATAATTTATAGAAAAAGAGTTTGGTGTATTATTTTTCCAAGTTTAAATATTTAATAATCAATAGAATTTTCAAGTTTTTTTTTTTATCGAAATTTACAAGAGTAATAAAAACTATGTTCACTGTTTATATTAAACTGATTAAAACTTCCTTTATTAAAATGATTATTTATGTGATAAAAAATTTGATGTTATTGGAAGCTTTTATATTTTTTTAATATACAGTGAAACAATAGTTTTTGTTTCTCCTGTAAATTTGTATAGAAAAACTTTATTTCTGAATCCATGTTTGAATTTCCCGCCCTAAAGCATTTTTAATTTTCCCGCTATTTACTAGTGGCGCCATCATAGACTGGTTGTGGTTACAATCGCCCAAATAACTTTTACCGAACAAAAAAAAAATACATTGAGTTACACGTCTCGCTGGATTGTCTCTGATTTTACTAAAGAAAAATAAATATAACTTGATTGATATGCGAATATGTTTTTTATTGATAAATTTCCAACTTATATCGGAATTCATAAATATTTTGAGAAATATCTTGGGTCGAAAACAATGGACAATTTTCAAAATATTTCTAAGAACAGATTATATTAATTTTTAATTTATTGGAAACATTATAAAAGTAACCATAATTATTTTGCTAAGTTCAAATCCTAATGCACTAGCACTCCACTCTAATCACACTCTACCCTAATCATGCCCCACCCTAAGGATCCGCCTACAAATTCAAATCAACGATATATTCTAACTCAAATCAAATTTTAATTGGAGCGTTGTATTTTGAGTTTAATTTGTGCGTTATTAAGAAAATTATCGTATAAGAGAAAGTTTCAATCTGTCTTAAGCAAAAGATAAGTTTTAGTATACTTCTTATATCTCGTATTATATTGTTAATTTTTTTTAATATTACTTATTTGTTTATATATTTACCTACTTTAAAGATGAAATAAGTAATAAAAAATTTGACAGTATAGTGGGCTGTTCGACAAAATAATAAACAGAAAGTGTATCATAGCTCTTTTAGATATTTTACTGAATTGGTAGATTTAGGTTGCTTATTTCTGAACCTGGACAAGTAAAAGTAGCTAAGATATGTGTTAAGATTCAAAAGAAAACAAACCATCGACATCTTTTGATGCTAATAATATCGACAGAAAAATTATAGACAATCCCTATTTTATTTAATCTATTATTTCTCTAAGCCATTCGGTTATGGCTTTGGCGATATGAAATTTATAAGAGAGTACAGAATTGGTCTGATAAGCTTAAAATGTGTAATCTCAGTACATATTTGAACACTGAAAATCCAAAACTGAAATGAATTTAAACTCAGCTGCAGTATGGGCTACTCTATCAATTGGATATGGACATACACAAATGGTCGAGCAGTATGCCATAATGAATATATCACAAGTGTCTTTTCGACAATACTCAGCTCATAATGAGTTGGTAAGTAAAAGTATTTTTGAAGCAGCTTGGAATTCCATGGAACAAGCAGGACTGGAAAAATTGCAATTCGCAAAAGATATTGGAGAAGTTGATGAATAAGGAAATGGTCTAATTGCAGTGATTGTTGACCCTCTCTCCCTCTCTCCCTCTCTCCCTCTCTCCCTCTCTCCCTCTCTCCCTCTCTCCCTCTCTCCCTCTCTCCCTCTCTCCCTCTCTCCCTCTCTCCCTCTCTCCCTCTCTCCCTCTCTCCCTCTCTCCCTCTCTCCCTCTCTCCCTCTCTCCCTCTCTCCCTCTCTCCCTCTCTCCCTCTCTCCCTCTCTCCCTCTCTCCCTCTCTCCCTCTCTCCCTCTCTCCCTCTATCCCTCTCTCCCTCTCTCCCTCTCTCCCTCTCTCCCTCTCTCCCTCTCTCCCTCTCTCCCTCTCTCCCTCTCTCCCTCTCTATCTCCCTCTCTCCCTCTCTCCCTCTCTCCCTCTCTCCCTCTCTCCCTCTCTCCCTCTCTCCCTCTCTCCCTCTCTCCCTCTCTCCCTCTCTCCCTCTCTCCCTCTCTCCCTCTCTCCCTCTCTATCTCTCTCCCTCTCTCCCTCTCTCCCTCTCTCCCTCTCTCCCTCTCTCCCTCTCTCCCTCTCTCCCTCTCTCCCTCTCTCCCTCTCTCCCTCTCTCCCTCTCTCCCTCTCTCCCTCTCTCCCTCTCTCCCTCTTTCCCTATCTCCCTCTCTGAGAGCAGTGCAAAACATGGCAGCGAGGCCTTCAATGACAAGACATGTCGCTCTTCGGAACGCTTTAGATGGTAGACTATAAATGTTAGGCTAGTAGTTCTATAAACTTTTTTGTGACAAATATTCACTAGAATTTTTTTATTTCAGATTGACCGTTCTTAAAAAATTGGATTTTTTTAAGAAAACATTTCTAAAAAAATGCAAGCCAGATAGCTCAGGAGAAACGAATGAATTTGTAGGTATATTCAAATTTTTCAAAGGTTAATTTACTCTATTTTCTGGCCTAACACCAGTTGAACCGATTTGTTGCTTTGATTCCAGCGGGAGCCCGAATTTTTTTTCAAACTTGGGGTAGCCATGTGTGAGCTAATGGATTAAAGGTGAGAAATAGAAAGAAAACAGGTTCTTCATATCTCACAAAGAAATTTGTATTTAAACGGGATCGGTTTCGAAGTTTGTTCACTTCATCATCAGGCACACCTAGTGGGTAAGAGAAAAGGGGGGAATTGATAAGTTTTAAGTTGTTAGCGAAAATTTAAAATTAAAAATGATGAAATATTGATTAGCAATTAATCTGCTAATATTACTAATATTTATGTATTTACACTAACAAAAAATAATTAATTAAATTAATGTACTAACTGAATGAAAAATCCGAAAATGAGTAAAAAGCGAAAAAGAAAAATTTGTTAATGAATATTGAAAAAATATGTTGGAACAAAGCCAACACCAAAATGGTAAAAGATAAATAAATGACTATATAGTATAATAAAAAACACAAAAAAAACTCACCATAATCTCTTATCCACTTGGGATAAAATTACTACTGGATTACAATCTTCAAGGAATAGAGGCGAACTGAACATTTATTATTTTTTAAAAAAGGCATTGGTATTTGTCAAGGGTTAAAAACATATTAAAATTAAAACGTCATATGTTAAAATAACGATACTAAAAATATTAATGAGCCTACATTACAAATTTAAAAAAACTGCCAAAGTTTATATTGTTTACAAAACCAAAATGAAGACTGACAATGAACATTGAAACGGTTTAATGGATTTAAAGTTGAAAAATAATTTTTAATTTTTAATTTTTAGAGGTGCTGTCCTTTATTAGGAAGGGTCGAAACTAGTAGTTAATGAATTTCAAAAAAAAACTCCACTAGGGGGAACTACAAAAAGTTTTTTAAAAAATGGTAATGACTAAAAAACGAAAAAATTTGTGTCATTTCATTTTCTTTTCTTTTTTTTTTTGTTTCATTTTTTTTGTATGTCTTTATCCCTTGTCTTTTAGAAATTTATATTTTAATTTTCTATCGAATTTTTAGTTTAAATAACGTTCAGTGTTGCATTTTAGTTTTAATTTATTTTACGCGCTGTTTATTTGTTAACTATTTAAAAAGTGCCACTTTATCAGAGTAATTATTGTAGAAAATTAGAATATACTCAATTTTTCTATAATAAACGAAGCAACGATTTAGATAAGCCTATTCACAAATGTAAACTGTTTAAATATAATATTCAACAATATGTAAACAATAAACAATTGGATTTAAGAAAATGATATTTTTCCTGAATATTGTAATATTTTCAGTAAATAACTTTCTTAATTATATCGGCCATATAATTTGATTATTAATAATAATAATTAGGTATTAAATATTTGTTTCAGTACAGCACAAGCTTACAAATTCTGGAGACTTTACAAATAGTTGGTACTTATACGTGTAATTTTGTTTTTTAACAAACTACCTATTTGTATAAAATTTTTTATTATAAAAGTAGTATGGAAATAAAAATTAGGGTTTAATTTAAGAAGGCAAAAACTTAGCAATATCCTTACAATGGGAAATGAGAATTAAATATAAAAATGTATAACTACTTGATTATATTAATATATATTTTAAATATCAGTTCTACTAGTTTTTTAATATTATTTAAATATCATTTCAATAAATGTTCTTTTAAAATTAAATCCAAATTTGTTATTTCTACCCCGTGAAATAATAACGAGGCAGTTTACTTTACAAAAAAAATGAATTTTATGACTCTGCACTAGAAGATATTTTATGCCCAAACCTAAATAATTGTAGTGCCCAATTATTAATTATAATTATTAAAATTATTTGATTGATAAAACTAAGGAGACATTAGATCTAAATTTTGTCAGAGTTCAAATAAACTTACCCGTAATTATTTCTTTGTATTTTCCTTTGAAAAATATAGAGGCATATTTAGTTCTCAGTTGTCCCCTCACTCACCACTATTCTTTATGTACATATTTTAGCGAAAACAAAAAAATGGAGCGACGCGACGCACGGATTAACACTAACGTCTAAATTGTGTATTAAACTAAATGTTCCGAACGAGTTTGTTTTTGGCGCGACTTTTCAGCGCTCCAGTGATTTCCACGTGAAGACGCGGACATAAAAGCGACGCACTTACCGCGCATTGTGGTTTGTGATCTAAGAGTCCCTTTTCAAATTATAGTTCAGGGTAATTCAGACGTTTGACAACAAGAAGTACATTTAATCTTCACAAATCATCGATACAAAAACCGTTAGTCATCTAACGAAGATTTCTAAATAATTTTTGCTGTCGAACAGCGCGTCATTTTGTCAGTACTTATTCAGGTGATCCGAAATTAAAAATTGCTGGTTTTATTATGATTAAAGGTCTATGCCCACTATACCGTACCATACTATGACCGTGCCTGGACCTGTTTTTTTTTTGTATAGATTCAAATGAGGATGGTGTGGTCGATTCCGGGCCGGTCTAGTGGGCATTGTCTCATTTAAATCTATACAAAGAATATTTTTCTGCCTATGCCGGTACGGTCACGGTCATAGTATGATCCGGTGTAGTGGGCATAGACCTTTAGGTTAAAATACACTGTTAACCCAGATAGCACACGATGTCCATTGGACGTCCATATTTTGTCCAAATAATGTCCTGGATGTCCATGAACTTCATATGGATATTCAATGGACATCCGTTTTCCGTTATCCAATGGATATACCCATTCAGAAGTCCAATGGATGTCCAAAATATGTCCATGATGGACAATATAAAAATGACTTACTTATAATAAATTATTATAATTCTTCTTGTATAATTTAATTATTTACTACTAGGTTTTAATTAAAATAAATCAAATAATGTTCCTCTCCACTCGCCTTTGTTGACAGGATAGAAAAGTAAAAGGCCACTCAGGCCAGACTCGAAGAAGAAAAGAAGAAAGAGGTTAAGAAGAAAACACGGCACATGGATGTTTATCTGGTAAGAAAATAAGTATAATTATTAATTAAATCATTTAAAAATCTAAAAATTAAAAAGGAAATCGTTTGTTTTAAACTAATAACACCTATCAATTATGTTTTAAACTTTATGTTTTCGATTTACATTCAAACAATCCCTTTCTTTTAGACATTTTGTCAAATGATGTACCTACCTATTTAAGAAAATGGCTTTACTAAAAGCTAACTAATATGCTGCAAATTCGAGAGGATGTCAACACAATTATTATTGTAACTAAGAGGTGAGAAAACTTTCAAAGCAGAATAAAAGTTTCTATTTGTACTGCATGAGACATTAGCAGAAGTAGAAGGCTATTTAGAAGATACAAATATTTTTAAAGAAGTTGTAAATTTTACTTTTATTAAATAAAATAGAATCGTTTTGTAACGTTTAAGAAATAATGCATTGAAAAATGTTTCATAAGTTATTTCTCTTTTATGTTTACAAATACATATTTTTATTGCAATTTTAGATTCAGCAGTTACCAAAACCAGGGACAAGGACATGACAAACATATAAAAAGATGGTTCGTTTCCATAATTTCTAATACCCTCACGAAATAATTCACATAATATGATGGCATGAAAGTAAAATGGTAATTTAAAGAAACAATGAGCAGTTTTTTGTTTATATGTAAGTATGCATATTTTCATATTAGCTAATAATATTTTATCTAAAAATTTTACATTTTTAACTATCACTTTTGTCTGATCAGGCGTTTATTAAACGATTGATTTAAGACTCAATATTCGTATAAAATGTAATGTCTTTTTTTAGCTGCTGCTGAGAGTGACAATAGTGCTGCTTAAAAAGTAAGCGAAATAGCCTTAAGAAAATGGCTGAGAAGGTCAAGAGAAAGGAGTGCGTATAAAACTAATACATGCTTGATATTATTTATGACAATAAAAATAAGTCTATAGTTGCAATTATTTTATTTCATATTAATATAGGTGGTGATGTCCGTCAGATGTCCATAAATTGTCCAAAAGCAATACAAAAAGAGTCCATATATGGACCTTTCATGGAGTCCAAATGGACGTCCAGGAGTGGGACATTTGTATAGTCCAGTGGATGTCCATTGGATGTCCTTTGGTAAAATACTGGACGTCCTTTGGACAGCCGATATGTCCATGAATGGACTTCCGATGGACATCCAATGGATTGATTTGTGCTGTCTGGGAAATAGCAATTCTTTAGTTATTTTTTTTAAATATGCATTTTTTCCAAAAAGAGCCTCAAGCTAAAATTAACGTTAGGATCAATCACAAATTTGAAAAAATTAATAATAAATTAGAATAAATAAAATAATCATATTTATTATAAAATCAAAAATGTACTGCCTTCCTTTGTGTTAAACTAAAAGTTCACTAAGTACTTAAATTTGATATTTTGATACAGATAAGGAAAGTATAGGAATCATGATTTTTTTATCTCGAGTTTTCGACGGATTTTTACGTTTTGGGATCCCTGAATCCGTTTTGACTATTTTCGCGATGTTTGCGTGCGTGCGTGTGTAGGTAAATCAACAACTACTGCATAATGTTTATGTTTAAGATTTAATTATCAAATGACTATAATTACACAGGTTTACAAAAAAAAGTCCGGACTATTTGACCGGACCATGGTATTTATTCCTAGGTGTTTTGGCGTTCTGAATCCGATCCCGTAGTCAGTTTTGCCCCATCACGTCAGAAAACCCAGATTACAAGGTCATTTAGAGGTTAAAATGGTGCTTTTTGCCCCGGGACAATATCTCAAGCGATCTGTTAAGTTGAGGGGTAACTGTCTAGGTCGTGAATACCTTCCAAACATTCGACAGGGGTCATGAATCTGGACCAGGATCAGCGTGGGGACGGCCCAGTGGATAAAATGTTACCATGATGGTGGTATCTCGCGAATTTCGATCTCCCTGTCAAGGTGTTCGGCGATCCATTTGCTGTGAGATAATGGCAGTGGATCCAACACTGACCCAAATGGCCCTAGAAGCTTACCAAAACATTGGAGTTATGCTTCTTGTCCCGCTTAGGTCTGGCCCAAGGTGGAGAACTGGCTCAGGGGGTTACTAACTGGCAACTTTCTATTCCACTGCCAAATCTAAGACTGCCAAGCGTTAATTGCGACGATGCATTTGCTGTGCGTTCAGGGCCGACTAGAGGGGGGGCAGCCGGGACCAATTGCCGGAGCCCGGATTCAAATGTGGGCCCGGCAGCGGTATAAGCAGATCCCATCGAGAAGTCACAGATGTATTAAAAGAGCGGCTTCGAGTAAAATGAGTAAAACGAGGTACTTTTTAAACGCAGCAATATTAACTGTATTATTTAGTTGGCTATTTAATTAAAACAATTATTTTATTATCATTTTTAAATCAAATTATATTTACGTACCTATGACAATGTATTTTGTATTTTTTTTAGGATTCCCATGTGGTTAAGAGCCTGCAATCGAAAAGACTTGATTAATATAACCAGTGAATAATTACACAAAAACTACCAGTTCTGTAAAAAACATTTCCAGCCCAGTAATTTTTCAGTTGGATCAACTCGGAAATGTTTATTTGAAAATGTACTTCTGACAATATTCCGACACACACACCCGCAACAAATAAAAACATTGATCGTTCTGAATGAATCTGTGCCCTCAACATCTACTACTAAATCTAAGGACAATTTTTTCACTACACCCAGGTATTAAAAATAATATAAAAGTGTTGTGTTTATGTATTTTTTTAATTTAAATATTTTTTTAGGTCCCAGCAAAAAAATGACTAACTTTGAAGATTAAAGAAATATTGTTGTTTCTATTTCGATAATGCATGTGTCAGTCCCAAAAAATATCCTTCGGTTGGGCCACAATTTTTAAACCAACCATTTGCAGGTATAGTTCAATCTCAAGCGGAATTTAAAAACAAAAAGCCTCTAGCTAGAAGATATTCCGACGAATACAAGCAGTTTGCGCTTATCTTGTATTTTTTAGGACCTAGCACCTATTCCTTTGTCTAAAATTTTGTGCCTTGTGTGTATATTTTTCTTATTGAGTTTGTTTTTTAATTTGATTTTTGTTATACGTGTTTTTCGTAATTTGAATTAATTAAAATTATTAGTCAAATCATATAATTTATAAACAAATCCTATATCTAGTCTGGATTTATGACATACAGCTATGAGGATGTGCCATGATATAAGTCTTCCAAAATAAAGTTGCATCGTTGATGCACCCTGCTTCTATCTAAACATATAAACGATTATCTTCATACAGACATGAAGATGGCAAAAGTCAAAGAAGAAATAAAAAAGTTACTGCAAAACATGAGGGTCGACTCCACTCCCACGTCAATGAAGAAGTGCTGCAGTTACTGGACAACTCTGTACTCAACAAAAGACTTGAAAGAAAGAAAAGCCATTTGACCTGGTGCAGTGAACATTAGTGCTAGTAAAAATAGTGTAATAAATCGTTACGCCAATTATTGGTGATGCTTAGAAACAGTAAACCACGTCCGCAAAATGCGGGAAATAGAAAGTGAGGTTAAAAGTTTTGGCTTTAGACTATGGTGCACAACTAGCTCATAAATGAGTACTACGTTCACTTATCATCTTTGAAGGGAGTGCCGTGTATATTCAAGGAGCATATCAAATAGAAGAGGGAGATGGGAGATTTACCTAACTTGAAGCCACTCTAAATCATACACTTCCTTGAGAAGATAGGATTGGAAGGATCGTTAAAAGAATTAAGACATTTCCTTGCTACATTAGCGACAGAAGGGGGCACAATAAATCTTTTAGGTCGTAAAATATTAACGCTCCTTTCTCAACATAACATATATGTAAATAGTGTGTATTATTCTCTATAAGAGAATGTTATCGTCATCAGCGTTTTATTGCTAAATACAGGGAGGTAATAAGTTAAAATACAGTCCACAGCTGTACCAACGTTTGGCTGATGTTCAAATGTAGGAGCCCTAATGATTTAACAGTTGCAAGACAAATGTCTCTTGTCACAACTTCAGTGTTTGATGTATTGTAACCAAATTACTTCATAACCGTGTAATTTTTTATAATAAAAATAAAATAAACAGCTTTGTGTTTTAATCAAACCAAAGGAGTATTAAAAATTAAACAAGTTTCAATATTATATACTTAAGGCCGCAGTATCACTGTATTTCTCATATAAGAAGCAAGGGTTCACCATTTCCGATTGCATTTAAATCCCGCTAAATGAATTAAAATAAATCTTCTACCAGCTTAAAGTATAAGGTTTGGAGAATGAAATCTCCTATTTTTTATTTGTCCTGTTTATACACTGAATTTAAAAAAAAATCATAAAAAGTGATTTTAAAACCAGAGGCTAAAAAGTAGGAGATTTCATTCTACATATTTTTCCAAGTATCCCGCCAAAATATTTCTAAATTTTATTGCGTATTTTTCAAATCTAACTGGAAATACGATTAACAAATATTTGATAAATTTATTTGTCAAATTAGAGATTTTCTATGAATTCCTGTAATTGTGTACAGTTCATGTAGTTCATCTATTTTTAAGAAGATGTCACCGTAAAAAACAGTATAGCTATTCTACTTTAGAGATGGTTTTAATAGGTAAATGATTGTTTAGAGGTACCAATTTTTGAAACAGTGATACAGGTGTATGCCGTCTTTTATTGTTTCGTGATTTTCATATATATTTGTCTCGTTTGGTTCCAAATTATCGATTGATTTTGCCTGTGTATGAACAAGTGTTGACCACGTTGCCAGATTATCGATTTATACGATAATTTCACAATTCTTTCTAGGACGAATTTGATTTTAAAGTGGGTGAAATATACAATAGTGAAATGCAGGAAAGGGAAGGAACTTTATTGCATTCCGATGTAAATTAAATCCGAATGACCTGGCATCATTGTATGATACGCACGTAATATTGGCGGTCTTTGCTTTTTTCTCCTGAATGTTATTTTATCTTTATAAGGAATCTTATTTCTGAGTTAACACGTTGACTGCTATGTGTATGTACCCATGTGTATGTCCTATTAGTGCGTAATTGTTCAATATTTTAATTTATGTTAAAGACACGCAAACATGTTTCAAAAAAAAGTTATATGGATTTAAAAAATACATATTTTAAAAATATTTTTAGATATATACAGGGTGCTACATTTTTGCTTAGTATATTTTTAAAATAGAACATGTATTTTATTTCAATTTTAGAAAATAATGCAGACCCTAAATTAAATTATCATAATTCAAAATTGTTTAATATACTGACTTATAGCACATTAAGATAACGAATAGTAGTGATAGTGCTGGATTCTTTTATAGCGAGTGTTTTGAAACATGTCTTAAAATGGTTACTTTTAAGTCAAATTACTCAATTTTTCAAAGGCAGCATTTGATATAATATTTTAGCATACAATTCCTTATAAATTTGCATATCCAACGATACCAACATGTTACAGAATAACATATATATAGATAGCTGTTTTATTATTAGAAATAAGAAAAAAAAATAATATAAAAGTTATATGACCATATTAAAAATTATTCCTATATATACAGGGTGGTCCATAAACGAGATGTTGACCAAACCTATACATTTTTAAATCAAAACACCCTGCAGGTAGTTATACATATTTGATTGTTTTCACGTCGTCAAATAATTTTTGAAATTATTGAAACGATGTGAAAACAGTCAAATATGCACCTGCAGGGTGTTTTACTTTAAAAATGTATAGGTTTGGTCAGACAATCGTTTATGGATTATCCTGTATATTTATAAATAATTGTTAATTATACAACTTTTATATTAATTTTTTCGTATTTCCTATTATAAAACTGCTATCGATCAATTACGCACTCATGGGACACCCTGTATATGTGTTATTGATATCGTTGGATATGTTAATTTATAAGGAATTGAATGCTTAAATAATATACAGGGTGTGGCATTTGAAAAAAATTAAATAAATTTAACTTGGAATTAGCCATATTTAAGACTTGTTTTTCAAAACACACTGTAAAAAATAATCCAGTTCTATTACCACTATTCGTTAGCTTACTATCTTATTACTAAATTTAAAAAAAAATTGAAATTATTTTAAACCTACCTAAATAATGATAATTTAATTTGGGGTCTGAATCATTCTCTAATTTCATAAAAAAATTAATTTATTGGCAACCCTGCAATATTTGTTAATAAAATTCTAGGGTAAATACAGCATTACCAAAGCATTCAAAAACTGAAGTAAAATACAGGGATTTCTTTTTAAAAAATATACCGTTTTATTTGTCAGACAAAAACGCAAAACCCTGTATGTCTAAAAATATCTTTAAAATACCTATTTTTGAAATGCATATAACTTTTATTTAGAAATTGTTTACGTGTTTACAACACAAATTAAAATATTGAACAATTACGCACTAATGGGACAACCTGAATATATTATTCACAATATATGCACGCGACCTATGTTTGTAATAATTTAATCTCGCGCCGCGTTTATATATTTTATTCATGCGTCTATTAGATATTGTAGTTTACTAAGACCCAACCACAACATTTGCTTCGGCAGTCAACGTGTTTTAAATGCTTTTTTATTAATTTGTTGTTTAATTTGTATTTAGTTATTAATATTTCAAAAATCCTTATTTTTCTTATTGATTAATCTAAAATACGTAATTTTTATTTATAATTGAAAATAGTACTGGAATTCTAAATTGACAAAAAAAGTAGAAATATGAAAACATAAATTACGACTCTACAAATGAAGTAAAATTTTATGATTAATTTCTTTTTTCTTACAAAAACATCTCAGCAATATGTCATAAGTTGCATACACACAGTAGGTCTATGTAAGTTGTTGATAACAAATGGAAAACTTTTTTATTATTTATTTTACGAAAAAAAGTTATTCTTCATAAAAATTTATGCATGGTCTAACAGAAAATGCAACCACCCGATAGCAAATTTTATCAGTCGGTTTTACAAGGTTTGTCAAAAAATATAATTTTGCTCTCAAGATAAAATACCTTTATTTTCGACAAACCCTGTATACGACTGATAAAATTTGATATCAGATAATTGAAATTTAGGTTTTAGACCATGCATAACTTTTTATGTAAAGTAACTTTTTTTCTAAAATTAATAGACCATGCAATTGTTTATGAAAAATAAGTTTTTTTTTTAATTCTTAAAAAGGTTTTCCGTATGCCGATGACGCCAACTTACATATAAATGAGATTAAATTTTTTGAAAATATTTTTTACTGATGCAGATCTAAATAAAGTATTGTTGGTAAATAAGGTACATTTTTCTTTTTTTATTTGGTTCTTTGGCTGTAAGACCTTTCGGTATATACATGGTATTCCATTAAGAATGGGAGCAACTGAAGTTTAATTGATTAGAAATAAGCCGATTAAACGAAACATCCGTAGGTAAAACATTACTTGTTTCCAAAAAACAGAGTTTTAAAGTTGAAAATCAAAAATTATAAATAGCTACAATTTTTTTATTACTCAGTTTAATTTTACTAAATTCGGCAAACGTTATTGGTGTAATAAAATACATCTATCATCAAAAAATAAGTTAAATAAGCTTTGCCAGTGGCGTACGTCATGGGCCAGTAACATCTTTTTTCCTTCTAAATTTTAGTCCACTGTCCACTTTTGATGTTTTTTAAATAAAGTTGAGTTAGTTTTTGAGATATTCGCACATATTAGAAAATTCTGTAGTTTTTAAATTTCGATTTTTTTTTTATTAAATTTCTAAGAGTACATTATTTATTTTAAAAACATCAAAAAATTTAAAATTTTATGTCCAAATAACATTTTGGATAGTGACGTAAAATTTAAGAGGTATGCGGTATTACGTACGAATGCTGTACGCCACTGGAAAAGTTAATTAAGGTAACTTATTTTTTTGCTGATAGGTGGATAATTTGACACCAAAAACGTTTGCCAAATTTAGTAAAATTGTTGTGAGTAATAAAAAAAATAAAGCAATAAATATTTTTTGGATTTTAACACCTTAACTCGGTACCAAGAAACATTTTATCTAAGCATGATTTGTTTAGTTGTCTTATTTTTAATCAGAGAATCGTCAGTTGTTCTATATCCCATTCTTAACGAAACACTATGTATAGTATAAATGGTCCCTACGTAATGATACGAAGACCGTTGTCCTTTGTTGACTGGACACAAGAATGAACTACTAAACAGCGTTGGGTTTTTAGTAGCAACAGCTTGTACTGAAATTCAGATCGTGATTGTACCAGAACGTACTAGATTTTGCGATAAATTTCAAATGAGAACACAAACTCATTTTAAACCAAAAAATAAATAAAATGGGTATAACAAAAATATATTCTTACGTTGGTAAATAAAAAATTTAAAAAGAAACCAAAATAAACTTTATTTTAAACAAAAAAATATAAATTAAAATACGTAAAACAAAAATATATTTTTATATGGTTAAATAATAAAATTTAAAAATGAAAACAAACACTTATTTTTTATAGAAAAACAAATAAAATAAGGATAAAAATTAAAAAATATTTGTTATGTCAATAGATTTACAATAATTAATCTATAATAGACTGTAAGTGTAGTATTCTTTTTAATAAATTAAATTTATTTACTAGAACATGAAAGTGTAGTCGATATTTATCAGGTTTTTAAATTTCCCGCTGGGTTATTTGTTTGATATCGATGATAGCGACACATAGTGGGCCAGATGTTAACTGCGTTCGAGCTGGTGGTTGTTAAGCATATGCTTAGGAGCGTATCTTATATCTATGTCCCTTATATGAAGACTCATACTCCCTTATCTCTTACCCCTTATTTTCAAAGTATGGGAGCACTCATTTCTCTCAAGATTCTCATCAGAAATGTCGTACGTCAATGTGGAAACGCTGTTTTAAACGCCTCGAGGATTAAAATTCTTACGAGAATTTGAGTTCACACTGGCCCCAAGGGCCCAAAAATACTGTTTTACGTTGACATATTATGACATTTCTCTTGAGAGGAATGACTTTTCTCGAGTTTGAAAATAGCCTCCCTGGTATAAAGTATCGCATTGGGAGTATCAGAAGTATCTACTGTCTACCATAGAAATTGGAAATCATAGAATACATTATTCTAGAAGATCCAGCGAAATATTTAAAATGTACTAGATTTAGATACTTTTGTCTTTTGTGGTACTAGCATTTATGAATGGTTGAAATGTACTGAATCTAGTACAATTGTACTAATAAACCCAACGCTGCTACTAAATAAATATACCGACGTGCCGAATCTAATGCAAAAGTTTTATTTTTATACCTGTTTCATCGAAAATATTTGTCAAGGTCAAGAACTCATTTAGTTATTATCGCGTAGTAGCTAGGGGTGATGAATTTGTTAGGTATTTTATAACAGTTACCGTTTAGAACTAATAAAATTATTACGCCATCTGTTGAACAAAAGAACTATTAAATATGGAATATTGCTCCATCTGCTGAACAAAAGGATTCTTAATTTATGATACATAAATGACATCTATCAAAATTAGTTCATGTTACGAATATTGGGGGTGGTACTGTGGTCTTAATTTATTAAGGTGAAGTAACAAAATAAAACAAAATGTAGATTCGCTGCATTTTATTTCTAAATACACTTTTTTATTTCTTACAATAAATCGAAACTATTTTTTACTTAAACCACAGTCTTTGATATTTTATTGATTTTATTCTTTTCTATTTCATATTTAAAGCGATTCTAGAAATATATTTTAAGGAACAATAAGTGAACTAAAGGTACTTTTGAGTAAACAGCTAAAATTGTTAAAGTCCAAAAAGCTCTCCAATATAGAGTTGTACAAGATACTGTTATTTCTGTTTCAAATAGTTTGATCATTTTTAGTTAGCAGAAAATTACTGACTAAAAAATATCGTTTACGAATTCTACAAATATAAGTTTTATCAAGCATTGAGTTGCCTACATGATTACGGTATCAAAATGTTTAAAATTCAATCACACAGTTTTTTATCGGTACAGATGTATGCCTCTGATGAAGCTACCAATGACTTCAAATTTTACAGATGGTTTAAAGAGCGCTCATTAAAATTTATGAGTCTGATAAACTTTAACAGATGTTAATAAGACTGCGAATATAATGTCATTTAACTAAATCACATTCTCAAATTCCGTTAAAGTCTATTACGCCAACAAATTTGAATAAACCAACTATTAATGTTATAGTCTAAGATCGCACCGCGCATATGTTGCCCACTGCAGTACCAGTCCCCTAGAACCTAGTCTCCACCATCTACTCCTCTATATGTTTTTATTGACTAATCGACTTAACACAGTGAGATAGCAATCAGGATTAACATAGCTCTGTCACTGAAAATATATCAGAAAAAATTTAGTTTACAACTCTCATCTGTTAACAAAACGTTCATTGAACATTGAATGTTACAATTTTGGTGCAATGTGCAATTATATACAGCTGTTATATCCCAGTATATCAGTCATACAGAAGTTCAATCTCTACCAGGGAAAAAGTGCGCGCATTTTTATTGTGCAAATGGACGTGTTAGTATAACATGAAATGACCAACGAGAGGTCTATACTGGCTCTGCGATAACGCATTTGGCTCGCATTCGAAAGATTGTGAGATTGAGTCTCATTGCCACCTGGCTTTCTCATATTAATAGGCAATTGATGTTTCAGTAACGTGCTCTCAGATACCTACAACTATTCATTCCACCCCATACCCTTAGATTCGATCCCTGATCACTCCAGTGCGGATGAAGAGGTTAGAATTCTATAGCGGTGACCGCCTAACAGGAAAATCAAAATACACATCCTTTACCTAAGACGTCTATAACAGTAGACCGTTGGCTTTTGGAGTAGACAAATTAAGACCGGAACATCCAACAGTTTAAGTGATTGAACTGTAAATGCGAAAGCTAGAACAACGATAGGTTTGATTTAATTGTTTAAATTTTTTGAATTTTTACATGCGATTTCATTTTAAATATAATAATTATTATCCATAGTTTTATTTTAGAGTTCTAAATGTAATTAGTACACTGAAAAGTTGGGTAGTTTACATCGGGAAAAGACGAAAGATGTGAAACAAACCGAAAGAGAAAACGCCAAACTAATGGCGAAGTGAGGACATCACAAGAGACCAAAGAGATAAAGTATGACCGATATATATCTTTCATAAACTATATAAAGTTATAACAGACCAACTAGAAGAGCCGGAAGTGGCAAGTACGATATCATATCTACACTGACAGTTCTAAAACAAAACAAGGCTCAAGAAGTGGAATATACTCCAGATTCTTAAACCTAAACATAAAATGGGCTGTGAGTAATAGTGCCAGTGTAGTTCAAATAGAGCTTATGGGGATGCTCATAGCAGCAAAAGAAATCACCAGAAAGAATATCAATGGAAGGAACATGCTCATCTATACAGATAGCAGACAAGCACTACTTATTCTGAACAGACCACCAATTTACTCAGGGTTAGTACTAGAATGTCATGAAGCTTTGGCCGAAGTATCTATTAACAACGTGGCCACCTTAAGATGGATCAAAGATCATGCCATATCAAAAGTTAAGCGACTTTATGATTCACTGGATAAGCAAGCAACCAGCCAAATACTTTTTGGACCTGGCCCTTTTATTGGCATAACAAAATGGGTAGTGACAGAGCTAATTAAAGAACATTGCCTTGTGAAATTTAAGGAAATATGGGATGAAACAAGAAACCGCAGAGTTGTCAGGAATTTTTTACCATCTTGCTGATTCACTGGTCAAGCAAGCAACCAACCAAATACTTTTTGGACCTGGTTCTTTTATTGGCCTGACAAAATGGCTAGTGACAGACCTAATTAAAGAACATTCTCTTAAGAAATTTAAGGAAAGATGGGATGGAACAATAATCTGCAGAGTTGCTAGGGAGCTTTTAAGTTATCCTGATAACACTGCAGTAAACAAATACAGAATCTGCGCCTAGTCACATGCATTCTGACTGGTCATGGTCAAGTACGGAAGGCTCTTCATATCATGGGGCTGTCAGAATCCGAACCCTGCAGTAGGTGCGAACAAGAAGATGAGACCATCGAGCATATCCTCTACGATTGCTTGACGCTTTCATTTATCAGGAAATTTCTGTTCGGCGAGTATCGGCTAACACCGGCCGATATAAGAGAAGCACCTCTTAGCGACGTTGTTAATTACATTAAATCTGTAGGCTGGCTCACAAGATAGGACGTGCCTATCATCTTAGGAGGATGAAGAATGGGCCTAGTGAGGCCTAAGTACCGTGGGGTAATCCACCTTTCACACGTTATAGATACAGAGATACAGAAAGTAGACAGGAAGTGTCGAATTTAGAGGATTATAAGAAAACTACTGTTTACCTTGATAATAAGTTCTACTGCAATCAGCTGCAACAAGATAAACCATACAAAAAAATAAGGAAGTTAACGGAAGACACTCTATTAAACGAGATAACCGATAACGCAATGCTGGACTGAACCCGATTGCGGTAGAGGCGATGAAGTCTAAAAGGGGGAGCCTACATTTTTCGCTACTTCTTAAAGACATAAACCAAAAAAAAGAACCTCACAATCGAATTTGACAGATGCTGCGGACTAGTTAAGGTAGAAGCAGTACGCTCACCAACAGAATCCACAGAATGCTATAAATATGAAGGTTTTTACCATGCACAGACCAACTGTTGCATGAACATCAAATGTGTAAGATGTATTGGGAACCATAGAGCCTAATAGTATACTATCCTCAAAGAAGTTGAAGCAACATGTGCGAACTGCCAGGGAGAACATCCGGCAAAGTACAGATGATGACTAAAGATGTTAAAACCTATAACACTGTTCTAGGTACTAGCTACGTATTGGCAGCCCAATTAGCTCAAAATATGACAAACAAACAACAAAGTCAAAAGGGAATTTAAAACTTATATCAGTCTTAATGAGTCTCATTAAGAAACTGATAAAGTAATACAGGTGAGTATACATTAATCCATTTAGCCCCTTTCAGAAAATTAACGAACCTAACTGGTCCGACACAGACTAATTGATGAACAGCAGTTAACTCGGCTTGCCACCAAATTATGGGTACAATTGAAGAATTCACAAACATAATGGACACATCACCCGAATGCTACACAAGAGAAGATGCCCAGGGATATACTACACGCAGCGTATGTTAAATGAGAATACATTTTCATGCTATTTTAGAAAGTATGGATGCAAATCATTTGATTTTTATTTTTAAGGACTCTTCAGAGAAGTAAGCAGTATCGATAGTAGTACACCAAAGGTATATGTGAGGTCTATGACCAATGCGTGTTTTTAGATTTGAATTTGAGATGATAAGTCGTTAAAGTAACACTTTTATATTTTTGATTATAGTGTTTATTGTGCTGTTTATTAGGGCAGTTATTTTATCTACATAACTAATAGAAAATTCAAATCCTCTTCCCCCATATCGCATAAGGACGAATTTTGTCCGAATACGACACAGACGGGAGTTGCATAGTATATTTTTTCAATCCTAAAGAAGAAACGTTTAAAAAATTTTTAAGTAATTAACAGAAATATTATCTAAACTTTATTTTATATAATTAATATGAAGATTACTCTTAGTGGACTTTGAAGCGATATTTTGCGTCAAAAGAAAAAGTGTAAACTATTTTTCTAAACCATCTCATGTAATCGTATTTTACAGTAGATAGTCGGGTTTATCCAAATATGTTTAGAGACAATACTTTTCACTCCGACATGTGCCAATTGTATCTTAGGAAATTCACTTTAAAAAAGAAAATATACTTACAGAGGGTGAAAGTATTATAAGAAAAAAGGTGCAGGCCACTATAGGTTTTCCCAGTCTCTTCAGCCGCACTGGAGAGATTGGGTCCAAGGGGATAGGGTAAAAGTAATGACGATGGGTATCCGAGACGATACTATTGACTCAGTATTTGCCTATTGTTAAAGAAAATCCTTTGATAAACTCATAATAGGTTAGAAGACTGCTGTGCTCCCCAACTTTTTTATTGCCGTGGACCTGTCAAATTTTGATAATATTACCAAGGCTCGCTAAGGGGGCGACGTTGATTGTTTATATTTTAGATTGTTTTTATTTAACAAATTTAATTTAATTATATAATTCAAAATAAAAATGAGTATAAAGTGATTTAACATTTTAACTCATTGGAAGGCTAAATCAATGATAACTCTGTTCTTGTTTTTTTGCAATGGTTCCATCTGGGTATAATAGGAGCAGAGCTGTTCCAAGTACAAGAAAAAAGTACTTAAGTACAGATTACAAGTACTCTTCCCAAAAAGTACTCGAGTACCAAGTACATAACGTATAAAAGCACACTTAATGAGTACTCGAGTTCTTTTGTAAGTACAGAGTACCAAGTACATTAATAATTAATTTTTTATTGTATAATCTTATGGCTTTTGTATACTATATGTATATACTAGTATAGGTTTAAATATATTAGATATCCACAGTCGGGCAACTAAATACTAAGTACTACAGAAAATTTTGTGTTGTATTTAGTTGATTAACTCTGGATATGACCACAATAAAACAATAAAATCTATACCTTTCTAGGAACCAATTTTATTTTCTTTTAATATTACAAGTTTTTCAAAATTTGCATCAGTAAGAGCATGGCGACGAGGGTCGTTTAACATTGTTGCAAATGAAAAAAGTCGCTCGACTGCAGCAGAAGATGGTAAACATGTATTATAACGTATAAACACTTTTTTTATTATTGGGTAGTCATCCAGCATGGACAGGTCGGTTCTCTTATCCTCAAGATAATGTAAAAGCTCCAACTCAACTTTTGATCTTCTTTTATCGTGTTTGTTTACTTTCTTAGATTTCTTAGATTATAATGTTCCGATTTCGTCAAAATAAAAAAAAAACCGTCATATTCGTTTTCAGCATCGTGTTCATTATTATCATTGCTGCCATTGTCATTATCAACATTTTCAGAATCTAACAAATAGCCGTTCAGCACATGAAATAAATGTTTGTTTTACACTGTCCAGTAAGATTCCTGTCTAGGACTGTAGCTCACTTTTTAGGGTGTTGAACCACCGAAGTTTAAATTTTGGACAAGAAACTGCGGCTATTAGTGCTTCTTTACATTCTTAATGAAAAACAGAGGAAAACCGTTTAAACAGTGCCTCAAGACATGCGTCCAAAATCAAATTTGCACTGTAATGTCTAGGGCTCTGGAAATCGACCAGTCCGGCACTGCAAGTTTGATTAAATATAGTCAAGCGGTTATCTTTTTATACGATAAAGTTTACTAACTTAACTTCGACTGATCGGCACTTTTAAAACACTACCGTCTCCGGCTACCGTCAAATCGTATCAAACATTGCACATGGCAGATGGAACAGACAGACTGAGATTGAGACAAACAAATATGGACTGCACAATATTTGTATTTGTGTGAAGTATTTAAGTACATTCAAAAGTACTTAAAGTACTTATTTGTCTGAAGTACTTAAGTACATTCAAAAGTACTTACTGAAACCCAAAGTGTGTTGCTTGTGTCAAGTTTATTCTGTTGTCTTGTTTTTGGCTACTGTTACTGCAGAAAACTCCACTTCGTGCAGAAATTGCAATAGGGATTTAAATGCTGTGATGGTAATCTTAGGGTATTTCACCGTGACTTAAATCACTGGCAGAGTTAATGCCTTGAACGTAGTTTCAAAGCAGTTCATCTTTATCTTGCACAGACTTGATCCGTCTGATTTTTTAACAAATTGGACACCGATCCATTCCTTACTAGTTTGTGAGTCTTTTGTGGTTGTAAAGTAGCGCTCGAACTCTTTTGAAAGCAAAGGGAAGTGATCGTGCACCAACTGGGAGAATGAATGTTCAAGCTCAGTCTCGCCTAATGTCTGAAACTTGTCTAAAATGCCTCTGCTGCACGCCTTCTCCACAACTCCATTTTGGCTTTAAATGCAACTACTTTGCCTTACTTTTTCTTCTTATAAAAAATAAATCATAGAGTGGTAAATCAATATGACGAAAACACAAAATATGTTTTTATTTGGACAATAAAACAATTTACTACAAAAATGTATTATTTTTTTGATATTACTCTTAGGCCAGTTTGCTTGAGCAAAGACATGCGTAGTTTTGTCTAGTAAGGTATATAAGAGAAAAACGTGCTATATAACATCTGCTTTTAAAGTTTTTTAGACATACAACTTTACAGAATTCTTATTTATAAAATAAATTTAGATTAAGAAAAAGGCAATGGTTTTCGAATCAAAAAATTAGGAAAACTTTCTTGTAAGTATTATTATAATCAATATAAGGTACATTGTAAAACTCCATATTTTCAGTTTTCCTTACACACAAGTATAACTTTTAACATTTTTTACTATACATGCAATTAAACTTTGATAATAAAAATCTTATTAAAAACATACAAAAATAAGTGAATAAATATGCATTTCGGCAAAAACAAACCCTTAAAATCTATAAAAATGTAAATAAATAACAGCGAATTTAAATGTAGCCAGTTATTGTCCAGGTAAAAGAGGGAAGACACTTTTTCACAAAGAGAAGATAATTATTGCAATAAACCAGGTGACTATATCATATTTTTAATAAAGCAACTTTAGTTCTACAAATAGAAAAATCGAAGGTTTTTGTTTAGTTATTTCTACTAATTTAAAGACGTAATCATATAAACTAAAATAAACAAATGTCTTAATAAAAATGGGTCAGATAATATTAGACGAGGTACAAATTAGTGTTTCTCTTGTTTGGAGAATCCTCCATGTTCACGAGCAGCTACTTTATTCGTACCATGTACAACGAATACAGGCCTTGATTATCTAGCACGTTTGGTTTTTTACCGCTGGTCTCTACGCAATGATGCTGAAGACCCCTGTTTTTTCCAATATTCTTTTTACTAATGAGGCCGGGTTCACACGAAATAAAGACACGCTTTTCGTTAAAAATTTAGATGGGTACCGTAAGTTACAGCTTTCCAAATCCTATTGTTTTACCAAACCGATTAACTTGCTACAGAACACAATGCGTGATCTACCATATCTACAAAACCTTTACTTTGCAGAACTATGTTTATGTTTATTAAGAGTTTTTTGTTTATTTTGGTTCATATTGCTTTAAATGTTTTATCAGTGTACTGTAAATACCTTAAATGCTATTGCTTTGCTAGTTGAAAGATAGGTATGTACAGAGAAAGTTCTTGTTTAAGCTTGTAGTCTAGGCTTGAAAAAATTAAATAAGAAGTACACACTAATTGTGTGAAAAAGTATAAACTGATTCATAATTTCTCCAATGTAGAGTCTAGAAGTTATATAGACTTATGCAAAGATCCAGTACCTCAACCTGATCACTTACTGGCTCCATATAAATCCGCTGTTACAGAATAGAGACGATGAAAATTTTTCAATACATGTTTTTTAATATTTTTTTCTACAAACACTTGTTGCGTCTGTTCTTTAGTCTAGTTAGTGTCATCACAAATTTTGGCAGATACATACACAACTTTAGAAATTTTTTTTTTGTATTTGTACACAGAAATTCATTTGTTTTACTGGCGAAAGTGTAAAAATAAATAAATAATTGTTATCATAATATCGATCATATGTTAAATCATATTTTATTTTTTGTTTAAAATCATGTAATAAAAAAATGAGTCCATGTAGACTAAACTCTGAACTAATTGGAAGCTAATTTAGTCTGGATAATTTTAGGAAGAATATGCTTTTCAACACCAGTCAATTTTCATATGAAGAAAATAATGATTTGTTTCCTGTACAACATTTTTTAAAAGAAAATTATTATCAATAGTAATTTCAAACATTGCAATTTGTGAATGATATCTAAGGAATTAAAGAAAAAATCAATACCGTAGTTTCTGACAGAAACACCATTATCAGATCTAGAATAATTATAATTAAATCTAAACCTTAACAAATATTAAAAATATGTCATATACATAATAAAACCAATTTTGACTTAGGTACTGTAATAAATTTGTTAATTCAAATGAATACCTCTACGTTTTTCTAGTTTTGACATATAAAGTGATATAAAGTGTAATCGCAGCAAGTGTCAAAATGATCTAGTTTTCGCAACCAGTGGCAAAATGTTACTAGTTACGAAAAGAAAAGAAAAATAAACCTTTATTGGTTTTAAAATTATTAATATACATTATTATTGAAAGTTTATATCAAAGAAGGGCAGGTTGAATCATAAAAATAGAATTTGGTTAAACTTACAACCTAGTCATAATGTTGTTTTGGTTCTTATTTTTCAGTCCAAATCAGAAAAAATATTTAAAACAATACACTAAATAAATTAAAAAACTTTAATAAAGAATATAAATACACTGTAACTCGTTGAGAATAAATAATTAATGATGTTCTATTCGTAGTACTAATTGTCAATAAAAAGATTAGGTGCTTACAGATTAGGGAATACACTGGTAAATCTTGACATTAGGCCAGGTCACATGAATATCTCAAGGTTAGTGACAGGAGACGTGCTAGACATGAGATCAGACCACATAACCAAGAGGTACTATTTTAATACTCCCTTTGAGGTTTTAATACAGGAAAGATCGGAGATCACCATAAGGGAGCCCAATGCCCAACGACAGGAAGAAACCTGGTATACAGACGGGTCTAAGACTGCGGAAGGCACTGGGGCAGGAGTATTCTCCAAAAACCCTGATACTAACCATAGCTATGCTATAGGAATACATTCCTCGGTATTTCAGGCCGAGGTATACGCAATTTTGCAATGTGCAAAATTGAACAATGAAAGAGCTGTCGAAAATCAGCATATTCAAATAATGTCAGACAGCCAAGCGGCACTTAAGGCCATATCGAGTCAGAAAGTTACGTCGAGACTGGATTCGGGAACAACATATCAACTATTGGGGAAGCACCCCAAAACAGGCACATGGAAAAGCCTTCATAGGCAGACCATGACCCAAAAGAACTGGAGAACTACTCTTAATGAATAGGAACCAGTTGAAAGTGATAACAGGGTTCATAACTGGGCATGCCCCAGTAAAGGGACACTTGAACAAAATTGGCATGTACAATGGGGAACTCATGTGCCGACTATGTCACAAGAAACCAGAAACGGCCAAACACATACTGTGCGAATGCGAAGCTCTAGATCGCAAAAGACAGGCTCTTATTGGACAACCCCAGGTTGATCCAACAACGTATAGAACCCACTCACCCAAGGATCTGTACAAACTTGTACAAGGTACAAAGGTGATAGAGTGGGTGCTATGAACTAACATGGGGTAAAACACAATAAGCCAATAGGCTTCAGTGTTATTCGGAGACACATAGTCAGACGAGCCCAGGAGAGAGAAAAAAAAACTAATAATACAAGACAGTAATATTGGTTGCCTAAATATCACTAATTCCTAACCAAAACACGATTTTAGTTAAATTTTACTCAAAATTAGAAAAAATATTGTATGTAACACGTTATAAAATGCAGTTTTGTGTAACTCGTACATGTTGCAGGGCCTCGCTCTGCTCGTCCGGCAAACAATAAGTCATTACATTAAATAAAGCATTACGCAACTGGTTTTATAAGTGGCTAATGTATGATTTCTCATAATCCATAGCTTTTATATTTTGGTTAATTCTATCGAGGTTTGATTTCGTAAAGATCAAGGTTTGGAAGCAATAATTGTTTAAAATTGCTCATTTTATTACATTGTTGTTTAAAGATAATGCTGCATTTTTTGCTTTTAGAAGTTAGCTTCCAAAATCCTGCCTAATAGTAGAGGAGACCATGGGAGGTCGACCTTCACCCATCTGATAACCAGATGAGGCATATTTTTTATGAAATGTTATTGATTTAATAATACGCCTATGGGAACTTGCCATTCAAAAAGTGTTCATGCCTATTTTAAATTAAATAAATTTTGACGAAAGATTATCCATATTCTCAAATGTGGTCGAGTTATTCAAACGAATATAACACAAAATCTGTACCACATAAACAACTTTATTCAATTTTTTGATTAAGCGACTAGTTTCGGCCAACTGGCCATCTTCAGGCCTACAATATAAGAACTTATGTCTAAGGAGAAAAACATACAGATCAACAATACTTACATTCATATATAAAATTATCTTCTACACCAGATTATTGACATTGGACAGAATGAGTTACATGATTAATTAAAAGTATAGATGAAGATTATGTGGTAAACATAAGTAAAATAAATGTTATTAAAGGTTTAAATATTGAAAATTAGGAATTATAATTAACAAGTAATCACCGGTAAGGTGATCAGAAATGACGGGAGTGTGCGACATCCCTGTTAAAAAATTGAGAGGTGATCCAAAGTTATAGGAGTATGTGACATCCCTGTTGAAAGATAAAAGATTAACATGGTCAATTCTCAAATAATTATTTTTAAACCAGATAAAGGTTAAAAGTTGAGTAAATTTAGTAATAATTAAGAGCAAAATTTGAAAATCTCAAAATTATGTCTTGCAAGAATAGACAAGATGGCGGAAACCGGAAATGAAAAAGTAAAATTAAGTAATGTCATATGTCAATGTCAACAATGGCGCTAACAATTTAAATTAAGGTGAACAATAAGTTTATTAAAAAAACACAGAAATTTGTTTAAAAGGTAGCAATTAAATTGAAATAAAATAGAAATGATATGGATTAATAATAAGTAAGATATGCCAGAATATTAGAATAGAGATATCAGAGATGGACTAATTAATGGGTAAGTAAACAGCTTGTGCTATAAAACTGATGAAACGAGGCCAATTAAATATTAGGTTAATGAAAAGAAGAAAAAAGAAGAAAAAGAGACAGTAGAAGTATGAATAGACAAGATGAGAAAAGTAAATAAATGAAATACAATTATGAGAATGTAAATATGACTATTAAAATTGCATAGGTCAAATATGTTTAGTAATTGTGAGGATTAAGAAAGATATAGTTTTCTTTTGTTTGTATCTGTTCGTTAAGGCAGTTGTAATCTTTATTATTGAGTGCTTTGTGGATTTCAGATAGCTCCAATAAGTTCATTCTAGTACCTTTTGTGCAGGGATGAATAAGGGAAACACTAGAAATGGAAAAATCATGGTTGGTTGAAAGTATATGGTTAGCAAAACTAGATTGAGTATTACAGATGTCCGTGCCTTTATACTTATTGATATGATGACAATGTTCGCGGAACCGTGTATCTAGTCTGCGGCCACTCTGACCTAAATAGATGGAATTGCAGGACAAGCAATTGATTTGGTAGATACCTGATTTATGAAGTGGAGATGATAACCTTATTATCTCTAAAGCAGATAAAGGCAATTGCCTAGTTATACTCAATAAAGGAGAATATAATACAAAAGTTCTAACTTTTCTCACCTCTGACGGCTCTTTCGAAAAGCTAACTAAAGATCCTACCATCACATTTCACTCTAAAGTTAAATCTACCTTAAAAATTTTCTCAAATACTCTTTCTCATTTCAATAAAAACTTTTATAATCTTACTAATATGATACCAGTTACCCCACTCCTCTATGGACTACCAAAGATACACAAACCTTCTGTACCTATTAGACCAGTTGTTAGCTTCACTAATTCTCCCACTTCTCGATTAGCTTCCTTTCTAAACCACACACTCAGACAATCCACAAACTTTAATAATAATTTCTCGATTAAAAATTCTATTGATCTTGCTAATAAAATTTCTAATATCACAGTCCCAGATAATTCTTTTCTGATATCCTTAGATGTAGTAAATCTTTTTCCTAGTGTCCCACAACAAGAATGCATTTCCCTTGTCAGAGATCTTTTATTTGCTAATAATATTGACACTCACCTAGTACTTGATTTAATTTCAATCCTTGGCTTAACATTAGAACAAAACTTTTTTCAATTCGATAACACATTTTACAAACAAATTACAGGTCTTGCTATGGGATCTAGTCTTTCCCCCCTTCTAGCAGAAATATTCTTGAATAATCTTGAAAACAAATTTATTAATAATCCTACTTTCAAAAATAAATTCATCTTTTACTATAGATATGTGGACGATTGTATTGTTCTATTTAAAGGCACCCATAATGAAGCTTTAGACCTCTTAAACTTTCTCAATTCATTACACCCTAGGATTAAATTCACAATTGAATTTGAATCTAATAATAGAATCCCCCTTTTTAGATCTCCTTATCATCAGAAATCCCAATGTTCCTAAACTAGAATTTGAAGTATATAGAAAACCTACTACCACAGATTGTCTTATTAATTTTAATTCCAATCACCCCACTTCGCACAAAAACGCCTCCTTCAACAGTCTCCTTTATAGAGCTTTTTCCTTACCTCTTTCTGATCATGCTTTTTCTAAAGAAATTAATATCATAAAACAACTTGCAATTAATAATAAATATCCACTCGAAGCCATAAATAAAATTTATTTCTAACTATACACAAAATTCAAACTTAGCTTCAATATAAGTACAATACAAACGGAACCTGTTTCATTTATAGGCTCACTACATTTCTTTGGTCCTATTTCCTATATGTTTTCAACCGTTTTCAAAAAACATAACATTAGAGTAGCCTTTAAAACTAATAGTAGCATTGGTAATATGTTTATTAATACAAAAGATTTAGTTCCTCCACTTCATAAATCAGGTATCTACCAAATCAATTGCTTGTCCTGCAATTCCATCTATTTAGGTCAGAGTGGCCGCAGACTAGATACACGGTTCCGCGAACATTGTCATCATATCAATAAGTATAAAGGCACGGACATCTGTAATACTCAATCTAGTTTTGCTAACCATATACTTTCAACCAACCATGATTTTTCTATTTCTAGTGTTTCCCTTATTCATCCCTGCACAAAAGGTACTAGAATGAACTTATTGGAGCTATCTGAAATCCACAAAGCACTCAATAATAAAGATTACAACTGCCTTAACGAACAGATACAAACAAAAGAAAACTATATCTTTCTTAATCCTCACAATTACTAAACATATTTGACCTATGCAATTTTAATAGTCATATTTACATTCTCATAATTGTATTTCATTTATTTACTTTTCTCATCTTGTCTATTCATACTTCTACTGTCTCTTTTTCTTCTTTTTTCTTCTTTTCATTAACCTAATATTTAATTGGCCTCGTTTCATCAGTTTTATAGCACAAGCTGTTTACTTACCCATTAATTAGTCCATCTCTGATATCTCTATTCTAATATTCTGGCATATCTTACTTATTATTAATCCATATCATTTCTATTTTATTTCAATTTAATTGCTACCTTTTAAACAAATTTCTGTGTTTTTTTAATAAACTTATTGTTCACCTTAATTTAAATTGTTAGCGCCATTGTTGACATTGACATATGACATTACTTAATTTTACTTTTTCATTTCCGGTTTCCGCCATCTTGTCTATTCTTGCAAGACATAATTTTGAGATTTTCAAATTTTGCTCTTAATTATTACTAAATTTACTCAACTTTTAACCTTTATCTGGTTTAAAAATAATTATTTGAGAATTGACCATGTTAATCTTTTATCTTTCAACAGGGATGTCACATACTCCTATAACTTTGGATCACCTCTCAATTTTTTAACAGGGATGTCGCACACTCCCGTCATTTCTGATCACCTTACCGGTGATTACTTGTTAATTATAATTCCTAATTTTCAATATTTAAACCTTTAATAACATTTATTTTACTTATGTTTACCACATAATCTTCATCTATACTTTTAATTAATCATGTAACTCATTCTGTCCAATGTCAATAATCTGGTGTAGAAGATAATTTTATATATGAATGTAAGTATTGTTGATCTGTATGTTTTTCTCCTTAGACATAAGTTCTTATATTGTAGGCCTGAAGATGGCCAGTTGGCCGAAACTAGTCGCTTAATCAAAAAATTGAATAAAGTTGTTTATGTGGTACAGATTTTGTGTTATATTCGTTTAAATAAATTTTATTCAATTTTTTTATAACCAGTAGGCTTGTTTAGTTATTTTTGTTCATGACTACCTAGCAAGCAGGCAGAGCTGTTTAAAATCATTTTAAATCAAAGATCATAAATCGTTTGCATTTGAACAAATGATTTAAATCAAAGATCAATTTAAAAAAAAACATTTAAATCAAAAATATTTTTTAGATTTAAATCTTTTTTACTATTTAAATCATTTTAGGAACGATTTAAATCTTTTCGAAAGATCTAAATCTTTTTGAAATATCAATATTTTTAAACGTGACAGCTTTGTGAGCAGGTATGAACAGGTAAGTCAATATAGATATACACCGATATGTCAACCAATAAAAATTGATATCAGAAGAAAGATAATTTAATTACGAAAATAAGCGTATAGGCTTGCCTGAAAAAAAAAACTGTTCATGGAATACTAATGCCTTGCTTTATTTAATTAAAAATAGCCATGAACACTTTTCGAATGGCAAGTTCATATAGGCATGTTAATAAATCAATAAAATTTCATAAAAAATAGGCCTCATCTGGTTAATAGATAGGTGAAGGTCGACCTCCTATGGTCTCTTGGACTATATGCTAATTTGATTTCTCTACCTATATCCGTCGTTTACTGTCATTATAATATCCAAGATAACCATATTCGGTGCTATTAATAAAACCACCTTTCCCAAGATAATACACTCACTAATCAACAGAAATGTTTCACAAATGGTTAGTGGGTAGATACATAACATGCTCTCAAAGCGATCAGTAAACATAAGTGTAGAAGATGTGAATATAAGAGGTAATGTCCACAGGGAGGGGGTGCTATCACCTCTACTGTGGAACATGGTTCTCGGCACCCTCATCAGTCACTACACAATAGCATATGCAGATGACCTGGTCATTCTACAAACAGGAAATTTTGAGAACATACTTAAAATTATGGAACAATGGTGTAAGGACCATTTACTGTCTATCAATCCTAAGAAGACATGAATGTTTAATTAAAAAAAAACTGCTTTAACTGCCAATTTTTCAATGATTTATTATATTATTATAATCATCACTGAAATGAACTGCAATTTAAGCACCGTTTTCTTCCAATTAGACCTTCATTTACCAAAAAAACGTTAAAATATTAAGTATCCAATTTTGGGCCTGCAGTCGGTCATTGAAGGCTCTTTAACTATATAATGGCAAAGTGACTATCGGATGTTAAAAGCCTTGTAACTGGTACTGATGGCAAAATGACTGTGACCCAACTGACAGCCGTAGTGACCTATATATGCCGGCCCTTTGTAGGTAAACGTTTATCATTATAATTGAAGGTAGACAGTTATTGGGCCATTATTTCCCCAGATCAAAATGTTTGTTGAGAAATGTTATTTCCGAACGCAAATTCGATATAATAGAGGGTAAAAAATGGCAATAAATTGAATTGAGGTGAAAAACGTGCAACACCGAACTTAAACAAAAACAAAATTAACTAGGCGAGGATCTGGGAAGATTTTTCGAGGGTTAAATAATTTTATTCGCTGTCATTATTTTGTTTTTTGCTTTCTCGTTACAATTTAATAAATTTTAGTATTTCTTCTAGCATGTCGAAGAGGTGGTTAATTATCCTTTCCCCCCCTTGTATATACGCCTCAAGTTAACGTATATTATTTTAGATCTGATGATGGACGCCTTTGATCAGAGCTATAGTCATAGACAACACCAATCATAAACGTATTTTTTGCGGTATTAATTTACTGTAAAAAGACGCAATTTCATTAGTACGTCAATCAAAGACCGCCACATTAAATGAATCCACTAACAAACTTTGTTTTTATAAATAAACATCATGAGATTTATCTCGTTTTAAACACCATCAAAACTTTAAAGGTTACATTAAACTTTTCTTTTTTAAAATAACACATTTAATGTCTCACTCTGAGCAAAATAATTATTTATTTTACAATATATACAATAAAGATAAGTACCTTTAAGTTTACAATTACAGCCTACTTTGAAGTTTAGTTAACAAGTGATCGATTGGGAATTTTTATAACATATAAAAGAGAGTACTTTGTTTCTTCTATTAAGCACAAAAGTCTGCTAAATAAAGTTAGAGAAAATGTTAGAGCAATTTTAAAGTTTCTTTTAAAAAAATGATAAATCTTCAAAAATTTAGTTTTGCACAAGGTACAAAGATATAATTCTAGCTGTGTTACACAAGCATTGTTAGTAATAAGTGACAATATCACAGTGTTGTATTATCACTGCAATACACGGTGGTATAATCAATCCATACAGCATACAGAATTGTTTCAGAAATGTTTCAAAGGTTTCAAAGGTGTCAAACATATATGTAACATTTTAAGCACAAGTTTATAAAATATTTATAAATTATTTCTCTGAAAATGTTCCTCAAACATGTTATAAATAAATGGTTTGTTCGGTTTGTTGTTTGGTTTGTTGTTTGGTTTGTTGTTTGGTTTGTTGTTTGGTTTGTTGTTTGGTTTGTTGTTTGGTTTGTTGTTTGGTTTGTTGTTTGGTTTGTTGTTTGGTTTGTTGTTTGGTTTGTTGTTTGGTTTGTTGTTTGGTTTGTTGTTTGGTTTGTTGTTTGATTGGTTGTTTGGTTTGTTGTTTGGTTTGTTGTTCGGTTTGTTGTTTGGTTTGTTGTTCGGTTTGTTGTTCGATTCGTTGTTGGATTTGTTGTTCGGTTTGTTGTTCGGTTTGTTGTTCGGTTTGTTACACAATCTGTTGTTCGGTTTGTTGGTTTATTGGTGTGTTCGGTTTGTTGGTTTGTTCGATTTGTTCGGTTTGTTGGTTTGTTCGATTTGTTTGTTTCTTCGATTTGTTTGTTCAGTTTGTTTGTTCGGTTTATTTGTTTGTTCGGTTTATTTGTTTGTTCGGTTTGTTTGTTCAGTTTGTTTGTTTGTTCGGTTTGTTTGTTTGTTCGGTTTATTTGTTTTTTCGGTTTATTTGTTCGTTCAGTTTGTTTGGTTTGTTGGTTTGTTCGGTTTGTTTGTTTTTTCGATTTATTTGTTTGTTCTGTTTGTTTATTCAGTTTGTTTGTTCGGTTTGTTTGTTCGGTTTATTTGTTCGGATTGTTTGTTTGTTCGGTTTTTTTTGTTTGTACGGTTTGTTCGTTTGTTAGGTTAGTTTGTTTGTGTGTCTGGTTTGTTTGTTTGTTTGTTCGGTTTGATTATTTGTATGGTTTGTTTGTTTATTTTGGTTTATTTGTTCGTTCTGTTTGTTTGGTTTGTTTGTTCGGTTTGTTTTTTGTTTGCTCGGTTTGTTTTTTTGTTTGGTTTGTTTGTTCGGTTTGTTTTTGTTTGCTGGGTTTGTTTGTTTGTTCGGTTTGTTTATTCGGTTCGTTTGTTCTAATTGTTCGGTTTGTTTGTTCCGTTTGTTCGGTTTGTTTGTTTGGTTTGTTTGTTCGGTTTGTTTTTTGTTTGGTCTGTTCGGTTTGTTCGGTATGTTTGGTTCGTTTGGTTCGTTCGGTTTGTTTGTTGGTTTGTTCGGTTTTTTTGTTTGTACGGTTTGTTCGTTTGTTAGGTTAGTTTGTTTGTGTGTCCGGTTTGTTTGTTTGTTCGGTTTGATTGTTTGTATGGTTTGTTTGTTTATTTTGGTTTATTTGTTCGTTCTGTTTGTTTGGTTTGTTTGTTCGGTTTGTTTTTTTGTTTGCTCGGTTTGTTTTTTTGTTTGGTTTGTTTGTTCGGTTTGTTTTTGTTTGCTGGGTTTGTTTGTTTGTTCGGTTTGTTTATTCGGTTCGTTTGTTCTAATTGTTCGGTTTGTTTGTTCCGTTTGTTCCGTTTGTTTGATTGTTCGGTTTGTTTGTTTGGTTTGTTTGTTCGGTTTGTTTTTTGTTTAGTCTGTTCGGTTTGTTCGGTATGTTTGGTTCGTTTGGTTCGTTCGGTTTGTTTGTTGGTTTGTTGGTTTGTTCGGTTTGTTGGTTTGTTCGGTTTATTTGTTTGTTCGGTTTGTTTGTTAGCTTGTTTGTTCAGTTTGTTTGTTCGGTTTGTTTGTTAGTTCAGTTTGTTTGGTTTGTTTTTGTTTGTTTGTTCGGTTTGTTTGGTTTGTTTCTTCTGTTTTTTTGTTTGGTTTGTTTGTTCGGTTTATTTGGTTTGTTCCGTCTGTTTGGTTTGTTTGTTCGGTTTATTTGGTTTGTTCGGTCTGTTTGGTTTGTTCGGTTTGTTCGGTTTGTTCGGTTTGTTCGGTTTGTTCGGTTTGTTCGGTTTGTTCGGTTTGTTTGGTTTGTTCGGTTTGTTCGGTTTGTTCGGTTTGTTCGGTTTGTTCGGTTTGTTCGGTTTGTTTGGTTTGTTAGTTTGTTGGTTTGTTGGTTTGTTGGTTTGTTGGTTTGTTGATTTGTTGGTTTGTTGGTTTGTTGGTTTGTTGGTTTGTTGGTTTGTTGGTTTGTTGGTTTGTTTGTTTGTTCAGTTTGTTTGTTCGGTTTGTTTGTTAGTTCAGTTTGTTTGGTTTGTTTTTGTTTGTTTATTCGGTTTGTTTGGTATGTTTGTTCGTTTGTTTGGTTTGTTTCTTCTGTTTTTTTGTTTGGTTTATTTGTTTGGTTTGTTTGTTCGGTTTGTTCGGTTTGTTCGGTTTGTTCGGTTTGTTCGGTTTGTTCGGTTTGTTCGGTTTGTTCGGTTTGTTCGGTTTGTTCGGTTTGTTCGGTTTGTTCGGTTTGTTCGGTTTGTTCGGTTTGTTCGGTTTGTTCGGTTTGTTCGGTTTGTTCGGTTTGTTCGGTTTGTTCGGTTTGTTCGGTTTGTTCGGTTTGTTCGGTTTGTTCGGTTTGTTCGGTTTGTTCGGTTTGTTCGGTTTGTTCGGTTTGTTCGGTTTGTTCGGTTTGTTCGGTTTGTTCGGTTTGTTCGGTTTGTTGGTTTGTTGGTTTGTTGGTTTGTTGGTTTGTTGGTTTGTTGATTTGTTGGTTTGTTGGTTTGTTGGTTTGTTTGTTTATTTTTTTGTGTTGTATGGAAACTATAAACTAAAAGTTATAATAGTTGTCATATATTCTTTTAAATATAATTACGTGGTATTCCTAAATATTGATAATATTTTTGAAATTTCAACGCATCTTTGGAAAATGCAATTCTTTTTAAATCCATGTTGATTCTTTGATTTTTTGTAAATTCATATTTAATTAAGACCTTAAAAACTGTTTGTCAAAGAATTTTTTTAAAACTTTATTACACATATTTAAAAAATTTTTAGTCAAAGACACTTCTATGAAACAAATTTCATAGTTTTATTTGACTGTAACATAATATTATAAATTAAAATTTGAAATGAAAGAACATATTTTGGAAGCTTCATTACAAAATTTTGAGGATAGTGAAATCATTTTGAAAATTGTAGTACCTATTTTGATTGTTAGTTAACAGTTACTGCCCAAATTTCAAAAATATAATTTAAGGAATTTTGTTTTATATATATTCGTTGACTTTTTGTTATTCACAACTACAAACCAAATATCATTTTAACATTTTCCTTCATATTTTGAATTACTTTGAACTCAAATAATGTAAATTTATTTGCTAAATTCTATTTGACATTTGACATATAAATAATACTTTCATCAAATGATGTACTTATTAGCAGAAATAAAGTAGACTCTAAAAATATTAATAAAATATTTTTGGCATATGCGTCAGAAAAAATTATAAAATAATTACATCCAAAAGTCGAACACAAAAATACATTAGATGCAATAAAGTATTTTGGTGCAATTAGTTCCAATTAATAAAAAAACAGTTTTTAATAAAACGATATCAGACAAGCATGACATTAATTATAAGATTTATGTTTAGGACATAAAATAATAATAATTGAAGTGACATAGAAACTCGAACATTCCGTCATTTTAATTGTCGTGAATCACGTGTGTATGAATTCCATTTAGTTAGATTTTTATTTTTACAAGCAATATTTGTCTATAAATAATATCATCTCATCTAATAGTACTAACTAATATCACAACATTGTAATATTAATACGATAATATCAATATGTAAAATTCATCCAGATTTACATTAGGAAAATATAGTGGTGGATAGATATTTTAGAAACAATAAACGCCATGTTGTGTTCTAATTGATTGAATTTTTTGTCTGGATAAGATTTTACAGACTCTTAATAACAGAGTACAGTTAGATTTCTAATATACAAGGGGTTATAAAACTTTTAAAACTCGGTGACTGCTTAAATGAAAACCTTAATTTGTAGATTTTTTTAGCATGATATACACAGTGTTCCAAGTAAGATCTTTTATTGCCTTCTATATTACTGAAGCTTGACAATAATTTAATTGCTTCTACTTGACCGAAAAGAAATAAAAACAAATAAAAACGAATAAGTACCAAAAATTTGTTGATAATTTTACCAAATCAAGATAGATTAATTGTAAATAAATGTAATCATATTTTTGTTATTATATCTATTAAAAAATGTTTTTTATAAAATAAATTCTTTTCCTTTAATAGTTTTTGAGTCAATTAAATTAATTTCCAATTTGAAAAAAAGTATACAAAAGAAAAAAAATTGCATGATACCTACTACTTTATTATTTTAAAGTAATACTAACATCAAATACTCAAAAAGTTCTCTTATATCTATCTTCTTTATAGAAAAAAGTTTATTCTTGTTGCTTCTCTTACATTTTGAATTTAGTTAACTCAAAAACTAATAAATCAAATATAAATTTATTTAAACCGGTAAATAGAGACTTTCAAAACCTCTCAAATAAGCTATTGGTCGACCCTTCTTGCTATTTAAAATAAAGTAGATATGTAACCCGCGCAAGGGTTAATCAAATTGTGCTTCATCATATATTAAATAATGCGTATATAAAGCTCTAAAATAGTTTTGATATTTGAAAGTTACCGTAAAACGAGGTTACTTTGGCATTTTAGCCTTTTTTAGCAGTTTGGTCATATACATATATGTAAAAAGCCTACAGAAACTTTACCGAAGCTGACCTTGAAAAAGCGTTGGCAGCCATTAGAAATGGCATGAGTCAGGCAGCGACCAGTAAACGGTTAAAGATTTCTCTGAAGTCCTTTCAAAATAAGTTGAAGGGCCAGCAAAAGCGCAATCCAGGTCATCGAACAGTATTTACACCTAAGGAAGAGCAATTACTGACAAAGACATTAGTGACAGTGAGCAATTGGGGATTTCCTTTTAACAAAGGAATTAATCCACAAATACTTAGAAAGGAAAGGGCGTAACGTTAAGAAATTTAAAGACAATGTTCCTGGACAAGATTTACTTAAAAACTTCAGAATCCGGAATAATTTGAGTGTCCGTTTGGCAACAAACATAAAGCGAACACGTGCGACTGTAGGGTGGAATGAAATTGGCGAATTTTTTGATAACATTAAAGATGTTTTGCAAGATATTGACCCCCTTTGGTTTTCGATGAAACTAATGTCCAAGATGACTCTAGATTTAAAAAGGTTATTGTTCCAAGGGGAACGAAACGCGCGAAGAGAGTTGAACAGCATTCCAAGGCCACGATCAGTATATTGGTGTCTGGAAACGCTGCAGGAGATTTATTACGCCCTATGGTGGTCTACAAGCCAGACAATCTATACGAAGGTTGGACAAAAGTTGGTCCTCCTGGAACAGTCTATAGTAACACAGCGGCTGGTTCAATATGGACCAATTTAAAAAGAGGGTTTTTCCAAATTGTATTACCCAAAATTAAAGAATTTGAAAATCCTGGAAAAAAATTGTTGTTGGGAACAATTTAGCTTCTTATTTTTCACCCTCTGTCATTGAAGCTTGTGAGGAGAACAATATCTACAAGACAGCGTCGCCTTCCAATAGCACCCACCTAAGGCAACCATTAGATGTCGCAGTGTTTGTCCCATTTAAAAATGTGGCGTCAGTTTCTAGACAAATGGCGCAGTGAAACCAAATCAACTTCCTCCATTCTAAAATAATATTTGCCTTTCCTCCTAAATCGATTGTGGGTTGCAGTCACTAAAAATGTGTCCAATAATTTAAAATCTGGATTAAGGGCCACAGGTCTCTGTCCTTTCAATCCTCAAGAAGTTCTGAAAAGAATTCCAGACATGCAAATTAGAAGGCGATGACGGAAATGCCCAAACTGCTATTTTAAATGACAGTCTAATTGATCTGCTTCAAGATCTGCATGGCAAGAAAATAGAGCCCGGTAAATAACATAAGACAGTTGCTCCTCAATCAGATGAACCAGTCGCTGGCCGTTCAGGGACCCAGAAAAACATTTCAAACATTAGTGACAATTATAGTGACGATAAAGCACTTGTAAATTTAGTTGCAGTTTCTACAAAAAAAGCAATGAGAAAGCAAAAAAAAGGGCTGTTAAAAGGACAGACAATGTCTGCGCAGCTTGCTTCAGAAAGTGGGAGAATTATACAGGGCCTGATTGGATTTGTTGCAAGAAATGCAAACAATGGAATTGTATCTTTTACAATGAGGCGAGCACGGACCAATTTTATGAATGTGTCCTCTGCACAAATGAAGATTTTGATAGTGATGCAGATTTTTCTTTGTAAAAGACTTCATGATGTGTTGAATATTTAGTTTTTTATGTTCCATATTAAACTTCTTAAGAGTTTATGTTTATTTTCATTTATAAATAATTTTTTAGTTAGATTTTTATAATGGTTGGATAAATAAATGATTTCTTAAAAAGAAATGCATTCTAACCTCAATAACTTTGGAACTATTGAAGATATTTGGACCAAATTCAAAGCTGCCTTTTTGTGTATTCGTTCTTTACCATATTTGGTGACAAAGAAGGCTTTATTGGCGCAAAAAAGATTTACATGTGCTACGAAAGTAGCCCCAAAAATTTGCCTAATTTGGCACCCCACAAACAATTTTTTTTCCAACACGCAGTTCATGAAAACGAACCATATTGGGATGTTCTATTCTCAATTGGGCACAAGGAATGATACAATTTTAAGAAGTTTGATTTTCCAAACGGTTTCTGACTTAGAGTTCCAAAATAGGTCAAAACCTGACAAAATAACCCCGTTTTACGGTACAAAATCGCTACTATGATAATATTTTTCTCGCATAAAAATAGTTTCTTTAGCATATTTAGTGACTTTGGTAACGATCTACATAATGCTCTAACAATGGACGTGAAAAACCTAAGTAAGTCATTAATTTATATATAGAGAACTTGCTTTTATTGTAGTAATTATTTTTTCAGCTTCTTCTGTAATTTTATTTCCTGTATTCATGGTCTTTAATGTTTAATTATAATTATTATGTATACGCACGACTAACGTCATAGTTGCGTTTTAAATTGACGTCATAATAATGTCACAAAATGACGACGCTGGGTTATGACATGTTTATGTGAACTGTACGTCATTTTGATGTTACATTTTTGATGAAAAATGACGTAACAGATTACTAATAAATAACGTAGCTGTAACCTGTAATTTTATTTCCAGTATTCATGGTGTTTAATGTTTAATTATAATTATTATGTATACGCACAAATAACGTCATAGTTGCGTTTTAAATTGACGTCATAATAACGTTACAAAATGACGACGCTGGGTTATGACATTTATGTGAATTGTACGTCATTTTGATGTTACATTTTTGGTGAAAAATGACGTAACAGATTACTAATAAATGACGTAGCTGTAACCTGTAATTTTATTTCCAGTATTCATGGTGTTTAATGTTTAATTATAATTATTATGTATACAAACAACTAACGTCATAGTTGCATTTTAAATTGACGTCATAATAACGTCACAAAATGACGACGCTGGGTTATGACATATTTATGTGAACTGTACGTCATTTTGATGTTACTTTTTTGGTGAAGAATGACGTAACAGATTACTAATAAATGACGTAGCTGTAACCTGTAATTTTATTTCCAGTATTCATGGTGTTTAATGTTTAATTATAATTATTATGTATACGCACAACTTACGCCATAGTTGCATTTTAAATTGACGTCATAATAACGTCACAAAATGACGACGCTGGGTTATGACATATTTATGTGAATTGTACGTCATTTTGATGTTACATTTTTGGTGAAAAATTACGTAACATATTACTAATAAATGACGTAGCTGTAACCTGTAATTTTATTTCCAGTATGCATGGTGTTTAATGTTTAATTATAACTATTATGTATACAAACAACTAACGTCATAGTTGCATTTTAAATTGACGTCATAATAACGTCACAAAATGACGACGCTGGGTTATGACATATTTATGTGAATTGTACGTCATTTTGATGTTACTTTTTTGTTGAAGAATGACGTAAAAGATTACTAATAAATGAAGTAGCTGTAACTACATGAGAAAAGGGAAATTATTTTGAAAAACAAATATCAAAACTTTTTTAGAACTAGGGTCTATCAGGTACTGGATAAACAAAGAATAATTACGAAAGTTAAAGGCATAATCTCGAGAAACACTTTGTATAAAACTATTAAATGTAATAATTGTGTCCATATTAAGTAGGTATTAAAAATATAAAAACCATATGAACGACCAAGTTATAGAATATTTAACACTATTTTAAATTTTTTGATTTATTAACAACAGTACTTTTGACATTATCTAATAACTAGATAGTTACAATTTATTAACAAACGTCTATTTGAAAGCAATTTAAGCGTCATTTTTTAAAGTTTTTACTAAATTTACTTTATCTCGATAAGGTAGGTATGTGTGTGTATGTGTGTGTACCCTGTTAATAAACAGCCTGTGTAACGAACTACCAACAACAATTAATTGTACTCAAAAACATCCTTAAAAATTATTATAATCTAAAGCTCAATGTGGATTTTTCGACCAAAGGAATTGTTGAGTTGGGGTCCGTTATCATCTGATGAATCCGAATCGTGGTATGGTCTTAATCCGTCCTCGTCTTCGTCATCGTACTGCTGAAACGTTAGAAAAAAGTATTAGGACAAATAAAATTGACAAAAGTTATCCAAATGCATGCAATGACAATTATTAAACTAGAATGCCATAACAACGACGTCAAAGAGTATAAAGAATACCGAAGAATAATGAGTTTCAAGCTCCATGACAAAATAGCGCAGGATAAAATAACGCAAGGAAAAAACAGCACAAGGACAAAATGGAGCAAAAACAAAATAGCGCAGAACAAATAAGCACAGGACAAAATAGCGCAATAACAAACAAGATAGATTTTTTAATTATTGAAATTTAGTGAAATAATGCATATCAAATGCTGTTCCGACGACGCCTACACAGAGAATGTTTGAAGTGTAACTCTATCTCTCTTACGTTTTAGGATTCAACCCATTTTAGCGCAAAACAATTTCGTACGGGATATATTTGTTGCGACAAGTTATCCCTATTTCAAAAAACAGTGAAATAAATTAACGCGTGACAAAATAAGCTAGTATTCTAATTAAAATTATCAAAAGAAACTAATTTACCTAATCTGTGCGGCCTGGAGCAATGGCGGGTTGCTGTATATGGCTCCAGGTCGCACAGGTTAGGTATATTAGTATAAAATATTTTGACGCGCTTTTATTTCCTGCGCTATTTTGTACTTCGCTATTTTGTCTTTGCGCTATTTTGTCCTGCGGTATTGTGCCCAGCATTTTTTTGTCCTGCGCCATTTTATCCTGCGCTGCTTGGTCTTGGAGCAGACTTTTCTTACTCAGGAAATTTATCAAAATTTCAGTGACATTCAGTAACGTATATCAGTAAGTTGAAAAGGGTGGGTTGCCCTAAAGCAGTGGTCGCCAACCTGTCGATCGCGAGCTACCGGTAGCTCGCGAAGGCAATTCTGGTACCTCTCACAACGATTTTAATTTAAAAAATACAAACTACAAAAATCAGAGAAGCTTCCGAAAATTCCACAAAAAAATTTAATTGTCATAATATTAAACATAAACAGCGGCAACGTTGCAGTGAGCGATCTGCCACTGACGCCATTAAGCTAGAATCGGCTATAACCGACCAACCGGACCAGCGCGTTAGTGTTCGAGAACGATCAGGATTGCTTTGAACATGATAAATACAGACGGCGCGGCGACATTGCGCTTAGTTTAAAACTGAACGCTTAACCAACGTCCAGCGGTTGGGTTAGTAGAGAAAAACAAAAAATAATATCATGGCAAGCAGTTTTAAGAAGGTAAAGATATACCACTTTCATTCGAAATGGGAAGAACAATACTTTATTACAGAAGTTAAAGATAAAAATGTGTGTTTGTTATGTAATACTTCGGTCTCCGTTGCTAAAAAAGAAAATATTGAGAGACATCATAAAACTGTACATTCTAATTTTAAAAAATCATTCCCACTACATTCTGCCGCCAGAAAGGAGAAACTGAAACAGTTAATTGGACAACAATCAATATTTTTAAGAACAGTCGACAAAAATAAGGATGCAACTGAAGCATCGTACCGTGTGTCCCAGATAATGGCACAAAAAGAAACCTTATGAAGACGGGGAAATGATAAAACAGGCGTTTTTAGAAGTTGCTGATTCGTTATTTGCCAACTTTAGAAATAAAGACGAGATAGTTTCAGCTATAAAATCTATGCAACTTTCTGCTAATACAGTGAGTGAGTGAGACGTGTAGAAGTAATAAGCAATGATATTTTTTTATAGTTAAGAACTGACTTAGATAACTGTGTTTATTTTTCACTTAAACTGGATGAATCAACAGATGTCGTTGACACTGCCCAGATGGCCGTGTTCGTCAGGATGGTTTTTAGTGATTTTACGATTAAAGAAGATCTTTTGAAGTTTATTCCACTGAAAGGACACACTACTGGACAGGAGTTTTTTTTTGTAATTTAAAAAATATTATTTCTTCCGAGAAAATTCCAATATCGAAAATGGTAGGCTTGACAACCGATGGCGCTCCAGCTATGGTGGGTTGTGATAAGGGTCTGGTGGCGTTATGTCGTAAAGATGAAACTTTTCCGCAATTTCTCTGTTACCACTGCATTATCCATCAGCAAGCATTATGTGGAAATTTCCTGAAACTAAACAACGTTATGAAACTGGTGGTAAAAATTGTGAACAAGATTAGAGCTCAAGCGTTACAAAGAAGATTATTCAAAACCTTGGCCGATGAAGTTGACTGTCAATACGGGGACCTACTCCTTCACTCTGAAGTCCGATGGTTAAGTATAGGACGGGTGCTGAAACGTTTTAATGATGTCCTATCTGGCATAGTTCAATTTTTCAAACAACGCGATGAACCGACTCCGGAACTAGAAAGTTCAATCTGGCTTAGATATTTTGGTTTTCTCGTGGACATTACAGAGAAATTAAACGAACTTAATTTGCAGCTTTAGGGGAGAGACAAAGAACTAGCGGAAATGATTTCTGATATAAAAGCATTTATCAAAAAGCTGGAGTTTTGGGAACAAAACCTAAGTAACAGCGATGCCAAGCATTTTCCTATTCTTTCAGAAAATATACATCAAGATCCATTAGAGCCCTATGACAGCAAATATCATGTAGAAATAGTTTCTACCCTGAAGAATAACTTCAAAATTCGTTTTAAGGATTTCAACGAAATGGCTTTAGTAGCGCAGTTTGTTGTTTCACCCTTTATGGAAATTGATATCCATGAGTTTGCAACTTGTGTTATGCAGAACTTTGGCGAAGACATCGCTGCAACAGAAATGGAAGTAATTGAGTTTTAAAATGATTTAGCCTTAAAATCGTTAGTCTCAAGTACTAAATGTATCTGGCCTATTGTAAGTATAGACAAATATTCAGTTCTATGCCGTGTTGTCTTGAAAGTGAAAGCATTATTCAGTTCAACCTATTTGTGTGAATCTTCTCCTTCCAGTATGAAGTTTATTATGAACAAATATCGCAATCGACTTACAGATGAACATTTGGATAATTGTATTCGAATGGCTGTATCAAATTATACTGCAAACATTAAAAATTTATCGATGAGTCTGAGTGTCAGCCTTCTCATTGAACGTGCTTTTTTATTTTTCAATGTTTATGTTCATGATAGTGCGTTACTTTTTTGTTGTTATTGTTAACTATTTTTAAGTCTTACGTGACATGCCGTTGTGGCTGGATAAAAGTTTGTGTTTATTTTTCAAACACCTTCGTTTGGTAGGTAGGAATGTAGCTATGAACAAGTACGTACTAGTAATATTAGTTATTTTGTTATTAGTTTATTATTAGTACCTATGTATTATGTATTACCAGTTAAATAGTAAAATAAATACATATAATGATAAATTAACTGTGGATTATTTCATTTAACTTGCGTTACGTAGCTTCCGTGTGGGTAGCTCGCTGTTTATTACAAAATTAACAAAGTAGCTCAACACATTTAGAGGTTGGCGATCACTGCCCTAAAGCATTAGGCGCACTGAATCTATGAGGCCTATTTTATCGCGTGAGCCAGTTTTTTATTTTAATATTTTATTCCATTTTTATACATTTTACACTGGCGAACCAAAAATAGAGGTCACTTCAGAAATTGCGAATAATTTTAGCGTTAATATTGATAAGGACATAATAGTATTAGTAGGCGTTAAAGCAATTATTTTCCGAGACTTGACATTTGATTTATTAGAACACAAAGCCCCCTCTGTTTGTACGATTTTTATGAAAAATGTGCCTTTACGCTAATTGAACATTCACATTTCCCTTGCCTGTTTTCCAGTTTACTGTTGATTCTTTGTGTAAAACCTAACGATTGCAAAGTGTAGTGATTTAACAGGCCCATAATGCCTTTAGATCCAATTGTTGTGGCAAGAATTGTTGCGCTGTTACCAGATGGTCGGGGGCAACGTGAAACTGCAAGAATTGTTGGTGCTAGTCTTTGTGGTATGCAAAGGGTGTACCAGCGCTTTCTGGAGACTGGCCTGATCACTAGAAGATCAGGGTCTGGGCGAAAAAGAGTTACCACTCAACGAGATGACCGTTTTTTGGTGTCCACAAGTTTGCGGAATAGGACAGCTACTGCGGTTTCACTGCGAAATCAGTTGGAAGAAGTGAGAAATGTCCACGTTAGTGAATGAACCGTTAGAAGAAGACTTCATGCTGCTGGACTGTCATGCAGAAGAATAGCTATAGGTCCCCCCGTTGCAACGCCAGCATCGGACTGCAAGATTGAAATTTGCCAGAGATCACGTTCGTTGGAATAATGATGACTGGAGCTGGGTATTGTTCTCAGATGAGTCGCGTTTTTATCTCACTGGGTCACATGGACGTCGACAAGTGTGGAAAAGACCTGGGGAAAGATATGCTGAAGTTTGCATTGACGAGCGTCTTCCATTTGGCGGTGGGTCAGTTATGGTTTGGGCGGAAATCACTGCACAAGCTCGTAATGAGTTGGTCTTCATAGAAAATGGCTCCCTAACCTCTCACAGGTACATTACGGAGGTGCTAGAAGACCATGTTATGCCTTTCATGGTGACTATGGGGGAACATGGCATTTTTATGCAAGATAATGCGAGACCACATACAGCCAGAATTGTCAGGGAGTATGTGGATGAGGTAGAATTTAGGCAGTTTGACTGGCCAGCCCGCAGCCCAGACATGAATCCCAGTCTGGGACGAGTTGGGACGATGGATTTGCAGACACACACTAGCACCAAGAACTGCCCAGGAGCTGAGAAGATTGCTGTTGCAGGAATGAGATAACATCGACCAAAATGTGATCCGCAACTTAATTCAAAGTATGCCGCGCCGACTTCAAGCAGTCATCAATGCAAGAGGAGGGAATACACGTTATTATTCTGAAGTTTTTTCATTTTGTTCGTTCCATATTTTCCCTAACAACAAAATGTTGAATTTCGCCCAAAATGTTAATTTGTTGCTTTTTCAGAATAAATCATGAAATCCAAGAAAAAAATGCATTTCTGTATAGTATAGAGTATCACATTCAGCTTACAAAAGCACATGCAATGATGTACAGTTTGCGAATATGATCTGAAAACGTAAAATTTCAATGAACATGAAAATTTTAAAGTGACCACAATTTTTTGCCAGCTAGTGTATTTTCCTCATGTCTTGGCTATAAAAGTTATCCTTCTTTTCAGTGTGGTGTGCCCTGATTACAATTAGTAACCTGACTAGCTAGTATGGTAGGTTGTGTTCCCAATAGGAATCACCAATTCTGCTATTTACAATTTACTTTGGAGTAAGTCCAAGACATAGAGGACAATATGATTTAAGGAAACTATGAAAACCTAAATCTGTACAAATTGGTGCGTTGGTATTGGTAATTGTTGGATTTTTGGGTTATTTGGGTGTGTGGGTTTTATCTGATAAGGTAAGTCCTGGAGAATTTCGGGGAGTGGAAGATTTATTGTTTGAGAGTCGGTGAGATGTTGAAGATTTGGTTGGGGTATTCTTGAAAAGATCTTGGCGGTGTAGACGCCAAATGGTTTGTAGGATCTATTTCCTGATTCGTTTAAAAGGGGCTTGGATGGAGATATTGTTTGTTTGTTTGTTCGTAGACTTGTCTTCTAGGAAAGCGAAAAGGTAGATATTGGAATCGTCGGAGTATATGACTTTGGGCTAGTTAAGGGGAAGTTTGTCTTATATTACTGCTCTATACTTTCGTCAGCCAATCTACAGCTTGGCGTTTATAATAATAAACACTTAAAAAAACATATTAAGCATTCGATTTGTGTCGTTTGTTTTATATGAATTAAACACCTACTAAAACTAAAGTTACACTGACAAACAAAACAAAATTCCTGATATGTCATTGCGTAAAAATGAATGGATTTTTATGTTGAAATAAATACTTCAAGTGCATCTAGATAGCAGGGGCTCGGCTCCTCGAAGAGAGTCATGTTATGTCTATTGTTTTATAAATATTTTGCACTTTTACTGATTCACATAATAAATGGTAGATGCTAAATAACATAAGAGATCAAGCTAGCGAAGACATAACCAAATTTTTGATTGTTTACTAGTGCATAATTTTTAGCAAATGTTTTGCTATTTTTTGTCACTTTATTGCCAATTTATTGCTAATTAATGCTAATAATAGCTAATTTTCTGTTAATTTATTGCTAATTATTCCTAATTATTGTCAATTACTGTATATTATTGCCAATTTTTTCTAATTAATTAATGCTAATTAATGTTTATATGGCCTATTTATTGTTAATTTATTGCTAATTTGTTACCAATTGATTGTTAATTAAGTGCTAATTTATTGTTAATTTGTTGCCAAATTATTGCGAATTTATCTCTAATGTATTTCTAATGTATTTCTAATGTATTTCTAATGTATTTCTAATGTATTTCTAATGTATTTCTAATGTAATTCTAATGTATTTCTAATGTATTTCTAATGTATTTCTAATATATTTCTAATGTATTTCTAATGTATTTATAATGTATTTCTAATGTATTTCTAATGTATTTCTAATGTATTTCTAATGTATTTCTAATGTATTTCTAATGTATTTCTAATGTATTTCTAATGTATTTCTAATGTATTTCTAATGTATTTCTAATGTATTTCTAATGTATTTCTAATGTATTTCTAATGTATTTCTAATGTATTTCTAATGTATTTCTAATGTATTTCTAATGTATTTCTAATGTATTTCTAATGTATTTCTAATGTATTTCTAATGTATTTCTAATGTATTTCTAATGTATTTCTAATGTATTTCTAATGTATTTCTAATGTATTTCTAATGTATTTCTAATGTATTTCTAATGTATTTCTAATGTATTTCTAATGTATTTCTAATGTATTTCTAATGTATTTCTAATGTATTTCTAATGTATTTCTAATGTATTTCTAATGTATTTCTAATGTATTTCTAATGTATTTCTAATGTATTTCTAATGTATTTCTAATGTATTTCTAATGTATTTCTAATGTATTTCTAATGTATTTCTAATGTATTTCTAATGTATTTCTAATGTATTTCTAATGTATTTCTAATGTATTTCTAATGTATTTCTAATGTATTTCTAATGTATTTCTAATGTATTTCTACCCCATGGAGGGTCCTTGCGTTACCATTTTTGTAATAGTATTGGCGCTGATTGCTATTGACTGTTTTTATTCACTTTCTTGATGGAACCCCCCCATATTTCTCAAAAACCCTTCCCATGAAAAATGACTGGCTACGCCTCTGTGTTAGATAGATAAATTAATAAAGGATTTAATGCCAAAATAATATATAGAGCGTTTCATTTGAAAAAATTGAATAAATGGAATTTAAAATGAGTTATATTTATGACATGTTCCAAGACAATCTATATAAAATGAATTAGTTCTTTTATCACTATTCGTTGGACTGGTATTTCAACAATTTTAAAATAATTGCTAGCACCCACCTAAATTATGATAATTTCACAAAAAAAGTTAATTGCTTGACAACTCTGTAATATTTTTAAAAAATATTGTAGGGTTGAGTACAGTATTACCAGATGATTTTAAAACAGAAATAAAATACAGGATTAAAAAATGTAAATTCTCCAGAAGCGTAACACCCTGTATATCCAAAAATATTTTAAAAGTATACCATTTTTAAATCCGATTAACTTTTATTTGAAACTTGTTTGCTTGTCTATAACACAAATTTCGAGAAATTAGACGTACTGATGAGACGTACTAATGAGACACCCTGTATATGAAAATATATATTGTGATGAATTCCTTACTTTTAACACTATAATTTTCAATAAAAGTTAATAGCTTTTAACATAAGTAGGTACTATAAAACGTTCTCTTTAGGCTATAAATCCCATTTTTAAGTAATAATAGATTCTTTCGTTCCTCCCACTGGTGTAGGAATGAACTAAATCAACGCACCTTTCGACCCTTTCGTTTGGTCTGATGTAAAATCCACTACACGTTCCTCCACCAGCAGGAGTGAATTTCACTCGACACGTGTATCAGGAATAAGGAGGAAGTAAACTAGGTAAATAAAGGTGGTGTAACTGGTGTAATTTACACTGGTGGACATTACACCAACAGCGAACGAAAGAACCTAGGTTGTAAAATATTGTTGCATGAAAATGTCTACCAGAAATGTGTTAAGCTTATCAAAATAAAAAAAATTATATATTATAATTTCCATACTCATATTTTTTCACAGTTAAAAACACTAAATAATCATTCAAAAATAATAATTGAAAACCTTCGTGCATTAAAAGACAAATAGGTATCCACAGTAAACGTAAATTATTGTATATTGTGAGTGAAATTGGTAGACAAAAATACTTACATGCGTGTTAAATATGTTGCCTAAAATACTTCAAAAATTGGTGAATGTGCCATTAAATGCGAATTCAAAACGAATTTTTAAAAACATTTTGAAAATATAATAACAAAACTTTGCATACCAAAATAAATTCATAAAAATAATCAATCCCACAAGTAAAAATAACTATCTATAGTTCTTATATTAGATTCCAAAGTAAATTTTGAATCTAAAATAGTTTTTATCGACAATTCTTTTTCCATGCATAAATAGGCAAGTTGTCATACAAGTTTATTTGATGAAAATGAGTTTTTAAATTTTAAATTACTATTTAAAAAACTACTTCTATTACGTTACAATATTTTACGCTATACACTGAGAAAACTATCCAAACCTAAGTACTTACTCTATACTTCGAAATCCCCAATAGTAAATTTATTTTTGAGCGTGTTCGCAGTTGTACGACAGGGTCCTTCTGGACTAGTTAATTGCTCCTAAACGGAACCAACAATAGGTACAAGTGTTAGCGACTACACATAATATTGGAAACCATTCGATAGTTCAAAAAATATCGTAGATATGCCGTTTATTTTATTTTTAAATCGAGCCTATAAAATTCGTTTATCGCTCTCAATGATACTGTTAAAGTTTTTTTGTTCCTCGATAGACCAACAAAATATGTAACGTTGCAAAATCACTTTTTATAGAATGACAATATTTTTAATTTTGCGATCCCTACCAGTTATGTACAGGCAAACTTGCGAGGAGTGATGAAAAAAAAATGTTTCTAAATTAGGCCATGACCGTGCAAGACAGATAAGAGTTATGTCTGTGATAATTAAGTATGCACAAGTCTTAATTAAATCCAAACTGTCATTTATCAAATAAAAATTATTGTACCAAGCGTACAAAATACTTTATTTTATGTAAATAGTTGACCTAGGTATAGTAAAATTAACATTTTGTAGACAGTCTCCGAGAAAATAATGTAATTAACATCTATTCGACGATGGGGGAAATCCCTCACTTTTATTTGATTTATTCAATCACCGTTGCCAAGTTTGACAGCGCCAGTTCTGACACTTCTGAAGTGGTCGTAAAAAATCTAAAAATTAGGGAAAAATTAAGGTCTTTTAAATCTAACACTGCTATCCTTTATATAAACCGATTTCGAAAGTTTCAATTACTCCATTTCTCCATTTTCAAGCACTCCTAAGTAGACAGATAATTAATATTTTGTCAATTATACTACCGTACTTGTTTAAATGTTTTTTATATTTGATGTTACGCTGGTTTTTGGTATCACAATTTATTTCAACTGAACTTTACAATAACTATAATTCAACTTTGGACAATAACTTTACAACTGATAACATACACGTATAACGTCTATCATAAAACTAAACTCTGATGTCAGGTCGTCGACTTATATAGCTTTCTTGACCTTCTCGAACCTTCGCGACCTGTCATCTAGAATGTTCTTGACAGGTAATGACATTTCTGAACATTTCTGGAATATTCTTTTACGTGTACTTTTACTTATGACGACCGCAGCGCACTGTAGAGGGATGAGTAACATTCCATTTCTTTTTCTATCTGTACGTTTCCTATGATAGCCACAGGCTACTGCAGGGTGCTGCGTAACAATAATTTATTAAAGTTATTAAAAATTCTTCGAAATAAAGACCTATTATATACACTTATTCTTTAATGTTCAATATTAATGAAACATCCTGTATTAAAGTGTCTAGTAGATGCTTAGCATATGCTATATTTAAATACTTAGCATATACTTAGAATGTACTATCAAATTAAAGTAGATACCTGTTGTATACTGTACACATACTTGAAGTACATTCTCAGTATCTGCATAGCACGTATAAACAACTTCACGTAGCATCTGCTTAGCATATTCTGAGAATATACCAAATGCAAATACAGTATATTCTCAGCATATGCGTATTCTAAAAAGTATATACTAAGAATATGCTAAGAATGTATAATTGTTATCTGGGACTCAATAATGTGGAAGGGACGTTCATCACGTAGGTCTGTTTATTTAATTCAGCGGCACACCATTTAGTTAACGTCTACAAAATAAACCAATGTTTATAAAACCTCCAAAGTTTTAAACCATCTAATACTGCCGAGATAAAAGTAGTTTTAGAACGATAACATAAAGAAATGGTAAACAGGAAGGAATGAGATAAAACGTTACAATTATAAAAAAACACGGCAATTACAGGTATTTTTAATTAGCCAAAAACGTGTTATTCCATACATGAAAAAAATTAAATTAATTATCGGGGTGTGATCATTGTATGAAAGACCTTAAATACAAAAATATTAATATAAAAGCTTGTAAACTACTGCACCCAGGTACCATAATAATTTATTAATTCCATTTATTAAAATATAATAGTGCATTCTTATTAAATTCAAAATCCTTCATTTAACGAATAATCTTCCAGATAATTAAATCTTATTTACGACACCTAATAAATAATATCTATAACCCTGTCTGTAAGAGATCCAATTTTCGTGCACGTGTCTGAGAACCCAGACCAAGAAACACTTGACCTCACCTGTACTCTAGTAGATTTCGTATCTATTTTTTCTTTTCCTCATCTTTAATTCTACATTACTGTAATGCTACAATATGGATACATTTTAATGATTTAATTTTAATCGTAAGTGACCTACCAACTCTTATATTATTTAATGATTATTATTTTACAGGCCTAAAGATGGTCCTGTAAAGCCAAAACTAGTCGTTTTTTATTTATTTATAAAAAAATTGATATATCGATTTCGAGGATTTATTCTTTAATTGAAAAAATTAGAGCGTTACAGTGATTTTGTTTTATTTTCTACAACAGACATATAAGACGGTATACAATTAAAAAATAGTAAAATTAACGAATTTTTTAAAGTTTTTCACAATTGAAAAGTTTGGACAATGTGTTTTATGATACGCCACTGCATCAGGGAGTGCATTTTACCTTCCCCCTTGTGTCCGCTTGCTTACGTCCTCTATAGATATGAAGAACACAACAATGGCCTACAAACTTGCTTCACGCTCCCTCTAGTAGTAATTATGAATTTTCTTCGTTTCAAGTTTTTTTCATATCAGATAATTTTGAAAACAGTTTTAAATCATAAAAAATAAATGTAGGAGCCCATAACATCTAAAATATATTAATTATGTGCCAAACTTCTATAACCAAGCCCGATTTAAAATAAAACTGAACGACATATTATCAAATGCGTCAATAAAGAATGCCTAACTATGAAAGTGCGGAGAACAACCTATTAAAATTATACATTAGTATTTTTTTGCATTCAAAACTATCAAAGTTAGACACTGGATTTATTTCAATCTTTCGATCGCTTAGAGAAATCGTCAGTAAATGACATAAACGATTCATAATTTTCTAGAGAACTCTCGAATAGTTTCCATAGAATACAGAAATGTGCTTACATCTAGCGAATACATAAATGTGTATGTGCGAGAATATAGAATTATGTGAAAATGTAAAAATGTACAAAAAATGATCGTGGTAATGCAGCGGAAGCTTTGTTCAATAGATCAATAGATTTTTATAAAAAAAAAAAATTCCTTTATAGACTGGAATATAAAATTCAATAAGTAACATGTAGTAATCGACAGGTCATGCCCTGCACAATCTAATAGACAAAATCGACCGTTACCTAAAGTACGTAAAGATTGCACTGGTTGCCTTTCTAAATATTCAAATAGGAAAATGTTCAAATAAAGCAATTAGGTTATTATTCCAATCAATGGCTCTCATTGAAAGAGATAATATATGTTAATATTTTTTAATGTAATATTCAAACTGTCATGTAAATTTTAATTTAAATAGAGAGCCAATCGTCGACAGAAAGAGTCTACTGCTGCCCGACACTCTTGCTGAAAGACTGCTCTAATAGAGACGGTTCCTTCAAGACCCTATGTCCAGATGCAACTTAATTTGTAAAGTTTTGTTCAACAAATTGTGTGCCATTATGTGGCCATTATCTTTATTAACATGTTGATTAAATGTGTTGTTTGGTTTTGTACTGAGACAAATAACTATTTTCAATTTGAATGCCAATTTTTCCAATTTATTACTTAATAATTATCATATAGTTTAATTTTTCAGTGATATAATTTGTCAGTAATTCTCTAAATTAAAATTATTTTTATTTCCAAAAATAGTTACGTAATATTCCGAGAATTTGTAAAGCCTCGGAGTTCCTTCTTCTAATTACTACATGGAGTCTTTTACTAGTTGTCAAAACTCGACTATGCTATTAAAAGGTTAGTTTGTTTTTATTTGTATTTTTAATTTATTTTTTCGTACTGGTGAATGATTGTTCCTTCAGGAATCCAGGACCTTTTGGCTGGTGATAGTACTGCATTCATCCCTTAATAGTATAATGAAAACATTAGATAAAGACCTATGTATCAGTTGTTACACTGGTGACAAACGGATGTTCGTAAGCCTACTGGTTCTTTCAATCTCAACAAGGCGGCCGTACTTTAACCTCAACTGGTGAATAACCTGCTAGACGATCTCTCTCAGCAGGGGCGGATTTACAATGCTATGCGGATAATCTGATTATCATATTTAGGGGTAAGTAAAAATAAGTGATCTCCAACATCCTTCAACAAGCCCTAAGTACTTTCAACATATAAGAGAGCAGATGTCTGTTAACCCTCGAAAAACTGTTTTCGTCCTCTTCTCCAAAAGAAGAAAGCACAACAAGCTTTAACAACATACTTTGACCGGGGAACCCCAATTGAAAAAAAAAACATCAAAAAAGCCTGGACGCTCGGAAGGATATGCGACAAAGCATTGTGGATCAGTCTATTGGATTTACCGAACTGGTTCTGTCGCCTGGTAGGACAAGGTACGTCAGCGGACGGTTAGAGCAAAGGTGGCTGGAAACCAGCAACGTGCGTGCCTCGCCATCACTGAGGCAATGTCAACCACATCGACGGAAGCGATGAAAACCATGCTGGACCTACTCTCCACATTTTGCTGGAAAGGGATGCCATGATGGTCTCCTATAGACTTCTAAAGGTAGGTAGTTAATCAAATGAACTGCGATGGGACAAAACGAAGGTTATGAGTGAGATTATTAACCATCACATCCTCGGCAGAGTCTTAGACTCATTAGTTCGCCGGCATCAAAGAAAATTCATACAGCGTCGTCATTCCAGAGAGATTAATGGAGCAGGGCGATAAAATCCTCTAAAAGATAGACTATGCGCTGTACACGCACGGCTCCAAAACTAAATAAGAAGGAGAAGTGATAGATTTCGGCCAAAAACTAAGAGTAAACATTTCAATTAACCTAGGTTATCTGGCCACAATCTTGGGATTGGGAGTGAGAGAGTTGAATAATTTTCTCTCCGATAACAAGTCTATAAAGATCTTTTCGGATAACGATGTAGCACTCAAGGCCCTAAGCTCCAATCGAGTTTACTCAAAGCTGGTTTGGAAATGAAAATATCCTTGAGTGTGTCGGTGCCTAAAACAAAACTACTTTGATCTGGGTTTTGGGTCACACCGGTGTGATGACAATAAAAAAATCAGACGCGCTCGCTAAAAGTGGAACCGAATCTAAGTTTAGAGGACCATGACCATTCCTAGGCATTGCAAAGAGCACTGCCAAATGAATTATCTCAAAATGGACGTAGCGTGTAAAGGTGCGTTTCCACCGAATCAACACTGCCGATTGACTCCGCCTATCGACATTGCTGATCAATAATTCTACAAAACTGCATCTGTCCACAACAGAATTGACAGAAATGTTTGTCGATCAGTCGAAATTAACATGTTTGACGAAGACGACATTATAGTTGCTTGTGCCGCATATATTATCACGACTAAAAAAAGAAAACTTGCACGCAAAAGAAGATTTTGGGTTCAACCAAGTCTTCAAAGTAGAACTAGATACAATGCTAATAATTTAAAAGAAGATTTAAAAAAAAAGATGACGTCAACATATTGAGTCTTGAGTACAGGCGTAAGGGTGTTTTAGAAAGTCTACGTACCTCTGAATACAACATCTACCTGGGCATATTTTGTCAAGTAAGAATCTCGAACTTTTAAAAGCAAACCATTTACTTTTATATACATCCTCCGTACCAGTGCCTGGTTTGTTGCTGTCCTTTTTTGTTTTTACTTCTCTATCAAATTAACTATGAAGATTTCTAATTTTTTGTTCTACCGCTTGCCTTTCGACGTTAAATTCATTAGCAATTTGCTATAAGGGCATCACGCCTCAAGTTTCTGCTCTTATAGTTTTTGTTTTTTGAATCCCATAGATTTGTTCTCAGTTTGTGTTCCATTTCTCCAACGAAAATACAACTACAATATCAACAAGGCAAGACGTTACTGAGTACTTAGTACTCAGTACTAACAGTTTGTCGAATGTCAAATGTTAAAAACACGTCCACATACTAAAGTCGATCGACTGCTCTTTCATGTTTACTGACAGGCGATGGAAAACAGATCGACACCGTCGATTGCCGCGTACATACAAAGTCGACAACGTCGATAGACAGAGTCGAGTCGGTGAGGACGCACCTTAACACTCACATGCTGGAGAGACAACCCAGGACTAATCCATTCAAAAGCGTTTATAACCAACCTTTCCATGAACGCTTTCGCTTTGATCTGGGAATGGAGTGGGAAATATCTACGCATTTTTACAGAGCTGATGACAGAATACTGTCGTTTAGGCAATCTCTTAAGAAGGATAGGTCTGCAACAAATATGGGACTGTCGATTCTATGTATCTGCTCCGTTTTGGAAAAAACTATGGTCCAATTCAACCATGGCCTTCAGCAAAAGGTGTGGCATGTATTTTGAACAGCAATCTCCAAATTAATATCAACATTTCATGTAATTAAAGTTATATTACTCTAAATATTATTTCATAAAAAATTTACTTTTACCTCAAAACTAACAATTTTTTAGTTCTGTTATTTTCACTGTGCATCGACAATATGTTCTTATTAAATTTTAAATGCCTTATCTTATGATCGTAATTTTTTTTAAAATGAATAAACTTCCGCTGCAAAACCTCTATACTTTTTCTTTGTCTAACCACAAAACTACTTACATCAACGTCGGTGATCATTTCTTTTGTTGACACTGTTGTATCTATTCTCCTGATTGATCCTTCATGGATATTAACATCAAGTTTCAAGATCTGGTACCTCCTGAGCAAGAAGACAACCGGAATGGGTAAAACTCCTGCTAGGATCATGGAGATTGCGATGCTCATAACCCATGGAGGATAAGGAGTTGGTTTGACATCGCCCTTAAAAAATATATTTTTCAAGATTTCTTTTATAATATAAATGTCTATGTTAAAGTATTTGATTAAATATTGTTCATTAAATTAAATATGACATATAAACAGATAGTCCTTTGTTTAACTGGTTGCCTATATGTATAGTAGAAGGCGAGATTGAAATAGATTAGATTAATAATTAATATTTAGGCTCTATTAAATTTTGAGAATTTAAGTTAAATCAGGTGTTCGCTACTAAAATTGGTATAGGTCATCTACAAAATCTAGGTTACCTAAGACCATCAACCACGCATATCTGGGATATAGCATGTGTGTGCAACCTTCCAATAAATTACTATTCGGTATAGGAATAAGTACCTTAAAGCCAGTTATAAATTTTACAACTGCATATACAACCATTTCTACAAAAAGAAAAATACACAATACACCATAATTGCAGAACACTTTAACTTCTATCTTCATTAAACAAAACAAAGAAACTATTCTAAATCTCAAATAATGACAATCAAGCTTTTGAATCTATGTCTCGCATATAGTTGAATTAGACAATAAGTCAACTACATACCGATAATGAAAGAAAAAACTGGTTTCTGCTTGAAGATATTCATAAAAAAGATCATTAAATAATGCCTCAATACATCTAAAGAGAAGTATGTTGTAATGCCACTCGACGATAGTAATATCCATGAAAACTATGTCTTTATTGTACAGATACTTCAATAATCGCTATCCTACCGTACTTCCCTTAATTATTCCACCTGAAACCAGAGCAGACCTCTTTAGTTCTTTAACTTCTTAAAACAAACAGTTCAGTAAGATAAAGTATTTTATTTCATGTCAATACAGTTCCCAGACTTTGGCTTTAGGGTATACAAATATATTTGTATTTAAGGAATAACAGACTCAGGTAAGGGATTAATCTTCGGAGTATCTTTGCTGGGGGAAAGTAATCCAGGATTGGTATCAGAGTAATTTCATGTATTCCCCCAGCGGCGCCTAAATCAATAACCCTTTATAAAATCTGAAACCAAAAATAGGTACCAATTGTGAAGATCATTATTCGACAAAACGAATTGATGGTGTTACATCTAACTCACAATCCTGCTCACCCACAACAAAAGAGTTGCCAAAGCTATGTAACTTCTAGAACTCTTTGTACGATACATAAATATACTTGTCCAGCTTCAAACGTTAGGACCCGACAATTATAATCACTTCTGCATATTTAGAGCCAACAGAGTTTGGAAAATTTCTTATCAACAAATTTTTCTGGTTATACCAATACCTGTTCTTTAAAACTCGCATTAACAAACTATATCTACTTTTGTCGAGGATACTTGCGAGACTTAGTGCTTATGTTTAAACTTTTGTGCAGACCAATCCGTGAAAAAATATTTTTAAAATTAAGTTTATTGCTTAAACCAAACAAGATAAAGGAAAACATGAAAACACCCCCTTAAAAATTAAAGCTCAAACAACAGATATTTTACCGTAAATTAGTAAATACATAATATAATTACCTCCTCTCTACTCCAAGCTTGGTACTTCGGACTCTCGATAAACATTTGTACTATAGACGAAAAAAGAATCACCACCATGATGACAGGTGCGAAGTATCTCCAAGTCAACTGCCAGTATAGTCCTGGTTTGAATCCGGTCATCTCGTAAATATCTTTGGTGAACTTTTCGTGGCCGTATACGTAGATGACAGCTATCATTTCCATACAAGCCACTACTACCAGGCCAACGGTACCGGCGAACGAATCAAATAGACTGAGCCAGTACTCCCCTGCTCCTGTAGTGAAGATCATTCCAACGCAGAAGCAGACTAGGCATAGTATGGCTGAAAAATATAAGAACAATTAAGTGTATTTAAAAAGTATTAAGATGTATTATTGTCCAGATATTCGACATTAAAACATGTTGTTAATGGTGTAAAGAATTAAATCTGTAAAGACACTAAGAGCCAGTTTTTCAATCACAGTTTAAACTTTCGTTCACCTGAACTTGGATCAAATATATAACCCATATTACCATCAATAGCGTTTTTCAAACATGTCAGACATCGGTTCCTGAACACACCTCTTTGTTAGGTTATTAAACCGTCTTAAACTTAAAATAAAGTAGTTTTAATTATTATATCCTGGCCTAAAGACCTAGAATATTACCTGTAGGTACTTATTTTTTTTATTCTTATAACGTAACTACCTTAAAGTTTTTCAAAGGAAAATATAAGGAGTTAAGAAAATGCGCCCTTTATCTTCTCATATTTTCCGCCCTTCTATTCTAAATACGCTACTGATAATTAGCAATAATTATGTCATAAAAAAGAACATAATTGAAGTACTAATCTCTTTTAATAAAAGCCTAATTTAGATTATACTTTGCAATTGTGTAAATCTTAAATTACCTTTTATATGAACTCTGTCATAAAATAATAATAAACGTAACGCATAACAAACAAAATCTCAAAGTGGATTAGAGTATCGAATTGAAAGATTGTTTATAGTTTGCAGAATATTTAATATATTGTTGTAATAAGGATTATAAGTTATTATGAGTTCGTAAACAAATACAATTATTAATTTCACGGTGATATTTAAGGTCACTTTGATTTGAGTTTTAAAAATATCTGTGAACATAACAACAAATTGCAAGAACTTGGTACCGTACAATTCAGTATAGGTTCCTATGATATTGTTACTATTATTATTATAGATTGTCATTATTTTTTTAATATATACATTTACAACTATTTATATATTATTCATTATTATATTTTTTTATCTTCTCGTATTTACCCCCTAGATGATGGTGTGAGTTAGAAGAAACGTGAGAGCCATTGAAGATAGTAACCTACTATCTATGATTGGAATATTTACTGTATTTAATGATATATTTATTGTTTTATTTATTGTTGTATTTATTGTTATATTTATTGTTGTATTTATTGTTGTATTTAATGTAATTTTGGAATTTTCAGTTTAAACTTTGGGACCATACGTCGATTTTATTCTTATTCGATATAAAAAAAATTACCCATATACCTGTGACATACTGTTTGCTAATCCTTTTGAATATTTCAATGTCAAACACTGTGCACAGCATTCCTTCCATCATTCCGATCTGCGATCCGATACCTAAAGCCAGAAGCATCATGAAAAAAATTATGGCCCAAAATGGAGCTCCAGGTAGTTCGACGATAGCCTGCGTGAATACAATGAAAGCCAGACCTGTACCTTCGGCAGCCTAAAAAAAAATAAATTAAAAATTAAATATTGCGACTCTGAAAATTTAAAATATAATTAATCTTCTATAATTTATACAATAGAATTAAATTAATATTATATAGAAAACGATATTTTATAGAAGATAATAGGTTTGTTCCAACAGCTCCTTTCTGATGTGTCTCTGACTCGTGCATTGATGCATTCGTAAACTAATCATTGCGCATGTCAGTCCATTTATTTGTCCGTTATTTTATTAGCGACTTGTATTTATTGGAACGCAAAATGCAATGGAATTGGACAAACCAGTCACATATTTGGTGAATTGATATTTTAAACATTATTTAAAATACAACATAATACATCTATTTAGCTGCCTCGAACGATCTATGTAAATGTAAAATTTTGAAACATTAAAATGTTTATTTTTATTAAAAATAAGCACTTGTTTTATTTAAAAAAACGTACACAAGATAAAACGAAAATTATTACTTTCAATTAAAAGAAATAAAAACCCAAGCCACTCCAAGCTAACTTAAAATCACAACAATAACAAACAAAAATAGCAGAAACGAGAAGAGATGTTCAAATGCGCATGTGCTGACAAAGTGTACAAGCGAAGAAGTTCTGATCGTTTTGACAATCCTCCGACTCATTCATGTACGAATCAGAAAATACGTTAATACGTTTGAATGGCTTATCGAGAGTTTTACGGATTATCCGTGGCTTTGTAGGAACGGACTATTTTCAATGCGCATGCGTCTGACGTCCTTCTGATAATCAGATTAACTAATGGAACAAACCTATTAATTAAAAATTATTGATCTATTAGGATAAAGAAGAGTATCTAACGTGAAATAATTCAATACTATCCAAGCAATATTAACAAAAATTATCAGTTTTATTCAATTATCGTGAATGAAAAATATGACAACGATAAATATTGACATATTATAAAAACCAATGTGGCAACGTTGCATTAATTGCTGGGTTGTTAGCGAACAAGAAAAACAACGTTGATAGTTTTCGCTTTCATAAATATTCCAAACTTAATAAGGACAGCATTGTAGGTAAATACTTAATTAAACACAATTTATGTAATAAGTTACTTACCGCATCTAATTCTCTTGCTAACGAACACTCTGTAATGTTGAATGTATTATTTGCATGTATTAACGCATTTTGATAGGCTTCTTCTGATATATTTTCAGTCGATAATTCTTTATTTAAAAATCCGTGTGCCATTAGTAGAAGTTTGTTGCTGAAAATAGAATAGTCAGATTGTGATTATTTAAAAAAAATTAATTTTAAAGCAAAATGGTTATAAATACATAGAGGGTGTCCCTAGATGGACTAAAAATGAGGAAAAACTTTTTTATTTTTAACTTTCAGGGAAAATGTTATTCTTTATTAAAGTTTTTGCTAGTTTCAATAATAATAATTCAAACAGAAGTTAAATATCTCTTTTGTACGGTAGTTGGTAACATTGGTTACTAATCCAGCTTAGATTAATAATTGTCGAACAACCTTATTAGGCATTCCAAACAAAATGGCTACCAGAGGGTTTTGACAGGTTATTTATTATGGCAACCCTGTAAGCCTAGTGATTTGACAGGGTCAATTAACTAGATAGTTATATAGATTGATCATCCATATTTTTCAAAATAAACATGTTTATGCCTTGAAGTAAAAATTTAGGTAATTATTTTTTCACTATATTCAAATGCTGAAAATTGGTTTTAAAACACATTTTTGCTAAACTGATTCTGATTAATGAACACTTGGAAGGCAATATGGACGCTCGCAAAAAGGACCCGCTTTTAGCAATCTATACAACTATATATGTATCATTGACCCTGTCAAACAGTAGGCTACAGGGTTGCCATATCTAAACGTCAGTACTCACTTGTCAGCATTTTGATAGGTCGTTGGAATGCCTAATTATCACTCGTTAAATGTCAAGTGTCAATTCATGACTGACACTTAACATGACAACCGAATACGCGGGCGATCGCTCGACAATATCGTTATTATATCATTCTCTTTATAGATTCAATATCTGGAATAAACCGTTCGTAACTTCCAACGTGTTTTTCTATACACCAACCGCAAACCAACAACACAATACATGGTGTCAGATGTGCTAAAATACCATAGAAAAAGGTTAAACAAGAACAGGAAGAATGAAGAAATTGCAATAGCAGAACGACACGCTGCACCATAAATTAGAAGTTCTCGAAAGAAGAATGGCTTAAGTACAAGTATTTAGTGGCACCACAGTATAGTATTTCCAAAGTCAGTTGGAATAGTGAAAAACATAACTAGCGTACAAAGAGTACTCCGTTTATATATTTTGCTAATGCTAAAGCTACATAGTATTGGGCTAAATAAATACGGGTCTAGCCTTGTATTACTAGTGACACTTTATCATTTGACAAAGCAGTAGACCAGCTGTATTTTCGCATTATCTTGCCTATGTTATCATCACAATATTATTGAGTCGCTAGGTAATAAATTTCAGTACCGCGTATTTGGGTTTTTTGATAGTTTCTTATTTTTCAGATAAAAAAATCTTTATATATATATATATATTTTAGAATTTTAAGTGAATTTAATAATTGCGTCAAAAATCAGTTTATCTGATTGCACTAAAAGTAAAGAAATATTGAGTGGAAGTTTATCTGTGACAGTTTTAATATGGCATTTTGGAGACCGTTTGAGGCAAATAGTAAAATGTCACAGGATAATGAGAACATTGACTGTGATTCAGAGAATACTGAAGAAGGTGATTGGGAATTTAAAAATAAAGATTTACATGTTCAAACACAGAGCCTTGTTTTAAATATTTTTGAATGTTTGAAAAGAGAAAATTGTGAAAAATCCGACAACTTTATAATAAGAAGAATATGTGAACTAACGAAATTGAAACGAACAACTATTTATCGTATTATTATTTTAAAAGGAGATGTAACTGACCATTTTGTACAAAGAGAGAGTTAATCAAAAGCTTGCGAAAATTGATATAAGTGGAAAGCAATTTATACGTAGGACAATTTATAAAATGTATCAAGAAAATTAAGTTCCTACTTTAGAGTGTATTCAAAGAAAATTATTAGATTACCCCGACTATAATAACAAGTCCCTAGAAACATTGCGTCAAATTTTATTAGATTGTAGATTTAGACATAAGAAATTGGACAAACAAATAGTGATAATGGAATCACAACGAATTGTTAGGCTTCGTCAGGATTATTTGCACAAAATTAAAAATTTTCGTGATAGTAATCGACATATCGTATACCTGGATGAAACGTGGTTTGATAGTCATGATGTCGTTAATTATGGATGGTTTGATGACTCCAAAAATTGTTGTTTGCAAACGCCTTCCTCTAGAGGAAAAAGAATAGTTATTTTGCACGCAGGAAGTATAAATAGTTTTGTCCTTAATGCTTTGTTATTATCAGCTAAACAAATTAAAAAGTACTATGCTGATTATCATAAGGATATGACGGCGTAATTATTTGAAAAATGGTTTAAAGAACAGCTATTACCTAATATTCCTAAGGAAACCGTTATCGTCATTGACAATGCCTCTTATCATTCGCGTCAAACTAGAACAATTCCTAACCGAAGAACTAAAAAAAGTAATATTTTGGAATTTATAAAAGAGAAAAACTCAAAAAAATCCAATCAAAGTTTTACTAGAGATTATAGAAAAACAGAATTTTGAAAAGGAATATTATATAGATGAACTTTGTAAGACGCACGATCATACTCTGCTTCGCCTACCTCCCTATTATTGCATATTTAATCCGATAGAATTAATATGGGCATACATTAAAAGTAATTACGAAAGATAAATCAATCCCCGAATTTAAGCAAACAAGTTGTTGAACGTATATAGTTGGTTTTTAATGATGAACACAGTGATATTTGGAAAAACAGTATATCACATGTAGTTTCTAAAGAACAGGAATATGTTCTTCTGCCACCTGTACAGCCAGTTATAATTGACCTCAATAGTTAGTCCGACGATGAATTCTCTGATGACGACTAGGGCTACATTTTTTGTAGCTTTATTTTTATTCATTTATTTTTGAAATTAGTTTGACTAGTTCCAGTTTCTGTTTATTTTTTTTTTGTTTTTGGTGTGTAAATACCAAAGAGGTTAGAAAGGGTAGAGGTAACATAGGAAGCATTTGTCACTGCGCGAATTTTGCCAAAACCGAAAAACTGGGTGGAAGGAGTAGGGAGATGTTCTGGGCCGGACTTAAATATTTGTATTGTAGTACCTAATTTTGGTAGGTAACTAAAAGATGAAAAATTATGAGACTTTTTTTGATTTTATTTGTTAGCACAATTCATTTATGATGAGGGTAATAACACTTTATCAATATATAACTAGCTAAGGGCCGATTTCACCGCTGTGTCAAACGAAGTTTAAATTACTAAACGAAGATTAAAATGACATTGTTAATGTAAAAATGTCATTTTAAACTCCATTTAGTAATTTAAACTTAATTTTTGTTAATATAAAAATGTCATTTTAATCTTCGTTTAGTATTTTAAAACAAAACGGTGAAATCGACCCTAAGTAAAAGTTTATAAAATTATTATAATAAAACAGCTGTTGAGACAAAAAGTTATCGAAACAGCCAAAGTACTTTTTGCTCGAATTACACACAAGATTTTTTCTACAAGAAATTTAAAAAAAAACAATTTTTACCCATTATCCTTAAAGGAGTAAGTCAAAATTTTACCCCTAACATTTCTAGGTAGTTTTCAATAACAGTGTTTAATTATTTAAACAAGTATTAGAAATTAAAAATTTAAAAAAACCGACTTCAAGAAACGTGCAGATGCCATCACCACATCTTAACCAAATTTATATGGAACCACCCCTGAGGTACCCCCTTACTAACAAAAAAAGAATCATATTAATCGGACAAGGTGGTAAAGCATTATCGCTAAACATACATAAAAAATGAAGAACTTGAGGATTTTCTCATGGACCCAATTATTAGATTTTAACCAAATTTATATGGGACCACCCCTGAAGTACCCCCTTTCTAATAAAAGAAGAATCATTGAAATCGGAGACCGTGTTAAAGAATTATCGCTGAACATACATACATAAAAAAAATATTGCGACGAATTGAGAACCTTCTCCTTTTTTGAAGTCGGTTAAAAATAAAACGCAATTTACAGCTTTTCTTTTTTGTTGTTAAACGTAATGTCATATTTTCAAATGTGAAATGTCACTATTCATTGCTTTTTTCAATATTTGGTTTCTTCGATTTTTCGTTTTTTTGGATTTTTGGATTTTTTGATTTTTGGGTTTTTCGATTTTTAGATTACTCGATTTTTCGACTTAAAAACCAAAAAGAGGCAGTTTTATTTATTTTGATTTCGTATCTGGTGACATAATCAACTTTTCGTAATCAGTTGCATAATGTTCTACTTTATGCAACTGGTTGCATAAAGTAGATCATTTTGGCACTTGCTGCGATTACAAAATATATTACTTTATATGTCAAAATTAGAGAAAATAACAAAATGTAAATTAAATGGATAGATCCTATATTATTATAGAGCAGTGTTTCTCAAACTTTTTTGGCGACGGAACCTTTTGAAAAGCGAAATATTTGATAGAGCCCTCAACAGATAAAACACATAATTAAAAAATATTTTTTAAATGTTTCTTTATTTTGACTTTCAATAGGTAAACGTGATAAAAAATCGGCTTTATATTATGTTCCGATTTCACATATTCAATTTTATAATTGTAATTTGACAATATTACTGCCCATCTACGTAGTCTGTTCACTGAAAATTGGGGTATATCTTTAGCTGGGTTAAAAATAGTTGCCAGAGGTAAGTGATCTGTAACTAGGATGAAGAAATGTCCATATATTCATTAAATTTATTTAAGCCAAAAATTATTGCTCTTTCAATTTGGGAATATTTTTGTTTGGGCTTTGATAAGGTACGCGAAGCAGAAGTTATAGATTTTTCAATATTTTTTTCAAAAACAACATATCATGGCCCTTATTCCCACATTTGATGCATCTACGATTAATTTAATCGGCAACGCAGGCTGAAAATGCACAAGAACATAATTTGTTGTTAATTTATTTTTGATTAATTTCAAAGATTCCTTGCAAGAATTATCCCAAATCCATTTCACCCATAAAAAATTAAAAAAAAGTCCTAAAGCAAAATCTTATCCTCCTTCCTCTTAGTGACTTAAAAAAATTACTTCTCAAAAAAAAGGTCCTCAAGCCAGGTCCCTCCATTTTGTGGCGAGAGTACTGTTTTTTTATTGTGATTATTTTCTTCGCGGAGTCCTCACAATGGCTTTGCGGAGCCCCAGAGCTCCGCGGAGCACACTTTAAGTAACACTGTTATAGAGAAATACTAAATAGTTTTGAAAAAACTATTGAAACCAGTTGTGAAGTTTGATACGAATAAATTGGCATTGAAATTGATATTTTTGTATTTGATTGTACGTTTCTCTTTCCACTTCTTAAAAACAGATTTCCATGAAACAAAAAATAGTAAACAGTATATAAAAATAACCTTTATTTGCTACTTATAACATGTACCAATGACCAAGTCCGATTCTGTTTATTTTCAAATCAACAAATATGGACGTCGACAGAATGTTTAAAAATTAAATATCTCACCGAAATAAATATAAGTCTCTTTTATCTCCGTCACATTTCGCAGTTTTATTATAAATAAAGCTTCTTACAATTATCTTGGCATTTTCAACGTTAATTCCCAAAATTTAAGTCACTAAAATACCAAATTAATTCTCGTTGACACATTAAATTTGGATGGACAACGCTATGACATGTGATGTTCTCAACTGTGATTGGTGGGTGTGAATAATTTCGAAATGGGATTATGCGCAGTGTCTTATGTTCCATCTAAGGTTTGTATAATCTAAGGTAAATACCTATATTCCTTGTCATAAGTAGTTTTATTTATAGTTGTCAATTTGCTGAATGAAATGTTATATGTCTAAATATTATTCAAATACAATAAATTTTTCTGGTTTAATCGGTGAATTTGTATAGAACTACCAATGTTTCGGTAAAATTCTGCTACAGTCACAATTATTTTTAAAAACATTGAGGGACAATCAGTTTTATATACGAACCATGGTGTAGGTGAATTGAAGTAGCAATAATAATTTGTTTAACAAAATTAGTAGGTAGGCAAATAAAAAGAAGAGTTTTTGCAAAATTAAAAATTACCAGTGATGTTATAATAAAAATTAAATTAGTTTTTAAAAATAACCATGAAGTAAATAAAAACTTTAATTGGCCGATTATATTAAAAGAAATTTTGTGTGATTTTAAAAAATTCTACTATGGTCAGAAAATTAGCCTCTTTATATACAGACCTGGCAAGATTAAATCTACAGGTTTACTTCACCTGTAATGAACTAAATTAAACTTAGCGTTCTCACATGCTCCAAAAAAAGTGATATAAAACGATGTTATAAGCCAATGTGCGAAATGAGAATAACAGCGAGAAGATCAAGACAATCAGTGAACGAAAGGATAATTTATAACGCAGTGTATAATAAGACGAATCAAGAACTGAGACGCGAAAACCAAACCTGTCTTCCGCACCCGTCTCTCCTAGAATACTCATCCTTTCTCTCTTTGTCCTCTACGAAACGATGCAAATCGATTCAATACTTCTATTTTAAAATCATTAAAACATTATTTTACATACCTAATCTAAAAAATATTCCTACGCCTATGTTATGCGGCTAAATTGAAAGAATTTTTTTACCAGTTGTTTTTATACTGTTCCAACTGACTTTAGACAAACTATACCACAGTACCTGACAGATTTTCATTCTAACCATCTGATTGAAATCTGGGGCTGAAAACATATGAAGGATATCGAAATGTTACAGGCCTGGCAAATGTTGGAGAACAAATGCAAGTAGATAGTCTATTCCTTCATGAAGGCAACAGTATCTTGGTTTGTTCAAGAAGATCTTTTATAATATATTGCATCCAAATAGCTTACTGCCACAGATTGCTATTTCTTCGTAGTTCAAGATACAGGAACCAGTCCATAAAATCCCATATATTCACTATAGGAATGTCTATCATAAATGCAACTTGCATATGAAGCGTCACTGAACATGGATATTGATGGTGAAGTTGTGTATTTATATACAAGTCTTCGATTTACTGATCCTCTGAGATAACGTAAGAGATTTTGAATCATATTGTCATGAGTAACAGTGAGATCAACACAAAATTAGGATAAAACATTAACTACAAACGTTATATCTGGTAATGTACCGGTAGCGAGATAAAGAAGACTTCCAATTTTTGATTGGTAGCATTTTTTATCGGTTCTTGGTTCACCAACTTTCACTTTTTGTGGCTTGGAAGCTGGATCCATTGGTGTAGATGTAGGTTTGCAGTTGACATACTATACTTCTCCAGTAATATAAGAATATACTGTTTTTGCAATTTGTAACGATAATAAAAAGTTTGGTACACCAAGAAAAGTAACTTCAAAATTATTTTGTAGAGAGTTTTCAATTATTCCTGTTTTTTCTTCGGTACTTCCTAATAATAATATATCGTCTTCATATATTGCTAGAGCCTGTTGATAATATGATGATACAAATAAACATGGATCTGCAATTGATAAATCTAGATTAATTCCTTTAAGAACTGACTAGTTTAGGACTAGTTTAGGACTAGTTTAGGATTCCATTGACGTGGAGCCTGCTTTAATCCATAAAGACTTCTTTTTAGAAGACAGACTCTCCCTGGTCCTTCGATTAAACCCTCTGGTATTTTCATATGGATTTTAAAGTCTATGTCACTGTTGAAAAATGCAGTCTTTATATCTAGTTATTTGACAACCATTTGTTTGTGAATTGCATGTGCAAGTAAAATTCGAATTGTCTCGTAGCACATGACGGGAGCAAAAGTATCTTCAAAATCAATACCTTGCATTTGACTATACCCTTGTGCTACTAGTCTTGCTTTGTATTTAGAGATTTTTCCATTATCTCCTAACTTTTTCTTAAAAACCCATCTACATCCGATGGTTCTTTCTCCAGGAGGCATTTCAACAATGTCCCAAACATTATTTTTCTTCATTGACTCAAGTTCGTCATTGATGGCAGCCACTCACAAATCTGACTGACACTTGACATTACAATACGCGGGAGATCGCTCGATAATATCGTTATTATATCATTCTTTTTATATATTCAATATCTGGTATAAACAGTTCGTACATTCCAACGCGTTTTGATATACATCAACGGCACCTCAACAACGCAATACATCTTCGATTTATGGAAATATTGACAGAACAATATATTTTTGATTATTTTATATGAAAGAATACGAAACAAAAAGAAAACATTTTCTTTTTGTTCAACATGAAAACCAACCAGCAAAAACTTTTAAGAAGAATAACAGTTTTTAGAAAAGGTGAAAATAAAAAAATCCTGTTTTTTAGTCCATCCAACAAAAATTAATAATGTTATTTTCCTAATATAAAATAAAATTTTAAAATTATACGTAATCAAACATTAAATAAACCTTCAGTTTATACAAGAAAATGAATTGCAACTTACTCGAATTATCAAGGTAAATTCATGAAATTAACTTCTGAAATAATTATAAACAGGAACGTTTTAATTAATGTACAGAATTAATTCAAAGTAGAAAATAGAGTTAGTTAGCCAGAGGGCTCTGATCCGAAACGCAAATGAAACTTCAGAGTGATATTTAGTTAGTCACAGGGCTTTTGTCCTAAACACCGTTAAAACTTCAGCAATAGAATTAGTTAGCCTGAGAGCTTTATTTTGAATAGCTGATCAAACATCAGTGAGAAAGTTAGTAGATTAAAATTCAGCGATAGTAAATTAGTTGGTTTTTATGATTCTACTCTCGAATAAGAAAGTGTCGGCCATCGAGTAGATATGCAAAACGTACCTAGTTCCTTTTTGGAAAATAAGAGAGAGGTGAGGAAAGTCTAATGATATTGGCCGGTTATTGTCCTAAATCTCCTATTTGATTGAGCATTATTGATAATAATAACGTTAACATTCGCTTAAATTGGACAATGTTGATAAACTATAAATGACAGCCTTTTTACGACCCTGCTCGAGCGTTATCGTTAGTGCCCTCTTATGTGTGGGCCGCAAACCGCAACTATTTGGATTTGAATAAAATACAGGATTATGTTTTTGTTTACATCGCTATTTTCTGGCTTTCCGCACGAGCGATTGATTGGATATTTCCAAAGTTTTATATTGATAAAATAAATCACGAATGTGAGTGAAATGTCCGAAAAATTTATTTAGATGATAAACTTACTTCTTAAATCCAAACGAAATAATAATAAGGCGTTTTTAAGTGCAAGTGAATATGAACAACAAATAAGCAAATTTAAATACGCAAAAGAAGTTCTTTGTAGAGAAGGATCCAAGAAAACAACAACACATTATAGAATGGTATTTAAATATATTCTTTTATTGACTGGAAGGGAAAATTTAATTAAACCTGTAGAGGAAACTTCGCAGTCAAAAAAATCTATATTATGTGACAAATGAAGAGTTGTTTGAAATAATTTAGCTATCGGACATGGTGGAAGAAATAGGATGGTTGCCGAAATAAATAAATAGTACTGTATAATTACGAAAGAGTCCATAATGATTTACTTACGTCTTTGCTCTCAGTGTCAGAAGAAGAGCAGCAGTCCACGTAAAGGATTAGTTTCTAAGCCCATCCTGCATTCAAAATTTAATTGTAGCGCTTAGGTTGACGTGATTGATATGCAATCACAGAGTTACAATAAATATCGTTTTATTATGGTATACGAAGACCACTTGACTAAGTTTGTTTTGCTGAGAGCAATAAAACCTAAAAGGGCGAAAGAAGATGCCTTTTATTTATTGGACATTTATACAACATTTGGGGCACCGCTAATCTTGCACTCAGATAATTGCAGAAAATTTATCAACTCAGTTCTTGTAGAATAACAAACAATGTGGCTTGAAGTTAAAATAGTTCATAGCAAGTCTAGACATAGCCAAAGTCAGGGTTCAGTAGAAAGAGCTAACAGATATATTGAGGAAATGTTGGGCGCCTGGATGGATGGATGAAAACAGTACCACAGACAGGCCCTCTGGCATAAAATTGGTTCAGTTTAAGAAAAACCGAGCATTACATTCTTGTTAATATTTGATGAATATTTCAGGTTATTACCTATGACTAGATCAATAGATCAAATATTAGCGACTATTTCTCTAGAGAAATTATCAATATTGTCAAATACCATTGAGCTAAAGCTCTTGGGCTCTAATCAGATTATTAAAGCCTAAAAATTATGTCTTATCAAATTGATATTAAAATATTTTCGAGATTTAGATTCAACAAAAATAACTGACTATTATCAAGGTCTTGGTATATTATCCTTGATTATATATTTTTTTACATTTGTAGGCATTGGTCAAAGTCCTCATGAAGCTATGTTTGGAACTCCAGCAAAAGTTGGATTAGCTTCAGTTGGCATTCCGTATGACGAAATTAATAATTTGGATTCCGAAGAAGAGGTAGAGAACGTGTTAAGAGAAATCAAATAAAGGTCCGAAGGAAATGAAAGTGCGAAAAAGAAAGAGATAAAGAAAATGCAGAATTGAAAAACAATTTTTAATTTGTATACGAAATCTGCGGCGAAGCAAGCAAAGAAACAAACGAGGAAACAGAACTTCAGGAAGGTAAGTTTTTTTTTTATTTCACCATAAGGGAGCCCAATGCCCAACGACAGGAACAAACCTGATATACAGACGGGTCTAAGACTGCGGAAGGCACTGGGGCAGGAGTATTCTCCAAAAACCCTGATACTAACCATAGCTATTCTATAGGAATACATTCCTCGGTATTTCAGGCCGAAATATACGTAATTTTGCAATGTGCAAAAACGAACAATGAAAGAGCTGTCAAAAATCAGCATATTCAAATAATGTCAGAGAGCCAATCGGCACTTAAGGCCATATCGAGTCAGAAAGTTACGCCGAGGCTGATATGGGAATGCATCGAAGAACTAAGAACACTGGAAGACCGAAATAGAGTAAAACTATTTTGGGTGTCAGGTCACCAAGGGATCGAAGGCAACGAAAAGGCTGACGAACTTAAAAAAGGGGATAAGAAGAAACACCGGAACCAGACACAAACCCAGGAGTACCAAACAGTACAGTCCGGGGTTTTATAAACGACTGGATTCGGGAACAACATATCAACTATTGGGGAAGCACCCCAAAACAGGCACATGGAAAAGCCTTCATAGGCAGACCATGTCCCAAAAGAACTGAAGAACTACTCTTAATGAATAGGAACCAGTTGAAAGTGATAACAGGGTTCATGACTGGGCATGCCCCAGTAAAGGGAGACTTGAACAAAATTGGCATGTACAATGGGGAACTCATGTGCCGACTATGTCACAAGAATCCAAATACATACTGTGCAAATGCGAAGCTCTAGATCGCAAAAGACAGGCTCTTTTTGGACAACCCCAGGTTGATCCAACAAAGTATAGAACCCACTCAACCAAGGTACAAAGGTGACAGAGTGGGTGATATGAACTAACATGGGGTAAAACACAATAAGCCAATAGGCTTCAGTGTTATTCGGAGACACATAGTCAGACGAGCCCAGGAGAAAGGAAAAAAAATGGGACTCACAAGCAAATATTTACAAGATCTGAACTCAATCCATGTTTGGAGAAGCTTATATTATAGGAAAACCTTAGTGACGCTGTTAAAGGAAAAGAGGAGCTGCAACATAAAATACTGTTTTTGGAAAACAAGGATGTAAGCGTTGTCACTGCAAGGGTGGGTGTAAAAACAATAAATGCGCTTGTCGCGTCAAGAAAAAAGTTTGTAATTCCAAATGTCATGGATCATTATCATGCTCCAATAAAACTGATAACAGTTACATAATTATAATGTTTTCATGTTAATTTTACAGTAGCTTACTGGTAATGCGTTGAGAATAACAATTTTAAGTTACGGTGCCAACTTAATTCTTTAAAATCAACTTCACCCACTTATTGATAGTCAATGTCATTAATGACCGGACAAAGATGCAAAAAATAATATATTTTCAACATTGTCCACTCATTGATGGTCGATGTCGTTAATGGCCGGACAAAGATGCAAAAAAAATATTATCCACATTGTCCACGATTAATGGGCATTTTCGTTACTGCCCAGATAATAACGATATTGGCCAGCAAATATGGCTGCTGACGTTAGTGTCCCGTCAATATCGTCAATGCCCAATTTTCAACACTGCCCGTAACATCTATAATTTAATGTTGTTGATTGAACAAGAGAGTCTGAGTGAATGCCAGTTTGACATTATTTGTCATTATCAATATTTGTTGATGGTCTATTTGTAATAAACATTGTTTGGCAGTTGTTAATTGGTATTTATTCTTCAGATAAAAACGTGATTATCTAGGGCATCATTTGTCATGATTGTCATGATTAGTTCTGAGTGTTTTATTTTTTTTTAATTCGTTTCCACTTTAGGGATATATATGATTATACATTTTCATATTTTTTAAAATTGCACTTTAGTTTTTTTGGATTTCAATCAATTTTCTCACTTCTGTTGTCTTTGTAAATTAAAATTTGTTAAAATAAACAAAAAAAAAGTACACACAAATACATAACATAGCATGTATCATTAGTGTGATATTCTTTTAATTAATACTAGGGTGATATAAACTACTCTTTTAGACCAAAGCATTGCTCTATTCCTCTATTTGTACTTTTCTTATTTGGTCGTAGGGAAAGTTTAAACACAGATGAAGTTTCTGAAATATCTATTTATCTAGAATAGTAACAATAAGTTCTTTTGAATAGATAGATGGTACCATTAAGTTACTAAATCATATTTACTTTAATTTTTTAACTGCTTTAACTTTTCCTTTAGTGTACTTACTCAGTCAGGCATTTGTCAACATTAGAAACTGCTTTGAAACCGAGGATGGCGAATATCACAACACTTGCGTATATGGCAGTAACTGCATTGCAAATTGAAACCAAAATTACGTCCCTCACGCAATTATTTTTGGGGGTGTTGTATGATCCAAACGCTATTAAAGAACCAAAGGCCAATCCAAATGAGTAAAATACTTGGGTTGCTGCGTCTAACCACACTTTAGGTTGCAGAAGTTTTTCCACCTAAAACAATTAATAAATATTATATAACATGTTCTTTTTTTGTGTTTCTTGATGCAAAAGAATTGATCTACAAGGTCAGGCGTAGGGTAGATTTACCGATTATGGTCTTCCGCCAATTGAATCTAAAATATTAACGGTCGTGTTCAAACTAACCATAAAAATCATGTGAAATCCCACTCTTTATTGTATTCTTGATAACTCCCGCGCAAAATATTTAATTTTTCGGATACAGTGGTGTTTATCTAGTCTGATTTTTAACATGTGGCGAAGATATTGTGCTTTACCTTAAAATTTTGTTAAGGAACACGAGTTAAGGTATTGCATCATTTTGAGTAGAAATATAGATATGGGTGTTTAAGTGTTTAGTATTTAGTATTTGATTTATAATCGATTTTTTGTGTTAGTTTTAGACTTTGAACTAGATATTTAACCTATAAATAATTAAAATAATAGTGGCCACAACTGTGGCATTAAATGTACCTTCTGCGTCAGTTGTAGTCTTTTAGTTGCCACAAATGGAGCATAAAAACCAGTTGAGGCCACACAATAGAAAGAGATAACAAAACGGAATACTCATAAAGTAGAAAAGGAGTAGGTAACAACCAGAGATAACAGAGATATAAGCAGTCATTCATAAAATATAATATTCATGGTGCCAACAATAGTTAGTACTGTATATATTCTATTTCTAGACGCGGGACGAGGCGACGAAAGGTGAGAAGTAAGAGAAGGGATAGAGTGAAGGATTTTACGTAGTTTTATCAATGAATAACTGCCCGAGCTTATACTACATAACGTAAATTTCCATGCCGGTGTAAGCCCTGTTGCCACTTCCAATTTAACATCTCTAGGTTTTGGAATTTGTTGAAAATTATTACATCTAATTTAATGAAATTACATCTAATTTGGTTAAAAATGGCTATTTTTTGTTCTAATGCTCAATTAGGTCTTTGTAGAAAGTATTTTTTTTATAATTATTTAAAATCATTTACATTAGCCCTTATGGTCGAAAAAAAAAATTTAAACGTCAATATCTCGGTTTCAACCGTCTACAAATTTGTATAAAAAATGTTCTTTTAGAAATATACTTCTCATTTGACGAAAAGCGAAGGCATAAATGAAAAACAACTATTCTTTATAAAAGTTTCGCCTATATATTGACAAGGTAAAAGTACTTTCGTCATATTTTTTGCTTTTAAATTAACAAAAATATAGCAATAAACAGTTAGTGATGTCATGGTTTTACTAGAAAGCAAACATTAAAGGCAGAGCCTCTCGACTCTTTATGCATCTATCTCAGTATTGAAATGTATGCAATCAGTTTGAATCTCTAACATTATTTTATACAGGGATTATTGATTTTTCCACTATGAATAATAGGGTGTATTAATTACTTCAAGATTTTTTTTTATTTTTGGTGGAAAATGAAAAATAAGAAAATATAAACTATTAAAGGTATTTATTGAAGTATCAATTATAAACAGTAAGGCTATTGCTTTGCAAAATACAATAAATCCCCAATATAAATTATAATAATAATAATAATAATAATAATAATAATAATTGGAAGGAAGTATATAAAGCCTAAATTAATAATATTAAAATTTATAATTACACGACTTTCAAACTAATCAGAATCAGATTCACCACACGAATCAACATTTTCCAAAACATTAGCGGCTGTGCCATACAGGTGCAGGAACTGATACAGGAAATATTTTTTTTCTGCATTTGCAAATTTTGCTTCCACAGTCTAAAACAGAATATTATTGTTAGAATATTGTATAGTATCTTTTTTGCATTTGCATGATGTAAGTTCTGTTATGTCTGGTGGCAGGTCGGACAGAGTCTTAAAAGTGGGTATCAGACTTCCATCTTGATCTACTTTCCGTCCATACTCTTCAACATTAGGAAGCTGCATCTGGGTTTAAAGAGGTTAGCCAAATATTTAGCTGGTAAAAACATCTTAAACAATGTAGTCTTAGGGCGTCTTCAGTCGGTGGCAATTTAGCGATGGTTTTTGAAGAGGCCAATAATCCCCCCAAAATGTTAATGGAAGTAACATTGGCAGTTTTGAATACATTTTTAGGAAAATTCTTTCAAGATTAGAGAATATGTTTTCAGAGTACTGATCAGTGCCAAATCCATCCAAAAAGTAATGGTTTTCAAGGTAAGTTTTCCAACAGGTTTTGTTCCCAATGCCGGACAATTAAATGGTTGTATCACAACCGGTCAGAATGAAAAGCAGGCATATTTTTTAGAAGGTTTTCATCCAAATTTAAATAATATACTGCTAGAAATCGCCTTGAGTCTCCTCGCCTTGTTCTGAACCATATATCTTTAGACAAAAAAAATCGTCTTTTGATGGTTCAAAATTCTTTCCATATTTATTGATTTTCGCGAATCCACCACTAGTTAGAAATTGAATATGCTTTTGCTGAATGGAGTTTTGAAGAAGTTGTTCTGGCAGAAAATGTGTTAAACGTCTTTTGTTAAATATCTAATGAATAAACAAGTTCTATTGTTGCGGAAGTGGAATATTGGGTCGGTCAATTTCTATATCAATATATTTCTGAAATCCTCTCTTTTGACGTGTTGTATTTTTGATAGAATGTCCTTTATAATGATCAAATACCACATCTATCATTTGAGCATTAAATTTATTTCTAAAAATAATGTTTACAAATATATGAGCATATTCTTTAAATGATATGCAACTTTTGGACTTTCCTATTTTGATATAATTTTTGTCTCTGCTACTTGCAGCAACAAATCCGTAATTAAAATTTTAAACGAAAACTTATAACTTACCCAAATATATTTAGCTGCAACAGGATGAATGTAGATATAATAAAGAGGCAAAAATGTCTATATTTTTTCCCAATTTATTAGGTAATTTAATATATAACAAATACACTTATTAATTCTTTAGTAAAAACAGATAACAATATGACACATTGCCCTATGGAACATAACAAGCAGTTTTATAATAAAAAAAATGAAAAATCCTACCATATCAATAATGTGATACATCAGCCCGCACGTAGAGAGAAACAGAGCTATGCTACGTTTGAAGGTGAAGAGAAAGATACACTGAGAGTCGATAAATTTGACGGTGAGAATTAATTACAGCATAAACCTATGACATCTCTCATCGTTTATTGTTATATCTTTGTTAATTCAAAAGCAAAAAATATAGTGTTTACTTTGTTACCTTCTCAACACATAAGCAAAAATTTTATAAAGAATGTTTTTTTTTTCATTTAGGCCTTCGTTTTTTGTTAAATGTGGTATATTTAAAAAAGACGACTTTTTAACTAAATTTTTGAAGGGCTAAAACCAAGATATTTACGTTTATATTTTTTTTCGGCCGTAAGTGCTAATGCAAATGATTTTTTTTAAATAAGTATAAACAATTACTCCCTACAAAGATTTTATTGTGCATTTGACCAAAAAATTAGTATTTTTTTCTCTATTCGGTGGTATCAATATCTGGATTTTTGATGATAGTGCCCTTCTCACAATCTAATTTTGTATTAACTCCGGAAAAAGGGTTACCTTATCATGACCTTTCATCTGTGAAAAATTCAGCTATGTGACAAAAGAGTGGGAGGTGAATCGTTTTCTTGAGCGAATATTTTAATACATACACTTTACTAACAATGACAACAGCGGATATTATACCCACAATATATTGTGATTATACCCTACTGTGTCCCTTAGAATATGTCTTATTCACGGCCGCACGATATTTGTTAATAGTTACATCTCCTGGTTATCTCTGGTAACAACCTATAATTAATTTGTTTCAGAAAAATTATGTCACTCCGAAAATTATTTTAATATACAGAAAGTGTCATGGAAAATGCTCAATGCAATACAGCATCAGTCTATGCCCATATTATCAGCATGCAAAAAGTTTAAGTTCCTAGAACATCTGTACAAAATAGATTAGATGGTGACACAAGCGATGATTGCCGAAGAGTGGGTCCAAAATGTGCGCTTGGCCAGGAAATAGAACATACATTGGTTTCCTGGATTCATAGCTGTTGTTCAAGAAGTTTTTCTATAAATAAAGAAGGTCTTCTATATTCTGTACCAAATATTCAATAAGAGTATGTTATACACATAAAATTGTTGGAAAAGGAGCCAGGAAGGAAATTTTTCGGTTCTTTTATGAAGAGGCACCCGGAAATAAGCAAGAAAAAGGCGGAATTTACAAACAAGGCAAGGGCTGCAGTTTCTGAAGAATCTATCAAACGTTGGTTTATTCACTTAAAGGAGTTCCTTTGGACTGATGCTGCCATTTTAAACAATCCAGAGCGCATATTTAATATGGATGAAACAGCCATTTTTTTATTACACAAATGAGCTTGGTAGGTATTCCATGATCTTAACTTCTTGTTCGCACACTCTTGGCAATTACTATAATCTAGCGCAGTAGTCGCCAACCTGTCGATCGCGAGCTACCGGTAGCTCACGGAGGCAATTCTGGTAGCTCTCACAACGATTTTAATTTAAAAAATACAAACTGCAAAAATCAGAGAAGCTTCCGAAAATTCCACAAAAAAATATAATTGTCATAAACATAAACAGCGGCAACGTTGCGGTGAGTGATCTGCCGCTGACGCCATCAAGCTAGAATCGGCTAGAACCGACCAGCCGGACCAGCGCGTTAGTGTTCGAGAACGATCAGGATTGCTTTGAACGGGATAAATACGCACGGCGCGGCGACATTGCGCTTAGTTTAAAACTGAACGCATAACCAACGTCCAGCGGTTGGGTTAGTAGAGAACAACAAAAAATAATATTATGGCAAGCAGTTGTAAGAAGGTAAAGACATACCACTTTCATTCGGAATGGGAAGAACAATAATTTTTTACAGAAGTTAAAGATAAAAATGTGTGTTTGTTATGTAATACTTCGGTCTCCGTTGCTAAGAAAGGAAATATTGAGAGACATCATAAAACTGTACATTCTAATTTTGAAAAATCATTCCCATTACATTCTGCCGCCAGAAAGGAGAAACTGAAACAGTTAAAAAAGCAGTTAATTGGACAACAATCAATATTTTTAAGAACAGTCGACAAAAATAAGGGTGCAACTGAAGCATCGTACCGTGTGTCCCAGATAATTGCACAAAAAAAGAAACCTTATGAAGACGGGGAAATGATAAAACAGGCGATTTTAGAAGCTGCTGATTCGTTATTTGCCAACTTTAGAAATAAAGACGAAATAGTTTCAGCTATAAAATCTATGCAACTTGCTGCTAATACAGTGATGAGACGTGTAGAAGTAATTAGCAATTATATTTTTTTACAATTAAGAACTGACTTAGATAACTGTGTTTATTTTTCACTTCAACTGGATGAATCAACAGATGTCGTTGACACTGCCCAGATGGCTGTGTTCGTCAGGATGGTTTAGTGATTTTACGATTAAAGAAGATCTTTTGAAGTTTATTCCACTGAAAGGACACACTACTGGACAGGAGTTGTTTTCTCATTTAAAAAATATTATTTCTTCCGAGAAATTTCCAATATCGAAAATGGTAGGCTTGACAACCGATGGCGCTCCAGCTGGTGGGTTGTGATAAGGGTCTGGTGACGTTATGTCGTAAAGATGAAACTTTTCCGCAATTTCTCTGTTACCACTGTATTATCCATCAGCAAGCATTATGTGGAAATTTCCTGAAACTAAACAACGTTATGAAACTGATGGTAAAAATTGTGAACAAGATTAGAGCTCAAGCGTTACAAAGAAGATTATTCAAAATCTTGGCCGATGAAGTTGACTGTCAATACAGGGACCTACTCCTTCACTCTTAAGTCCGATGTTTAAGTAGAGGACGGGTGCTGAAACGTTTTAATGATGTCCTATCTGGCATAGTTCAATTTTTTAAACAACGCGATGAACCGACTCCGGGACTAAAAAATTCAATCTGGCTTAGAGATTTTGGTTTTCTCGTGGACATTACAGAGAAATTAAACGAACTTAATTTACAACTTCAGGGGAGAGACAAAGAACTAGCGAAAATGATTTCTGATATAAAAGCGTTTATCAAAAAGCTGGAGTTTTGGGAACAAAACCTAATTAACAGCGATGCCAAGCATTTTCCTATTCTTTCAGAAAAAATATCTCAAAATCCATTAGAACCCTATGACAGCAAATATCATGTAGAAATTGTTTCTACCCTGAAGAATAACTTCAAAAATCGTTTTAAGGATTTCAACAAAATGGCTTTAGTAGCGCAGTTTGTTGTTTCACCCTTTATGGAAATTGATATCCAACAGTTTGCAACTTGTGTTATGCAGAACTTTGGCGAAGACATCGCTGCAACAGAAATGAAAGTAATTGAGTTTTAAAATGATTTAGCCTTAAAATCGTTAGTCTCAAGTACTAAATGTATCTGGCCTATTGTAAGTATAGACAAATATTCAGTTCTATGCCGTGTTGTCTTGAAAGTGAAAGCATTATTCAGTTCAACCTATTTGTGTAAATCTTCTTTTTCCAATATGAAGTTTATTAAGAACAAATATCGCAATCGACTTACAGATGAACATTCGAATGGCTGTATCAAATTATACTGCAAACATTAAAAAAATTATCGATGAGTCTGAGTGTCAGCCTTCTCATTGAACGTGCTTTTTTATTTTTCAATGTTTATGTTCATGATAGTGCGTTACTTTTTTGTTGTTATTATTAACTATTTTTAAGTCTTACGTGACATGCCGTTGTGGCTGGATAAAAGTTTGTGTTTATTTTTCAAACACCTTCGTTTGGTAGGTAGGAATGTAGCTATGAACAAGTACGTACTAGTAATATTAGTTATTTTGTTATTAGTTTATTATTAGTACCTATGTATTATGTATTACCAGTTAAATAGTAAAATAAATACATATAATGATTAATTGACTGTGGATTATTTCATTTATGTTGCGTTACGTGGCTTCCGTGTGGGTAGCTCGCTGTTTATTCCAAAATTAACAAAGTAGCTCAACACATTGAGAGGTTGGCGACCACTGATCTAGCGCATATTCTGTCTAGTCTATGTCAAGTATTTGTTAACTGCAGTGTTGTGAGGATTACTTAAAAGCTCTCTGACAACTCCCATCTTAACATCAAATAACGGTACAATAAATTAAAGGATTGATTTCAGAAAAGTTGTAAGTAATTTTTTTAATAAATAGTTTAAAACTTATCTGGTGATTTATATTTTCTCGGAAAGTCGCTAAATACAATTTAATCTCTCGTAAACTATATCATTAATAAAATGGCTTTAGATAAATTAAATTACTCACATCATCATAATGGTTATGGTGTATTTCCTGAAAGTTTTAGCTTTATAGAGGTACGATAAAAAATATCATCATCATAGCCACTTTACCTTAATCTCATATGTGGTTGCAACACAAAAAACGCCTGGCATTTTTTAAATTTTTAAATTGTACATTATAGGATAATAAAATTGCAGTTTTGCAGGGTATATTAATCAATTATTAATAAATTTATTTTCTTTATACATAGTTGTCTTTGCTCCGAATTTCTATTTCTCTCTCTTTCTTTCTCTCTTTCTACCTATCCCCTATATATTGAAAACTCTAAGCTATAAAAAGAGAAGTTTTAGGTGAATATTTTTCCTGCCAAAGCGTCAATTTTGTTTTAATAAAAATCCCTGTGTAATATTTCAATTTCAAATTAATTCTCATTTCTAATTGGAGAGGCAAATCGCTATAATCATGCGCGTCTATGTTTTTTCGATAACTAAGCAGTTGTGTCCGGTCACGTCTTGTATGGGTGACCTACTAGGAGATGTGTTAAAAAGTGAAACAATTCCTTCGTTTTACTTTGATTTTTCTTATTTTTTACTTATTTACTACTAAATATTATATATTTAAGTAACATTATCTTACCTTTGGTGTTAACATATGAGCTAATCCTGCACTGGCACCTTTAAGCGTGATACCTCTTACGAAAAATATGGTCAGGACAACATATGGAAACAGTGAGGTGAAATATACAACCTAAAAAGAAATTAAAAATGTACAATTATTTTAGGTAAATCAATAAGTAAAATTTTTTATTTTGTTGCAGATTTAGTTACAAACGGATTGGTATATCTACCAAAATATACTTAAAAATTAAGGTCTGTCTTTTGTAATATTAAACTAATATCAAACATGATATAACGTTTTATACCTAGGTGGTATATATTCGTACTAGCTTATAATTAAAGTAATTTTAAAACATTTACCTAATAATAAATTCGATAAATATGTGTAATTACCAACTAACCTTTCCTGAGCTCTGGATACCTCTCATTACAATAAAGTAAACCACAATCCATGAGAGAAGCAGACATAAAACGATCCACCATCTTGGCATTCCTGGATCTTCGATATTAGCTGAAGCATCCAGAGTAACACGATACCAGAAGTACGCTGTCGCTGAAGATTTGTCGCATTCCATATCTACGGTACCATTATTCACAGGACACGATTGCCACGGGAGAGGATTCTAAAAAATATAATGGTTATATGTCAAGTTATCGAAGTTTGTAAATTAAAAGTTTCATTTAACCGACTTCAAAAAAGGAGGAGGTTCTCAATTCGTCGCAATATTTTTTTTATGTATGTTCAGTGATAATTCTTTACCACGATGTCCGATTTCAATTATTCTTTTTTTGTTAGAAAGAGGATACATCAGGGGTGGTCTCATATAAGTTTGGTCAAAATCTAATAATTGGGTCCATGAGAAAATCCTCAAACTCTTCATTTTTTATGTATGTTTAGCGATAATTCTTTACTACCTTGTCCGATTTATATGATTAATTTTTTGTTAGTAAAGGGGTACCTCAGGGGTAGTCCCATATAAATTTTTGAAGTCAGTTTTTTTAAATTTTTAATTTCTAATACTTGTTAAACAATAAATTAAAACTTTTACCATTTTGTGCATTATACTATTGGCTGTGGTGACGCGAAATAAAACAACAGTACAATAACGAACTATAATCAATATTGCAGATGCTTGTGAAAAACATAACGTTTGTAGTCATAGAATACAAGTTGTTCCATTCGGAAATACTGTGTTCAAACGAATGTAGGATGAAAAATCATATTATTGATGATAAAACTTTCCTTCTGCTTCTTTCGTATTTTAATGCCCATTTGAACACCAGATTGTATATTAGATTGCTATTACTAATTATACAGGGCGTCTGTAAAAGGTCTTTACAAAACCATACCACATATTCCTTAGACCAAAATAAGTCGATTTAAGTAAAATTACCTAAGTAAAAAGTTGCTTCGTTTGGGCTCCAGAGGGCCTTGAATTTACAATTTTTAAATCGTTTTTCCCATATAAATTTAAAATGGCATAGTTGATTTTGCTGAAATTTGGTATATTGGTAGAGTTTTATGTGGCAAAAAAATGGTATTAAAATTTTGTCCGATAATAATACATAGGCGTAGAACTTGATTTTTTAAATAATTGCACCTTTAAAAATTCTACGCCAATGGAAGAAAAGGAGTTTAAGTATGAAATTTAGATTGCGCAACTCATTTACTTTAAAAAAGGTACTCTTGATAAGACTCGATTACTCTCATGGTTTTCGCTAAATTTCTGTTTTAATAATTTAGATCCAGCTAGCACAAAAACATCCCATCTACGTTAATAAGCTGCAATTTTAGGCTCTTTAAGCTCACATGCAATGTACTTTTAATGTAACCCTAATATCCCTGCAACCACCGAATGTCCGCAACGGCAAGACTTTTATAGCACATCTCACAAAAGTTAAAAAGTGAAGTTCGGAAAACATCACACTAGCACTTTTACGGTACTTACCCTGAAAGTTGCTCTGAAACTTTCTATAGATGTTATAATGTGAATTAGCTCTACTGCATTATACAGTGTGTCCACGGATGGACTTAACTATACTTGTGAAAATATTTATTTTAAATTAAAAAAGTAATTCTTCATAATTTACTTGTTAAATAAATTCGATTCACATTAAGAAATTATGAAAAATAACTTTTTTTAATCTAAAATAAATATTTTTACAAGTATAATTAAGTCCATCCATGGACACACTATATTGTTCTTTGTGTAATGTAATACGGAGAGGCTGAAATTGAGGTATAGTAAAAACTCAATCGAGACATGGAAATTTCAAATAAAACAAAATATATATGTAAATTTATTATTAAAATGTTCTTGAAATCAAGTAGTAATATCACAAAAGTAGAGGTAGGTATATCACAAATGCAGTTACACATGTATAGTAGAAGCCACCTGTAAAGCACTGAACGATTGGACAAAATTTGCTTAATAGTAATAATAAGGTATCAATATTGCAAAGGTTCACTAGAAGCTTAAACAGTGAACGATTGTACAAAAGTATATTTATATAAGGTACGTTTCAAGATGGCAATTGTATGATGCAAAAAAAATAGATCTGTGAATAATAGATGATTGCAACAATGACTTAGGTATATATCATGAGATAGCTGAGGTTCCAGATTGCTTACCTGTACTCACAGAGATATATCATCTTTTTAAAATCAAACCTTTTAACTTTTTTTTTGTATAGATATTTATATATTTTTATTTTGTTAGTTTATTATTTATACAAAGGTGAACAAAAATTATTTTATTCTAACTACATATTGAATAAAAAAGAGATTGACCTACTTGTTTAACTATTATTGAAGGAAATTATATAGAAAGTAAAAAAATATACTCAAGTTTAAATCGTTGCACTTATTTTTAGGTAATTTTGTCTTTGTTGTTTTAAATAAAACCTCTAATTTTTTTTAGAATTTAACAAATTTTATGCATAATTATGGATTTCCAAGTTAGTATGAAGATTTTATAAAAAAAACAATTCATGTTTTTTGGCAAGATATTCTGATGTATGCTCGAGGGCATCTTCTGTGATTTTTCTCAAATTTTCTTCTAGTTTGGCACTTGCTTGAATCTGATGTTGTTTTTTTTTAATATAGACGTACCATGTAGATTCACTTTTTATAAAACTTCAGATGTCATATAGCTATTCTTCTTTAGACAAGTCTGTAGTATTTATTTTGCTTCTAAAATTCTTAGAATGTTTTCAGGTACAAAGGAAGTCTAAAATACAATATTTTTAAAATGTATTTTTAGTTCGATTAAGTATATTATTACCCAGAAGTTTGCTACATTCTTAGTAAAGTGGAATCACATATTGTGGATTTTGTTTCTTGTAAAAGAAGGGTCCCTAAATCTGTGATAAGTTCAACCTCTCCAAGCTCCCCTAAAATCACATACCAATAGTGTTATTTTATTTTAGGCCTTTATTTATCATTTACTGTAATTATCTTATGAATAATTATGTATATAATAACTATAATAACTAAGTGGGTCTTTTGTTGAACTGAAATATTACCTAAAACACATATGTTAGCGACATGCATAGGAATCTCAATTTAAATAGCTATGATTCACTTGCAGCCCCTTGCTGAGGCTCTGGCACCTCCAGAAGCCATCATCAGTTATTACCGCATCCTGAACGATCACCAGTTTGATTGCAGTAAGATTTATAACTTCTCAGCCACAAGTATTTCTCCAAATTTAGAAGTAGTGGCTCGTTTTGATAAATTCCTAAAATAATTCCAAAGATAAACTTGAAAAATTAAACATGTAAACTCACCTGTGCACCTTCTAGTATTAAAAGGGGGACCATAAGATAAATTGTATCGTATCGTTAATACCATCAGCACATTAACAGCTTTAATAACCATTTGTAGGGGATTATAAACCACAGGGTAAATTGTGCATAAGCTAAAAGAGATATTATATCATATCACAGTTAGATATACTTTTATTAATACCTTCACTCTCCGAATCATTAAATTTTAAGAGCCAGCTAGGGAAAAAGGAATTACTGCCACGACTTACATCCTTAAATAGGCCAGTAACGTGGCAACTTAGTTTTGTATATCTCTTTCATAAGGTATTTCAAGTATTTAGAGGTCCTCATTTTATAATTTCATAAACCAAGTCTTTCTATCTAGCTTCTAACAAAGTTATCAGATATTTCCGGACATTTTTATAATTCTATAAACCAGCTCCAGCTCATTCTGTCGAAAACTACAAAAATATGATCCAAATATTCCCGGACATTTTGATAAAATTTACAACAGGCATTGTAATCTAAAACGAAGAAAATGGTTCAGAAAATAGTTTTCTATTTTATAGAGGATCCTTACCACTTCTACTTAAATGTTTTTAATAATAATTATAAAAGAAATTCTGCAAATTAAAAAAACAAACATGACATATGACAAGAAACATTGGCAAGTGACAATTGACATAAACAGTTCTTGTTCTTTTTAACAAATTATTTTATTACGTTTTGTTAACATAACAGGTAGGTTAACTAGGTAAATAACAAATAGAAGTTTTGCGAGGTTTTGATTTCCCTCAACAACTTCTCATGAACGTTGCATTTACATTGTATAGTAATGTTATTACGTTCCCTTAATGCAACATCGCCGAAAGTCTTGGCAACGTTATGTGCTAGCTGGGGAGTGTATAGGTTTCACAAAAATATTTATTTACAACATAATCAAAATAGAGATTTCACAAAAATTGTTCAAAATGTTCACCATTTTCACGCATACAAAGATTTATACGTCGAAGAAAATTAAAATGTATCCTTTCCATAACTTCTTCATCACCTCTAAGATTGTTTATTGCATCTTGAATACGTTGCCAGAGTTGTTCCTCATTTTCTACAGGTTCCCTGTAAACTGTGGATTTCAGATGTCCCCATAAAAAGTAATCCATCGGTGTTAGGTCTGGGGAACGTGGTGGCCAGTTTACAGGTGCGTCATTATCTCTGCCTATCCATTTGTGTGGATATTGTTCATTCAAGTGGTTTCTAACGTTTAAAGAAAAATGTGGTGGAGCTCCATCTTGCAAAAACCACATATCTCTCCGAAGTTGGAGAGGTAAATCTTCTAACAATTCTGGCAACGTATTTTGTAGAAAATCCAAATAATTTTCTCCAGTTAATCTTCGTGGAAGTATGACAGGACCAACAATGAAATTACCAATTATTCCAGCCCACACATTAATTTTGAATTCGTGCTGAAAATGGTTTACCTTTATTGCATGCGGATTTTCAACGGCATAAACATGTTCATTATGGGTATTAGTTAAACCTCTTCTTGTAAAACCCGCTTCATCGGTAAAAAGAACCTTCTTGACAAAGTTTGGATCTCTTTCTCTTTGCATATTAACAAATCGACAAAAACCCAAACGAATTTGAGGATCATGGACTAATAATTCTTGTACTGGCTTCTTATGGTATGGATGTAGCAATTGTTCTCTAAGCACTTTATAAACGACATCTTTACTTACTCCAAGTTCTTTTCCAATTCGTCTGGTGCTTAATTCCGGATCTTCTTCAACACGTTCTAAAATGTCTTCTTCAACTTCAGGAATCCTTACAAAACGTTCTCTTCCAATATCAACAGTGTTGGGAGCAAAGGAACCGGTCTCCCGAAGACGTCTCTCAACAGCAGCAAAAGTTGGGTGGCTAGGTACAAGACGATTTGGAAACCTTTCAGAGTACACCCTGACACTCTTTTGAACATTTCCTTCACAAAATCCTAATGTCAGTAACATATCGGTATATTCTGCATTGGTATATTGTACAGCCATATTAATTAACCACGCATTTGTTTTTTTAATTATTGAGTCAGATAAAACACTTTCAATCATTAACAAGAGATTAGGTGTTAAAACTTGACAATATTTTTATTTAGATGAAACTATGGAAACCAACAATAAATGTTTTTGTATACGTATTGCAGGCAAATAATTAATATTCCTCAAAAAATCGTACATGGCAAGAATCGAGTATTTCTGTTAAAAGTCTCGATTAGAGGTGTTGAAGAAGATATGAAAAAAGTACATTTTTATGTTTTTCATCGTATAAAATTTTGTCCCATAATAATACATAGGCGTAGAACTTGATTTTTTAAATAATTGCACCTTTAAAAATTCTACGCCAATGGCAAAAAAGGGGTTTGAGTATGAAATTTGGATTGAGTACTCATTTACTACAAAAAAGTACCCTTGATAACACTCGATTTACTCTCATGGTTTTGACAAAGTTTGTATTTTAATAATTATTGTTTATGTTCTAAAATTACTAAAATGCAAATTTCGTCAAAACCATGAGAGTAATCGAGTCTTATCAAGAGTACCTTTTTTAAAGTAAATGAGTTGCGCAATCTAAATTTCATACTCAAACTCCTTTTCTTCCATTGGCGTAGAATTTTTAAAGGTGCAATTATTTAAAAAATCAAGTTCTACGCCTATGTATTATTATTGGACAAAATTTTAATACCATTTTTTTGCCACATAAAACTCTACCAATATACTAAATTTCAGCAAAATCGCATATGCCGTTTTAAATTTATATGGGAAAAACGATTTAAAAATTGTAACTTCAAGGCCCTCTGGAGCCCAAACGAAACAACTTTGTACTGAGGTAATTTTACTTAAATCGACTTATTTTGGTCTAAGGAATATGTGGTATGTTTTTGTAAGGACCTTTTACAGACACCCTGTATATTTCTTCTAGTTTTCTGTTTCTAATTATCCTTCCTATTTATTTTTTATCTGCCCCTTTTAAATTACATTTCCGGTACACTGTGGATTTTAAATCCTTAATCTACTATTAAAATTTGATGGGTATTATTTATATTTTAGTTTTCTTTAAAAAGACTAGTTATTTACCTGAAAACTGTTGAAGAGATAATAAAAACACCACGTGATGATGACGTTATAATACAGGGCTACGAAGAACGTGACTACGCAGGAAGAAATACCAATGCCTCCCAACCATGGGTGGATGGTACTCCACACGCCGAGAGAACCCAGTCTCATTTTTTGGCCGATTCCTAATTCTATGAGAAAAAGTGGGATGCCTTCCATTATAAGCATAATAGCGAAGGGTATCAGGAAAGCACCTAAAAAATATAAAAAAAAAATATTTTAAATCTTCCATTCTCATAAACTTCATATAATTATTAAATCGTTGATATAATGAGTTATTTTACTATGTGGTTAAACATAATTTTAGATTAAATTATCGCGCTGTATCTGCAGAGTTGGGTCGGATACAGGAAAAAAGTATCCGAGTACCGGATACGGATACTTACAATGTATCCGGATACTTTTTAGGATACTTTCACCTAAAAAGTACTCGGATACAAGTATCCGGATACTTTTTTCGGATACTTTAAAGGATACTTTTAAAGTGAGTTAAAATAATGTTTTCATTCCAATAGTTATAATTATGCAATAAGATTAATTACGAGTAACAATAAACAATACTAAGCATAAATAAATGATCAAAAATGGAAAGCGATATAATAGAAAGAAGAAAAAAACTACTCAATAAATTGTTTATTTTTATTCTGTGAATTAAAACATTAAAACAAAATGAACAATAAAACATAAAGGTGCGTGTAAATTGTAACGTGATATCTAGTTATTTTATTTACTTGTTATCACATGTGATCTATTTAAATGAAATGAAAATGAAAACTTTTGACACAAGGCATAAATGACATTTGAGTAAGAGGTGATTGTGTCGAAATAACGGTTCCAACCGTTACAAAATAAAACGAGTCGCGCCTGAATCTCGCCAAAAACTAGCCAGTGTTGTGTCCATATAAATCTAACGAAATAAGCTCGTTGTTGGTGCGACTTGCCATGTTTACACAACCTTTCGATATTTTCGTCAGTTTCAGATGTATAGCACAAGTAGAAGTTGGAAAGGCTTTTGGTAGGTAGAGAAGGGATAAACGTGATACCGACGGACGGCTTCGAGAATTTCACAGTAATGTTTACCTGCCAATGTCGTTTCATATAATTAGTAATTTTAAATTGTTACCGGACGATCGCATGTATTTATGGACTATAAATAATTATTAAACATGTCTCTCTGTATCTGTAACGTGTGGAAGGTGGGTTACCTCCACGGTACTTAGGACTCATTAGGCCCATTGTATTGTGACGAAGTCACTAAATTTTATTTTTAATTCATCTTAAAAAAGTATATTTCAATTAATTCCCGCCTGAGAACTTGTAGAAGTTCCCCCGTATTTCTGTTCCCCAGGAATTACCGTTTTTCAGCAATTGCGAGTACCCTCGTAGTTTAAAATATTCTTTTATTTGCCGAAATCCGAATGGGCATTTTTAGAGTCGATTTCGTATAAATTATCTACTTTTATTTGTCAAGGTACAAGAAGGGCATTTTTTGTATTTCTGAATTGTAAACAGTCGGCTGTGGTAGTGGTATCCCCACTTTGTCGTACTAGTCTTCCATCTTTCTTTACCGAAAAAGCATAAATTGACGGGAAGCTAAAAATGCCGGCTCTTGAGTCCTGACAGTCGAGAAACACTAGGTAGTGAGTTTTCTAAAAATTATAGTGAACGCCGTATTAAATCCGAGTTTGTAACCCGTTAGATTGTTAAAGGTAGGAACCGTATATTATTTTTCTTTCTATTTTTATACTGGCTTTGATATAATTAGTTGGAACACCCGTGTTACCGAACAAGAATTTTGATTCATACCCAGGAATTATTATTTCATCCCTCAGTGGGACCCCGTTGGCAATTTTTTTATTTGAGGTTGGATATGGACTAGACTCCCAGTGCTCTCTTAGTCTATGGCTAAATCCAATTTCCTGTAAAAACCGCCCAGTTAGTATCGAAGTGAGAGGTTCGACCTGTCTCATTTTTTTTTATTATTTATTGTTTTAATTTTTTTTGGAAGTTGGAACTATCCTCAGTGTAGAGTGCTCTCTTCTGACAACGTATCTAACTTCCCAAAAAGAAAAATAAACGTTTAAATTAATTTCCGCGCCTCACTTCGTGTAAAAATTATTTTCTTTTATTTTTTATTCAATGGTATTTGAATCATTCCGTATCTCCTGTTCACGTCTAGTTATTGAATGAAGTCAGACGGCTCCTGTAAAATTAAATTCACACATACACTCTCGTTAGACGCTGGGCAAAATTTGTAAATATATATTTTATTATCTATTTCTGCGTTTCTATTATTGCTGGTTCTTGACCGTTCTCTTTCAGGGTACCGTGTTTTGTTTATTTTTTTATTTATTCTAATATAGTGTTAACCTAGCAGTGACCGCCTGGAATTATTTTTAACTCCACTGAGATCACCTTGAGTACACTCTGGTGTACCACAGGGTCGCAGAGCAAACTGCGATATCAAAACTGGCGCCTGAGCAACTCCTATTCGGGAATTACATTAATAGCGCCACAGACTCGTTGATTCACAGCAGGTGAACCAAGAGCCTGTCACAGTATTAAACATGTATTATAATATTCAAATCATAATTTTACAAAATTTCAACAGATATCCACAATTTATTAAACTATTTACTTGAAATTGTTATTAACATCTACAAAATAATTTTGTACGCCAATGTATCGCGTCCACTTCGGTTAGATCCGCCACAAACCTGTCAATTTATGTGTATAAAGTGGGAAAATTGGCAAAAGCCTTTCCAACTTCTACTTGTGCTATATTCGACAATCCATTTTTTTGTGGATCCTCCGACGAGCGGTACGCAGATATTTTTTTCTTAACCATCCTCTCGAGTCCTATCGCTTGCCTAGTCCCTTACGTGTTGCGTTTGCGCGTTTGAAATTATTATATACTTGGGAAGCAACTTTTATGATGATTTTGTTTCAAACAGAATTAAAAAAATTTATTTTCAAATTTTTGTGTTTATGTAAAATTGACTTTGAAATCTCCAATCTTAAGGTGTTCAGTAGTTATTTTACTTTTTTTAGTATTGTTAACAAATTCCATTCGTTCACTGCTTTTGAAGATTGTTTTACCAACATTCAATTGAAAATTTTCTTTTTTTCTACAAATTAAGATTTTTTAAATTGCAAGTAAATTAATGAATTAAGAACTATATTTTGGCTCCGGTACGCTTTAGGTACTTACGTTGAAATTTGGAAAAAAACATTGGTTACTCTAAAAAGTATTACATATTGTAGATACATTTCCAAAAAAAAAAACAAATAAGAAATTTTCTGTTAAAGTTACAATTTTATATGCATTTCGCCTTAGGAAGGTATATCTACAATTTTTGATCTACAAAAGAATGTGTGCAGCTACATATTTTACTTAAATAATTGAAATTATTTTATAAATATATAATATTTTGATTCATTTATAAAAATTTTGTTTGCCATATTTTTTAAGTAATTCAAGAAAATTTCATTATTGTAAATATTTACATATTTTATCCAGTTAGATACTGAAACTCTTTGCAAAACTGTATGAAAATTATAAAATGTTATGTTAGGAACATCAAAATCTTGCAACTTTTCTTAGAAAATATTCGGTTATCAGCATTTTTTTTTTTTTTAGAAATGTCTACAGAATGGGTACTTTTTAATGTTCAATTTTTTTCCAAATTCCAAAAGTATCCGAATGCCGAAAAAAAGTATCTAGTATCCGGATACTTACAAATTTGGTCACGGATACGGATACCGGATACAAAATTTGAAAAGTATCCGGATACAGCTTTCGGATACACATAAAGTATCCGGATACTGTATCCGGATACTGTATCCGGATACAGAAGTATCCGGATACTACCCAACTCTGTGTATCTGTAAAGTTGGGAAGAGCTAAAGCTCTCGGGCTAATGCCTAAAATTATGTCTCATCAAATTGATATTAAAATATTCTCGAACTTTAGATTTAACAAAAATAGCTGACTATTCTCAATGTGTTGGTATATTACCCTTGATCATAACTTTGAGACGTATCAAAATAAGATGAATTCCATGTTCGCTTGAAGCAGTGGAAGAGTGTGGAGACTAAGAATGGACTTGGTTAGATTAAATTTTTGTTTAAAGTAATTCATTTAATTTGGTCTTTTGAAGTAGACTCCATCTCAGTCTTCATAGACCGTCACAGTGGCACAATACGTGTACTACAGTTTTCTCATCTTTATGAGCAAATCGACACAGTCTCTTCTGTCAGACCAATGTAATACATATGTTTGTTAAGCCTATTATACCCTTTTACTAGGCACACTAGTACTCTAGTATTTTTCCTATCATGGCATCTACGGTGAGTTTTGGCGATGGTATTTAAGATCTCTTTGGCCTCTCTGTCTCCTGGTGAGTTTTTCCACTATTCCTGAGAATTTTTTAACATCCAATGCTTTGCGCATGTTCTGATAGCTATGGAAGGATTAAGGGCCAATGATAGAGCCTTTGGAGTATCTTCTTAGACTACTGAATCAGCCTTTTTATTGCTCTTATGTCCTCTAATTCTTGGTACTCAGGCTAATAGTCTGTTTTAAGTTGCCAGCTCTGTTAGGACTTCCGAACAGTCCCATACAAGCTTTGAGTGTACCAGTATGAAACTGAATACTTCTAACGTTGCTTGACTGTATGAGTATATGACAATTGTTTTTCAATTGACCTCTTTGATGTGTTGTTGCTATTTCTGCCTGGAATACTGTCGCATGTTTACCTAAGCTTGAGATTCTTGTCTTTGGCTTGGCACTATACATACCTGATACCTACTCCTCAATCTTCACGGGTTTTATATCTGTATACCAGGCGATTTCTGCGAAAATAAGAGGTCTGGTATAATCACTATATAATGCTTTTGAATGCTATATTTTGGGAGTATTTCATCTGAATGCATTCCCATTATTTGGCCGTTCTCCAACTCTTTGCTCGCTGTAGTTATGTCCATGCAAACTGCTTGTGGGTAATGGAATTTTGTGCAGTCAAAATGTGACGGACCTGGCTTCGCCTTCAATGAATATGTGTAGTGGTGATAGGTTTTGTATGACTTCCACGGTTGCTGTTCTCATGGTTCTCGTGGCTCACTTAAACATGCATGAATACCGTTGAGTTATCTAATGGCGAGTCTTTGGTCTCCATACCACTGAGTCGTACGTAATCATAGGCCTTATGACTCTGGTATGACATTTTTGGTTGTAGTCCCTAAATTTTTCTGCACAACCTTCGACATAAGTTAAATGGCTTTGGTTAGTGTGGTTTTGATGGCTCCTGTTATATTGAGACATGCTGTTCTTTGTATTTGTTCTCAGTTTATGGACAGTTGTCAATGTTTGGATTTTCAGCACATGGACAACTGTACTATATGTACCATATGTTTCAGAGAGACAAGTGGAATAAGAGTGATATCTTCCTATTAGTAGGGGAGCCCAAGCGGGGATTTTGGGATTTACTCAAGCGCGGCAGAAGAACATAAGGAGGAAACCTTGCACCTTGTTAAGTACCATCACCATACATGAACCCTTTATATAGGGTCGTGCGTTTAGGGCAGCCGATCAGATTATTAAAAAAAATGATATCGTTAGAAAAACTTGAGCGCGTCAGATTAAGGCAAGGTGAGTTAATTACATGCAGAAAAGTGTGTATTTCAATAATCTAACGATTTGCCTTTGACATGAGGAAATAGTAGACTCACAAGGCTGCAGAAAAAAAAACGTAACTTGGACATTCTCCAGCACGGTTATTTTTTTATTTTAAAGGAAATCATTTAAGAATCATGGGAATATTATAATCTGCCGATTTCCACAAGCCGAATTAGTTAAAATCATCAATAAAGTGAGGTGCATGTAGCTGCTGATAACTATGTCTTCCGAACTCCGCAATTTTCTTTCCTTTTCACTCTTTCTCTATTTCTCACTCTTTCAAACCGTTTCCATACTCAAGAATATTTAACTTCTCCGTTAGGATTGGCCAACCCCATATAGTATGTACGTTTCACTGTATTACGTCGTTGCCGGACCAGATATTTATAAATTAGTGTGTTGTTTGTACATTGTACATGGTGTTTAGTATTTTTTAGATTGTTTTTGTAACTTTTTAATAGACTAGACTTTTTAAAGTGTTTTTATAAAGAGTATTTTGGTAAATTAACTTAGTTTTATTATAGATAAATTCTACAGTGGCCAAAATTATTGTTTTTAACTAATTATAGTGTTATTTTTTTAGGGTTTAAGTTAGAGTTTTGTTTGTATATTTATTTTTATATTCAAATATTTTGGCTTATCTTGTACATAAAGGATCAATAAAAATATTATTGTTTTTAATTTGTGATTCTTGTATATTTTGTATACAGTGTGTCCGAAATGGGTGATGCACTTTCTTCTTTCTAGCGTTTAATCTTCACAATCTAAAAGGTCCTCACGACGCTCGAGCAAATCTCCATTCAGCATATTGGCCTCCCCTACTATTATATGTACTTACTCTGCTTTGAAAATAATTAGATGCCAAATTTAATTTCATTGCCAGATTGTAGCTTTCAGACTTTAAATAAGTCTTGCCTAACTCAACCATTGCTTTAATCCGCTAGTATAGATTGTACTTCGATCTATAATTTAAGGAAGTGCTACAATATATCTATTTGGGTCGCAGTGGAAGGAGATGATTAACTTACTTTCGGCCTACTCTACATTAATCCATGAATAACGAACTTAAAATAAACTGGTAGTTTGGTAGGAAAATTAAGGCAAATATATAGAAAAAAAAAGTATATGAAAAATATACAGGTGGTTAGGCTAATAATTGACAAATAGAACATAGATCTAAGTAAAGGTCTTCAGACCCTATAGGATTCAAACATGGCACTCTTTAACCTTGGAGGCTTATTGTGCCAATATTTTAGGATCCTACTGCCATACTCATCAAATCCATATCTTAAATTGTTGAAATGCTATTTCCATATATTACCAAGTCTTTGTGGGTACATGACAAACTCACAGCTTAACTGTAGGTACATAGAATGTGCTCGGCAGATTCGCATTAAATGCTCCAGAATTGGCAGTCCTCCAGTTTTAAACAATTTCTTTGGCGGTGGTCTGCCAAAAAATTGCTTTGGGCCTCTATTAGCGAGCGCGTCAGCTTTTTCATTGACCTCAACACCGTTGTGTACTGAAACTCAGATTAAAGTAAGTTTGTTTCGGGCACCAAGACTCTACATGTGTAAGGTGGAGAGGGTGGGTTGCTCCACAGAACTTAGGACTCAAGGCACTATTTGCAGGATCTAGGGGAATATAGAACCTTCCTCTCAACTTATCAAAACCTGCTGGTTTCCATTAAAAGGTGTCTAGAGACAGCCATGTTCCTATCTTTTCAAAGTTCTGCAGGTTATCAATTTGTTAAAAACCGACTGGTTGACGCTGAGGGTTGTCTACAGCCATCTTTTTAGCTCGTCCTGCAGGTTTTTAACTCAATAAAAACCTGCTGGATGACACTGGGGTGTCTAGGCATAGCCATCATTTTAGCACAAAGTTCTACAAGTTACTAACGTCGCTGAGAGGTGTCTTTAGATGTCCCACTTTTGGCAAATAGTCATATGGTGAGATTTTACCATCCCGATGGTAAATCCTCAGTTGAATTAATTCTATCCCTCTGCTCCACGGTGCACTAAGGTTCCAATCCACCTCTGAATAAACCCTGTGGAAGCTTAGAGCTGGCTATTAATAAAAAAAATTGTATATTTTTGTAAATGAGAATAATCAACTTATATATTGATCATTTCTGTTCGAAAAATTGTGACAAAAGGGTCCAGGTTATAGCAGGGGTAGAAGTTGGAAGGGCTTTTGCCAGTTCTTCCTTTTTATACACATAAATTGACAGGTATGCGGCGGATCTAACCGAAGTGGACGTGATACATTGGCGTACAAAATTATTTTAAAGATGTTAATAACAATTTCGAGTAGTTTAATAAATTGTGAACAGCTGTTAAAATTTTGTAAAATATTGATTTGAATATTATGAAACAAGTTTAGTAATTATTTATAGTTCATAAATACATGCGATTATCCGGTTCCGAAGGTAACAATTTAAAATTACTTATTCTATGAAACGACACTGGCAGGTAAATATTACTGCGAAATTCTCGACGTGGTTTGACGTTTACCTTCTCTCTACCTACCAAAAGCCTTTCCAACTTCTACTTGTGCTATATCAAAAGTATGTAGAAGGCCATTCTGTTCTCTCTTTCCAGCAAAATGTAAAGAGGCGATGAATCCAGTACAGTCTTCAAGGCTTGTTTATAAAGTTTTCTGTGTATTTATCAATAATGTTATTGGTAGTTACATCTAAAAACATGACTGAATTATTATTTTCTATTTTTAAAGTAAATTTAAAATTGTCTGATTAAAATTATCTCAAACCAGTGAAATGTTGTCATAATAAATTGTAAGGCGTAAGATTTAAGTGATGTGCGCAAATTCTTTTTTTTTTAAGTTTATTCATATTTTATAGTTTTCCTTTAGTAGGTGATAGAAAAAATTATACTGTACAACTTAAGTGGTACTCTTCCTACGGTTTCGTGTTCAAACTTTTCTTCGTGCGATATGGCTATTACACTTTATCCAATCTTGTTGCACAAACTACTATTACTATCTTGGTTCACCGAAGTTGCGAAAAATGATTGTTTTGCAAGGTATTTCACGCACTGAAAATTGGACACCTTGTACAAATGCAAATAAAGGCGACTACAAGGAACAATTTTATTATCGTCTGCATCACTTGTCCTTATACAATAAACATATTATCTGTGAATTCTGTGAACCCCGAAAGTGATCAGCAAACAAATCGATTTCGCGGAATTTAATTAATAAAAAAATGTTGCGTAATACTACAATTTATTTGAGTGGATTATTTTTTGTTAAAAAGTTTAAAGTTCAAAAACTACAAAATAAAAAATAAATGCATTGTAATAGGTAGGTTCTCAGAATGTTCAATTTATATCTAAAACGATGAGGTTAAATATTAGATAAATATCATTTTTTAACAATATACCTACCGTATTTAAAATAAACAAAAACCGAAGACTATTAGGTGCAGGAATTGCGGTGAAATATGAAATGTAAGCAGTTCGCGCAAACGCCCAAAGTACACTACGAACAGTGTTGCCAGATGGAAATTTCTGTCAACAGTAGGAATGTAGCCAAAAAAACAGGAGATTGCTTTTTTCAACAGGAGAGTTTAGTAAATCTATTTTTTAATAGAGGAACTGAGTTCCAATAGAGGAAATTACAAATATGAGTATAGGGAGTTAATTAATATTTTTCAATTACATCGGAACGTCACGTGATTTAGCAACTGTCAATTGTCAAAATGATAAATCCCGCCAAAGCTGAAGTAAACCAACTCACCTTCTAGTGAGTTAGTATAACAGGTCAAACAAATCAATTTTTATTCTCACATAAGATGTAGGTATAACATATTAAAAAATCCATAAATAGATGTAAAGGAAATAAATGCAAATTTCTTAATATTAAAATAAATGCAGAAACACAGTGTCGTAGTAAAATATTCTAGTGAAAATTACTGAAATCAACAGAAGATTTCATAGAAAAAACACAAAAATAGACATTGATGATAAAAACAGTAGATTTCATAGTGAAAACAGTAGAACAGGATATTAAGATTGAAAACAGGAGATCTCCAGTTAAAACAGGAGATCTGGTAACACTGACTACGAATCGAAAAACCGTACCGGTGGCTGAACAGGAAGAAGTGAAACCATAAGAGTAACGCGGTTGAAAGGAACTGTAGAGAAAGCAACATAGATAAATTAAGGAGCAGAAAAACAAAATGCGTTTTGTCCAAATTACATTATTTTCAGGAGATGAATTAGTTTATTATAAAGAAACTGATACGTTTTGATAAAATTCAAATAACCGAATAATTTATGAAAAATAAGTCTTCCAAAGAAGTATTCATCCAAAAAATCTCCATTCGGTATTCATCCCAGTATTTTGAAAAAAGAACGAGCTTAAATGCTTTTTGATTGTCCACAGTGGACAAAACTCATTTTGTTTAGGAAAACCAGGGACTTAATGCTGTTTGATAGTAAAACAATCTATTCAGAAGAGTAAAAATTAATGTTAAGGTAAACAAGAAAATCAACATTTTATTGACCAAAAATTCAACATTGAAAACATTAAACCTATAATTTTACCCTACCATCATCTTCTTGACAATTACACAATTCTGAATGCTCAATATCACCTTCATCTTCATCAACCTCACCTTCATCTTCAGAAATAACTTCCACATTGTCAGGCAAAATTGGAGTAAGCCATTCCAATTCTGGATCATTTCTCCAATTTTCGGAAGCCAATGAAATTAATAAATTAGTCAGGCTCTTTATTTTCTTCCCTTTTAATTCTTTACTGAGCGATACTTCTGGCAATACGATACTTTCAAGTTTCTTTCCTTTTTTCAATAGAGTTTCGTATTTTTTTGATCCATCATCATTTCTATAAAATTGCTCAGTTTTCATTCCAACACCTCCATTTCTCATTCTGCTGATGAAGATTCTCTTTGCTTCGCTGATTTCTGCAACTTTCTTTAAAGATGACAAAGCTTTTTTGAAATCATAAATAGCTCTCCATTCTACCCCTAGTTTACGTACCTCTCCAATTTTGGAATAAAGCTCCCAGTATTTTTCTGGCGATTTTATCATACTTTGTGCTCTTATCAATTTTTCGACCCTGCCAAATACGCGATCAGCAGAAAGGTACGAATGCCCACGAACGGGAAAACAAATCCTTATGGACTGTAATGTAAGTGGAGCATGCCTTTGAAGCCAAATCATAAACATGTGGACCATATGACTATTTTTATTCTGGCCACCGCAGCCATCCGAGTATAGCCGTAGTTCCTTCACATGGTCTGGGAATTCCATTTTTGACAGAAAATCAAAAACTGCAGAGCCTATTTCGATGGATCCACGACCGGCTTGAGTCTCTAGCCAGGAATAAAAAGTTGGTGTCTTGTTAGAAATATCAGTGATGCAAAATGAATATAAAGAGACTTGTTGTGCATAGAAAGCCTCTCCTATTGGGACTTTAGGTAGCACTTGGACTTGCTGTAAATCAAAGCAAAAAGAAAGACTGTCTTCTGATTCTTCTGTCATCATTTTGTAAAATTGCTTGCTCCTTAGTTTATGCACTCTCAAATTCGTCATAATCTTAATTTTTTCTTCTCGTTCTTGACACAAATTGAGTAGTCTTTGATGACGTACACAGAAGCCACAAACATCGGAAGCTGGAGAACCAAATCCTATGTTAAATTGACCATTGAATATACGACTAAAAAATTTGTAATTGACTTGGTAGCTTGGTTCTACAGAAATGTTATAAGCTTTCCAGAGATTAGTAATATTATACTCAGAAGATAAGTAAATTCTTCGGGATTTAGCTCGTCCGTAATGACTTTCGGTGCCCTTCAAATTTTGGATAAATTCTATGACTCTCAATTTTTTCGAGGTACTTTTATGTGAGCGTTGGTCACCACCCCTGTTTTCCAATATGCCAATACCAGTCTTTATTTTCTTGGCAATATTTTGAACACGCCGCTGGCTCACTCCAAAAACAGAAAGAAACATTTTCTGGCAAACCTCCTGCTTTCCAGAAGTACTCCATATTGTATGCTTAACACTCATGCTGTGATGCTTCGCATTCTAGTTTTCTGCTCCTTTTTCTTTTGGGTGTACATACATGAAGAAGATGGGATATTTTGGTATCTTGTTTAACCTTATCTGGTTGTTTATAAAATTTTGCTCGACAAGCTCGTAATTCTTGTAGCGAAATATTTCTGCAGGATTCATGATTGCAGGGGTATTCAAATATATCCATGTTAGAATCATGATCCGAATACCTGAAAAAATAAAAAAGTTCGAAACATAACCACAAAATAGTTACGAATTTACCTTATTTGTTTTTCCCGTTGTTTATTTGTCACATTTTTCTTTCTTTTGCGACTTCCACGATCACTGTCACCTACTATGTGTTCAGATTCCATTTTCTCAGATTATTAAACACAGTTATAGCAAAAAGAATGGTGAACTAATGCCAAAATACATTCAGACTGCATTAAGTCCGCAGCACAAGATTAAAACGCGTTTTGAAAGTCTCTATGTAATGGACAAAACGCGCTTTGAATGTCCAAGCAAACTTTACTGGGGATTTCATATGAGACAAAATACGTTTTGAATATCTAAGGTACTGTTAAACGATGCGCCTTAGGTTAGAGAACCAAACGCCACCTTCAGCTCAAAAGTTGAAGTTTTGGACAAAACGCATTTTGGAAGTCTACTCCTCAATTAATATTAAAAGATAAACCGTTTAAATGCACGGCACTGGTAACAAGTGGTAGTTCCCAGCCATACTACTTGGAGCCACCGTCGCAAATAAGATGACAGCGATGTTGTCAGTTTCCATAAACTTTCATGAGATTAGAGTTAATTCAAACGCATAAGCTGCACCTTATTTTGTTTTTGTCGTGCTCGATACCATCCATACAATGGCCATACTATTGCTGAGATATTTTAAAGAGAGGTTTGGCAACTGTGTTGATAACCTCGTTAAAAATAAAGAACGGAATGGCGGAAGACGAAATAGTCGAAAAATGAACAAAAACCGTCATAAAATAATAGTATATTATGCAACGATCATGTAATGATGGTTATTAATACACGAGCATTAACCGGGATACGAAACGAGCCAAAGGCGAGTTTCGTATGGTTTATGCGAGTGTTTTAATAACCATTACATGAGAGTTGCATACGCTATTTTTTCTACACCCGATAAATAATCAAGACCTATAAATATTATATTTATATTGGTATTGAACACAATAACAGTAATTACTCGTATTTCTATAAAAAATTCTACAAAATTGTAATTAATGGTATTACTTCAGGTATTGGTATTTCCCTAGATTTTTGCGGTAAAATATTTTGTACTGTATTTTCTGCTTTCTCCGATATGTGTGGAGGAGTCTTCTATATCGCTAATATCAGACATTTTAATATTATAATTATCGAAGTTTAGCTACCTACGAAAATTTAATACGTTTTGACAACTAAAATAATTACATAGGAACCTAGGACAAACGTCAAACAGCATGCTTGATTGAAAAATTGTAGGTTTCTATTGATTAAAAATCTGTATCGTAATGAAAAATCTGTATCATAATGGGTATCATTATGAAACGGATTATGGGCATATAAGTGCATTATTATAATACGGGTGTAGAAAAAAGTTGTTATGATGTTGTGGATATAATTATCCTTCGATAGGTAAGTTATTATTAGGTTAAGAAGATTGATAAGTGCTGATTTGATGAAATTAGTAAGTATTAACAATATAATTTAATAAGGTGTTAGATTTGTTTAAGGACTTTGTTTATCATTGTTTTCTTATAGCCTTAACGAAGTATAATTTCATTTTGGATCGATTTTCAATTCTTTTTTAATATACCTATTTGTAACAAAACATGTCTGGCCCTGGTAAAATTAAGTAATCTTTTTCAGCCCCTTAATTTAAATAAGTATTATTCTAATATTCAGCAGGCTGGTTATTCAAATAAAACCTTTTTTCATTATCCTTCCGATATTAAAATTCGTGAAAACTGTTTTAAGAATTTACATTTATCTTTAGATAATAAAATTCGCTATCTTTTTGAAGATCATTTTTGGCCAGATTCTTTTAGTAAAATTGCTTCAAAACATAAACGACTAATTGCAAATTCTGTACCAATTTTATTAGCTAATAGTACATCCAGTTCAACTATACTCAATACTCAACCCAAACAGTCAGATTTTAGAAAATGTTGAGGCTGAAGCACATACACAGTAGCATAAGATAGATTTGCTAATCTGCAACGAAAAACAAGAAATGATTTGCAAACGTAAACTTAGTATTAGTGATAAACAATTTGAACAACCCTCTGTTAAAAATGAAAAGTAATTTTCAAACTCAAATTTGTTAGATCAACTAGAACAGATTAGTTAAAATATAATTCAAATCGACCATTGCACTATGAGAAATAAACTGAAAGGTTTTTCTATAAACTAATTTTAGACAAATTAAAAATATTTGTTTTTATAAGAAAGGGCAACATTTTGATAAGAAAAATTGTTTAATAAGATGTATATACAATTTTTTGTTTTTATAGGAAACCCCTGACACCTGCATCAAAATTTGGTCCAGTTTTCCAAGAACGAGAGGAGAATACTATTAATTCCACTTACAGTTGTTATTTGTACATGTTCTGTATGTAATAAATGTTTTACTGCACCTTACTTTTATTAAATGATTAAACTATACGTATATACCTATTGTTTCAAATATTTTCATTTATATTTTTTGGAGTTTTATTACTTAAAAAACTAATATTTATGTTACAGTATTTTAATGTAAATATTAGTTTTTTTTAAAGTAATGAATGCCAAAAAATGTAAATAAATAATAAAGGACATTTGAATGAGGCGTTTAGGCTTGACATTCTTCTTTTTAATTTTCTTCTTTTATGTTGCTCTAACTGTTAAGTTAATCAGCCAAATGTGTAGCGTGCGACGGTGGCTCCAAGTAGTATGGCTGGGAACTACCACTTGTTACCAGTGCCGTGCATTTAAACGGTTTATCTTTTAATATTAATTTATCTATGGAAAGCAACGCCTGTCATGGTGAAACCTTCGAAGCACAATGAAGGTGTTGGTCAGGGAACTCTGATTGGAAAGGGATTGGCCATATCTGCTAAAGAAGTTACAGTACGAAGAACGTCGATTGTCAGCGATGAGTGGGCCCCTATCAAACTTAGAGAAGAACAAGAAAACGATCCCGTTTTAAAGAAGATGCGACAATGGAGAGAGGAAAATCTTCGATCTACTTGGGAAGAAGTATCGAAACTCTCTCCAGTAGTTAAATTTGGCTCAGTGGGACTCTTTTATACCGGAAGATATCTTATTAAAGCGACTACTTGAAAATGATGATGGTTCCGAAAAAAGAAGACTATGGCGAAGGCGCTTTCGATTACATTTCAGACGTGATAATGTTAGTAGTAGTATTGTTTTAAAATAAATAAGTGTTCAAATAAATTATTAAAAATAAACAAACATCACAATAGCAAACAACTTATTATTCCAGCAAGACGGCGAGCCAACCCATTTGGCACTGACTGTTCGCCAGTATTTGGATCAAACGGTCCCAGGTGAATGGAATGGAAGAAGAGGCAGTATTGAGTGGTCTCCACGGTTTCCGGATCTAACCCCGTTAGATTTTTTATGGGTCTACTTAAAAACTAAAATGTATGCTAGCCAGCCAACATTACTGAAAAATCTGCGACATCGGGTAATTGATGAATGTCATTAAATCACCCGACAGATGCCTCACAATGTCCGAGAGCGTTTTGAACAAAACCATTATTACTACATGGAGGCCCAGGGTCGGCATTTCCAGCATTTATTCGAGTAACTGGTAAGTTTTTACAGAAAATAAAAATCGTTAAAAGAACATGGCTAGGAAGAGTGTAGCGACTAAAAACTCGGGGGTTTTAATCTAATCAAATTAAGCTATCATTCGACCCCTCTTTCCATATAAGATTTTAGGGGTAAGTTTTATACCTGCTAGAGGGTTTCCGTTCAGGGGGTGAAACTGGCAAAAAAATGTTTCCCCCTAAAAAATATGTTATTTATGAAAAAATAATATGCAAATTTTTAGACTACTACAGTATATTGCAGAGACTTTATTTAAGTGCAATATATCTTTATATATTTTTACGTCATATCAAAAGGACGTTTTTTAAGATTTTTGGGCCTATAGGCTTATAAACCAAAAACACCTGTATACTGGCATGAGCCTAGATGCAAAATTTTCCAATAAATTGTAATCTTCTCATCTTACTATACGACAAAAACAAGAATTTCAATACAAATTCTGATTTTTAAAACGTTTTTTTGATTCTTCTGAAAAAGGTCTTTACAAAAACATACCACATATTCCTTAGACCAAAATAAGTCGATTTAAGTAAAATTACCTTAGTACAAAGTTGCTTCGTTTGGGCTCCAGAGGGCCTTGAAGTTACAATTTTTAAATCGTTTTTCCCATATAAATTTAAAACGGCATATGCGATTTTGCTTAAATTTGGAATGTCGGTAGAGTTCTATGTGGCAAAAAAAATGGTATTAAAATTTTGTCCGATAATAATACATAGGCGTAGAACTTGATTTTTTAAATAATTGCACCTTTAAAAATTCTACGCCGATGAAAGAAAAGGAGTTTGAGTATGAAATTTAGATTGCGCAACTTATTTACTTTAAAAAAGGTACTCTTGATAAGACTCGATTACTCTCATGGTTTTCGCTATATTTCTGTTTTATTAATTTAGAGTGTATAGGTTTCACAAAAATATTTATTAACAACATAATCAAAATAGAGATTTTACAAAAATTGTTTAAAATGTTCACCATTTTCACGCATACAAAGATTTATACGTCGAAGAAAGTTAAAATGTATCCCTTCCATAACTTCTTCATCACCTCTAAAATTGTTTATTGCATCTTGAATACGCTGCCAGAGTTGTTCCTTATTTTCTAGAGGTTCCCTGTAAACTGTGGATTTCAGATGTCACCATAAAAAGTAATCCATCGGTGTTGGGTCTGGGGAACGTGGTGGCCAGTTTACAGGTGCGTCATTACTTCTGCCTATCCATTTTTGTGGATATTGTTCATTCAAGTGGTTTCTAACGTTTAAAAAAAATTGTGGTGGATCTCCATCTTGCATAAATCACATATCTCTCCAAAGTTAGAGAGGTAAATCTTCTAACAATTCTGGCAACGTATTTTGTAAAAAATCCAAATAATTTTCTCCAGTTAATCTTCGTGGAAGTATGACAGGACCAACAATGAAATTACCAATTATTCCAGCCCACACATTAATTTTGAATTCGTGCTGAAAATGGTTTACCTTTATTGCATGAGGATTTTCAACGGCATAAACATGTTCATTATGGGTATTAGTTATACCTCTTCTTGTAAAACCCGCTTCATCGGTAAAGAGAACCTTCTTGACAAAGTTTGGATCTCTTTCTTTTTGCATATTAACAAATCGACAAAAACCCAAACGAATTTGAGGATCATGGACTAATAATTCTTGTACTGGCTTCTTATGGTATGGATATAGCAATTGTTCTATAAGCACTTTATGAACGACATCTTTACTTACTCCTAGTTCCCTTCCAATTCGTCTGGTGCTTAATTCTGGATCTTCTTCAACACGTTCTAAAATGTCTTCTTCAACTTCAGGAATCCTTACAAAACGTTCTTTTCCATTATCAATAGTGTTGGGAGTAAAGGAATCGGTCTCCCGAAGACGTCTCTCAACAGCAACAAAAGTTGGATGGCTAGGTACACGACGATTTGGAAACCTTTCAGAGTACACCCTGACACTCTCTCGATCATTTCCTTCACAAAATCCTAATGTCAGTAACATATCGGTATATTCTGCATTGGTATATTGTACAGCCATATTAATAAACCACGCATTTGTTTTTTTAACTATTGAGTCAGATATAACACTTTTAATCGTCAACAAGAGATTAGGTGTTAAAACTTGACAATATTTTTATTTAGATGAAACTATGAAAACCAACCATAAATGTTTTTGTATACGTATTGCAGGCAAATAATTAATATTCCTCTCAAAAAATCGTACATGACAAGAATCGAGTATTTTTGTTAAAAGTCTCGATTAGAGGTGTTGAAGAAGATATGAAAAAAGTACATTTTTATGTTTTTCATCGTATAAAATTTTGTCCGATAATAATACATAGGCGTAGAATTTGATTTTTTAAATAATTGCACCTTTAAAAATTCTACGCCAATGGCAAAAAAGGGGTTTGAGTATGAAATTTGGATTGGGTACTCATTTACTACAAAAAAGTACCCTTGATAACACTCGATTTACTCTCATGGTTTTAACAAAGTTTGTATTTTAATAATTATTGTTTATGTTCTAAAATTACTAAAATGCAAATTTCGTCAAAACCATGAGAGTAATCGAGTCTAATCAAAAGTATCTTTTTTAAAGTAAATGAGTTGCGCAATCTAAATTTCATACTCAAACTCCTTTTCTTTCATTGGCGTAGAATTTTTAAAGGTGCAATTATTTAAAAAATCAAGTTCTACGCCTATGTATTATTATCGGACAAAATTTTAATACCATTTTTTTGCCACATAAAACTCTACCAATATACCAAATTTCAGCAAAATCGCATATGCCGTTTTAAATTTATACGGGAAAAACGATTTAAAAATTATAACTTCAAGGCCCTCTGGAGCCCAAAAGAAACAACTTTGTACAAAGGTAATTTTACTTAAATCGACTTATTTTGGTCTAAGGAATATGTGGTATGTTTTTGTAAAGACCTTTTACAGACACCCTGTATTTAGGTTCATACGCCCTTCTGATATGACGCCCTCGATATATTTATTGCTCTTCACAACTAAATTTTCAAGTTACCAGATGTCAACAATAAATGCTTACAACATTTTTCGAAGTAACTGATGTGAATTTCGAAAATGAATCATCAAGATCATGGAAATTTTAATTAAACCTTTGGTCATAACTAAAGACCGGACATTTTAATCGCGTTCAAATAATTGGTTTTAATCACATAGGCGTCTCATTCTGGGTTCGCTATTTAAGACGGCAGACAGTGCGGCAGATTCTAATACTATCAGGACAAACCTCTTTTTTTTATTAAAACAAGATAAAAAAAGTGTACTGATATATACATAGACATTAAAACTAATACAAAAAAGTGAGATTTTTTTTTATCGTGTACCTATATTCTTTGTCTTTTGAATCATTTTCATTAAACAAATTTAATGTTTTCTTCTCACCAACGCCGAGGATATGTAGGATATTTTACAAAAGTTTTTAGTAACCTCAGATCCTTTAATTTGTGGCCTGAGAAATTTTCCTTAAAAAAAAATAACTTTTTTGATGAAGATGTTAAACTTTTCATAAGCGAGTTTAAGGTGTAGTAATGTAAACGATATTCTGTATGATATTTTTTTTATTATTATCTCTTATATAATTACAAAATATCTATTCCTCAATATTTTGGCGTGGTACACTACTCTCCTGCCTAAAATGAGGATCGAGGACCCCAGCTGCCTCCCCCGAATTTGTTATTTCCTCCAGAAAATTGGAAATTTCTAGCCTTAGCTGGTCCCGATTCATTGTTGGAGAAATTGCATCGGGGCCAAATATTAGGACTCTACGAGCGTTTGGACTAAGACGCTGTAGAGAGGGCCTAAAATGAATGTCAAATAGGCCCATCATATGTTGTCTTATACTTTCTCGATCCATTGTCGGTTAGTTGCCGGTGATATTTTTATTCAAATAAAGTCAATCCTTATATTATATTTATGAATATTTTGGCTTTTATCGATACCGTACATACCGATTTTTTGTAACAAAAAATTTATGTTTTTATTTCCTGTGGATATTATGGTACTTATACACGATGAGACAATAAAATAAATGTCTGTTAAATTTCTGTAATGTATGTATTAATTCAATTGCTCACTCTATATAGGTATCTGTTGGTTGAAAAAATGTAAAAAGATAACAAAGAGTCGATAAACAGGAGATTTGAGAAGAAAGTGTCTTGTAAAAATATCACTAGATTTTTCCAATGAGTATATTTGTTTAGTTCAAAGGGAAAAGTGATAGAAACTGGAAACGTAAATATGGAAAATTTATTATCGGACTTTGATTGTTTTCGTCGTTTTAATGACAACAAATTATACTGCCGCAATTGTGATCAGGTGTTAGTTTTTAATGGAAAGTCAAGTATGACACAACATGTGAAAACACAAAAACACATGCAATCTTTAGAGGGATGTCCAGACAAAATCTTTTATGAAGATTTATGCAACGCATTTGTTTCTGCAAATATTCCATTAACAAAATTAAATAATACAATTTTCAAAAATTTTCTTTGTAAATATACTAAACGTAAAATACCGGATGAATCCACAATTAGAAAACATTATATTCAAAATCAGTACGATAAAGCAATGACGGCAATAAAAACGAAAATTTCCAGCAAATATATTTGGGTTAGTGCAGATGAAACGACTGACATAAAGGGTAGATGTGTTGTTAATGTTGTTGTAGGATTATTAAGTGCTGAAAATACTTCACAACAGTATTTAGTTTCTAGTGTGTTTCGTGAAACTGTGAACGCTGAAATGATTTATGAAATAGTGAAACGTGGATTGAACAATGTAATTGATAATGACGTTTCAAAAGTTTTATTGTTTATTTCAGACGCGGCAAGTGTAATGTTGAAAACAGGGAAACTATTACAAGAACATTTTCCAAACATGCTGCATGTAACTTGCCTTGCTCACGCGTTACACCGAGTTTGTGAGTTTATCCGTGACAGCTTTCCAGACATTAATTCGTTGATTAGCTGTTTTAAAAAAATTTTGTTAAAAGCACCGTCCCGAGTTTCTTTATATAAAGAAATATGTCCGAATATCCCCCTACCTCCACAACCAGTTATTACACGATGGGGAACTTGGTTACAGGCTGTGTTCTTTTTTTCGGAGCATTTCGACAGACTAAAAGTATTTATTTCCAACTTATCAGAGGACGCTCTCTCTATCACTCAGTGTAAAGGTTTAATAACAAAAACAACTTTGCAGTCGGAGTTAAATTTTCTTGCGACTTATTTTTCGTGTCTCCCAGAAACTATAAAATTCCTTGAAACCCGTAACTTACAATTATCGGTTGCTATGGAAAAATTTGAATCGACATTGTTACACTTAAAAAACGTAAAGTGGCCCTTACAAGATAAATTTAACCATAAAATAGATTGTGTTATTAAAAGAAATCCAAATTTACAGACTCTGAAACAAATCTCCCTGAACAATTTTAACGATTATGAAATATTGTGATTTTGTTCCACATTTTTCATTTGCTCCTGTAACGAGTTGTGACGTAGAACGATCGTTTTCTAGGTTTAAAGATTTATTGACTTCTAAAAGAAGTAATTTCACTGAAGACAATTTAGAAAAATATGCAGTCATACAAACATATTTTTCAAATGAAGAAGATTGATATTAATTTGTATTGTATATATTGTATATAATTGTATATTTGCTACTTTAGGATAAAGAGTGTATATTGGAACACTCTAAACATAAAACTAATGATGGTGTATCCTCGTTGATATATTTATTAGTCAATAATATATTAACAGAAAAAGCCAACAACATTATCCCACAACACAATAAAAAAATAAATAATAATATCATTTGTAATTATATAATAATATCCAACCAAATTTGAACTAAAATTTAATAAAATAATTATTGCAATGTAAATGTAATAATAAGCCCGCCCCAAATGTTACGCCCGGGCGATAAAAATCCAATATCTTATCTACTGTGTCGACCAGTTCAGTAAATAACTTGTTTTATTCAGAATGTATTATTCAAATCGAAGGTCCGCTCTTACCGTTACTTCGCTGATAAGAATAAATTAAATTGTCCGGTCTTTAGTCATAACTCATAACAGTTAAAAACGAATATTATCTTAGCCAAAAAAAAAAAAAGAATTGATGCTTCCAAGTAATTCTTTCGAAATTTCTTTTAAAACCGCAATAAATCATAAAATAAACATTTTATAATTTTATTTTATGATTGCATTTTCTCGGATTTTGTTTCAGTCACATCCTCATAGATAAAAATGAATAGCTCGTTTTTTTTTTCATTTTAATCTTCAAACAGGTAAAATAATTTTTGATATCATTTTTATCGTGTATTAAAGTTTTAAGTTTATCAGAGTTATATATCTAAAGGCGGGTACAGATCTAAGCACGTACGCATGTGAAGCAAGCCGAGGCTGAATGGTAGACGCACGAGGCACTGTTCGCTACTGATCCAGTGAATTCGCGAGCACGGAACTGTACACCCAGAATACTCGTATAATTAAAACAAAAATGAAGGTCTGGTAGTTAAGTGCCTGTTTTATTATTTTGTCTTGCTCTCCATAAAATATCTCGCTGATTATATACATCCAGGAGAAGCAAAACCTTAAAAACTCGCTATAATCTATTCGGTACAAATTCCCCGTCCAGACTGAGCACGTACTGCTCACTGCCTCCCTTTGATGTACCGCCAACAAACGGATCGGGGCGAGGCCGCACGACGCAATTTGCCGCGCCTCGGAAGCTCGTCCACATCTGCATGCTCATGCGTCCTCGGCTTGCCTCATTCGCGTACGTGCTCAGATCTGTACCCGCCTTAATACATAAATTGCCCAAAATGTAAAAATTACAATCCAATATATGGAATATGCACAATTTATAATAAAAAACCACAACTTAAAATTTTAAAACTATAATTAGTGGAATAGTTATTTTCCTAACAAGTGCGAGAAGTGATACATTCCCGTACGCGGAGTTCGGATAAGCTTTAAGTACGGGAATTACGCTTCTCGCATGTATTAAGAATAAAAATACTACAAAAAGGACCCCGCTCAAACCTTATGGAAAAGTGATCTATGTGGGAATTGCCCGAATTTGTAATATTGTATTGAGGAAGCCTTACTGATTAAAAGTTACCATTGTGCCAAAGTCCAATAACCAATACTTTCGAAGAAACTGACCAATGAATGTCTCATTCGCGAAACGATCGTTTTCGTATTTTACTCATTGGATGTTTGTTTCTGTTTTCTATCTTATTTTATGAAAAATAAATAGTTGTCAATAGTGATGTTGAAAAAGTAATTCGGCACTCGAGTATCGTTACTTGAAGATACCCAAAGTAACGATCAAAAAACCAAATTATTACATTGATTACTCGTATACTATGGTTCGCAGTAGAGATAAACATAAACAACAATTAAATCAAACAATTAATAAAATAATTTAATAAGGAAAGCCTTGTTACAATTTAACCTGGATTGGATACCTGTATGGGACCGCTATTACGCTAGCCGGTTAGTAGCGTCAGAAACGTCATGTCTTGCATATTCCAAGTACCATAATATGGATGCAATATGACTGCAACAGCCCAGCATTCTAGCACCCGATTTGCAAGTGCAATAATGTCCAATAATAGTCTAAATCCAAACGAGGAAAGTCATCCAGGTTAGCCGCATCAATATGTATCCACATCGCATTTCGGTTTCTCAATCTGAATTCATCCACACGAGCCATTACAACATTGACTTCATTCGCCTTGGCCAGCATTTCACGTATCATATCTGCATTGTAGCCTTCCATAGCAATTAATGGGTGGTATTTGTTGATAATAGCTCCCGCTATTCGATATAATTCACCCAGGTATTCAATATGAGAAGTATGAATAAGCTGTCCGAATAACTTAAACATGGATTTGATGTGGCCATTTCTGGCGTCCACAATCCATCGGGTTTTTGTAACAAGCCGTGAATCATTAGCATTCTCAGTGGAGTGCTGCTGCTGGCCACGTTCAACAACATAGGGTATGTATTGGGTAATACTCAGAGCCTCTAGCAACGGACCTGCATTTCTGTATCCCCTATCAACGATTAGGATATCCCAAGGATATCCCCCTCCTGAAACCAGTTGCGCATAATGTCGCCATCATTGTCCAACACATTGCGCAACATAGCCGCGTCATTATTTCTGGAGTCCGCAAAATAGGGGCCCTGAATGGCCAATATATAACTATCAGGAGCAACAAGTAGAGCTGGTTTCACAAGGTGTCGTCCTTTATGAATTGAAAAAGTCTGTCTTAAGACGCGAAAGTTGCTACTCTTTGGAACGTACGCATAAGTACCATCGATATAGACAATGGCTTTGGGAAGATCGGGATTATCATTGTACAGTGAAACCTGAGTAAGCCAGAACCTGTGTAACACGGAATCCTGTGTATGACGGAAATTTTGGCGATTACCTACATATTGTAATGTAAAAATTGCTTATAAGCCGGAACCCTGTCTAACGCGAACACGGAATTTCCCTAATCTGTTAAGCCGGAACCTACTTATGTTATTGCTTTGCAGGTATAAAAGAATTTATAGATGTTTACATAATTAGTTTATGATTTCGGAAAGCCCCATAATAAGGGCGAACTATTATCAATACTTAGAACCATTATCACAGAAATTTAGGTACAAAAGCAGTAAATACACAAATAAACCAGTATTGTGTAGGTACGGCAGTTTGAGTTTATCCGTGAAAGTGCAAACATTTCAAAATGGCAAACCGAAAAACGAATACATTATCGCTAAAATCTAAAATGGACTTAAGTAAATGTAGTGACCAAAAAAAACTTACTCCAAAGCAATTGGTTATTCAATTTAAGTGCAGAAAAACGCAAGTGTATGAAATTTTGAAAAACAAGGAAAAAATTAAAGAAGAGTGGATGCGTGGTGGTAATGGCGATATTAAGAGAAAGCCAAAGGAATCACATCACGACGACGTAAATTCAACAGTTTTGGAATGGTTTATGGATGCAAGGTCTCGCAATCTTCCTGTATCTGGAACAATTATTCAAGAAAAAGCAAGAGAAATTGCAAACCATTTTGGAAAAGTAGATTTTAAAGCTTCGAATGGATGGCTGGAAAGTTTTCGAACACGACATAACATAAGATTTAATCAGATCTGCGGTGAAGCTAAGGACGTCGACATGAAATCTGTGACTGAATGGACATCGCACATTACAGATTTAATTAAAGGATATACCCTAAAAGACATTGCTAATTGTGACGAAACTGGCCTTTTTTATAGAGCGCTGCCGGACAAGACAATGTGCTTTAAAGGTGAAAAATGTCAAGGAGGCAAACAATCTAAAGAAAGGTTAACCGTTTTGTTTTGCGCCTTTGCTGGCGGAAAAATAGAAAAACCTCTAGTTATTGGAAAATCCCTCAGACCGCGATGTTTTAACAATACCAATGTGCCTCAGCTACCAGTTTATTGGCGAGCAAATAAAAAAGCATGGATGACATCAATTCTTATGGAACAGTGGTTAAAAATTTTAAATCAAAAAATGAAATTTGAAAATCGACACATCCTTCTATTTTTGGATAATGCAACGTGTCACCCCAAAATAATACTATCCAATATAAAATTGTGTTTTCTACCACCAAACACCACAAGTCAAACACAGCCTCTCGATCATGGAGTTATACAAAACTTCAAAATGCATTACAGAAAACAAGTGCTGCGGTCAATTATTGCGAATATGAGATTCTCTCAATCAGCAGGAGATTTGGCTAAAAAAATATTAGTTTTGGATGCTATCAGATGGATTGATTATTCAGTAAAAAATATTAAACCTGATTGTGTTAAAAAATGTTTTGCGGCATGTGGAATCAAGCAAGATGGAGACGTTGACCTAATCGAAAATGTTGACGAAATTGACGAAAGTACAAAAGAAGTCGAAGAGTTAATTACTGAAATTAATCCCGGTTGTAATGTTCATGATTACATCACATTAGATGAAGCCGTTACAACAAATGCTGGATTTCAGCCCATAGAAGAACTGGTGTTAGAAAAAACTGCGGTGGAAACTACTGTGGCAGACGATAATGATGGGATTGGAATTGGTAAGCGATTTTTCTAATTCTCTAAAAAAATAAACAACTTTTTATTTATTCTTTCCATCTTAATTGGGCATTTGGCCAAGTAGAAATAAAGTTAAAATACATAATAAAAATAAGATAGGAAGATTTCAGTTACCATCACAAAAATAACAAATAGAAAAAATTATTTTCCCATTAGCTTTTCAAAACGATCTGTTCTTAAATTATTATTTTTATCTACAGGAACAGAAGTTGAAGAATCCGATCGGATAAAAATTTTTTCTGAAGCTTTGAGGAGTGTTGCAGCGTTAGAGGATTTTTCCCAAAGAATAGAGAGCGAACCGATGAGAAAGAAGATTTTAGAATTAAGGACATTCATGGAATCATCTTACGTAATACAAAAGAATAAAAAACAACTTACATTGATAGAAATGTGGAATAAATAATAATTTATATTGTTTCTAATAATAAATAAAAATATGTAGGTACATAGTAATAATAACAACTATATATTAAATGTACGTATATAAGATTTTTTTTAATAAAATCATCACTTTTTTAAATCTACTATGTGCAATTTTTTATCTACCCTGTGTAACGAGGAATCCTGTATATGCCGGAAAATCGGTGCACGACCGTGCGATTCCGTTTTACACAGGTTTCACTGTACAAGGTGTTTGCGAACTCGGGAACATGTTGAGCCATGAAATTCTGGTGGCTAATAGCCTGGAACCCAATATTGTTGGAAACAAATCGTTGAATTAAAGATTTTCTGACAGTAGCAATAACTGTACTAACATGTTGTCGGCTACTATAATGGAATATAGCTTTTATTAATTCGTCTAATAGTCCCTGCCTCAACTTGCAGAGAAACGCTAAGAGAACCTTTTTTTTAACATAACGGAAACCGGTGGGCACAGGGTGGCAAAACGTATACAATTCATGGAACTGCTCTTTGGTCACCGGTGAAATGCATTGAAAGTCCACATCGGCAATTTCATTCTCATTAATGATAGTCAAGCCAGCTTTAGCCAATTGACGCAGTTTTGACAAAAAGCTTTGCATTATCTTACCTGGAATGATACAAGGACGAATTACGGAGCGTAAGCCTGTCAATAGTCTTCGGAAAAGTCGCCCAGTACCCATCGAGCGAATTACATATCATACACGTTTGGTTAGTTGTTTGTGTCAAAACGTTTAATCGCATACAGGTTGGATTTTGCTCAAGAACACGCAACTCCCTTACAATCCACCTGTTATAAGCCGCAAATGCTCTTGTTTGATCATCTATATCGATCAAGGGTCTGTTTTTGGCAAGACGTCGTTGGATAGCATTGTTTCTCTTATCAATATCATTGACGCCATCAAGACATACCATTAGATTTGGACGAAAAGCAGCAGGATAAATGAAGCAGGGCATGACATCATTATGCGCCATGTTTAGTATTTGTAAAAAATAATGAACTCTCACTAGTAGGTTTAATTGACACTCATATTACAGAACAAGAAAATTATATAACAGAATGACAATGACAAATACTAAAAAATATACAAAAACAAATGATGAGTTGAGAACTAGAAATGAAGTTACTTTCGAGTAGGTATTCGTTACTTTCGTATCAAGTAATCATTCCAAATATTCTTTAATTTGATTACTTTGACTATTATGGCACTGCTATGAGTAAAGACGTAGATTATTGTTATTTCCAGTATTCGTTGTTTAAGAAAATTAATTATATTCCGAAACCCTGTGAGGCAAAAACTCGTTTTAAAAATGTTTACTTTATAATTGTATGTGTAAATAGTAAGTATACATCGATCACGATGTAGCGAAAATATCCGTGTTCGTAAGTATTCGTATTCACTTCCATTTCATCCTCCAAGCATTCCCTATCATAGCCAATGCGAATATTCTACACCGCGAACCGTAGTATACGAGTAATAATGTAATCATTTGGTTTTTTGATCGTTACTTCGGTATCTTCGGTACTCGAATGGTTACTTTTTCAACATCACTATTGATATCTATTAATTTTTTATAACAGTCTTAAAAATACCCTTGGTATAGTTCAAAAGAAGATAGAACACATAAACTTCCATAGAGTTTAGCGAATGAGACATTCATTGGCCAGTATCTCCGAAACTATTGGTTATTCGACTTTGGCGCAATGGCAACTTTTAATCAGTAAGGCTTCCTCTAAACAATATTAAAAGTTCAGGCAATTCCCACATAGATCACTTTTCCATAAGGTTTGAGCGGGGTCCTTTAGAAAACTATTTTTTTTATTTTCAAACCGAACAGAAAATGCATAATACTACTTATTATTATTACTTGTTACAATAAAAGTTAAAATTACAATTTGTGGCACTGCCATGCTGCATTAACCGATTTATTGGAAAATCGAAAGAACCATCTTTGCTTCCGAATGAGTACGAACAAACTGGGGCGGCAACTGGTTCAATCTAGGGCTTGTCAACAGTAGGGGAAGGTTGCCTATATTGGTCCAGTTTTCGGTTTAAGGGCTGTAACTTTAAGAAAACAAATGAAAACTCTTCCAAAAGACATCAAATACTCTAATATGTTGTCCACTTCCAGTATTTTTTCAGAATTATTTGTTGAATAGTTTTTCATAGAAAAATTTAATCTGGAACCCTTGCAGCTGGTCCATTATAGGAAACTGGTTGCTTAAATTAAACCAGTGGGTTCCTATATTGGACCATCTATTTTAGTTATGTAAAATTAAGTAGAACTTTATTTTATTTCAAACGAGCTCTATTGCTTTAAGAATTTTCAAGTAAGTACTGTGAGCATCTAAAACAAGCAAAACTTTATTGGTCTTTGTTGGTTTTGCTGCATTGATAAAATATTTAAGCCAGGCAACAAATAGTTCTTTGTTAATGTATCCGGTGTCAGATATCTCTACCAGGTAGTCAGGAAGTGCTTCAACTTTAATATTAGGATTAACTCTTTTTCGCTTGAATATTATCATTGGTGCAACAAATTGACCGGCTGCACTGGCGCATACGACCATCGTGGTATTCACCCCACGTTCGCCGCTAGCAACCGAACCTACTTGGCGCTTGCCCTTTAGGGCTAGATATGTCTGACACTTCTTGGCAACTCGTCTACATTGAAAATTTTTATTGCATTAAGCTGGAATTCATCGACAATTTTCTCTAGAAGTTCGAAGAACTGGGTAACATTTTCTCTTTTGAATCCCTTGAGGTAGATTCCGGTTGCCTTAATGAAAGGTTAGGATGCCTGCACATAAATGCATAAAACCACTTTTTTACCAGCCTGCCTTTTTTCTTTATTGAAATTGTAGTTGAGTCGTCAATATATTCCTCAGCTACCGTTGTTGACTTCCAGCCTCCTAACCGCTTTATGTCAGTCAGTCCTTCACCCGAGTTGGCCAACAAGGTTGCTGAAGGGCGGCGAAAACTATGACCGGTGTATAGTTCTGGGTTGGGTAGTCTTAAAAATGCTGCAATTTCTGGGGGCATCTTCCCGAATCTGTTCATCATGTTACATTGCTTTGTACATTTTCCTTTCTTGTTTTTACAAAAAATAGTTGATGTGGCATTGGGGTCCTTAATGGTGCATATTTTCTACAAAATATCAACCTCTTTCCATTGTTAATTTCTTCTGATATGACAAAAGTACGTGAGGTATAATTTTTTGTGTATCGGATTCTTACCACAATTAAATTTCCTCTTCTATGTCAGCTGTGGATATTTTCGAGAGTTCCCCTCTTCTGCAAGCTCAAAAATAGTGGCAACTTTCATTAATAGATAAATATCATCAGGTGCCTCATTGATGAAAGTCGATATATCTTCTTTAAAAAAAGTGCTTGCTTTTTTGGTTTTGAAACGCACGTTCTGTTTTTTGATAAAATATTGTAAAACAAACTAATATCCATGTTTTTCTTTACTTTTATAACGATTTTAAGCATGGAATATTTAGACCACAAAATATTTGGGCTAAATTCTTTTAGTTTTACAAAATAGGTTAAAAATACCTCTTCTTTCACAGTTTTTACTCCTTTTTCTTGGAACCATTTTTCAAAGTCCTTTCGTATTTCTCTTTTGATTTCTTCGGGAGCAACTCCGAAGCGGACATCTGAGCAGATTCTAACACGTCCTTTGGTAGTTCTTCGTTTTTACTTCCATTTTTGGCTTTTTTAAATTGGAACGCTTCCTTCAACCCTTTTGACGTCTACTGAATGTTTGTACTTTGCGGTTGACATAGCAACACGACCTAACAGTTTAAATTGACATAAAAATCAAATGACATGCAAGGTGTTGAGCAAAATTCTATTGTTGATATATCTGACGTTTATAAAAAGCTACGAGGGTCGCACAATTATATAAAAAAGCAATTTTTTAATAATGACTAAAACTACCTAAAATATTAAAAAACATTAAATAACACGAAAAACCTTTATTTTTGGGTATTATTTTATCCAGTGTTTTAAAAATGCAATTCCACGAATAAAAAATCGTGTAGGAATGGAATTTGCTGATTTTAGTGTGCGAAATTTTATTTCTCGCAGCAAATTAGTGCGAGAAGTAGGTACTTCTAGATATCCTTAAACTGATTAATTTGAAGATGGTGCATGCAATATTAGATAAACTTATCTAAAATATAATATAGTGATAAATTAAGGAGATTCTCGAGTACCTAGAAATACTAAAATTTTACGTCAATTGTTTGAAATTATTATTCACTTCATTTTAAAAATTAAAAACCAGTTAAAAATAAAAAGTACACAGTCTGATTTTTGATTTTTAAAATTCTAATATTTGTAATCGTAATAAAAATCAATTAAAGTTTTCGAAAATACTTTACTACAATAGCTATTTATGCAGCCAGTTACGAAATGCCTTATTTTATGTAACGAATAAATATTTGAAGGATGAGCAGGGCGAGGTCTCCCAACATGAACGACATTCCCTTAAAGTGTTACATTTTTTCTAATTTTGACTAAATTATTGTTTATATAATTATGTTTTGCTAAAAAATTATTGACATATAGGCAACCAATATTTTTTTGTACTTTTTGTACTAGTTCGGATCAGAAGCCATTTCAGGCTCGTTCTTAAATATTCAACTACCTCTATATACCGATGCTGAGACGCTAAGAATACGAGGGTCATTTAATAAGTAAAGAGACAAATGGCTATAGCTCAAAACCGGTTTATTTCAATCTATCAAAATTAATGCTATTTTTCAACATAATCACCCCCCACAGTTATGCACTAGTCCCATCTTTCTTGCGTATTCCTAATTCCCTTGTCGAAGAATTCTTTCTATTTACCCCGAATCCTTTTTTGCACCGTTTTCTTAACTTCCTCGTTGTTAGCAAATCTTTTTCCACGTAGGGCGTCTTTGAGTGGTCCAAACAGGTAAAACTCAAATGGGGCGAGGTCGGGACTGCAGGCAGGATAAGGTAAGACCTCCCAACCCAATTTTTGAAGCTTATCACGGGTCAGCTGGGCTGTATGAGGGCGGGCGTTGTCGAGCTCAAGAATGACTCCTTTTGACAAGAGCCCACGGCATTTGCTCGTGATAGCTGGTCTAGCTTTATGTTCTAGCATCTCAGAGTAGTATTGGCTATTGATAGTTCGCTGATCTTTAAGGAAATCGCAATAGACTGGACCCTGTGAGTCCCAAAAGGGGGTCAGCATTACTTTACCGGCGGAAGGTTGAACCTTGAATTTTTTGCGAACTGGAGAGCTAGTATATTTCCACTCCATACTCTGCCTTTTGGTCTCACGGTCGTAGTGATGGATCCAGACCTCGTCGCTAGTTACTATTCTTTCAAAAAAAGCCTTCAATTAAACTTCGTTGCTTTAAGTCTTGACTGATGGAAAGCCTTGATTCTTTATGAGCGTCAGTAAGCTGTCTGGGAACCCATCTGGCACACGTTTTTCTGTATTTTAAATTGTTCTGAATGACATTGTAAACAGTACCAACACTAACTTGAACTTCTTCAGCTATCATTTCAACAGTAATTCTTCTGTTATCACGAATAAGTCCGTCAATCCTCGATTCCAGAAACTTCCACTGGACGTCCATGTCGGGGTTCATCACCTATACGTGTTTGGCCACTTTTAAACCGATGAGCCCACTTGTAAAAATGTTCACGGTTCATACAACTTTCACCGTACTGTAGCAATATTCTAGAAAAAATTTCATTTGGTTTTACACCTTCCGCGACTAAAAATCTAATGATTGAGTGCTGCTCTTCTAAGGTGCAATCTTCTAGTGGACTTGCCATGGTGAATTAAAAATTTTGAGGTTATATTGACATAAAATAATAAAACAGCTGATCAGAGCATATCCCAACATTGAATAGTTTTAAAATTATAGAATTTGTCTCTACACTTATTGAATTACCCTTATATTATTATTATTATCCACTGGTACTGGCTGGTTCAGACCTCTTTATATTCGGCGTGTATAGAGGTTAGTAATGTTGACAGTAAATGTTACTGCAGTGGAGGCTAGTAAATACCCTATGCATATATATACTTTCCTAGCCGCTCTGCTAATACAAGTATCTACTAGTGCAAGTTAGTTAGTATGCAAGTAACATTCGGTTAGTAGCTGTCTTGCGAGTTATTGGTTCCAATAAATAACCTATTGACTACTGTAGCAAAGAAAACGCCTCTTTACTCGCGGACTAGTATACTTGTTGTTAAGAACTTATAGCTCCACCTTGCGGCGAGAGTCAGAACTGCAAGAGGTGCCATCTTGTGACTGTAAAGAGTGCGTTCCTTGCTTTGCAGGAGTGAAGACGTTGGTGTTGAACCTCTCTGCCAGGGGGCGAATTCATTTAATTACAACGACTTTTTTGAGCATTGGTGATCGAACGATATTGATGTATTGATTTCTTGTCTGGTCTTGTGTCTTGTCGTGTATTGTACTGATTGTAGCCATAATGATAATAAGCAACATTGTCATAAAGAATTTATTGTGTTTTCGTAATAAAGTTTGTTTTTAACCTGAGAACCTTTTGTGAAAATTATTTGCAAGTTAACATGGTCCAAAAATCGAGTCGGATAGCAGCAAAACGAGGGTGAAAAGCAAACGACAATTTTTCGAAGCAGCCATTTTCTTAGAAAATATTCTCAGCGTCTACACAAAAGTGAGTTCTTTCCATATTATACCTTCCACTATTCAATTCTATTTAAAATTGACTTAAAATGAGTACCATTGAACAAATATTACACAAGAAAACCATTCTTATTTCAAATTTAGCCTCTACAAAATCATATCTAGATTCAATAGATCCTAATATTACTGATAAACGACTTAGTGAAGTAAAAGCTCGTTTAAATAGAATTGAACCATTATTAGATCAGTTTAATGAAATTCAAACAGAGATTGAACTTTTATCGCAACCTACTGTAGTTGACGAAAAAAGTCGTATAGAATTTGAAACTAGCTACTATGAGCTCATAGCTCGGTTGGAGGAAACATTGCAAACATTTCATTGCTCAGATTCAAGTACGGTCTCAAGTAATAATACCAAAATAAGTCGAGTATCGTCTACTAAACAATCACAGCAGTACGACAATTTAGAATCAAATTCACACAATCGTGAACAACACGCGCAGCAGTCGCATTCTCAAAATATTCAACAATTACAAACAGTGCAGCAGTCACACACTCAACAAACAATGCAGCAGTCATTACCTCAAAATTCAATGCAGCAGTCATTACCTCAAAATTCAATGCAGCAGTCATTACCTCAAAATTCAATGCAGCAGTCATTACCTCAAAATTCCGTGCAGCAGTCACATACACAACAAAATATACAGTCACACTCTCTACCTTGTACGCAACAAAATGTACAATCACAAGCTCAATCTTTCATACAACCATCAATCCCTCAATCATATCCACATCAATTTGTGCAACAGTCACAACCTTGTTTAAATAATGCACCTCAAACACATACACAGTTCTCTCAACAGCAGATGCCACAATATTCACAATTTCCGCCAACAATAATAGGTCCAAGTCAGACTCAAATACATTTGCCTGCAATTGATTTACCTATATTTAACGGAGATCCCAGTAGGTGGGTCGAATTTCGCGATGGTTTTTTATCAATAATTGATGCAAATGAATCAATTTCTACCATTCAAAAAATGTATTTCTTGCGCTCGCATTTAAACAACGAAGCCTTTGAAATAATTAAATCACTTCCAGTTTCACAAAACAATTATCGAATCGCTTGGCAAGCATTATTAGAAGAATATGATCATTCAATTAATATTACAAATTGTCATGTTAGAGCAATTTTAGATATTCAAAAATTAACAAAGTCGTCTTCAAAAGACTTAAAAAAGATTCTTAATGATGTAAACAATAATTTAAGGTCTCTTAATTTACTTGGAGAGCCCACAAAATGCTGGGACACACTCTTAATTCCAATTATAACAGATAAATTTGACATGTATACACAACGTGAATGGGATTCTATTTGTGCTAAAAGGAGCGAAAAAATAAAACTTGATGACTTAAAAGTATTTTTAAAAAACCGGTGTAAATATCTTGAAAAGTCAGAAATTAAAAAACCTCTAGATAATAATGCTAGAGAACCTTATAAAATTCAAAAAAGGCCTCAGATATTCTCCTATGCAAGTTCCAATAAAATAATTTGTCACTATTGTAAAAAGGAGCATCGCATTTATAACTGTCAAGCATTTTTAAAATTATCTCCAATAACACGTTTGAACGAAATAAAAAAGACAAAAGCGTGTCTCAATTGTTTAGGTATGAGTCATGTTCAAAACGAATGCGCATCTACTTCAAGATGCAAAAAATGTAACAAAAATCACAATACCTTATTACATATCGATCGAAATTCAAATAATGAAGATTCAGATACTGTCATTCAGAAAAATAGTTCGGTTGCAGCACTCGTGTCCGAAGTGTCTCAAAACAGTCAAAATGAAAAAGCTGATTTAAATTTAAATGATTGCGCCAATTTTCAAACGTCGAGCAAAATCACGTGCGGAACAGCCGTTGGCGACGAAATCGGCTCAGCGCAAGCTCTTCTAGCAACAGCGATCGTTCATGTGATCAATTCCAGGACTGGAGAAGTACACCAGTGCCGTGCGCTCTTAGATTCGGGATCTATGAGTAATTTTATAAGCCAAAAATTATGTGAGAAATTAAATTTACAATTAAATAAAGTAGATTTCGCGGTCAGTGGCGTAGGCAATGCCGTAGCTAACATTCAGTTTTCAACAAATGTAAACATTAGTTCAAATAATAATAAAAAATATAAAAATACAATCCCTTGTTTGGTAATACAAAAAATTACTGAAAATTTGCCTATGATTTCATTCAACAAAAATATAATTAATATTCCGAAAAATATTCAATTAGCTGATCCCAGTTATTTTAATTCAGCTCCCATAGATTTGTTGTTAGGTTCTAGTATATTCTGGGACTTGATTTGTGTCGGTAAAATTCATTTACCAAATTCAAATTTATGCCTCCAAGAAACTCAACTTGGATGGGTTTTAACCGGCAGTTTAAAATTCCCTTCACAGCAAATTAAATCTGTCAGTTGTTTTAGTACAAATACATTGCCGACCAACGAAACATTTCTAAAATTTTGGGAAATTGAGGAAATATATAATAACAAAGTTATGTCAAAGGACGAACAATTTTGCGAAACACACTTCGCCGAGACTCATGAGCGCACTCCATTAGGAAATTTTATAGTCAGGATTCCTTTTAAAAAGAATATACAAGATTTAGGCAAATCTCGCGACCTAACATTAAAACGATTCTTTTCACAGGAACGTCGTCTGCATAAAAATCCTAAATTATTAACGCAATATTCAAATTTCATGAACGAATACCTACGTTTAGGTCACATGACCGAAATAACCGAAAATTATCAAGATGAAGAGTTAGCTTATTATCTTCCTCATCATCCCGTAGTTCGCGAAGCGAGTTGTACCACAAAGGTACGAGTGGTTTTCGACGCTTCAATGAAAAGCGATAGTGGGCTTTCATTAAACGACACACAATATGTGGGTCCGACAATTCAAAGTGATTTATTATCAATTTTATTAAGATTTAGAATGTTCACATTTGTAATAAGCGCAGATATTTCAAAAATGTATCGTATGGTGGCAATTCACCCGGAAGAAAGAAAATTTCAAAGAATTTTCTGGCGAGACAATTTAAATAGCCAAATAAAATGTTTTGAATTAAACACGGTCACCTACGGCACTGCATCGGCTCCGTATTTAGCGATAAAATGTTTATTTGAGATCGCCGAAGAAAACAAATATAAATATCCTTTAGCATGTGATGCTATAAAAACTAATTTCTACGTTGACGATTTTTTATACGGTAATAACTCAAAAACTGAGCTGTTGCAAATTCAGCATAATGTTACAACCATTTTAGCCAGCGCTGGTTTTGAACTTCGAAAGTGGTTATGTAATGCAAAAGATTTATACCCTGACTTTCATATAAACAAAGATTTAGATGTTTGTATTTTACCTATAGGAAATGATGAAGCTAACAAAACGTTAGGGATCTCCTGGAACTCGAATTTAGATACGATCCAGTATTCAGGTTCGAGTGTCAACAATAAAGGTATAATTTCAAAACGTGCAATTTTATCGGAAATCTCACAGATCTTCGACCCTTTAGGGTTATTAGGTCCAATCATAATCAGAGCAAAATTATTAATTCAGCGCTTATGGGAAGCAAATATTTCTTGGGATGAAGATATTCCCGACAACCTAAAAACTATTTGGTGTCAATTTAGGACAGATTTAGCGCAACTGAGCGATATATCAATACCGCGTGTTGTAACAATTCCAGATTATAACTATATAGAAATCCATGGATTTGGTGATAGTAGCGAACAGGCTTACGGCGCCGCTGTTTACATTAGAACAAAAACGAACGGAATATTTAATTCTCAATTATTAGTCGCTAAAAGCAGAGTAGCGCCACTAAAAAGATTATCATTGCCGCGTTTAGAACTTTGCAGTTCCCTTCTTTTAGCCCAACTTGTAAAAAAGGTAACAGAATCAATTAATATACGATTTAATAAAATATTTTTATGGTCAGACTCCATGATCGCATTATCATGGATACGCGCATCTCCCACACGATGGAAAACGTTCGTTGCTAATAGAGTTAGTCAAATCCAAGATATTACGAATATATCAGACTGGTATCATGTTTCATCAATAAACAATCCAGCTGATTTGCTCACTAGACCAATAGTAACTCTTAACGATTTAAAAAATTCAAATCTTTGGTGGGCCGGACCTCCCTGGCTTTCAAATCAGAACGAAATACCGTTGTCAAAGGAAAATATAATTCAAGACGTTCCTGAACAACGTACAGTAGTCAATCTCTCTGTTTCAGTAAATACTGATTTTCAACTCTTTAAAAAATACTCTAGCTTTAAAAAATTGCAAAGGGTAATTGCTTACTGTTATAGATTCTTTCAAAACGCAAAAGACAAAACTAAGAGACAACACGGAGCTTTAAAGGTTTCAGAACTAGAACAGTCCAGAAAATCTATTATTAGAGTCGTACAACGTGAAGCATTCTACCGAGAATACCACGATTTGTCAAAAAACAAAAATATTAGCAAAAAGAGTTCTTTATTAGCGTTAGTTCCTTTTCTCGATAATGAACATTTAATACGTGTAGGAGGTCGACTCCAAAACGGTCCATATTCTTTTGACAAAAGGCATCCCATAATTTTACCTTCAAAACATGTAATTACAAAACTTATTTTCGCAGATGAACATTTGCATTTACTTCACTGCGGTCCGACAACGCTATTAGCGTCTATAAGAGAGCGTTATTGGCCAATTGCAGGTAGAAATCAGGCAAAAGGCATTGTGAGAAACTGTGTAACGTGTTTTAGGGCTAATCCAACGGCCGAAAAATACCTAATGGGAAATTTACCCGAAACAAGAATCACACAATATTTGCCATTTTTTAACACAGGCGTAGACTACGCAGGGCCATTTTGGATAAAAGATCGCTACACCAAGTTTCCAAAATTAATAAAGGTATATGTATGTTTGTTTGTGTGTCTAGCAACAAAGGCAGTACACATAGAAGCGACTACTCAATTAGATACTGAAAGTTTTATAGCAAGCTTAAAACGTTTTATTAGTAGGCGAGGTAAACCGGTAAATATTTATTCTGATAACGGGGGAAATTTCGTTGGAGCTTGCAAAGAACTCCAAGAAATTACAATTTTTATTGAATCTGAGTATGAAAATGTGTGCAACTTTCTCTCCAAAGACAATATTACTTTTCATAGAATACCGGCACGATCCCCAAATTTTGGTGGACTTTGGGAAGCCGCTATCAAACGAGCAAAATTTCATATGAAGCGAGTTATCGGAAACGCTCATCTTAATTACGAGGAATTTACAACCGTTCTCACTCAAATTGAGTCAATTTTAAATTCCCGTCCACTTTGTCCATTAACTTCATCCCCTAACGACATCACTCCACTCACCCCGGCTCACTTTTTGATTGGAAGAAGTCTTACCGCAGTACCAGAACCCAGTTATTTAGAGACCCAAGAAAATCGTCTAAAAAGATTTCAACGACTTCAACAGATTATCCAGCACTTCTGGAGTAGGTGGAAGAAGGAATACATTTCTGAATTACAAGTAAGAAATAAATGGAAGCAGAACTGCAGTCAATCACTAAAATTAGGAGCTGTAGTGATTTTAAAAGATGATGATGCATTTCCCTTGCATTGGCCAATTGGAAAAATCACAGAACTTCATCCTGGAAAAGATGGAATTGTGCGGGTCGTCAGTGTCAAAGTGGGGAAAACTATTCTAAAAAGAGCCGTGTCTAAAGTTTGTACCCTTCCAATGACAGACTAATTATTTTTTAATTTTATTTTATTGAAAATGTGCAACATATTTCAAGGGGGCCGGTATGTTAAGAACTTATAGCTCCACCTTGCGGCGAGAGTCAGAACTGCAAGAGGTGCCATCTTGTGACTGTAAAGAGTGCGTTCCTTGCTTTGCAGGAGTGAAGACGTTGGTGTTGAACCTCTCTGCCAGGGGGCGAATTCATTTAATTACAACGACTTTTTTGAGCATTGGTGATCGAACGATATTGATGTATTGATTTCTTGTCTGGTCTTGTGTCTTGTCGTGTATTGTACTGATTGTAGCCATAATGATAATAAGCAACATTGTCATAAAGAATTTATTGTGTTTTCGTAATAAAGTTTGTTTTTAACCTGAGAACCTTTTGTGAAAATTATTTGCAAGTTAACACTTGTTGGCAGATAGCAAACTCGTCTGTTCTAATACAGCCTTTATGAAGACCTTACACGCACCGATACGGTCTGTAGGCCAAAACGCACAAGTCTGATCCAAAGCAAGATTTAATCAGCTCATTTCACTCTTCACCTCTACATTAGACAAAAAAGGAGAGGCCAAATGTAAGTCAGATCGAGCACTTTACATTGAGTTAAGGACTGAATCGATGGACTGTACAGTTCAAATCTAACAAAAATAGTAGCGTGTAAAGCTTTCTTTAGACATAATCTACAGCTATTGCGATTATAATATCAGAGTGGATTCATGTACTAGTAATAATCATTTATTAGAGTACAGAACTACGTGAAGTTACATGTCGTCAAAAATAACTTGATAGTAGGTACTTAAAGAAAAGGAAATAAATTATTCGAAACATAAAATAATAGATGATCAAGTAAATCGATAATACTGTCAATTAAGTGATATGTATTCAAAAATATTAGTTCAAAGAAATAATAATTGCAATCAAACGCATCAAAGATTACATTTTTTTTTTTAATATTATCTCCTACGATTTTGTACTAAATAATTTATTGGCTGATTTGTTGACTCATATTATAAAAATTCTCAAATGAACTGGAATCTTAAAGAGAAAATGGTAGAAAAAGATTTTTTTTAATTTAATAGATGATCAATTTTATTATCACTAAAAGTGGATCGATAAATAAAGTCAATTGAATAATATTGTGTATTTAAAAATAATTAGGTTAAACAAATAGTAGTTGCAACTGAAAGCATCACAGTTCACATTTTTTTCTTATATTATTTGTTACGGTATTGTTTTAAATACTTTATTGACTGGAATCTTTGGAAAGAAAATTGTGAAAAAAAGATATACCTCATTTTATATCATTTTTAACACAATCTTTTTAAATACTCTAAATAGCGCTACTTTTAAGTCATAGAAAGGACGAAATAAAAATAATTCGACCATAAAACAATAAATGTTGCCAAAAGTATTTCACTTAATGATAAATTTAGATTATTCTATCAAATTTACTGCAGGAATAGAAAACAATAATCCGATAAATTATTTAGGGGCCGTTCAAATATTACGTAAGCAGATTTATTACAATTATTTACCCCCATCCCCCTTGTCAGCAAAAGTAAGCAAAGCTCTTACACCCTCCTCCCATGCTTACTTAAACATTTTTCATTTATAAATGTATTTTTTTATATTATAATTATAATTTTAAAAATAAGAAAATAGATTTAGGATAGAGATTAGATTTTACTGATACAGTATTCAACATAGAGTAAGGGACAAAAATATTACAAACTTATTTTACATTTTTGGTACACATATTAAATTCAAATTAATAGTCTTCAGTCCATGAAACACGAATCCATGATTCTAAGTTTTCGATGACATTGGATTGCTTGGATTGTTGCTCAGTGTTGTGAGTCTTTCATCCGATTTTGGAATGTCTACGTCGTTCTCATCGAGTCATTCAACATCATGGTGCTCTAAATTTTGAATAATGCACATTAGTTCATTAGCACGACGAGCAGCGACTCTTATAGGTCTAACTTTCCCATCAGTGTGCGTGTTTACTTTTTTATGGATCTTCTCGATGTGACGATTTATTGACTTGACGGAAGAATGATAAAGACCACACATTTTTGCATCTTCGACTTGATAGACTCAATTTTACCGTCGGACAAAAATAATCGTAGGTCATTTGCAGGAAATCTTTGAGTGAAGAACTTAAGCGTAGAGTTAAATTGACTGGAAGATCAAGAAATTCCCCTTCTTCATCCAAAAACCAAGCCATCAACTGTTTGTTTTACTTTTACAGGTGGTGGAAGAAACCTGTTGTCTAGTAATCTGAATAGGCCACTTCTTGGACGACAGCATTCTGTATTTCAACATTTTACAATTTGAAGCAAGTATTGGCTTTCACGCACATGTTCTGAATATCATTTAATGTCTGGAAAATCAGAAAGATCTTCTTCACTTGCCCCAACATATTTTCCAGTTACATTATAGCCATCAATGTCCATTGAACTCCATACTTCAGCCAATACATTTCCTCTGCAAATTCGAAATTAGATCTTTCTAAATGTTCATCAATTGTAATGCCACGTTTATCCAAATAAGACCCAAAAAGGTCATGAGGCAATACTAAACCAGCCAGTTCCCGACTAGGAGGAGCCATTCTGCGCTCTACTCTGTTATACGCACTTCTTCCAGGAGCATTGGTAGCTAAAAATAATGCATCAAGATCATGTCGCTTAATGTGTTGTATAGCAAACCCTATGGCTTTATGATAACGCGGATTTTCATCTAGCCCTCCATCAACCGTCATGATTACCACTGGTTTTACTAGTCCATGGTCAGTTTTAGCTAATGGTCGAAACTCTTCAAGTTCGAGAAGCGTCTCGAAATCCTGAGCATGAGTATTAGCAGTTTTGCTTTTTTGTTTTTATATCACATATAATAAACAGTGTATAAGGCCCTTTATTCCTATAAATATTTTTTTTCTAATTTTGACATATAAAGAGACATTTTTTGTAATCGCAGCAAGTGTTAAAATAATCTAGAAATAGATTTTGTTAGTGAACCTAGTAATAATTATAATACCAAGGAATGCTGCAGAGCACCTATGAAATTTTGAGTTAAAACATATGCCATATTTTTAGGCTATTTTTATACCCTTTTCAAAAATTTTATGCTCCTCCTTTTGTGCAAAACTTAAAATGCTCTGATAGTTTCGAACGAAGTCAGCAAAGCACCTCTGTTTTATATAGTTTTTCCTGTAAAAACAGCAACACCCTATATTTATGCACTTGAAATATTATCATTTTTTTTTTCCAAAAAAAAAAAAAAATTTTTTAAATACATGGTGCTTGCTAACCTTCGAAAGAAGCCAGCAGAGCAATTCGATTTTTTAAATCTTTTTTCTAAAAACCACACCCCATTTTTAGAATATTTTTAGACTCTTGAAATATTGTAAAACTTTACTAAAAAATTGCTATTTTTAAATGATACAGGGTGCTTTGTTGGAATAAAGTCAGCAGGACACTTCAGTTTTTTAATTTGCTTTTTTATATATAAAAACAACTACTTATGACACATGTTCAGGCTGTTTTAAAATCCTATAAATGTGGTAAGTATATTTGTTTTCAGAAAAAAAACTTTGAAGTCAGCAAGGAATTGAGAATTTTTTTAAAAATGCAATATTTCGAATATTTTATAATATTGTAAGAGCCAAAAAACGTGGTGTGGTTAAAAAAAAAAACTGTGTTATTGGAAAGGCTCTAATTTATCAAAATGCGTAAATATTGATGTACTTTTGGGCGAGATTGTTAAAGAAACCTCTTCATCCACTACAGGAAAATAAATCAGTACTTTTATATTCTTAGGATTTGTATATATATATTTTTTATTTGTAAATAAATTGTTTTTTACTTCATTTTTCTCATTTTTTATTAAAAGGTTAATAAATAAAATTTTCAGATTTTTATATTTTTGTTTGTAAACAATAATTAAAGAGTTTTTATTAAAAATCACCAATGTTAATAATAATAACTTAAGTCAATATTATTCTTTCTCCTTTTTTAAAGCTACTATCAATAAAGGTATTACTTTAGCTTGACCTACGATCAATTTTTAATTTTGTGATATATTTGGTTTGACATTTGACATTAGTTGTTTTTACTTAGATTTTCATAAAAAATAAACGGAACTGCAAACATGTTTTACTGTCGTAATAACGAATAGCAACATTAAATTTTTTGTTTTTCACATTTATCACTGTTGTCATTTTCATAAAGGATTGATAAGAAGGCACACTTTCTGGTTTTTTAAAAAAGGTGGCAAGAATTGTGATATTTTTAAATTTATCACCAGTGATACCACATGTAGTTACCCGATTTATTGGAATATATATACTTTGCTACCACATTCAACTGAACTTGGTTGTTTTTAATATTTATCACTGTGACATAGGTGGCTGTAAATAGGTGCCTTTGGTTTGGTAGTTTTAGTCTCAAAAAAATCTATGCATATACAGGTACTCATTCCTCTTTGATTTGCTCGAAAAGTTAAAATTTTATAAAAAATTACATTGGCTGTTTAAAAACTCATTATAATCTCTGAAATGTGATAATTAGGTAAATTAAATTAAAAAACAACTAAAAAAAGTTTATTAAATTAATATTTACTTTTACAAAATAGGTTCTTGTAAGTTAACACGCAATTATGCAGATATTACTAAGTAAATGTACTTGCTTAAAATTCACACAAGAATGTGGTTTTAACATGTTAAATTAACTAACCCTTCTTATAACTCTTTCCACATGAATTCTTAGAGATGCTATTCTTTTACTTAATTGTACATCTTCTCGAGAACTTTTTTCATTCTGTGATACACTAGGTGTGGCTTTACTAAAGTGCATCCCATGTTTTCAAGTAGCTGAATATTCTGAAACCCCTATCTGCTATTATATGGGATCCAGGAACCTGTTTGTTTAAATACCCACATTTTTCTATTATTTCTTTATCACTAGTTCTTCCACAAAATGATAAATAAAGTCGATATCTTCAAAACTTTCAGGAGATTCGGCATTTTCTTCCAGAAGGGTTTTTAGGTTATACACCTAAGAATTTATAGTACCCTCATTTTCAATTTCCTAAAGGGGACAATTAGCAGAAATTGCTGCTACATCTTGATAATCCGGTGTATTTTTATTAAAAAGTTCACGAGAAACATCGCTAGTAGAAGGTTGATTTTCTTCTTTCCAAATATCTAGGAACACTAATAAATATTTTTGAAGATGAATGTAAATCATTATCACATTCTGGAACAAAACACTTTTTCGTGTCATATTTATAAAAAGTACAAAATTAAACACTCAAATTCCAAATAAATTCTTGATCGAGACACTATGATGACAGATGCCATACACAGTGCTGCCATTTTGCCATTTTCTGAATTATTAAGTGACTTTTAAAACAATGAAACTTTAAATATGGTAAAAGTTCAAACAGAAATAATACTTTCAAGAAACATTTGATATTATATATTTAAAAGATATTTGTTTAACGATGTTTTAGAAGTCTAAAAGTAAGAAGGAGTACACAAGCGAACGTACATCACTTCTCGTAAACCTTCTAGCCGGCAATGTTGTGGCGCTAGCTAATATTGGTCTATTCCCGATGACATCACAAATTTTAAAAAATTCATAACTCTAGCAAATGAAGAGAGAAAAAAATGTAGCTTTATTTTCAACTCTATTATTCATAAAAAAAAATTCAAAATTTTGAACATGCCCCATTCCGACCTAGATGATGCGATGCGCGATTGATGGTAGGTTCTGTCCTTAGTAGAGCCATGACTGAGCAGGAGGTACATTCGTCTATTTTTTGTTTGGACCCTTAAAAGAACCACTCTGAGGAAAAAGATTTGAAAGCAATGAAGAAGTAGAGGAGTACGTGCGTAATTGGCTGACAACTCGCCCTCAAACTTTTTACGAAGAAGGAATATTCAAACTCCCAAAACGGTGGCAAAAGTGTGTAGAGCATGGAGGTAACTACGTTGAGAAATGTTAAATGTTTTGTTTGTGTATAACATTAATCAATAAATGTATTTAAAAAAAATAACGTTTATATTTGATTCACCCTCGTATATTTCATTACATAATAGTTCAGCTTATTCGTACAAACAAAAATTATTACTATGTAATAGCGTGATCCATATGTTAGTTAATAGAAATCTTTACAAACTAATTTAATATAATAATTAAAGAGATCGTTGTTACCTTAAAAGGAGAGAATTTTAAAGTTAAATTATCTCCAGCTTTCAATAGAAAGCATTTTTAGTCAAAGTGAATTTTGGTAAACAGATTTTAAATAACCGACTCATACGAAGATACTGAATGCGAGATACGCGTATCCGAGATACAGGATCGCGGTCGAAAAGTTGGGCTGCTGTATCGAATTCACGCATCTCTTCCATCAGTACAAAAATAGTAGCATTACCGTGCATATATTTTTGAATTATGAATCTAGAAGAGTGTATTATACTGAAGTATATAATACCGTGACACACATAAAATGAGCATTGTATGGGATTTTTTTCTAAATTCTGTAGATGAATTTTGACTTTGCCATCTTCTGTTACTTTAAAAATGATAACGAATGACATGCAAATTAACAATCACGTGACCTTTTTAAATGTCCAAAATAACATTATTTTTTTCTAAAAATTGCAGAAAATTGTATTAATTTCATAAATTGCTTAATAAAAAGTTGCTTATTATGAAAATGTTTACCCATATAGGGGTATATTCCGTAACAATTCCTTTATATTTAACGGCCTTTAAAAATATTGGCGGCCTTTAAAAGTGTATTTGTATTCGTTAATTTATATCTGTTATTATTTAAACAGATTTCTTTAAGATAGTTCTCTAATGTATTTTAAAGATCAGTTTAAATAATGACAGAAGTAAAGAAGAAAATATTTTTAAAGGCCGTTAAATATAAAGGAATTGTTACAGAATAGACCCCATTGCCCGTTAATAGTTAACCTGACATAATTTTTAAAATGTTACTTTGTACTAAAATGTTTTAAATAATGTTTTCTCATACAGTTTAATCGATTAAACTAGATGCACTTAGGATACCCTTGAAAAATATCCTGCGCCTATGACATAATCTCCGTTGCAAAAGTATCCATGTCTGAAAAGGTCCATATATCGTAATAGTAATTCGGTATGCGGCATACGCATTCAGCCTCCGCGGCTGGAGGTGGCGGGATGCAAAAATTCCGTATCGCGATACTGTATGCGTCGCCCGTACCGTGTGAAAAGGTCCATTTGAATGTATGGTCAGCCTGAATCTCGGATACGCGTATCTCATATACAGTATCTTCGTGTGAAAGCGCTCTAAGTCTTTAACAATGTCAATCTAACTCTAAAATGTGCAAATAAATATTTGCAAGTAAGATTTAAAAAGAGTATGGATGTAGTAACTAATAATCAGTACTCACCTCCGCCATTTTGTTGACACAAATACGGAAATCTCCAGATATTTCCTAGTCCAACGGAATATCCAATAATGGAGAGGAAGAACTGCAACTTTCCAGACCATTCCGCCCTATCGGGATCGCCATCGTTGGCCGCACTACCCCTAGAGATGATCGAGCCCCTAGGACCTTGAAGCACGATAGTAACCCCTTGCTTGCCCTTGGGTTCGGGGCCGTTCATGTTGTTCAGTGGTGCTAATTCGTGTCCGTTTTTTGGCATTTCAGGAGCTTTAGTGGACATATTCTGAATCAGTCGAAATGTCTGAGAAGCAATCTCTCACTTTCGATTTTGGGCACATAGATTTTAACACTAGAATGCAGGCTTATTTTAAATAGCAACTACATCATGGAATAGTGTTGGTACCAAAATCTTGAAGAACCTAGAGTTAAAAAAATTAATATTAAAACTTGTACAACTTCAAAAAAACAAAACGTTGGAGGAATAGAAGAAGCCAAAGACATTACAACTAAGAGACCAAATTGTTTACATTTTTATGTGGCAAATCATTATTCCCACCAGATTCTCGTTCATTGCGTCTTTGCCGATTTTATCAGTCTGTCAAAAATATTTGGAGAAATTACTTTCGAAAAATAAAATTTGATGTGACCTGTAACTATAATTGTATATTATATAAATAAAAATATGTTTTTAATCAAATTATTCTTTGAAGTTTTAATATAAGCTAAATTTTTTATTAAAAAAATCAATATTAATCTAAACAAAATATTAGGGTTTGGAAGAACTCCGTAAATACGGCAACGCTGAATATATTATTTTACGAATTTACAATTTTTATGAATGAAATGTAGTACCCCAGTATAAAGAACAATACAGTAGCGACCATAGCCCTCAGAAGGTCTAGATACCGCATCGTAAAAACATTTTGACCCCTCATATGATGGGCGCCATGATAAATAAATGTCAATAAATTTTAAGTTAGCACTACTGACAAGACAGAATCGGCGCAAGTTTAGTAATAAGCGTAGGATCGGCGTTCGATGTATATAATCGATTTTATTATCTGTTGTGTTGTTTATTTTGTTCTTCTAGTAAAGGTTTTATTTAAAACATTAGTTTTCAGTTTAGTCGTTTAGTGTTTTATTTTAATAAAAAACATTTGTGGTTTGGTGTTTTTACAGGATTTTCAAAATCTCTTGTTGTTTTGTACCTGAATGTAACAATGCATCTAACGGTAGAAGATTCAAGGAAGGAATAACATTTCATGTGTAAGTTTTCACAAATATTTGTGTATTTACAAAATCAAATAATTTGTATGTTTTGTTGTAGCATACCAAAAAATTTTAGGAAAGAATAACTGATAGCCATAGGAAGACCATTGAATTATTTTGTGACTTTAGTATAAGCCCAGAAAATTTGGGGATACTAACTGAAACGGCAAATGTGTTATTGGCTCCTCGTTAGTGACCTATGCTATTGTACAATTTTTCCAACACAAGTTCCATGATCCTTTGAACTTGGCTGCACCGTACAGATAAAGACCAATAGTCAGAAAAACGTGTCGACCGTTATTTCTTTTTTACTTTTTTTTATTCGGAAAATGTCCACTATTACTACCTTGATACAACTTTTTTTTTTGATGATAATTTTTTCAGAATATGGTTTTGTTTTATTTTATTTGCCCATGTACAACCCTTTATAGCTTACTTGTGTTCATTTAAATTATTTATGTACAACTTAATTTATGCCATTGTAATTTAATTATAACCAAGTAATTTTACAATAAAACTTTTCTGTTATATCGCATCTTTATGGTCCATTATTCTTTGTAATAAACTCATTAGATTTATATAGCCTATAAAAATTGAGCAATGTGTATTGCATCATTCTCTAGTTATATTACAAGTTCATTGTTACTTCAGCCATGATGAAATATTTGCTGAAAAAAGACAATCACCAACTAACTCTTTCTATGTAACACACTGGTGACATTAATTTAAGTCTTTGAATGTATATTGTTAAACTAGAACTTATTCAGTGAAATAACTTATTGAACAAATTTTTCTTTTTGCATTAACAAAAAACTTGAAAATATAGTGAACTGTGTAAAGAAACAATAATATGTACAATATAATATTTAAAAGTATGACGAAATCAAACGGCAATTTATAGACCAATATTATTGTGTACTTTTTATTATTTCTCTTTGCAATTGCATTTATTTACTATTTTCTGGATAATATTTCACAAGATCTTTAAAGTTTTATTAATAATCATTGAATGGTTATTAACTTATGCTTAATTGAATATGTTTCTGTTCATGTTTTGGATAACCAAGAATAAAGAGTTCTGAAGCTTTGGATAAGGTTGATCCTAGAAACATGGTCTCACAATTGTTTAATTTAGGTTTCTCTAGTGGGGTTATTATTTTATATTACATTTACTTATTTAGGTACCTGATGCACAATGTAATTTGTGAATTGCTATGTAGAAAGAAAATTGTTGGCAATAAAGTTATTAATATTATCACCCCATCATCTAATGTTATTAAACAAAATGGGTTTTTTATCTCTCGAGTTAATGAATATTAGTTATGAATGTCACATATCTAATTATTATTTGAATTTATGAAAGAAAAATTGTTGGCAACAAAATTATTATTAATATTACCACTCCATTTATTAATTGCTATTAAACAACATGAGTATTAAAACACAATCAAATTACTTGAATTTTTTAACCTTTTTTGGTGAAGTTTTATTTATTCATTTAGAGAAATATCTGAATGCATTATTTTAGAAATTTAGTACACTTTTGGACATATACTGCCAAAGAAATGATATAAAAATCGTAATTTTTAAAAACCGTTGCGACAATTTATTCTACATCTTTTGGTCCGGTTTTCCTATTAATATTAGTTCCGTTCTAAGTAGGTACATATTATAGTTTGTATGTTTTATGCTTTATTTTATTACTTGTAATAAATGATAGGAAATATATTTTTATAGTAAATAAATTGATTAAAGCAATATGTAAGAATAAGTTTATCTAAGGATTAAATTGTTAAAGCAATTTTTCATATCCATTGTTTATTGAAAATGTAAACTCATTGCTGCATACTTTACAAAATATAACAATTTTTGAAGCTAGGAAAATTGCTGAATATATTTGGAATATATTAAAATTGCGCTCTTTTGTACTGGAAGAATAATGTTGTTTTTATGTTTTAAGATCTAATTTTTTTATATCTGTACTCATTGCTGTAACTCAGGTTTAGAAGCAATAAATATTATTATTATTATTATTATTATTATTATTATTATTATTATTATTATTATTATTATTATTATTATTATTATTATTATTATTATTATTATTATTGTTTAAGTGCTTAAATATTGTATAAATGAAACAAATCAAAAATTAAAAAACAGTTAAAATAATAACACCACAAAATACATTTTTTTGTTTTCTTTTTGCTACTTTACAAGAAATACATATATATTTTGATTATATGTAGTCAATCAGAACATTTTTAATCAATGGACATAGTGAATCAAAGAACATCTAATTCATTATAATAATTTGGAGGTAGGATTTTTGATTAAGAATGTCCAAAGGTTGCACATGGTACGCTTTCAAAAATGTCTCGTTCATGTTCAATGATAGTCTCAACAGAGGAAGCACTTGGTCGATGTACTAGGGAGAAGATAGACATTTGGCTGATGACCTAGATGGATAAAAAATGTGGGAACAGCAGTAGGCAATAAACGTTTACGGTTCAACGTTTTAGAAAAACAATTCTTCTCAAAATGTTTCTCACACAACCTGTAATTCCGATGAAGACTGTTCACATCTATGTTACTCAAATCTTCCCTATTACAAGCTCTTAACTACATGTTGGCCCTAAAATATAAAAAAATTGATAACAAATGTTTAGATTGACGGTAGTTCAGAAATTATATATTTTTTACATTATTTTTGTCCTCAAGACATTTAAATAATAAATATTTGGTTGTCAAATAAATATTTGGTTTTCAAATATAAAAATTGAAAGTATTTTCTTAAGACATACCTTTCTGGCTCCATGGGAAATGCAAAATAACTTGTCCCTTTGTCTGTTTACTTTGTTTGAGGTGGACAAGGGCGATAGACACATCTCTTTCTTTTCTGATCAGGTGCAGAAGCCATTTCAAAAATATCACACAATAAATAAAAAACTAAAATAATAAAAATGTCTCACAATATGCACTGCAAACAAACAAAAATAATGACATATTTACATCGCATTGACACTATTGACGTTGACGTTTTTGTCGCTTATTTTCGGACATGCGCAGAAAAATATGGACCCCTCATAAAAAATGATCTGTCGCTACTGTATTGTTCTTTATACTGGGGTAGTACCGTAACCAGACGCAACGTTGCCAATCAGGTGTAACAGCTATTTTGTATTTCTGACAGTTTCTCTGTGACTTATTGATTTATTCATTTATAAAATACTATTTTTGTGAACTTTTGTGAGAAATATAAAGAATTATGGTACATGCATGTGTAATGTTCAAAAAGGTAGATCATTTAAGTCGAAATGTATGGTTTCATCGATAAGTATTTTTAGGTTAAGATATGTTGTTTTCATTTGAACCAGTGGAGTAGGGCTTGTACAAGATTTGATACAATTTCTTATAGAATTTAAATTATATAGGATCACATAGTAAATTATTTGAAAAATGATTATCCAATCTAATTTTTCAGACAATTTACTGCAGGTTTGATAATATACAATTTAAATTTTACAAGAAATTGTATCAAAAACATGTGTAGTCTAAAACAGTCTTAAAACAGTTTTTAAAGTGATATTCCTTTTATAAATTATTAAATTTTTCTTATGCCATAAATAAATATTGAATAGTGGCAAAGAAAATTTAACGTAAAATGTAGAATACCTTAAAAATGATTTACCTATTGAGCACCTATACATATTTTTTATTACTCTATTTAGGTTTCCGCAAGATCCTGAGAAAAGAAAACTTTGGTTTTCTCTAATAGGAATCCTTGAAAATCAGCCCCTTTGAAAAAACCTAGAGTTGTGTTTAGAACACTGTTTTCCTGAAAATGTTTTGGTACGTGCAAATGGTACTAGATATATTAGAAAAGATGCAAACTCCAGACGGTGTGAGGGCTTCCTATTTTTGGATGACTTATCCAACAGGTAAAAATACAAAATATTAATTTTTTGTTTACCTCTAAACATTATTTATTACCTATATGTATGTATTATCTAATGTATGGGTTTTTAGTTCTGATTCAACTGTTTTTGGAACACCACCTGCTGCAAAAAGAAATGTTGCAGTAAGTTATAACATTAATAACTAAGCATAAAAAAATTAAATGAAATTTTAGTTAATAAAATTAAAGTATTTTATATATTTAAAACATTATTTTAAAAAATTGTACATTTTTTTTACAATATTTTTTGCCATACTATGTTTTTTTTGTAATTATTAATTAAAAAATTATATATTTTTAGGACAGTGTTTTATTTAGATACCCCTACCTACTTAATATTAATTTAAAATTTTAAATAATTTTGGTTAACATCATACCAGGCAAATATATAGTAAATGCCAATAAACTATAAACCAATAAATATTAAAAATCGAAAGGTAACTTGAATTCGCTTGTATTTGAATTTACTTGTACTTGAATTTACCTACATGAAAAATGAGCAAGTATCATGCAAAACTATTGTCATATACTCTGAAGGCAATTCTCTCACCAGAAATCAAATCACGACTGGTGAAAGACTGTCTAGAAAACCTGACAGAGCTAAGTAGTCAAAATGGGTTCCAGGCCATGAGGGATATCAGGGCAACGAAAAGGCCGACGAATTAGGCCGAGGAGGCTCAGATCAGGCCATGACAGGCCCCGGACCCTTCTGTGAAGTTGCTAAGGCATTGTGCAAGGCATCCATTAAACAATGGATGCAAACAGAGTCTCAGGAATGGCCTTCTTACTGGACAATGTCGCCTCAAAAGGCACATGAGTGTCATAAATCCAGCAGAAAAAGCAACTTTGTGCAGGTTCTGTGAAGAAGAAGAGGAAACAATATTCCACGTCCTGTGCCAATGTGAATGCCTGGCTGGAACGAGGTTTCTAATATTGGGCGAAGAAAAGCCAATTGCATGCAACTACATGCGGGAGCCACTGTCAAAGCTACTAAGACTAATAAAAAAGACCAGGCTAGACGACATACTCTAAAACAAACAGGAGTCCCACAATAGATCTGAAAAGGTCGCGGTGGACAAGGACAAATAACGTCCAACTCATAATCTAATCTAATCTACCTACATGAAAAAATCATCATAATTAAATTACTAAAAAAATATACCTACATATTTACTTATTTTTTTAACATACTACTCTGACAATACTGGTAAGTTTAAAACTCTACGCCACTGGCGAGCATATTATGGACACTGTTTACAACGTTGCCAGCAGGTCCTAAGAGTTCTGTCTTTCTCTCTTCCACTCACTACCAATTTTAAAACAATAACAGTCCGCAATTGTAAGGTATTTATGAATGAAACATTTTGTCTCCCAGTAACGAAAATGAATAGAGTGACTAATGCATTACCTCTCCGTTGATACCTTATCTTAACTACCACAACATAAAAAATCTAATGTGTCCAACACATGACTTTCCTATCTAGTTATTATAGGCTTTTTCCGGTTATTTTGTACAACCTATTGCAGCACCTCTATAAATGTTTAAAGGATAAACTAAATATATACATTTTCCACATACATTTAACTCGAAACATTTTTCTCTAGATAACAAAAATACTGAAAAATTTAAATTTAGCACTTTTCCTTCAATTTTTCCAATACGGTCCATTTTAGAAAAATCATATAAGAAACAAAAATTATAGAGATCGATATCATAAATAACTTTTATTTAAACAATTTTCCTAAAAATTTGAATTTTATTACATTTTGTCAAATTTCTCGAATACGGACCATTTAAAAAAATATTGTGTAAAACCAAAATTATAGATAATAATATTGTAAGTAATTTTTATCTGAACAATTTTCTTCTCCAAACATAAATAACAGATATATTCCATAAAATATAAAAACGGCCTCCCATAAAGTACCCCCCCAGATGTTCCGACTTTGTCCAAAATCTAATCATTTCACGTCAGGCCGAAATAAACCTTAAGTTTAAAATTTAATGTTTTTTCTTAATCCGTTTTTGAGTTTTCTTCAAAGTTCTAAATTTACACATTTTCTCAAATATCTCGAATACGGTCCATTCTAGAGAAATTATGTATAGAATAAAAATTATAGAGAATTATATTACAAACAACTTTTATTTGAACAATTTTTATAAAAAATTATTTTTTTTACATTTTGTCAAATTTCTCGAATACGGACCATTTTAGGAAAATTTTGCATAAAACAAAAATTATAGATAATTATATAAGAAGTAACTTTTATTTGAAGAATTTTCTTCTCCAAACGTAAATAACAGATATATTCCATAAAATATAAAAATGACCACCTATAAAGTACCCCCCCAGATGTTCCGACTCTGCCCAAAATCTAATCAGCTCATTGGACGCTGAAACAAAGCTTAAGTTTAAAATTTGGTGTTTTTTTGTGTATCGGTTCATGAGTTATGCGTTATACAGACACACACACACACAGACACACACACAGACAGACAGACATCATCGCGAAAATAGTCAAAACGGATTCAGGGGACCTCAAAACGTAAAAATCCGTCGAAAACTCGAGGTCGAAAAAAATCATGATTCCTATACTTTCCTTATATCTGTATACAGATAGGAAAGTAAAAAGACTACTATTATTACTATCGTTGTTGTATCTGCTTATACTAGTAACTCTATTCATTTTCGATACTCTAATATAAACTACTTTAAAGTTAAAATACTCAAAAATTAAAAAAAGATTACATCGTATTTATTATTAAAATTTAACTTATTTTTAAAACCCTCGTATCTAAACCCAGCTGCTCATTTAAATATCATCACTCAACAACGTAACCAAATTCAACCAGGCTATCATTGCTCGACTGTAAATTAATATCACACATTCTATATTCTTTTTGTCATTTTATTAACTGGTTTTAGTGTAATTATTTTTTTTTTAATACTACAATATATTTAAAAAAAGAAAACATTTGATGTTATCAAATTTTAATTAGTTTTTATGCTGTAAAAGCATAAACGAAATGTAATATCCTTACACATAAAATGCAACCCAATTTTCATTTATAACTATTTCGAAGGTCTGAGCCTTTTCGTATTTTCTGATTGAACGATTTGATAAGAAAATGTTTAACTTAGGTGCTTCAAGGTTTCATTTTCAAAAAATTTATTGAATTTGTAGTTTATTCTTACAATGAAAAAAGTCTAAAAATAGGCCATTTTCTACCACACGTTTTTAATTAAAAACAATTAATTTAAAAAAAATCAATGCCTGAACCACCTAAGTTGGACCTTTATCTATAATTAAAAAAAAAATAGTACCATATACGGTATAATATAATAATAATAATAATACTCTCCCTAATTCACCCCCTTACGAGTGAATTTTAACCCCAAAAGCTGAGCTTGTCCGGGGAAAGGGACGGCTATTATTATTATTTGCCGTGGCGCTCCGGGGCGACTTAAAGATGATTGATGATGCCATTTGACTTACAGGTGAGGAAAACCCGGAAAACCTCACCCACCATCATCGAGACGGTAATGTATGGCGAATTTTTTTAATCTGCATGTCATATCAACAGAAATTGAATTTCTATTAATACGCCACACATCAAATCCTAAACCGAACCATGCAATTTAATTAAAAATCCACATGGTCTGGTCTGGGATTCGAAACCCAGCAGTCTCAGACTCATAAACTTGCCTATAAATGAATATAAGCGCGATAGACCGCTACACCACCGTGCCCGATAAATTACGGAAATAGTTACAATTAAATTTTGGTCTGCAGACGCCATTCTAATGCACAAGGATATCCTAACCCTCACTAATGTATGAAACATATTTAATTTATTAAATAAAATTTTTGTCAGTTGTCAAAGGGGTTATGTTTATTTAATAGAAAAATACGTTTAACTGGTTTCCTTTATTTACATGTCACCATTCAAATCACAAAATATTTTAAATTTTCTATACGTCTTTGAATAGTTTTTTTTTATTTTACCTATTTCTGATAACATTTGAAAGTGCAAATCGTATTTCGTCACGCATGATGTTTATTTATTTATAAGATCTGCTGATTTGATTGTTGAAATAATCTGTAGTAGTTATTGTTCATTTAATATTTCTTTTTTAAAATAGTTTACACTATTGTAGATAATAATTTTTTGTTTTAAAATAATTGCTATTTCAGATTTTGGAACCGATAACATTAGATTAGATATATAGTTTAACAAGTTATTACCCTTTTTATTAAAGCAAGTTTATTTATTATTTATGCTCCTCAGAAACAATTTAAACTAATTGTAATTGGACGAACTAATCCTAATCATAAAACCCAACCTAAAACCAAAAAGATACACATGACATAATATTTGAACAAACAAACAAAACTAATTAATTAAAATTAGTATTCCCAATTATTTAAAAAGTCAAATTTATTTCATTTAAAAAAAATATAAATGTAACGAGGATCTGCAAAATTTGGATATACGTAGCGCCCTCTATGAGCAATATAAAACATGGTTTACAATTTTCATAATAATGGCGAACATAGAAATAAACTGTTTATATTTCAACACCATGTATTTTCTAAACCATCAAAGTTCTAATGAGACATTTTAGGATCAATAGTTATTATTTGACGTGCGGTAACTCCAATTAACGCATTTTCCATTGTTAATGAAATGGCCTATTTTTGAAGTTGACCTCCCTAAGGTAGAGGCCACGAAATCATATAAAACGAAGGAGAAATAGTCTTTCAATAATTTAATACTTTTTGTTACTATGGCCAATATATAAAAAAGTATAAATAAGCCAAAACTTGGCAAAAATACAGAAAAATAGTATATTATTTTATGGACTAAGCTTTTTGACCTATATTAATATCATCTAATTTTAATATTCTTATTCATATAGTTAGATATTATGGATATACATATCGGCAAAAATAATTCATATAGAAATCATATAAAACGCAAAAAAATAAACATACTTGCAAATTAATAAAATCCTCGTATTATTCCAACGATTTCAATCATTTAAATAATCAAAATCGATATTTATCACTGCAGTAACTCGCACGTAATATCAGAACATCACTGAAGATCATTTTCACAATTAAACGAGACGCAATTTCGGCAAACACGGGATTACTAGGAGAGCATTTAAAAGAGAACTGTCCGAATAAATTTTCCACTAGAGTCACTCCAAACCAAAGTGAGCACCTCCTTCGAAGAAATCAATATTGAGCATGTGCTTGCAAGGGAGACTGGTCCGTAAGGGTGGAACGTCAATGGAAGGCGCGGATTAGTGGTTGAGATTCGACCCAATATCAAGAAATGTCCACTGAGATTTCGTTTTTTATATAGGGAACTATTTTTTGGTGAAAATTTTTACATTTTCTGTCAATGCTTTAAATAAGAGAAGTAATTATTTAAATTGTTGAAATAAACATCTATAGCAGTGGTCGCCAACCTCTCAATGTGTTGAGCTACTTTGTTAATTTTGGAATAAACAGCGAGCTACCCACACGGAAGCCACGTAACGCAACGTAAATGAAATAATCCACAGTTAATTTATCATTATATGTATTTATTTTACTATTTAACTGGTATACATAATACCTACCAAACGAAGGTGTTTGAAAAATAAACACAAACTTTTATCCAGCCACAACGGCATGTCACGTAAGATTTAAAAATAGTTAATAATAACAACAAAAAAGTAACGCACTATCATGAACATAAACATTGAAAAATAAAAAAGCACGTTCAATGAGAAGGCTGACACTCAGACTCATCGATAATTTTTTTAATGTTTGCAGTATAATTTGATACAGTCATTCGAATACAATTATCCAAATGTTCATCTGTAAGTCGATTTCGATATTTGTTCTTAATAAACTTCATAATTGAAAAAGAAGATTCACACAAATAGGTTGAACTGAATAATGCTTTCACTTTCAAGGCAACACGGCATAGAACTGAATATTTGTCTTTACTTACAATAGGCCAGATACTTGATATTTAGTACTTGAGACTAACGATTTTAAGGCTAAATCATTTTGAAACTTAATTACTTCCATTTCTGTTGCAGCGATGTCTTTGCCAAAGTTCTGCATAACACAAGTTGCAAACTGTTGGATATCAATTTCCATAAAGGGTGAAACAACAAACTGCGCTACTAAAGCCATTTCGTTGAAATCCTTAAAACGATTTTTGAAGTTATTCTTCAGGGTAGAAACTATTTCTACATGATATTTGCTGTCATCGGGTTCTAATGGATTTTGAGATATTTTTTCTGAAAGAATAGGAAAATGCTTGGCATCGCTGTTAATTAGGTTTTGTTCCCAAAACTCCAGCTTTTTGATAAATGCTTTTATATCAGAAATAATTTCCGCTAGTTCTTTGTCTCTCCCCTGAAGCTAAATTAAGTTCGTTTAATTTCTCTGTAATGTCCACGAGAAAACCAAAATCTCTAAGCCAGATTGAATTTTCTAGTTCCGGAGTCGGTTCATCGCGTTGTTTGAAAAATTGAACTATGCCAGATAGGACATCATTAAAACGTTTCAGCACCCGTGCCAATAACAATCGGACTTCAGAGTGAAGGAGTAGGTCCCCGTATTGACAGTCAACTTCTTCGGCCAAGGTTTTGAATAATCTTCTTTGTAACGCTTGAGCTCTAATCTTGTTCACAATTTTTACCACCAGTTTCATAACGTTGTTTAGTTTCAGGAAATTTCCACATAATGCTTGCTGATGGATAATGCAGTGGTAACAGATAAATTGCGGAAAAGTTTCATCTTTACGACATAACGCCACCAGACCCTTATCACAACCCACCATAGCTGGAGCGCCATCGGTTGTCAAGCCTACTATTTTCGATATTGGAATTTTCTCGGAAGAAATAATATTTTTTAAATGAGAAAACAACTCTTGTCTAGTAGTGTGTCCTTTCAGTGAAATAAACTTCAAAAGATCTTCTTTAATCGTAAAATCACTAAAAACCATCCTGACGAACACGGCCATCTGGGCAATGTCAACGACATCTGTTGATTCATCCAGTTGAAGTGAAAAATAAACACAGTTATCTCAGTCAGTTTTTAGCTGTAAAAAAAATATCATTGCTCATTACTTCTACACGTCTCATCACTGTATTAGCAGAGATTTTATAGCTGAAACTATCTCGTCTTTATTTCTAAAGTTGGCAAATAACGAATCAGCAGCTTCTAAAAACGCCTGTTTTATCATTTCTCCGTCTTCATAAGGTTTCTTTTTTTTGTGCAATTATCTGGGACACACGGTACGATGCTTCAGTTGCAGCCTTATTTTTGTCGACTGTTCTTAAAAATATTGATTGTTGTTCAATTAACTGCTTTTTTAAACTGTTTCAGCTTCTCCTTTCTGGCGGCAGAATGTAGTGGGAATGATTTTTCAAAATTAGAATGTACAGTTTTATGATGTCTCTCAATATTTCCTTTTTTAGCAGCGGAGACCGAAGTATTACATAACAAACACACATTTTTATCTTTTAACTTCTGTGAAAAGTATTGTTCTTCCCATTCCGAATGAAAGTGGTATGTCTTTACCTTCTTACAACTGCTTGCCATAATATTATTTTTTGTTGTTCTCTACTAACCCAACCGCTGGACGTTGGTTACGCGTTCAGTTTTAAACTAAGCTCAATGTCGCCGCGCCGTGCGACTTGATAGTCGATAGCTCGATTCGCATCAGACTCACACTCGCATTTCGCATCTTGCACACCAAACCGGTATGTTTGTGCGATATGCGACGACGCGGATTCGAGTAACGAAGTAACGAAATTTAAAATGCAGTAACGAATTCGTATTTCGTATCTGACCGACTACCCGTTACTGAGTAACGAATACATACGGTTTGCCACAGCTCTAGTATTTATCCCGTTCAAAGCAATCCTGATTATTCTCGAACACTAACGCGCTAGTTCGGCTGATTCTAGCTTGATGGCGTCATCGTCAGATCGCTCACCGCAACGTTGCCGCTGTTTATGTTTAATATTATGACAATTAGATTTTTTTGTGGAATTTTCGGAAGCTTCTCTGATTTTTGAAGTTTGTATTTTTTAAATTAAAATCGTTGTGAGAGCTACCAGAATTTCCTCCGCGAGCTACCGGTAGCTTCGATGATTTTGGTATTCATCGGACGGTGCCAAGTCTGGTAAATACGGGGTATGTTCATCAATTAACTGCAATCGTAAATAGTCATACAATAGTTTTTTCTTCGACCAGAAGAATTTGTTATTCAATCTGTCCAAAACATAGCATAATATTCACCTGTTAATATCCTTCTGTGTTGTAAGTAATCAATAAAATTTTTCCTCGGGAATTACAAAAGACAGTAGCCTTCACTTTTCCAGCAGACAAAACCGTCTTGGCCGTCTTTGGAGTGTATTGATGTATCCACGTTTCATCTATGGTTATAAAACGTAGCAAATTATCTGTTTTGTTTGAATATGTTTGACATTTTTGTGAAATGGTAAATCTAACTCTCTCTTGGTCGATTTTCATCTAGAACTAAATTTTATCATGTAAGATGCAATGTAAGCGGTCGAATGAAATGTATACTTTCTATCTCTCTCAACTTTACTCGATGATAATTCATCACGATCTTATGTATCTTTTGTTCTGTTTTTCATCGGTAGCTCTTTTTGTCTTCCAGGACGTGGTGCCTTTCTATCTTTGGCGAATATGAAGTAGATATTGCCAGGTTGGTGCGATTTGCCCACCCATCAACTCCGGAAAACATGATGGAATGTTTGGCAGTGCCCAGTATATTTGGATGACATTAATCTTGGAAAAGACATTTGATGAACATCTAAAAAACTTAGAAGAAGTTTTTAAAAGACTTCAAGCCGCCCAACTGATGCTAAACCCCAAGAAATGCTAGCTATTCCAAAATAAAGTCAATTACCTGGGTTATATAGTCAGTAAGGATGGCGTGGCTGTAGATAAGGAAAAAGTTGCTTCTATCAAAGAGTGGCAACAACCAACTGATAAACATCAAATAAGAAGTTTTCTTGAACTATGTCGAGGATTCATTAAGTTTGCAGATATTGCTAAGCCATTAAAGCGACTCACAGAAAAAGCGAGGGAATTCTGCTGGGACAAGGACTGCCAAACTGCCTTTGAAACATTAAAGAAGCATTTAAAAACCTCACCAATACTAGGCTACACACTACCAGAGGGAGAATTAATCCTGAATACTGATGCTAGTTATGTGGGAATTGGAAGAGTGCTTTCACAGATTCAGGAAGGGAAAGAAAGAGTACTAGGTTATTTTAGTAAAGTGCTCTCGAAACCTGATCGAAATTACTGCGTCACAAGAAGAGAACTCCTGGCAGTTGTAAAGTGCGTGGAACACTTCAATCATTACCTGTACGGAAGGAAATTTTTAATCCGGACCGATCATGCAGCCCTTAAGTGGTTAATGCAATTTAAGAACCCGGAGGGGGTCAAATCGCCAGATGGATTGAACGACTTCAAGAGTACGACTTTAAGATTGAACACCGAGCCGGAATAAGCTACATAAATTCCGATTCTTTTTCTAGAAGACCGTGTCAAGCAGAGTGCTCCCACTGCAAAAAAAGCGGAATCCAAAGAAAGTAACTACTAAGAACAACTGTAGTCAACGATGAGTGGGCCCCTGCTATAATTAGGAAAGAACAAGAGAACGATACCGTTTTAAAGAAGATGCGACAGTGGAAAGAGGAAAATCGTCGACCTAATTGACAAGAAGTATCTACTCTCTCTCCAGTACTTAAGTCGTATTTGGCTCAGTAGAACTCCCTAATCCTGGAAGATGGCTTATTAAAGCGAGTATTTGAAAATGATGATGGTTTCGAGAACAGAAGACAGTTGGTCATTCCAAAAAGTAAAGTAGCTAAAGTACTTCGTCAATTACACGACAGTTCATCAGGAGGACCTCTCTGTGTTAGGAAAACCCTTCAAAGAGTTCTGGAAACGTTTAACTGGATGAACAGTTCCGATGATATAAAGGACTGGTGTAAGAAATGTACCACCTGTGCTATGAGTAGTGAACCTCAACGGAAAAGGAAGGCTTCCATAAAGCAATACAACGTTGGTAGCTTATTTGGGAGGATCGCCTTAGATATTGCTGTACCATTCCCCGCGACCAGGGATGGTAATAAATACATTTTGGTGGTTATAGATTATTTTACAAAGTGGGTGGAAGTCTATGCCATTCCAAATCAAGAGGGCGCAACTGTTTCAGATGTGTTATTAAAAGAGTTTATCTGTCGATTTGGAGTGCCCTTGGAGATCCACAGTAACCAAGGCAGAAATTTTGAAAGTCAGCATTTCCGTGGAATCTGTGACAGACTAGGCATGAAGAAAACAAGAACCACCGCATTGCATCCACAATCCGATGGAATGGTGGAGCGAATCTGTCAAAAGTAGTTTCAAACCATTAGCGAGATTGGGATCAATCTTTCGCTCTTTGCAATGGCATATGATCCGCTGTCAATGAATCAACAGGCCAAACACCAGCGAAGGTCCTGTTTGGGCGTGAGTGGGAAACTGCTAAACGGGTAGTTACAACAGAGAAAGTAACATGGGTAATACGCACCTTCAATCCATACAAATCACCGGGACCAGATGGGGTACTGCCTGTGCTTTTGCAACAGGAAATAGAAACGCTGGCCCCGCATATTTGTACCAAATACCTGGAAACAAAGCAGAGTTGTCTTCATACCTATAGCGGGGCGTCCAACGTATGCCGTGGCAAAGGCCTACAGACCAATAACTCTGACATCATTTCTATTAAAAGGATTGGAAAAACTGATTGATCAGCATGTCCGGCAAACCACTCTGATAGAGAGGCCATTTCATACAAACCAACATGCCTATCAATCAGGAAAATCTTGTGAGTCTGCTCTGCATCATCTTGTAACCAAGATAGAGGGAGGACTTAGTAGGCAAGAAATAGTCCTAGGAGCATTTCTTGACATAGAAGGAGCTTTTGATAATACCTCCTTTAAATCAATAGTAGCTGCCGCTCGCAAACATGGAATAGAAGACACCATCTACTGGTGGATAGAAGACATGTTATGCGGACGGCAAGTACAGGCACAAATGTTCAGTGAAACCATGCAAGTGAATATCCACAGGTGATGCCCACAGGGCGAAGTCCTTTCTCCTCTACTGTGGAACCTAGTGGCAGATGAACTGCTGAAAACATTAAACAATCAAGGGCTGTATGCCCAAGGATATGTCGATGACATAGTCATCCTTATCCGAGGGAAACACCAAACCACAGTCTTTGAACTCATGCAAAGAGCTCTTAGGCTGACAGAAATGTGGTGCGTTAGAGAAAACCTCTTGGTAAACCCTGACAAGGCACAACTCATAACCTTTACTCGAAAAACAATGTTGGAGGTTTTAGAAACTCCGACTCTGTTTGGAGGAAGGCTAAACAAAACGAACCAAGTAAAATATCTGGGTATAATTCTAGATAGACAACTTACTTGGAACCAACACTTACAAAAAGTGACCAACAAATGTAAAATGTCTCTCATTGTAGGGAGACAGGTATTTGGAAAAACATGGGGATTAAAACCAAAAATGGTCCACTGACTATATTTAGCAATAACAAGACTCATGATAACTTATGGAGCGTTTGTTTGGTGGCCAAAAGTAAACCAGAAAAGAGCCCTCAATACCCTCTCAGGAGTAAATTATTTACAAATAAAGTGTTGTTTGAAATAAACTAACATTACAATTGCATATGAAGGCGAAAACTCGCCATGATCTTCGTTTAAGTTCGTTTTTATGTGTTTAGCACTTAAACCTTTTGTGTGTGTGTCTGTTTCCACCATAACTCATGAACGGATTAAAAGAAAAACATCAAATTTCAAACTTAAGCTTCATTCCAATCTATAATGAACTGATTGTGATTTTGGGCAGGGGGTACTTTATGGGTGACCATTTTTATATTTTATGGAATATATCTGTTATTTATATTTGAAGAAGAAAATTCTTCAAATAAAAGTTACTTAAAGTACTATTATCTATATTTTTTATCAATACAAAATTTCTCTAAAATGGACCGTATTCGAGATATTTAAGAAAATGTGTAAATTAAGAATTTTGAAGAAAACTTAAAAACTGATAAAGGAAAAAACATTAAATTTTAAACTTAAGTTTTATTTTTGCCTGAGGTGAAATGATCATATTTTGGACAAAGTCGGAAAATCTGGGGGGTAGTTTATAGGAGGTCGTTTTTGTATTTTATGGAATATATCTGTTATTTATGTTTGGAGAAGAAAATTGTTTACATAAAAGTTACTTCTAATATTATCATCTATAATTTTTGTTTTATACTAAATTTTCTTAAAATGGTCCGTATTCGAAAAATTTGACAAAATGTGCAAAATTCTGATTTTTAAGAAAATTGTTAAACTAAAAGTTGTTTGCGATATCGATCTCTATAATTTTTGTTTTTTACATGATTTTTCTAAAATGAACAGTAATGGAAAAATTGAAGGGAAAATTCTAAATTTAAATTTTTCGGTATTTTCGTTTTCATTGAATATCTATAGAAAAATTTTTCGAGTTAGATGTATGTGGAAAATGTATGTATTTAATTTATCCTCTAAACATTTATAGAGGTGCTGCAATAGGTTTTACAAAATAACCTGAGAAGGCCTATAATAACTAGATAGGAAAGTCATGTGTTGGATACATCAGATTTTGTTTCAACCCCATTAAAGTAAATCCAGCTTTGTTAAGTCAAGAGACTTAGCTGTCCACTGGATAGTACCATTTTTTCCTATTAATTTATTTGAAAATATAGATGAAATCGATTCTTTTTTAACAACAGGTTTCGCCCTCTCGTATTTAATATAATATGTACAACCATTTTTTATAAATCAATCCATGAAGTTTTGAAAGGATTCATTTGAATGCCTTCTATTTATATAACCTTGTAAATTCTACTTGACGACAACAAACAATTTTTGTCTGATTCACCTAATATAAAAATCGATCAACTAAAGCCGACTTTAAGAAATTCAGAAGCAAAATTGTAAAAAATTATGACGAAAATATCACCACTAGAAATCTTTATTGTGGGATAAATGAGAAATAAAATCAATTGATGGCTAGTGTAGGATTACTTATATTTTTAAAACTTACAATTTTGAATCATTAATCCTTTTTTTAAATATCTTCATTTTAATATGTAGGTATCGAAGGGACGATTTTATAGGTATTAAAGATCATCTTAAGGTACCATTTCGGTAGGCGCGACAGACGACCGCCGACGCGACATACGACCGCCGACGCGACCGAGAAGTGTCGCTTCACATCTAAAATACATACAATTATATGAAACACATTTCGCACGGCGCGATACGAGAAGTGTCGTCAAGACGACACTTCCTGTCGACACTTCTGAATCTGACTCGGGGCAAAGGTTTGCTGCCTGTCGCACTCGAGGTCACTGTCCTTGAGCATCGCTTCATTTTGGAGGTAAATAGGTTGAAAATTTCTTTCGATCTAGGCAGTGTTGCCAGATTTTGGAACAGTATGGGTAAAAAAAGCCGTAGATCCGAACAGTAGATTTTAATACAGGGGGAAATAATTAAAATTTGCAGTGTAGTAAATAAAAAAACAAGTATATAAGAAACGAAAAATAAACTTTTTTTCGACCCAAATTAGAAGGTAAACAAAGAATAAAAACAAATAATAACATTTTTAATATATACTTAACGTACGGAAACAAAAAAAAAAGAAAAATAATAGGTACCTACTTATTTTAGATCATTCTGAATCAGATAATTCAAAATCGTAGTGTGCATGTTCTTTTTATGATGCCCCATTAATTCTTTGTTTCATTTTAAATAAAAACAATGATTATCTTAATGTTTCTTTTTATGGAGCCAACCTAGAGTAGTGGATACTTATTACGCTGCTTTTACTGCAGAAAATGTAATAGAGAAAATATTCTATTTGCTGAAGAATGAGGCAAACTTAATAAATTAATAACAAAATTTGCTAGAGACAAAAACAGTGGATCTACGTAAAAACAGTAGGTCTGGCAACGCTGATCATTCCCTCGAATAATTATCCTGTAAGTGTCGCGCGACACTTTTCAAGCTTCCGAAATGTACGAAGCGTAACACTTATGCATCTGTCGTCCTATTCGACCTTGGAGTCGCCTCAGTGGTCTCTTGTCTCCTGACGCGCCTACCGAGATGGTACCTTTAGTGAAGTATTTCTAAATAAATAGATCGGAAGAAAAGGTCCGATTCGGTGCCAGCTAGGTCGTTAGATTTAACAAAGCTGGATTTCCTTTTATGGCGTTACGCAAAAGAGTTAGTCATATGGAGAGAGGGCTTCATAGAGACAACATTTTTTGATATGCGACAAAAAGATAATTTTTTTCACAATATTACTTTGACATTATTGTAAAGAGTAGAACGGTTGTTTAAAACAGTTGAAAGTTTCTTAAACCTTTTTGAATGGTTGATTCTAAGTATGTAGATCTACTTATAAAAAATGTGAATAAAATTTCTCATCAATAAAAAAGATAAAATAGAAGGTTTTTCAATAAAAATGTTCCATAAGATACCACCCAAGCACCTCATTATGACGTAATTTTTTGAGATTAGTCGTCAGAAAGTCACTATCCCAATTAATGACATTACTTTGACGTCGTTTTTGCTACGTTAATTAGACGTCAATACAGACTCGTCATTATGACGTAATTTTTTAGTATTAATCATAGCCCTCAGAAGGTCTAGATACCGCATCGTAAAAACATTTTGACCCCCCATATGATGGGCGCCATGATAAATAAATGTCAATAAATTTTAAGTTGGCACTTCTGACAAGACAGAATCGGCACAAGTTTAGTAATAAGCGTAAGATCGGCGTTCGACGTATATAATCGATTTTATTATCTGTTGTGTTGTTTATTTTGTTCTTCTAGTAAAGGTTTTATTTAAAACATTATTTTTTAGTTTAGTCGTTTAGTGTTTTATTTTAATAAAAAACATTTGTGGTTTGGTGTTAAATTTTTACAAGATTTTCAAAATCTCTTGTTGTTTTGTACGTGTATGTAACAATGCATCCAACGGTAGAAGATACAAGGAAGGAATAACATTTCATGTGTAAGTTTTCAAAAATATTTGTATATTATCAAAATCAAATAATTTGTGTTTTGTTGTAGCATACCAAAAAAATTTAGAAAAGAATAACTGATAGCCATAGGAAGACCATTGAATCATTTTGTGACTTTAGTATAAGCCCAGAAAATTTGGGGATACTAGCTGAAACGGCAAATGTGTTATTGGCTCCTTGTTGGTGACCTATTGTACAATTTTTCCAACACACGTTCCATGATCCTTTGAACTTGGCTGCACCGTACTGATGAAGACCAATAGTCAGAAAAACATGTCGACCGTTACTTCTTTTTTACTTTTTTTTATTCGGAAAATGTCCACTATTACTACCTTGATACAATAATATTAGTTCAGTTCTAAGTAGGTACATATTATAGTTTGTATGTTTTATGCTTTATTTTATTACATGTAATAAATGTTAGGAAATATACTTTTATAGTAAATAAATTGATTAAAGCAATATGTAAGAATACGTTTATCTAAGGATTGTTAAAGTATTGTTAAAGCAATTTTTCATATCCATTGTTTATTAATTTGTTTCATTTAATTCTTTCTTATTGAGTAAGTTATTTCATATAAATATGCGATACTTGTAAAATGTAATATTTTCTTTTAAATAGTTATATATTATGTTTGTATAAAATATTGTTCAGTTAATAAAAATAGAAATATTTTGTCTTTTATTCAAAAGAAGATTGTAAATTTTTCAAAATATATTTACCTACCCCAAAAAAAGATTAATAGAACCAGTTAGTCATATACACATTTTCTATATATTTATAGAGGTACTTTTTAAAAAACTTTCAATACATTCGAAATCTGTGGTTTTATTAAACTCAATGTAACAAATAATAATAGGTATTCTCAAAAATATTTAAAAATAAAATCGAGATGGGACTCTTGTATAATTTAGTGACTATTCGCCTATGGTTAGTGCACTGCTGTATGTCCCTGGGTTTTCTATATTAGAACAATACTGCTTCTCCACTCTAGCAGTATTTTTTGCATCTCACAAGATTATATTTATTAAAAAACCAAGGAATTGTTTCGGGCCTATTGCTGTGCCCTTTTCCAACATTCCCAAAGTTTTTTTTTTACTTTCTGCTGATTGGATCTCCGATAACGACAACTCCATTTATTGTTCTACTAGTTTTTTATCAAATTTTTAAAATAACTTCTATATATTTATCTTTTGCAACGACTTTGCTTACCTGCTTCATAATCTCTTCCCTATGCCCCAATTTCTCTAACAGGTGAGATCTTATACTCGCTCTATTAAATCAAATCATCATTATAGTTTATTTGAAAATGGTTGGTAGCACAGTTTTTATGGCAAAGGTCTATATTTTTATATAATTTTGCTATTATTAGTTTTCAAATAAACTATAGGAATAGGAGTAATCTATTAGTTTTTCTAAAAATACCTTGTTAAGTAAGTATATCTTTCCCTAGTTAAAAAATTCGAGTTTTTATTTTCATAATATAAATAAATGACCGGTTAACAATCACATTCTTTTAAATAGTACATTTGACATCGAAGTAGGTATTTTCTCCATATTGCCAAACAGGAACAGATAATTTACTTGTAATTTGAATTATATTACATAAATCTCACTGAATTTCTCTATAATTCTCATAGCAATATGTACACAAAACACTTATCCAATAATATATATATATATATATATAACCATGTAAAAATAACATTTCAAGAACGAGAAAATTTATAAAACCGGTCCTGTCTGAACAGATCTAGGAAAATCAAATAGGTTTGTCAAAGTTTTGTTCTTAATTTGAAATTAGAAATTGTGCGTCTCACTCACTTATAACTAATAACAAAGTGCAGATTATCGGTGTTCACGTATTACAGAACACACAAACTAAAAATCAGTGTAGCCAAAACATAAATTTACCTAACATGGCGACAAGCTTGAATGGGGTCATTTTTTTGTATTGACAGCATACGCCAAGCGGTATCAAGACTTTCTGAGGGCTATGGTATTAATTTATTAGAAATACAATATCCTAATCAGTAACGTGCATTTGACGTCGCATTGATGACATAGACTAGATGTCACTTAGAATTCGTCATAATTACGTTATTTTTTCGTATATTTTAATACTTAAGTGTTGAATTATAAAGAACATAATTGCAAATTTGCTTGAACTACAAACACGTATATATTAAGTTTGTTCGAGCTGCAGTTTGTAAATTTTTTTGGTAAAATTAGGGTACCTTATGTTTTGATATGGATAATTAGTAACGTTCCGTTTTCTACCATTAATCATTCAAGATTTTTTTGCTACCTGTCTCTTTTTAACGTATGGCTAATCCAATTCCGATGTCCTCGAATTTTAAATGACAATTAGTTTTGATAATCTAGTACAATTGTAATGGATCTAGTACATACTAAAGGTAACACGTACGCTAGAAACGAAATTCAGTACATTGTCCGCTATCGTTCAGTGTAATTATCATAAGTTAAACTAGTAACAGTATCCTAAAGACCTAATAAATCCTAAACAATTGAGAATATTCCTGAGGTAACCAGAGAGGAAACCGATCCTGGTACATTTTTATGAAATCTGGTACAATTATTTATACCAATCTAGTACTAAACTAAAAAAATATTCTGGCAATGTCATATTGTCAGTTGTCAATTGTCATTGTTGTTTCCTGTTTCCTCCATATGCATGATTCTCACATACTTTGATTTTCTTTTACTATACGGAGAATGGTCGCACTGCGCAGCTTTCTGAGTGCCTTTTAAAAGGAGATAGAAAACACCGCCATTTTGAACCCTTATTACGTGTTGCCTACATCTTGGCGCAATATTTTTAATAGGTGCGTTTTAATCATCCGCTTCTGCTTCGGAATTGTCGGTTTTATTGTTTTAATCTGACAGGTTAGAACGACTAAACCGACAATTCCGGAATCAGAAGCGGATGATTAAAACGCACCTGATATATTGCTTGCTGCTGTCAGTGATAGTGAATATTATTTTTGAAATCACAGTTTATTGCTAAAGAATCAGTTAGCTCACTGGGACCAGTTGAAAGTTCCAAAATAACATCCACTCCAGGGATACAAATTCAGGATACGCAGAAGACTGCTGTTTTATTATAGGCGATTGTCATATATTGTATTATCCGAGTTGCACAGTGTATAAACTGAAACATTGAGATCAAAAGTGCCGACGCAGAGTGAGCAATCTGATTCTTTAGCTGTAAACTGTGTCACAGGGTTCAAAATGGCCGCGCCCTATGTTGGGCGTGTCGGACCTCTCTCTTGCCCCGTATAGTAATCAAAGTATGTGATGATTCTCTTGAGAGTCGTGACCTCGTGAACATGGTGCATTTTTAAATTGTACTTTATTTGATAGGATGTTTTAGAAAAAGTTAAAAAATAGAATGTGACAAAATAATAAAGTATATTAAACCAAATTTGGTATTTTACAGATGTATTGCATTGTTGAGTTTGAAAAACCGGATGATGACGGTCTGGCGGTTGTGATGTGAGCAAAAAATGGCTGACGTCGAGTAAAAAACAAGTCTTTTGGACGCCCTTATAAAGAAATATATAAAAAAATATAATATAAGACTGGTGAGTCAGGTTATACTTTTATTTTTTGATTATGAGTTCTTTCAGGGTATTTTTTAACAGTTTATTTAAAAATGGCAACATATGTAGGGAGTTACTTGATTTAGATACCTTTTATCATCTCACAGGATATATTATCTTTTTATTATTATAAACTCAGACTATATGGATACCTCTGAGAAGGTAGTTTTTGGGGCTACTACCTAAATTTCTGGTAAAATAATCGCCTAAGATTTTAAATACGTTCTATCTTTAAGAATTTTCAGTGGTCTGTATTTTAATAGTTCTTTCACTTTAGATGATAATGATAAGTGATGTACCAAATTAAAAAAGTTACCTTAGATCTACATTCCAAGGCTGATAAAGTACCTACTAAGAGATAACAGGTGCCAACTATAAAGCTGTCATTCGATGATACTGAAGATGATGAAATCTAAAGCATGCTTGCCCACTCCCAATTAAAATTAAATCTACAATTTTAGGCATGTTGTGTCAGTTCCTCTAATATTCTTCTGTCATTTTAATCCTTTTGGTTTATTGCTCATGACTTTTTTATTTACCACTGTAATTTATTTTTTAATATATATTTTTCATGTGTTTTTTGGATTAAATAAATAACTCTCATCTGCTTAGTATTTTTAATAATTCCATCCAACCTTGGGACACTCAATATCGATGTCACTTTGACGTTAGGTAGATTCGTGATAATGACGTCATTTTGCCTAGCCTAGGACACCCGATATACACGTTACTTTAACGTGATATCAATTTGTCAAAATGACGATATGGAATGACGTCATTTCGCTGTGACATTCTCACGTTACCATAACGTTATTTTCACGTCATCAAATGACGTAACGCACACTAACAAATCATGTCATAATGACGGTATGATGTTGCATGAGCACTTGAAATTATTAATATTCATAAATAAAATGGTTATGATTTGACGTAACATATTTCACAATCTTCTAAAAATGTAAAAATATATAGAGCTTTCAAATTAAAAAAAGGCAAGTGAACGATCATTTTTGGGACGTCCTGTAAAGTTAAATATATTTTTATATAATAGCTAATCCCTATTATTCAATTTTTTTTTAATTCGCAATTATTATGGTTCAATGAGAATTTTATAAAAGAGGGCTTTTTTACCAGATAACAAGTCCTTTGTGTAATGTTATATCAAAACACAAGATAGCGCAGTGTCATCGACAAACAATAAAACATCAGACTCTGAGTAGTAAGCGGCAATATCGTTGATAAAGTAATTTACTAGCAAGGGACCAAAATGCGACCACTGGGGTACTCCTGACCTTACAAAAATGTTTTGTTGTCATTGAATTTGTATTTTACCTGTTATAGCTTTTGCGCAAATCCAAGTATAAGCCCACAGATCTTGTAGTAGGTAAAATTTTCTTAGGTCACTAAATTTCCAGTCTATTGAAAATGTAATTTTCGTATACCGCACCTACTAAAATTCAGACGTAATCACAAGGATCGTGATGACCGAATGGAAGGTTTGGAGGAGACTGAAATCGGGATCCGTTGGGGTATGCCAGTTTAGGGAGGTAACTACGTTTACACATAATTTAGGTACGGGATGCAGGAGATGACATTGGAAATAGGTGGATCGGGTGATGAAGTGCGGGGAAGGGGGAAGAAAGTGAGGTCAGTTTCAGTAAACTGTGTCTGGTGTTCATTCACTGTGGTATAGGTTGTCTCGATAATTTTCTTGGTCTGGTAGCAAGGGCTACAATTTTATTGTTGTATGATTTAGGTACGTGGAAAAATTATGGAGTATACGGTAATGAACCAGGGAAACTAAAAATGTTAAAGGTTATAAAAATAGTTATAAATTCAATGGCGATGGGTGTGTACTGAAAATATGTATTTAGTAGTAGGCTCTACAGTCAAAATGTTATAGTAAGTTTACAATTTTAAAAATAGATTTGATTTAACCAGGACTGTAAGCAGTCAAGTCTTCTACATCTACATTTACTTACCTTAATCGTTTTAATCCAATCAAAAAGTCAAATAAGCATATGAGGCTGTATTTTTCTCAGTCGTGAATTCAGACTTTTATAATAGACACTTTTGGGAAATATTGTTAAGGTTTATAACTCTCCTTTTATTTTTAAAATGCTAGTTAAAAATTATACTAAAAGGACAAAATTACTTGATTAATTGTAACTTACCACACCCAGGTACCTTCATAATTTATCAATTCCATTTTTATTTTTAAGAAAATATTGCATTCCTATTAAATTCAAAATTCTTTACTTAACGAAACATCTCCCAACTAATTAAATCTCATTTTCGACATCTAATAAAAAATATCTATAACCCTGTCCGTAACAGATCCACTTTTCTTGCACGTGTCTAGGAACCCAATCCGAAACTACCGTACAACATAAATTTTGTCACGAAATAATAATCATTAAAACACTTAAGTCAGTTTTGAATAGTAACATTGTTTTCGACACACACATTTTTTAAGGCAAGTAATAAATCGACCACCCCTTTTCTATCCACCCAAATTCATTCTCACCGGAGTTACGACAAGTTAACGTCACAAAAAGTCATTAAATCGTGTATAAAGATCCGATCTCGAGGAACTCGTTAATCATTAAGAAATCAAACTGAGTTCAGATGAATTTAAACTCCAATCATTCATTACTTTTCAAATCTAGTACATTTTCTAATTCAGTATTCAGTACCTTTCCTATATCGATGCAGTTCCTACCCGGCCTCCTATCGGCACTCCTATATTTTGCAATGTTATACGTTTCTACGACCTATCTCCCGAAAGTTGTCACGTCTCGATGTCAGTTCTTTTATCCGACCCTCTACGTCCCGATGTCCTATATCCCATTCAATGCTTTGCATCCCTACTTCCCTACCTTTCTACGTCACGACGCTCTGTCTTATACAATGCTCTGCATCCCGACACCCTCTCTACGTCCCGCCGCTCTACACTCCGATGTTCAACGTCCCGATGCTATACGTCCCGATTAACAACAATATAAACTCGTCAAAAATAGATAGTGAGTCAATAATTCAAAGCACTTGTCTGCAAACATATCGCATAATATACTTCAGAACTTTGCTACATTCTACCTGAACAAAGAACCTTTATTTAATTAGGAAATCCATACAAACAACTAATGGTAATCTTGTAGTTTGATTGAGAAAACACTTTTCTGTTCCTGCCAAAATTCTGCATTTTTAATAAGCTCTTCTTTAACAACATATTTTTCAGTTCCTCCTAAATATGTTTTGTAAGTAGGTAATAATAGGTATGCTTAATTGCATTTCTAATAAACAGAACTCACATACCTATTTATCTAATTTTTCTATCTAATTGAAATACCTACTAGTTGCTTTCTTTTCTGATATTATAATAGATAGATAATTTCCTAATCACAGTTTCTAATAAAACAATAAATAAAATATCAAATTAAAACTTAAAATTTAAACAAATGTTTTGTATTTTGTTGGGTTGTTGGGTGTCATTTACTGACAGCTAAAGTACAATTATTAATAAAGAACTGAATAAGCATAATTTAGTGTCATCTTTATTCGTTGGTTATCTAAAACTTTGACATCCATGCATTCATAACAAAGTTTTAACATGTTTTTCTTGAAATGATGCAAGACAAATTTAAATTTACCGCTAAAATTATATCTAGTTACTTCTTAGTTATTTTTCGCTGTGTAAATAGGAATTTCAGATTCGCTCTTCCTAGTTTAAAAACAGAGTAAAGTTAATGTTAATAAAATTGTATTTAATAGTTTTACATTTTTGAATATCAGTTTATTAAAAGATTGATTTAATACTCAATATTCGTATAAAATGTAATGTCTTCTTTTAGCCTACTACTAAGAATCACAATGGTGTACTGCTTAAAAAGTAAGCGAAATAATAATAAGAAAATGGATGAGAAGGTCGAGAGAATGGAGTGCATATAAAACCAATATATGCTTGATATTATTTATGACAATTAAAATATGTTATTTTTAATTAATTAAGGTGGTAATGTCCATCAGATGTCTATAAATTGTCCAAAAGCTATACAAAAAGAGTCCTTTCATGGAGTCCAAATGGACCTTCAGGAGTGGGACATTTGTATAGTCCAATGGATGTCGATTAAATGTCCTTCGATAAAATGCTGGACGTCCTTTGGACAGCCAAAATGTCCATCAATAGACTTCCGATGGACATCCAATGGATTGGCGTGTACTGTCTGGGAAAAGGGCGACCATGTCATACAGCCCATGCTACACTCGATCTTGTGCTCAACAAAGGACGACGCACTTTTCTTATGCAAACGGGAGTACCGTCAAAATATCTGAATTTTTGATATGTTAAATAACTTGATGTCCCCATCAAAAGTGTCCATGGGCCCAATCGTATCCTATAACTAGATTTTGAGATACAGGGTGTTGAAGTTAAAAATCCCTAATTCTTTAAAATGGACACCATAAATCACCGTTAAATATTCCCAGAACTCACCACGAGGAGGTGGCCGCACTTCGAGTTCCACCCACCCACCCACCCACCCACCCATTTCTCCATTTATCTCAATATATCTTACTTATTTATATAAAGAGATCATTACATTTTTGGCAAGTCTTTTTTGGCATCAAGTTTAGCAAGTATGTACGTAGAATTTTCACAACACCCAATTCTCTTTTCTTATTTTTGGCATTGTTATTAATGTTCTCATAACTTGGAAAAATATAAAAATAATAGCAATTACAAAGGACAACTGAATTTATTACAAACACTAAAGATTTAAATTCAGATACTTTGTAAGGTATATAAGAAAACAAAAGTCAAATATTAAATTACAAGAACAGCCTGAACTAAAGATAAACGACCAAATGACTGACGTAACTGAACCAAGACGTTAACGTTAAGTATTAGGTGCAAATACGAGATGGTAATACCAATTAATTTTCTTCTACTATGGGACCGAGATCGATATTTTCTGGAAATAATCGGTCTGCTGCATCATCGATGCTATTTAGTAAACGTGTTGTTGGAAATCTTATATTATTCTGGTGCCTTGCATAACCAAGAAACCATAACACTGATGCAACATGTGCGCCAGTACTTAAAGTTCTCCAACCGCATGGACATGTACAATAATAGTAGAAAATTGGATCAATATTTTCATTAAGTTCCTCTTCGTATGCCAAACACAGCATATATTTAGTTGCGTTTCTGAACCTAGAATAAATTCTAAAACGTAAAAAATTATTCTCTTTTCTAAACTTGTCTATTTCTAAAACATTATTTTTTTCTCTTTGCAGTTTATCTTGAATATATGATGAATTAAATAAATATGGTAAGAACCTACCAAGTCTTTTAGGAAATTGATCTCTACGCGAGGAAATTCAGGAATATGCATGTGGTTCAATCTTCGCCACCGACCATTTCTGGTAGTCAGATTTTGGGCTTCGACGCGTGCTTGTATAATATTAACGTCATCTAGTTTGTTTAAAATTTCAACGGCTTTGTCCATTGTACCTGGTAGGTTTATAAGAGAATGAAACTTTTTTAACAACGCACCTGCAATCTGATAAAAACCACTCAAATTAACTGCATGATGCGTGGATATGCGGCCTTTAAAAAATTAAAAAATGAGTTTAAAATGTCCATTTCTGGCTTCTACAACCCAACGAGTTTTAGTTATTAGTCTCGCTCTATTAGCTTCACTTGTTGATAATTGCCGTTGGTTTTGATGAAGCAAAGGTGGCATATAAGTAATTAATCCAAGTTTTTCTAATCTAGGAATAACATCTCTGTAGCCTCTATCTACTATTACTATATCTCCTTCTGTAATCCAGTTTCTAAATTCATTATTATCATTAACCAATTGTTGCCGTAAGATTGCTGCATCATTATTAGATGCATCAGAAAAATAGGGACCATTGATTGATAAAATATATCCGTCAGGAACTACTGTAATTTCTGACTTAACTAAATGTTCCTTCTTAAAATAGCAATAGGACTGACGACATATTCTAAAATTACTACTTTTTTCAATTGAGTTATATGTACAATCAACATAAAATATGGCCTTTGGAATATTTGCTATAGGGTTGTAAAGCGCGTTTACGAATTCAGGGACATGATTTATGATATAGTTTTCTCTGGTTATTGATCTAAATCCAATATTACTAGGTACAAATCTTTAAAGCAGGGACATACGGACATTAGATATGACTATACTAGTGACTTGTCGGGATGAATAATTAAAAAGTAATTTAATGAACTCATCTGACCTTCCATGTCTTAGTTTAACAAGGAAAGCAAGTAAATCTTTTTGAGCAATGCTTTTTAAGTTACCATATTGTTCTATTGGTTCACAAAATTCATATAATTTTTGAAAATTCTCTTTAGAAATTGAAGTTAAATATTTAAATTCTTCTAAACTAAAAGTATTTATGTCTTCCCAATTTTTCAAATTATTATTAGCATTAGCAGCCGCTCTTAAACTAGACAAAAATTGCTGAATATTAACGTGGAGGAATGGTCTATAAAAAAAACACAAACCAGCATGTAAATTAATCATTAGTAAACCCGAATGATTTAAATGAATGTCACAAATCTTCAGATATTCGGGTACATAAATATTTGAGACTAAAAAAATATTTGTTCTGCATACTGCCGATAGTTTTCTTACATTTAATAATAATAATAATAATAATAATTTTTATTGCTTATCAACTTATACAAAGTTACAGCAAGAGTTTGAGTGTAGTCACAGTAACATAAACATAATTCAAATTGAGCTAAAAGTAAAGTAAAAAAAAAAAAAAAAAAAAAAATATATTAAATAATCATAGAATACTAGAATACATTATTCGTTCAAAATAAATGATCTCAATTTTAATATGTTACAAATATATGAGTAAATATACTTAGCATCATTGATGGTCAAATTTTCTAGTGTTGCAATAAGAGCATTTATATTTTCAAGTGATTGAATTTTAGGCTTCATAACATTGTAAATCGGACATTCAAAAAGAATATGTAAAAGAGTTTCGTTTTCCGCCTTATTACACACTGTACATATACTTTTGGGATCTATTGTGTACAAAATGTTATTTACAGTGAATTTTAGCTGATATTTGTTACTTAAACGAAGCTGGGCAAGTGTGCGTGTGATGTGAATTGGTAATTTTAATAGTAGGTAACTTTTAGGATTTTTTCCAGTTGGAAATGACGTATAAAAAGATAAAAAGTGGCATCGTTCGGAAAAGGAGACATCCAGATTATACAATTTGTTATAATAATCAGATAACAGCTTTTTTGTGTTTAATTTTAAAGTTCTGGCATTGAGGTTATTCCATAGATCTAGATGATTAATAGATGTAAATATTTCTTTAACTTGTGCAACCCAATTATATTTCTTATCCGAAGAACCTATCAAAAGGAGTTGTTGCTTAAAACAAAGTTTAGGATAGCGTTCGTCATTCATATTAAGTATTTTAAGTAACCAATTTAGTGTCATTTTAAATATATTAAATGCATATTTCACTACCAGTTTCTTACATTTACTTGTGCGTTACAAATTATACAACCACGAACTGAGTGGGGTGTTAAAACATTAAGTCTTAGGCAATTTGGATCATTTTCAATATTTCTAAGTTCCTGTATAATTGCGTGATAACAGTTTAAACATAATCTTACTTCTTGTAGATTATCGACTGCACGATGTCCGGCAGCTTGTCTTCTAAAATTAGCAATGTTAAGCACATCTATATTATTGTCCTCGTCTAAACGAATAGTGAGTCGAAGTTGAAAGTGTCTATTGCAAACATAACAGCTAATCCTATTTGCCAACGCCATATTTGCAACAATATTTATTTAAAACACTAATACATAACGGTCTAATGCTCGCTTAAAGTAATACAAACGTCATTTATTATAAAAGTCAACAATTATTCGGAAAATATTTAATCATAGCCTTTTAGATCAATACATATAAATCAAGTGTAAGCATGTTTATATATCCTATAAGGTTGTTGGCATATTCACCACAATTTAGAATTTACTAATAAAATCTATCAATCGTCTAAAACTCATGGGTTACAAAATATACAGGGTAATCAATTTTTGTGAAAATCTTCGGAAAAATTATGTATTATCATAATATCATATTCAGCCATGCAGACAATCTTTAGCTTTATATTTTATCATTACGAGTATACAGGGTGATTCTTAACACGGTATCAGACCCAAGTCGATTTAAAATGCCTTGGTTGTGTCGATTACAACAAGCTTAACATCTGAAGTGAAAAATTACGGAGTTACAGGATGTTAAAGATTATCTATATTTCCAAGTTTAAATCATTAAATACTTAACAAAACGACTTGCATGCCTTTGCATAATCAAAATATAAAAACAGGCAGGTTATTCGAAAATTACGCATATTTTATTACCTTATATTCATATCATATTGTTTTGAGAAGCCCTTGAAAAATCAAGAGAGGAACAGGTAAGCTGTAAACTATAAAAATATCAGCAAATGTTTCGTGAAACTTAAATTACAATAATATGTCTGCTCGACTTATTTTAAATATTTGAAACCAATAACATGAAAATACTATTTCTTATATGAATGAGTACCAATAAGTAGATATGACATTTATACTTCATTGTGTGCATAACTATCACTCAATGGATTTTCTAGAAGAAAACAGCAATAAAACAGTAGTTAAGAAATGGATAATTTCCCAGATTTTTCTGCTCATTGACTACTTCATTCTGAGGCTCCATTAAATGTTTTTAATTTCTAGTTATTCCAAAAACTATGTCAGTTTGACAAAGTTTGTTATTGGCTATTTAAAATATTAATGTATGCATATTTATAATCTTTTTCAATAAAGAACTCACAAGCAATTTATTTTCTAATATTTGGCAATAATTTTATATATTGTTGATTTTCCACCTTGCAAGTTCAACTGTAACCATCCTTCAAGGGATGCGACTTAAAACAAAATGTATTGGGGGCTTTACCTCATTGGTGGCATGAATGGAGCTCATAATGTTATTTAAATATACAATACAAAGAGGTACTTATGACAATACTCGAGCCAAATAAACCTGTAATCCGATCATAAATCATTTCTGCACATCCTACTGAGACCTACCATATAATCAACTTTTTGTACCGAAATAAAGTATGACCCTGTATATGGACTACTATTTTTTTGATAAACAACAATTATTTTCTATGTTTTGGCAATAATTTCAACATTTTTTTGATTTAACTTACATATTCAACCGCGATCACCCTGTAAGTACGATTTTTGTCCCTTTGCAAATAGTACAAGGGGTATATTCTTAATCTAAAACAGTATGTCAAAATATTAAATATAAGATATTTCTCTTGAAAATATCTACTTATGTCAGTATATATTTATTGTTTAAAATTCATATATTCGGTACATATTAAGTTATATTTGGAAAACTAGTCATGGGATCTAATTTTGCCAATAAGAAATTTTGAACGAGTACATCGAGTACTATACGATATCAAATATTGAGAGACTTTAACAGTGACATTTTTTTTCGGTATTTTAGCTATTTTTGTTCGGTGGGAATACCTACTTTGACCAAAAAAGATTTGCCGAATCATTAATCACCCTGTAAGGTACAAAATTTTAATTATAGTAGTTAAGTATGTATTTTAACTACACAGAATGAGCAAAAAACTTCCAAAGATATTTAAGGGTGATTTATGGTGTCCATTTTAAAGAACTAGGGATTTCTAACTTTAACACCCTGTATCTCAAAATCTAGTCATAGGATACCATTGGGCCCATGGACACTTTTGATGGGGACATCAAGTTATTTAACATATCAAAAATTCAGACATTTTGACGGTACTCCCGTTTGCATAAGAAAAGTGCGTGGTCCTTTGGTAATCGTGTTATCAGCTGTCTGGGCGATGTTTATTGGCCACCTCGGAGCTGCGATTTAACGCCTTTAGACTTTTTTGTGAGGCGATGTGAAAGACCTATGTTATGCGAACAATCCATTAATGATTCAAGCTCTTAAGGCGAATATCGAGCAAGCCATTTATGAGATAGAACCAGAAACTATCACTAAGGTCTTACAAAATTGGATTAACAGAATGCGATACTGCGAAGCCACCCGAGGCAGCCACATGAACGAAATAGTGTTCCATAAATAATGAGAATGTTTGCTCTTTCGAGTAAAGCAATAATATCATTGTATAAAGAACTAATAGTAGTCTTACCTTATGGAAGTTTCATTGGAGCGAAATGGATACTACCAATAGATGGCGCTAGTGAATATGGATAAGTCGATATTCGTTTGCAGTGGGCGGAGTCGAGGGTCCACCTGAAATTGTAGTGAATGACGGGGACCGATCGATGGATTTCTATTTTTAGCTCTTGAATGAAATTTCATTCACTCATGTGATTCATTATTTGGACTATTTTTATCTAATGTTTGTTATTATGCATTGTTAGTGCGTTTACGGGTAGTTGGTATTGTGAATGAGATGTGTTTATGTTTTATTACTGAATTATTTTACTGTTAATAAAGGACGAGTTCCCAACAAGAGTACCTACATGATTTATATAAAAAAATTAAATAATAGTTTAAATTAGTTTTTGAAAAGTTTCAAAAATGTTTACCGAATTCAGTACAATGATACCGAAAAATAAAAATATTATAGCCATTAATAATTTTTGAATTTTCAACTTTAACACCCTGCATTTCGAAAACGGGTATTTTTTATTTCTAAGCATATTTCGTTTAATTATTCATTATTAAAGACACCATTTATAACCACTATTGCATCAAAAAAAAACTTTAAATAAAAGTTTGTGGATATGACTGACTTTTTTTAAATATACCATAAAAACACGTATTCAGATTTCATGGAATACAACACAAATAAACTTTTTTAAATTGGATCTATGTTATTAAATTTCTGGAATATATATTTTTTATAATTTCACAAATGTATATTATTGATAACCCTATCTTATACCGTCTGTTCTCGAGTAATTTAATGGTGATAATGTAAATATGAAAAAGTTAACATTATTAAAGTAAAAGTTATGAAAATCACAACTATTATGTTTGATAATAAAATAATCCAAATATAGGTAGTTTACAGTGAGGAAGAAGAAGTGTAAATATTTATAAGATATTTGACGTTTAATTAATCAGGAAAGAATAAAAATCATTCCGAAAATTGAATAAAATATTTATGTATGCTATCCCTATTAAAAAATATTCATGTTAAATCCTGTGAAATATGCACGCCACTGATATGGTCATTTGATGACATTTTTACAAAATTCGGTCAATGTAAACATTATACGATAATAATTATGGCATAAAGGGAGGGTAATTTATAATGAATAACCCTGTTAGGTACCTAATAATTTCGTATTTTCTTGGTGCAGACATTTTGCGAGACACTGTATATTCAAATCCAAAATGATGTATTTTCTTTTAACACATACCTAATAAATACTTGTTATTTTCGTTATATTTCTCCTTTAGACACACACATTTTTAGTTTCATTGTCAAAAGATTTAAATAAAATTACCGGACCTTATAATATTCTATTATAATTTGATGATCCCGAGTGGCCATACCAAAAAGACGAAATTTGAGCATGAAGATTTAGATGTCATTAACGTAAAATTAATGTTTTGAAATTAATTTAAGTTTTACCTATTTAGAAAATAAAATTAATTAATAAAAAAAAGTGTCTACTCGTGGGTTTGAACTCGAAACGCTCGGAACCTTTCGATTCATAGACGAGTACTCTAAATATTCGTTATGGAGGCTTACGAGAAAGTTTTACTTTTTAACGCTGATAATCACATTGCTTTTAATTTCATTAAAATCTCAGTTTATTTTTAAATATAGACGAATATCTTGTGGAATGCTATTATTTTATTTATTGATTCTTCACAAGAATCACTAATTTTTAATTATATTTAATCTTAATAACTAAAAAAAATATATATTGACAATTAATTTGACGGAATTGTCACTTATAAAGTTCTAACATCTGACGTAGAGGGCGTATCTAACCAGTAAATAAAATCGTTAGTTCAATGATTGTACCAATAGATGTCGGGCGCGATTGCCTCCAATAACTTTTACATGGCGATTATCCTACTATAGTTCTTTATACAATGATAATATACCGAAAAAAATATTTTGTTACGAATAATGTTTTACCTATTTTAAAATTCTTATTATTCTGTATTTTTTACCTTGTTTTGTCTCTAAGATTTTTTGGAAAAAATTTGTTTGTTACTTACTTTTCCAATAGCTATATATAAGAAAGGAATATTCAGCACAGCAAGGAACAATAAGCAATAGAAAATTTGTTAGTTCTATATTTTCATTTAAGTTATTTTAGGAATTTGAGTACTTTGAGTTACTTGTGTATTTACAAATTAATAAACCATTTACTGCAAATCTATCTATTGCTGGTAGATATTCCCAACACTTTTTGTTAATTTTTTCTTAATTTTTAAAGGGAAACCACTGTATGGATCACCCTTTGTATATTGCGTCACTCGAACGACTCCAAGCATCTTCTGTTCTTGATTAAAAACTCCAAACTTGGGCCTATATACGTACCTAAACATTTACAATGTTAAAATAGGTTTTTTTTGTGATTAACGGTAGGTACAAAGAGGTAACAAACATTTACGGACAGTTCCGATGTCTTTTTTTCCAAATACCCCGTATAATAAATGACGCCTACTAATCGTATTTACTCTTCCATAATATGTCATTCTAGGAACTCTTATCTCCAAGCGATAAAGTAAAAAATACCTACATAAAACATACTTAATACTAGTTACAACAATATTATTATGTACTCTTATAAATATGACTTTAACAAATGAAAAGTATGTATTGTATTTTATAGTTGTTCAATGAGTGCAGTTTTCTATTTATAGGTATATTATCTTCTAAATCTAAATGATTAGATATAATATATCTTGCATTATTTTAAGCTGTAATCCGTTATTAACTATGCGATATTTAAGTTGGAGAAACCTTTGACATTTATCCAAAAAGAGGCAGAATTGATATGTTCAACTTCATACATCAGCTACAAGCATCCGGTACTGCTGCTGAATGTGGAATTCTCCGAAATTCTCTTGCTCATTTGGTCATGAATGAATTGTTCTAATTTTATACATAAATTATTGTATTTTTTCTTCATTCTCTTTTTTGTTTAAGACAATATTTAGAGTCTTCGCTTTATATAAGTACTAAAGTGCTTTACTTTTTAGGGCTTCTATAATAATTCCCTTTAGAAATAGAGAACATATGAAGATTATTTGATTTAAAATAAGACTACTAAATGAAACATGTTTAAGTAAAAATGTTACTCATTTCCGTAATACTAGATGTTAAAGTTTAAAATATAAAAATTTTTAATGGCTATAATTTTTTAATTACTCGGTATAATATTACTAAATTAGCCAAACATTTTCGGTGGTATAACAGCATAAAAATATGATGTGTCCAACACATGACTTTCCTATCTAGTTATTATAGGCTTTTTCCGGTTATTTTGTACAACCTATTGCAGCATCTCTATAAATGTTTAGAGGATAAACTAAATATATACATTGTCCACATACATCTACCTCGAAACATTTTTCTATAGATATTTATTGAAAACGAAAATACTGAAAAATTTAAATTTAGCACTTTTCCATTACGGTCCATTTTAGAAAAATCATGTACAAACAAAAATTGTAGAGATCGATATTGCAAACAGATTTTGTCAAATTTCTCGAATACGGACCATTTCAGGAAATTTTGACATAAAACAAAAATTATAGATAATAATATTAGAAGTAACTTTTATTTGAACAATTTTCTTCTCTAAAAATAAATAACAGATATATTCCATAAAATATAAAGACGGCCTCCCATAAAGTACCCCCCCAGATGTTCCGACTTTGTCCAAAATCTAATCATTTCACGTCAGGCAGAAATAAACAATAAATTTAAAATTTAATGTTTTTTTCTTTATCCGTTTTTGAGTTTTCTTCAAAATTCGAAATTTACACTTTTTCTCAAATATCTCGAATACGGTCCATTTTAGAATTATGTATAGAATAAAAATTATAGAGAATTATATTACAAACAACTTTTATATATTTTTTTTACATTTTGTCAAATTTCTCGAATAGATTATAGATAATTATATTAGAAGTAACTTTTATTTGAAGAATTTTCTTCTCCAAACGTAAATAACAGATATATTCCATAACATATAAAAATGACCACCCATAAAGTACCCCCCCCCCCCCCCCCCCAGATGTTCCGACTCTACCTAAAATCTAATCAGTTCATTAGACGCTGGAATAAAGCTTAAGTTTAAAATTTGGTATTTTTCTGTGTTTCGGTTCATGAGTTATGCGACCTACAGACACACACACACACACACACACACAAACACACACACACACACACACATACATACATACACACACACACACACACACACACACACACACACACACACACACACACACACTCACACATACACACACACTCACACATACACACACATACACACACACACACACATACACACATACACACACACATACACACACACACATACACACCGGTAAATCATTGTGCGGCCACATGACACTGACGTGAATTATGGGGACAATGAAATTTCTGCATGTACTTTATGTAGAATCTTTTAATCTATTTATAGCTATTTGAATTATTTAGATACACTCCTTCTTTTGCTATTTTTTATGCTAACAGACTTAGGGGATCAGTCCTCTTAAAGATAGATATGTTTATATATTACGGTATAATGTCTAATGTGGCCATACACACTCCCTTACACACTTTTTTGTCAAGGTCGCGCTTTTTATAGGAAATTAAGTTATTACCACAGCTTATACAATACAGCTAAAACACTCTCTTGGCGGCAACGGTTTGCGTCGATTTCGTCGCGCATCGCTTAAGCCTGCCTTCAGGGGACCTCAAAACGTAAAATTCCGTCGAAAACTCGAGGTGGAAAAAATCATGATTCCTATACTTTCCTTATATCTGTATACAGATAGGAAAGTAAAAATAAATATTGCACTTAGCTAAATTAATTCAAGAAACTAAATAGTTGTGCCTTTGTTAGGTACGCACCTATATCGTGAAGACTTAATTAAATATTTACAGATATAGTACCTGGGAGGTAAAATAAATATGTCGTATTATTTATACAGGCATATTAGAGGTTTATGGCACTATGTCATAAAAAAATTGTTATCAGAACATAGAAATATGTAACCACAACTAACAATTTATGTATATTAAAAAAAAGTTTTAAAAGTTAATAGTTAGATTATTAATATTCATAGATATTCTGATAATAATTGGGGATAACTGTATTTCTTGTCGAAATAAAAATGATTTATGTAAATATGGAATAGAAAAGTGTCCAAACAACATTCAATCAGCTCTACTAACAAGGTTACTAGAATGACTGCAGTTTACCTCCGAGGCGCTGTAGTGTAACCAACTAAAATAAAGAGAGACAACTTAACTAATATCTCTCTCTCTTTTATAAATGTATGATAAATAAAGTGGCGGCGTGATCGACTATGAAGTGACTAGGACACCACGAGTGACAGACTGAAAGATTCGTTATCTATTGGCTACTTACGTGTTATTGAGGGAGTGGTAAAGGTTAAAAGAAAATATCTATTGATTTATATCTAATATTTATTGAAAAGATTATAGATGACAGAAACAGAAAGTAAAAATTTATAAATATATAAAATATATTTATAAAGATTAAATATAAGTCTGGTTCGGTGCAATAAAAAAAATCATTAATTTATCAAATGAGGGGAAAGAACCAGCAAGAAAACCCCAAAGTTATAATAAATACAATAAAACCAATCAAACGTCAATTTGGATGCAAATGACAAATTAAGTGTATATATATAAAAAAAAACACATTTAATTACTTGATGATTTAGTTAAACACAGAAAAATATATGAAATAATAGTCAATTTGAGTTAAACACAGGAAAACATATGAAATAATATTCAATACATTATATAAAAAAAAAACAATAAAACTGCAAGGCAAAAATAAAATAAATATTTTAAGAACAATAACTCATCAAATAACAAACATTGAGCATTACTAGGTTCAAACACACTCGATGCAAAACTGAAGAAGGGTTATTAGGGAGAAGGTAATGGGAAAGCTATACAGCTTTACTGCCCACCTATGAGTTGAATATTCTGGTGACAAAATAGGGTAAGTTAACGAGACACCTATCCCGATGTTGTCCCAGCCACGGGCGAAAATGTTAGTATCAATCACCAAGGCATTTTATACTTTTAACTTAGATCTGCCAATGCTGTGAATATCTGGTGTTAGAAAAACACTTAATTTACTAATATAATATTACTTTTCCCTTGCCGAACTTTAAAAATGACTAAAAAAAAAATAATCTCAAAGTCAAATAAAAATTATAGCAAATTTTCCTTGGTATAACTACAAAATATCAATAAACTTCAAAAATATTTAAATTAAAATATTAAAAGGATGCTATTTTTCACTGATTTAGATAGTAAAATGAGTTATAAAATCAAATAAATTCGTTATTGGAATGCAAGCAATTTTTTATGACAGATACAAAAAAATGCCGTCAGAAAAAGCATGAAATTACTTATAACAGTGAAATTCAAATCTAAATAGTGAATCATCAACTAGTTAAATAATATAAAAGTAATTGAAACATAATAGTTGATTTAAAAAGGCTTACATTTTTATCACAAATAAAACTAACGAAAAAAATAAACCTTTTTAACAATGACGGACATTCCATTCTCCCCACGTTCAATCACTGACATTCCATAAAAAAATCTCGTTCCTATGACGATGATTCTCTGCTTCTGTTCCAGCGCATGCACGACTTTGGTTTCTGGAATTTACCGCGGTCAAAAGCGATAGAATAGGTGGACGTTTTATATTGCCATTCAACGGGGACGGAATTAAATACGATCCCTTTCAGCACTGATTGCCTATTAAATAATTTTCAAAACTTTGACTTTATCATTGTTTTATTGTTCCTATTTTGTTTTAGTCATTATGTTATTGTTTTAGCCTTGATTATATTATTATACTTTTCATACAGTAAGTAGTCTGTAAAATGTATGATAGGTTTACTTTGTCCATCTGTCCGATGTCACGAAAAATCATATCAACAAATTTTAAGCAGCAAACAAGGTATATAAGGGGATAAAGCCTATTAATTTTGAAAAAAATCTGTTTAAAAATAGAGGGTTAAAATGGGTTGATATTAAAAAAAATTGACAAAAAAGTAGCAGAGGGGAAGGGGGTTAAGGGAGGTTGAAATATTTAAAAAAAATCTTACTCAAAAGTGAAAAATAATTTTAACTCGAAATTTTTGGAAAAATCAAGCTCAATAAAGAGATGGAGTCTGTTGATTCTAAAAAAAATCTGATTGAAAATGGAAGTTAAGGGAGTTTGTTAAACTGTGAAGAGTATAATATAGAATGGCTGGCATTATATATCTTTATCCTAGTTTGTAATTGGGTAATGTTATGTATTGTGATGGGACTGATCTTATAAAATAACCATTTTATATGGTTTATTTGCAAATAAAAATTATTTAAAAAAATATATTCATTTATTTTACATATGTGACAAATTGTGAAAATGATTAAATTTTTAATAAGAACCGAAAAACTGTAGGTAAAGTTTCATATAATATTTTTTACACAAAAATATCAAGCTTTGTACATAACCTGATATAAATATATTTATAAATAATCTCAAAATATGAAGAAAAGTCTGCTGACTGTAACTAATGTTTATAAATGGTTTTCAACGTATTAAAAACAAAAAAAATATTACAATATCAATGTATGTCTGACTGCTATAACACTTAAATGATGTCAATAATTTCTGGTCATTGTTACGTTTCTTTTGCTACATAAAATAATAACAGTTATAAGTGCCTAGCTCAGCTCAGTATATGGGGTGGCTCATATACAAATTTAAAGAAAATGATTATTTAACCCGGCGCCAAGTAATTTGAGCGGCGATGGAAAATTTAAAGACAATACTAAATTACTAAACTTACTCTCTTTAGTGAGACTTCTTGTGTAAGGGTAAAAATAAATAATAAGAGGTAGAATTTCAATAAAGCCGAAAAAATATATATTAACTTTTCTTCAAGATTTATAAATATATTAAGATTGCCCTAAACTCTTGCAAGAGTAGCTGATTTTGGGAATCAAGACAAACTTAAACCCCAAAAAAATAACTCTATCCCAAAACCAGTTACACAGTTATTAATCTAGAATAACTAAACTTAAATAATATTTATAGAAAAGAAATAATAATAAAATGATTTCCACAGCGGGGGTACTTATTTTAAAAGTTTCGAATTCCCTCTCAGCCAGATCCACAATAAAAAGCCTCTTGGTATTTTGTTTCAATCACAAAATTCTATTTTACAGTTCAATTGTTCTACCAGCAGTTGGAAACAATAATTTATCGTTCTTGAAATTAGAACCGGTACCCAAATGAACGTCTAAAAAAAATAGGAAAACCTTTATTTAGCATTAAAGAAAACTTTCTATTTATTATTAGTAAATTTAAATAATTTTAAATTAATGGGTAACGCAAATTTTACTTTGTAATAATTGAGTACTAACCTCCTACACAGTTATTCCAAAAATAATTCCTTATTGTAGAGACCTTTTCATCAAATTGTTCAAAACAGCTATCAAAGAAATCCGTCAATCGACGTAAATAGTACAAATGCACAAAATAAATAATTTCAACCAGAAACACTTGTACTAATTTAATATTTGAGAAATTAAATCCACCTACAGCGATTATTGGAAAATTTCCTCAAAAATCACTGTTATTAACCAGAGCTTTGAAATCAAAATTCCATCGATTTATCTAGAAATTTGCGTTAGACCCACGAGAATTTAATTTCGCGAGCTAAACAAAAAAAAAACACCGCTGGCTTTTTACCGATCTGTCATATGGTTCGAGGTACTTAAAATTGAATCACTTATTTGAGAAACCCCATAAGTCATGATTTCGGCCATATTGAGTTATGTATAAAATATTATTATTTATAAGTCAATACATCATTTGGTGGAGAAATCCTATTCGTAAGTTAATCTATGCGCTTACTACGTCATAAAGAATATTACGTTTGTTAGAGAAACCCCACGAGTCGCTGACTAATAGGGTTTCTCTTGCGTTGTTTCTCTTGCGGTCTTGCGTAGAAGTTGTTTACTTTACTTGCTTAAACGTTTGATAATAAAATAATTTTGTCAGTGCTTGTGTGCATTTGTTCGAAAGTTGATTGAAATCTAAAATATGTCTTCAAGCAGTAGTGACAGTGAATGACCCGAATTAAAAAAGAAAAAGAAAGGACAAAGACATCTGATTATAAAAGTGAGAAAATCAAGTTAGCAAGAGTAACGTTTCAACCCTACACAAACTATATAGAGATTGTGACTTTTCTGTTGTCAAATATGTTTGAAAAAATTTGGTCATACATATCCTTGACGAATACAGAAAACGCGTACTTGAGTATCCTCGAAAGCAAAAATTTTCTATAAAAGTTCCGAAAACAGAAGATATAGATTTCAAACAGTGGTGGCCAAAATATTACAAAAAAACGTGTTTATCAGCAGAATCCCAGGGAAGGGTAATCCGCAAAGATATTAAGATGTCATTCAAGATAAACCAGTTTATGCATTTTACGTATTAGTCTAATACACCTAACAAGGTTACTGCTAGAGATTTTATAGAAGGATTGTCATCCCACACATTTCATTTGCCAACGTCAAAAGAAAAACGTCAGAAGAACAAGCATATACAGACCCTTTACCCATAAATAAAAAATAACCTGAAGACATTTTAAAAATATTTGACAGATGATGCTGCTGTTCAAATTTTAATAATCCTAATTTCTGGGATAAATTTTATTCATTGCCTACAAAGGAAACTGAAGACTAGAAAATGTTACAATATACATTTTTTTTTAAGTTAAACAAAAAAGAATACGTTTTTGTTTAAATAAATACATAAAATATCCGTTTTCAGCAGTGTTTATTTGAGAAACCCTATTTGTCGAGAACTTTCAAACACCTTTTCTAAGAATATATATTCAATTCTATATTACCAAATTCAGCAAAAATCTGTAGTTGCTTATGAGTTTATTTGAACATAAACACAACAGAATCATCATTAAGGCAGTTTCGTATAAATTATACAGTTTTTATTGATTTTCTCAAAAGTTGCTTTTCGTGACTTATGGAGTTTCTCAAATAAGTGATTCAATTGTTGAATACAGTGTGAGTCAATATGGATAATTTATTTGGGATAATTTATTTTAAAATAATAAAACTTTGGTATAACCATTGAATGTAAACGTTTTTTACTTTTCATCATATTTTATAAAAAAGTTCATATAAACGTATGTCCTAACTTGCCTCGTTTCCGAGTAATGAGGTGTCAAAATTCTATTAATTCTAATTAATTCTATAGGTTTTTTTTTATTATTAACTCAAAGCTTTTTCGCCGAATTTAATGAAACTTGGTGTGTTAGCAGTAAGAAACCGCCTTTTTTTATGAAATTATATTATGAATTATAATTCCAAGAGCGTTGCAGGGGGTTACCTGATTGATGTTTATTGTAAAAATCGTAGTAAAAATGATATTGTTCGCTTTACATTGTTACCGGTCATACTTTAATTTCATTATAGGTCTGATGATGGTTCATTAGCCGGAACTAGTTGCACCTAATTTATTAAAACATTTATGTGGTATTGATTCGAAGTTTTCTTTATTAATTTGAATATTACTAGCATATTTGAGAACTTAGATAATCTTTTATACCTAGTATACTAATTATATTTTAAATATATTCATATCCTTGTTCATAAAATTGTTCTCTAATTCAATTCGTAACAGAAAATCTATCCTGTTCTATCGCAAAGTTGGGGACATTGCGTAACAAACGCGCCAGTTTCAATGCCTTTAATTGCGGTTATTGTTTGCCGTTTTGAATAGCTATTATAATTAGGCCACTATTTGTTTCGGAGGTCTTCCGCGAATTTCACTCAAATATTGATTGCAATCTTTCGGTCGATGTCGGAGCAGAATAGTACAGTGATTTTATATCTTTTTTTTCCAGTGAAAATATATTTTTATTATTATGAAAAAGTCGTCCATTTTCTGGGAATAAAAACAACAACAACAATAATAATTTCATTGCTGAAGATTGCAGGTATATAATAAAACAAGCAGTGACATTAATAACCGAGAAGAAGCTCTTCTAGAATGTATCACTTCCAATAAACTAGAAGTAGCAGACGTTGAAAATGAACCAACCTTCGTAATATTTGTTCAAAGAGAGGTAATTGATATAATCCTTGGTACACAGCGGGCATGTTTATTGGTGGGAAGTGGCACATCTCTAAAGAAGTGTCAGGTTACAGAAACTTCGGGTAAGAATACAAATCGTTATCCTAGGACTTGCAACTGGACTACATTCAAGGAGGACCTCAAGTAGAGTTTGGAGGACTGTCCTCTGACACCGAAGAATTCATTTGAAGTTGAGTTTATGTCAAAGTTTCTGACACAAAACTTAACCAACACGTTTGCAAAAACTGCCCTTTAAAAATAAGGAAAGAGGATCGAGATCCTGTATAATGGAATCAAGACATTTCCAAAAAGTTCGTAAACTCTTTAACCTGTCCAAAAGGTTGGCGAAATGGAAAGCCTATAAGGCATATCGAATATAATATGGTTATATCATTAGGAAAGCCAAATAAAATTCTGTGACGGCATTGACAGCTTTCCAAAATGTTCCAGACTCAAAAAACTCTACAGAGAGATAAGCCAAGATGCATGGGATTTCTGAAAATTTAACAACAATAACTCACAAATACAAAGGAGGACATTTATTATTAAGGTCACACGTTCCTTTCCTTGACCAAGAGAACATGAGTATCGAGGCACTAATTTTTAGTATAAAATAAACTGGTTGCTTGCAAACTCAATAGTAAAATTCATTTCAACCATACAAGACAGCTGGACCTGATAGTATAGTCTCGACGCTTCTACAAAAAGGCCAGGAAGTACTAGAGGGACTACTGTATAAATTATTTCAAGCTAGCATAGCCCTCGAATATATTCCACAAAGCTGAAGGTCTGCAAGAGTTTTCTTCATTCCCAAACCTAGGAAAGCGTTTTACGGGGAGACCAAATCTTTAAGCCTAACATCATTTCTTTTAAAAACATTGTAGAAATTAATCGATAGATATATATGGGACGATGTTCTACGGGATAAACTGATTCATCGATACCAGTTTGCTTACCAATCTCGAAAGTCTTGGGATGCAGCCATACACAGGCTAGCTCAAAAGGCTAACAAGCATTAGGAAGCACTAGGAGCTTTCCTAGATATAGAAAAAACCTTTGATTTGGCCTCATACAATTCTATACTGGGATATATGCATAGGCGCAGTGGGTTGTCATGCTTAGTCATAGAACCATTACTAGTAATCTCTTAAATACAAGAGAGGTCTCAGTTTACTAGGGATGCCGGCAGGGAGGAGTTGTATCTCCACTTATGTGGAACTTGTTAGTTGATGATCTCTTATGGGAGTTAGTGAGAGAATACTTATATACGCAAGCATTTACAGACTACATAAGCATCGTAGTAAATGGTAAATTTGGGGCTTCAGTTTTCGAAAAGATGCAGCAGGCATTAAATATCGCCGAAAGATGGTTCCTAAAAGAGGGATTATCCACAAACCCAACCGAAACCTCTGTTGTTGCATTCACAAGAAAAAGGCACCTTTAAGGAATAAAGGAGCTTTATATGTGGGGACAACATCTAAAAATGACAAAGGAGGTTAAATATCTTGGAATCACTCTTAATGACAAGCTTAGCTTCTGCAACCATATAAAAAAACAGCAGAAAAAGCTGTAATAATACTAAGAGGAATGTATACGGATGGTAGCGACCACATAAGGGCTTAAACCAAGTATGATGCACAGGCTTTATACTATGGTTATAGTTATAGTACCTGTTAAAACTTACTCATCAGTCATGTGGTAATACAAGACTAAAACAGAAAATTAGACAGTACAAATACACCTTATAGTGGAGAAGGAGGCTATGGCGGAGGCTATCTACTCATGTATTTTGATGGGAACTTTCGAGAAAAGGACACCATACAATGATAGAGAAATTAAAACAAAATTTCATCGGGTAGAACACCTGTTATTCATAACTTTAAAAAACCTTTCGATATTCAAATACCAGAAAAGGCCAAAAGCAGGGAAATAGGGAAATACAAAACGAATCAATCTGGTATACAGACGTCTTGAAGATTAAAATACAACATAGGATCTGAACTCAGGTAGTCTGGACCTGGGGTCACTGACAATAATCTTTAAGACTGAAGTAACAGCAATAAATTCCTGCATCAAAGGTATGCTAAATAGCTTTTTTAGAGTTAAGAGGATCTTCATCATAACAGTCAGGCAGCTCTTAAAGTAATGAAAATGGTAGAAGTACAATCTAAATTAATATTTGATCGCCAACAGTTCCTACAGGCCCTGGCAGACCATAACAAGGTCACTCTTGAATGGGTGCCGGGACATGAGGGAGTGTTTGGAAACGAGAAAGCAGACCTCCGATCCAGGAAAGGAGCTAAAAACCCTAATTGGACCAGAACCCACATTGTTAAATGTGTACTAACAAAACAGATAAATAGAGAACACCATAGGCTCTGGTTGGAACTACCTGGACTTAGTCCAAAATATTCATACAAAGGCCATCCAAGAGCAAAGAAAAACAACTGCTAAACCTTAGCAGAAGTGAACTAAAGGCCGTAATAGAACTTTTAATGAATTTTAAGGTCTACCTAACCAAAAAAGACCGTCCAAAAGACAACAGTAAATACTCGTATAATAGGCTCAAATAACTTATTTTCTTAAAAATAGAAATTTAAAAATAATAAGAACTTTAGTGTAAAAACTTATTTATTACTGACAATTGAACGTGAACATCAAGTAAATATGACATACCAACAAAATTATATATAGAGTATCTCAAAAGGAAATGAACACAGATAAAATAACTACATTTCGAACAGGACTCTTTACGGGACTCTGCGGTCTTAGTAGATACCTAAATCTGATGACTTTCTGTGTAGAATACGTGAAGAGGTTGACAAAACTCCTATTCAGTTACTATGTCATTGTCAGAACCTTAAATATCCGGAACCAGAAGAAATTGCGAAATCGCCCATCAGACATATTCTTAAATTCATCAAGATTATTAACCTGATGGGGTAGAAACTGTAAGGGATACAAAAGCCTAGAGCTTTAGTACTATTGGGCTTTGAATAATACCCTTATTTAGACAGATAGAACATTATTTTAAATTTTACTGGGGACATGGCAGCTCCCACTACCGGAACATAGTTCATGTTGTTCACCCCCTCTCCTGTACACAACTACAAATAGCAAGCAAAAAACACAAGATGTCAGATGAAGGACAATAGGATGTCTACCTTATCTTTGGTTCTAACAAAAAACTTATAGAGCTAGAAGTTACGGACCGTCAACTAGTAACAGGTTTAGGGGCCTTATTTTCGCATACAAGTGTAAAGAAGGTTTGAAAATTATATCAATTATGAGTAGAATAAAAAAACATTTACGAGTGGCTCCTGGGTATAACATATTATGGAAAATTCGATTTTTCTTAACAGAAATTAAAGTTATTTTTGCTCATATTTTCACGCAAGTCACAATATATACAAATAATAACTAAATTTTTCCAGACTTCAAAAATAACATGTTACATATTTAAATTAAATACACTATTTATATCAGGTTTCAATGCAATTTTCATTTTCAAAAAAAAAAACTATGTTTAGACACAGTACACCTTTCCGAATTTGCCCTGGCAGCGGAGAAAGATCGGATTAAATCTGAGATTTCCAAATAAATCCTATATTAGTAGATGAGGGGCTAGATAGAATTCCAAACAAGCCCCTGACAAATTTACTACCTTTTCCAATAAAACAAACTCAGAATTTTGGACACTTATTTCGGGCACGGTGGTGTAGCGGTCTATCGCGCTTATATTCATTTATAGGCAAGTTTATGAGTCTGAGACTGCTGGGTTTCGAATCCCAGACCAGACCATGTGGATTTTTAATTAAATTGCATGGTTCGGTTTAGGATTTGATGTGTGGCGTATTAATAGAAATTCAATTTCTGTTGATATGACATGCAGATTAAAAAAATTCGCCATACATTACCGTCTCGATGATGGTGGGTGAGGTTTTCCGGGTTTTCCTCACCTGTAAGTCAAATGGCACCATCAATCATCTTTAAGTCGCCCTGGAGCGCCACGGCAAATAATAATAATAGCCGTCCCTTTCCCCAGACAAGCTCAGCTTTTGGGGTTAAAATTCACTCGTAAGGGGGTGAATTAGGGAGAGTATTATTATAATTATTATTATTATTATTTATATTTAAAGAGTTATTTTGAATTTAAATAACTATTTAACAAATATTTGACCCGGAAAAATCTATATCAAACTATATCAAAATTGCCTCGACGTTCTTCAATCGGGTTAGGTAAAATCATTTCAATACTTTCATGTTCAATAGTGTGTGTCAAAATCCTCAGTTGCAGGCCAAAATAAAGTATTGTTTAGGTTATTTAAGTGTAAAAATTTAACAACACACTTATGAGTGTCCGTACACATTTCTGTGATTTGCCATAAAGAATACTTTATTGATTTCTTGGGACAGTATTTTACTAACACCCAAGCGTGTAATGCACAGCCTCTAAGTTCTTCAGCAGTGGGAGCTTGATGATCGTCTTCATTTAAAAAAATGTAAATCGTTATCTGATTCTTCGTACACTGGTTCGATGCTACTTTTGCTACTAGAGCTATCTCAATTTGTGCTCTAGGGTTTTTGTGAAGCTTTCTCGTTTTGCTTCTCTTGTAGATCTTTTATATTTTAATGCGTAATTACTTCGGCACCTGGCGCAACACGCTTTTTCTTTGTGCTTTTATTTTTGGTGGAATTTTGCTTTACAGTTTCCTGAGGAAGGTCTTCTAACGACACATTACTTGAAACCGCTTAAATGTTTTCTTGCGCCACCTGTTTACTATAGCAATCTGTCCAGATTGTATATTATCTTTAGCATCTTGTTGATTATTAGTCTCTTCAACTCCATTGAGTGTCTTGGTTTTTAGAAGGCTTTCAAACCGTTTTAATACGTCTGGATGGTATTTTTCTTTAGGTATGACTGATGAATCAAATGGAAATGTTCCTGCTGTTTTAAATTCATTCTGTATAATGGTGACTAAGATTATTCCAAAGTTTACGGACTTATTCGGAAAACATAAGTACTGTGTTCGTCATATATCAGGAATACGGGCTCTCTTTGCCCAGAAAGGGAATCAATATATTTTTTAAATAGTTGGGAAATATGTCTGACTTCATCTAATCATTGCAACTAGCGGCGTATGCTACATCTATTTCATTATTAAGATCTTTGTCAGCCATCCACTGGCCCCAAACATTTTTTCCTTCTGTTTGATCTTGTCCCATACCACAAAATATCGGGACAAGATCGAATCGATCTAAAAGTTGAGGTTAGGAGTCATTATGACTAGATATTAATTAAGTTGATTCAATACAAAGTATATAGTCTACTTACCTTTCGTAACGAAAATTGTATACTCGGGGTCACAGACATCGATAAAGGAGATAGGAAATGTCATTTTCATCAGGCACGTAGAATTGAAGGCGGCCATCTTTACAAAAAAAGCGACCTACGCACTTGCGCATTGATTGCATATTGAAGTGTACAGGATAGGACTAACACATTTAAACATAATTCGAAAATATTAAGGATTTACTTACACAGTAGAACTAATAACCTTAAAAACTCGTAATAGAATTTTAATTTTCTTGTGGATTTTAAGAGATTTCTAAAAATAAAAACATCATAGTCTTTTTTGAAACTTTATTTTAAATTAAATAAAAACATAGAATATATTTAAAATACAATTTTATATGAAATTAATACAACAATCTAAGGCCGTCATACATTTTGTAGCAAATAAATCTGGAATCACGTGATTTAAACAAAACTTTCATATTAAAAACTGTAATTTTATATGTAATTATTACATGGGATTGCTCAGATCTTGAAAGTGTTTCATTTTATATAAAAACTACAAAACTAAGGAATTCAAAAATATTTGTAATATCGTTCCACAGTACTATGACATGCACTTGAGCATACATTAAGAATCATCAATCAAAATAAATAAGAGATTATGGGCATATTCCTACTAATGAATAGAGTAAATTTAAAACTAGGTATTATAAGAAGCATGTAGTCAAATATTTTATTAAAAAAGGGAAATTAATCCAAACTTTAACGTTTTCCTTCAAAAAACAACTACTTCTTATTTGGCTAATTCCGCAGCAGACATTGAATTATATCCAAAGAAAACAACAAAGTTAAAAAATTCTTTTTCAATATTCAAACTTTGTTCTTGCTTACCATAGATAACGTTATTCTTGGACCGGTTTTGTCCTTATTAGGACTCATCAGCAAGAAATAGACATTCTCGATTTCGGTCACTAAAGGAATCTGAAAAGGCGGTAAATTCACCCGCTTACATAGACGGAGGTTGTGAGAAGCTTCGATTTTGCCAAGTGCGAAGGGTTTTACTTTTTTATCTTGTGTAATAAATACTACAGTAAATATATGTTAATATTGTGTTATAAACATAAAACATTTATATTATATTAGAAAATGACACTAATAAATTATAAATAAAAAAAGCTATTTAATAAAAGTTAATAAGGAACAAAAAATACAAATTTAGTTTTTTAAATTTTCATTGGTATTTAAACAATGTCTTTAATGTTTTTATTAATCTTAATATGTGATTTTCCTATAAGGGTAGATACTCTTTAGATAATTATAATTATTGATTTCTCGAAACAAGTTTTTATTTTAAACTAATTGAATATCAACATTTTTTAGCAGGTAATTGATTATGTGATTAAAAATACTTTTTTTTAAAGATAATTCGACAGCTTTACTGGTTTTACACTAGTACTTACAGCCGAAACTGTTTTATATTACCCTATTTTATCTTTTTTTTGCAATATAAACAATGTTTTCTGAAATATCTAACAACTTAATTACATTCTGTACAATACAATAAAATAATTTAACTTTTTCATCCTGGCTCCAGGAAAAAGGTATGGAACACAATGCTATTGAATAGGGAGAAATAAAATAATACGAATGAGTGTGGACCGCAACAGCCCATGCTTGCCATCGAAAGGGTATGGTAAAATCAATTACTATCTTTATCACTCTCACATCCAAATACAATTAAGCGTCTCATCTTTATTACGCCTGATGCGTCGGCTTAAGATAACGTACATTTTTGTTTATTGAGCAACTATAAATACATTAGTGTCTCAAAATGAATGAATTCGGCTGAGCCGTTTTTCAATTGATCCTCATTATAACAGAAAAAATGTTCACAAAATAATTATTTTAAATTAAATCATTGTCTTGAAATAAGAACTTGCCTAATAGTTTTAAGAAAATGATTAAAATTCAAATTATTAAGTCCTGAATTCAACAATAATGGTGCTACGTATCTAAAACAACCTTGGAATTTTGAAGTTCTATGCATTGGGGTTGTAAAAGTGTTCACTCTTAAATTTACATTGTGTAAAGTTGATCTTTTTAGTAAGATATCGTGGAATTTTAAACATTAAAAAAAGATAGTTTATGCTTTCCTAAATTTTATATTTATTTAACCTGCGAATGTAAGGAGAAACATGATTTCTATAAGGAATATTACAAGTACATCTTATACAAGAATTTTGAATCTTCTGAAGTTTCTCTCAGTTATATTTAGTAAGAGTAGTAATAAACTATAAGCACTGTTGTTGTACTTTTTAGTGTCATTTGTAAAATGTTGATGGGGTCCTAAAGAATACAATAGCCATTAAGATTCTTAATGTCATGGTACAGAAGTAATCGTAGTCTATATGAATGGAAAATTTTTACAGATAAAGGATTATTTTCCATCCATACCTAGCCCTAGAAATAAAATGTAATTGCATCATACAATTAAACTAATACTATTCCATATACTGCAGAAAAATAGCTCTAAGTGATCTGTACTAAGTTTATATATTAACAGTTTACATATTTGTCATATAAACCTATTACAAACTTTATAAAACAAAGTCTAGAACACCACTATTCTTCTTTGGTCACTGAATAACATAACTGCTGTCAAAGGTTTTAAGTTTCTTTATACATTCTGTTGCAGCTTATATTTCAGACATCCATATAGTCTCCGTTTTTTGAGACAAAGGCATTTTCCATTGAAATCTAAAAAGATTTCGAGAATTTAGTAAATAGAACAGTTTCTCAAATTTCCTTATACAATTAATAGTAATGTTACTTAGTATTTGTAATTTCTAAATTCGTTTAAGTGTACAAAACCTTCATGTCTTTCTCCAATCCATATGGGGCACTCTTAATTTGCTACCCAAACGTAAACCTTCTGTTTGTTAAATATAATGCAACAATTTTATTTAATTAAAATCAATAATTTCGCCATTAGTTTCGACAATTTTAGTAAGGTTATCCCAATTATTCCAAGCCAACTTAAGTATGTGACATGCTTCTAAATTTATAAAAAATATACTTTTATCTATGGTGAATGCAAGAAATATGGAGTCGCAGTGTCAATATCAAAGTTGTATAGGTTTACACCTAATGTTATCCATCAAATGATAATTAAGTGATGATAACTTCATATTCATGCAATTTTAGAAGAGCCTATAACGCCACATTTCTTCTTTCATTACCATCTAAACCGTTAATAAAAAATAACCAACTGGCAACTTCTATAATTCCTCGTTAGATTCTGAATTAATAATATTCGTTCAAGCAGAAGGTTGTAAATTTCTAAAAATAATAGGGATAATTAACAATTTTTTATCACTTTCTTAAAAAGTATAAAAAGAAACAAATTGATAATTTTATGTATATATTTACCTCATAACACTAATGTTATAAAAATCTTCAATTTTAGGCATATTTATGGAAGGTATTGCATTATTTTTTTATTGTATCTATTCGTTTTGAAACGATTAAATCATCTGTATGACAATGGGAGGAACAAATAGCGTTATTTGCACTTATATTTTTCAATGATTTCTTCCATTAGCTATTAACCAAGAAGCATACGCCTTTTCCTCAATCTAAAAAAATTATAGTAATATCAACGTTAGATACCTACATACAGTTTGTTATTGTACTATGATAATTCGTTTTCTAGAAAATGAAAATATAGTTTAAAAAATGTGGTGAAGAATACGGTTCTGGTAGAAAAGATGTCTTGCTTGTGGAATGTAATGTTTTTTGAATCCTCTTTGTTTAAACAACCAAAAACAAATCAAGTATTTCCCATTTTATTAATTGTCTATAGTAAAAACTTCTAAAATTTTTTTAAATTCGAAAAAAATCAAGACTAGTTGACATAAATGACACTTCTGTCAAAACACTACAACAACTGCGCATGTGCGTTGTACGCTTAAATTGCCAACATGGCGGCCTACATGGTGTGATTATTTTGAAACACCAGGGAAAATGGCCTTTTCCTATCTCCTCTATCCAAATCTGTGCTCGGGGTAAGTAAAAACAACCAGACCAAGATCAGCAGCGTAGATCATATGGACCTGCTAAATTCCCCGTTCGATCTTCCCATGCGTACGATCTTACCCAACTTACCTTAATTAGTATTCCGATTAAGTTTATTTTGTTTTCTGCGAAGTTCTGATCATAATTTTGACTAATTTGTTTAGTAATTAATAATTATAAATAAAATTTGTCCCAATATTGACTATTGAGTAATATTTTCCAGTAGCATATAAACACAGCTACATTTTGTATAATCTCGGATAAAATCTAACTGATTCATAAATGAAGTGTTTTTTAAAAAAATCACTTTCAATATTTTTTTAGGAAATGATCACATTTTGGTTACTGTACCTTGTGTTTCGTTTATATTTATCTCGTGGTAATCCTTAAGGATTATGGTATTTAAATTGTTCTATAACGTTGATTAACAGAAGTAAGTCGTCTTACTGATTAGGAGATTAGATGAAATCAAATTTTTTTGTAGATAAATATGATTAAACCAGTGAAGTGGCAGGAAATTGTTGTCAAAATTCAGATCAAATAGATTGTTGTAACTAATACATGCTACATTAAGAAGCAGTAGTAATTACTTTATCATTAATAGGAAAAGACGAGCTTTTTATTTTCTTTTTAAATATGGGCTACTGTTAAAATCAAAGCATCGTAAAGAAAATAATTAGATGCTCTAATAAATAAAGTGTTTTTTTTTAATATTATATTATTTATTTAGATATTTGTAGGATAATATCCACTCAAATAGTTAAAATAAATAGTTAAATTAATCTACAATAAAAATATTAAAAGATAAAAGATATATACTTTTATACAACATAAAATTATAAATCAAACCCAAGAGCAATTTTAATATTAAAAATTATTAAGAAAAAATTCTAGAGAAGGTAAAAAAACTCCAGTTCAATTTAGGTAACTTAAGGTACTGGATATAAACTAATGGACAGCATTTGTCTTGTTCTGTAAAAAGATCCTGATGACGTATTATTATGCTTTGATGATTTTCCAAGAGCAGACATAGCAGACACTTTTAGTAAAAAGGAACCATAGAAAAATAAAAAGAGAAGGTTTGAATAAATGGTTTCCTTGTTGACAGTTTAACCGTAAGCGATTAGCATGCTGCTATCACTAAATTCAAACCCGTTTTACACCCATAAAAAAAATTACAAAAATAATTCAATAATTTTAACTGATTTATCCACATACTTTGATTACTATACGGGGCAAGAGAGAGGTCCGACACGCCCAACATAGAACGCGGCCATTTTGAACCCTATGACACAGTTTATAGCTAAAGAATCAGATCGCTCACTCTGCGTCGGCACTTTTTATCTCAATGTTCCAGTTTATACACTGCGCAACTTAGATAATACAATATATGACAACCGCCTATAATAAAACAGCAGTCTTCTGCGTATCCTGAATTTGTATCCCTGGAGTGGATGCTATTTTGGAACTTTCAACTGGTCCGAGTGAGCTAACTGATTCTTTAGCAATAAACTGTGACTCCAAAAATAATATTCACTGACACTGACAGCAGCAAGCAAAATATCAGGTGCGTTTTAATCATCCGCTTCTGCTTCCGGAATTGTCGGTTCAGTCGTTCTAACCTGTCAGATTAAAACAAGAAAACCGACAATTCTGAATCAGAAGCGGATGATTAAAACCATTGATAAATCAACGTAAGGATACGTCATATGTATTATTTTTGATATACAGAAGTGGGACCGGTAGGCGTGGCTTTTGCACTCACTAAAATGGCGGAAGAGCAGAACCGGATTTAATTATGAATTTATAATGTTTAAATGTTAAAGTGTTTTAAAAACTATTTATTAACTGACTTGAAAGTATTTATTAGTGTTCAAATTCGTACAACAGAAAATACTTTTTTATTTTTGATGGAGGTATATTATTTATGTATGGGCCAGAGCCCATTAAAACAATACAATAATACAGAATACATATTACAGTAATTAAATAATAATAAAATCCTAAATAATAAGAGGTAAATTAATTAAAAATATGTACATATTAATTATTAATAATAATGAAAAATCTAAACATAACTACTAAATTCTGTGGGAGAGATATGTTAAGTCGATTAGCAGATATTATCACTCTAGGAATAAAAGAATGAGAAGCATCATCTTTATGCGTTGTCCGATATTAATTTATTGTTGAGGACTTTCCCATACAGCACAAACACATTTCGGAAATATTTCAAAAATATTACATTAAAACATTTGTAATGTATAAATATTACGAAACATCCCAGAAACATTTCTGAAATGTGCCTGAAACGTAAAAATGTCCAGTAAATATAATATTTCACAGTAATATTTCTGAAATAAAAATTTTAAATCTTTTAGAGATATTAAATAGTAATATTTCAGAAATGTATTCTAGCTTTTTTCTCTAAAATATTATTAGACTAAAAAAAAGACATTTATAAATATACATGTCTACTTAAAATACACAAAACTCAAATATTGATTCTTAAAACATTATTTCATCAAATATAAAGGGGAATCACTTCATTTCCACAAAGTCCTTTAAATGCACTAATCTGAAACAAATAGTTTTTTTTTAATAAATGCACCAAGTAAAGAAACATTTATGATTGTTACAATCTAATCATTAAGATCAATTAGAAATTTTATTCTAACTTATCAAGGGATGAAAAACTTCACAAACTGATATTCTACTCTCTAGTATACCTTAGAGTCTAAATCACTTAACTGCACTATACTATGCTTTAACATCACTGAACTAACTCAAAAGGCTTGGTCTCTTGAGTCTTCTTATTAGATTTGGCATTGTTGAGGAGCTGGATAATCTCGAGGTTTTCATGCTGGAGCAGTTGTTGTTAGTGACTACTGGCAAATTTTTGTATTTTATTTTCAACAGTCTCCACTTTAAGGTCCCTATGAAGATCAGTATTGTGGCAGTACCAGGGTGCATTGACGATGTTCCTTACTGCTTTATTGAATAACTTTGATGTCACTTTTCTGACACATCTCCAAAGTTGGCGAATCGCTTCATTTTCACCAATTCCTTTAAATGCACTAATCTGAAACAAATTATAGGTAATTAAAAAGGTATATTAATATTGTTTTAAATTAACTATAATAAAACAAACAATACTCATGCATATACAAAACATGAAGCTCTACTTTTCAATCAGCTGTAGAACTAATAAATAAAATTGGTGGAAGGACAGCAAATGTAGGTTATATTTAAATAGAAATAAGAATATAAAATGCCTATAAATTTAATTTGATAAACGAAATGGCTACGATTAATGTACTTCTCAAAAAAATGCTTAAAACATATACTGCTGAATTTAGAATGTTACCAATTATACTTGTTGACAAACTGTATTCACGCGCTACGTTTTATAGGATTTTTTGGAAATCTATAAATATTATTTCGTATGAAAAAGTATTATTCCAATATAGGTAGGCCCAAAAGTTGATAGATGATTTTTTTTGCATTTTTAAAAGCATACTTTTACACATTTTATACAAACCTGTCATAATACTGTCCTGTATAATATTTATAATTTTGATACTAACCTATGAAACGTTATTCCAGTTGATTTTGCACAAAAACGTCTATCGCTAGAGCAGGAACTTATAACACAGCAAGGCATTATATACTTTATAAGTTTGTAACACTCAAAATATGCTCACACAAATTAAATTCAAATTTAATTTCACAAATGACACTAAAAATATAACCTATAAAATTTGACAATTTGCACTCACAGTAATGGCGGGCCGGTCCCACTTTTCGCTTACGCATGTCGTATCCCTAGGTTGCCAGATCAATGATTAAAACGCACCTATTAAAAATATTGCGCCAAGATGTAGGCAACACGTAATAAGGGTTCAAAATGGCGGAGTTTTCTATCTCCTTTTAAAAAGCACTCAGAAAGTTGCGCAGTGCGACCATTCTCCGTATAGTAGAAGAAAATCAAAGTATGTGGATTTATCCCTTTAAATTTCATTTTAATATAACGTGTGATCAAAATAAATGTAAAGTTAAAGCTAAATTTAAATATTATGAGATGGTGTTAATCTGGCTTTGAAAATAAATTTAGGTTATGTGGCCATAAATATGTCAGTCTCGCATTTGATATATCCAAGGGTTGCGACATACGATGTATTCTGTTTACAATACGTAAAATCATGAATAATGGATTACATTTAAATATTTTATGTCAAACAATAAAAATAAGATACATTTTTTCATAAATTGGCAGACTTTGTGACTATTATTTCGAATAAAAAAAAACGTTCAAGATGCAAGACTATGTCTCTAACCCCTTAGATATACCCTTAGATTATACAAACCTTAGATGGAACATAAGACACTGCGCATAATCCCATTTCAAAATGATTCACACCCACCAATCACAGTTGAGAACATCACATGTCAGAGCGTTGTCCATCCAAATTTAATGTGTCAACGAGAATTAATTTGGTATTTTAGTGACTTAAATTTTGGAAATTAACGTTTAAAATGCTAAGATGTGTTGTAGAAAGCTTTATTTATAATAAAAGTGCGAAATGTGATGGAGATAAAAGAAACTTATATTTATTTCGGTGAGATATTTAATTTTTAAAGATTATGTCGACGTCCATATTTGTTGATTTGAAAATAAACAGAATCGGACTTGGTCATTGGTACATGTTATAAGTAGCAAATAAAGGTTATTTTTATAAACTGTTTACTATTTCTTGTTTCATGGTGAATCTGTTTTCAGGAAGTGGAAAGAGAAATATACAATCAAATACAAAAATATCAATTTCATTGCAAATTTATTCATTTCAAACTTCACAACTGGTTTCAATAGTTTTTTCAAAACTATTTATTTAGTATTTCTCTATAACAGGGTTACTTAAAGTGTGCTCCGTGGAGCCCTGGGGCTCCGCAAAGCCTTTGTGAGGACTCCGCGAAGAAAATAATCATAATAAAAAAAACAGTACTATCTCCACAAAATGGAGGGACCTGGCTTGAGGACCTTTTTTTGAGAAGTAATTTTTTTAAGTCACTAAGATAAAAGAGGATATGATTTTGCTTTAGGACTTTTTTTATTTTATTTGTTATGGGTGAAAAGGAATCTTTGGAATTAATCAAAAATAAATTAACAACAAATTATGTTCTTATGCATTTGCAGCCTGAGTTGCCGATTAAATTAATCGTAGATGCATCAAATGTGGGAATAAGGGCCATATGTCATGTTTTTGAAAAAAATATTGAGAAATCTATAGCTTCTGCTTCACGTATCTTATCAAAGTCCGAACAAAAATATTCCCAAATTGAAAGAGAGGGCCTTGCAATAATTTTTGGCTTAAATAAAATTAATGAATATTTATATAGACATTTCTTTATCCTAGTTACAGATTACTTACCTCTGGTAACTATTTTTAACCCAGCTAAAGGTATACCCCCATTTTCAGCCAACAAACTACGTAGATGGGCAGTAATATTGTCAAATTACAATTATAAAATTGAATATGTAAAATCGGAGCATAATATGAAGCCAATTTTTTATCACGTTTACCTTTGAAAGTCAAAATGAGAGTCAAAATGAAGAAAAATCTGAAAAATATTTTTTAAATTATGTGTTTTATGTGTTGAGGGCCCCGTCAAATATTTCGCTTTTCAAAAAGGTTCCGTCCCCAAAAATGTTTGAGAAACACTGCTCTATAATAATATGGGATCTATCCATTTAATTACATTTTATTTTCTCTAATTTTGACATATAAAGTAATATATTTTATAATCACAGCAAGTGCCAAAACTATCTACTTTATGCAACCAGTTGCATAATGTAGAACATTATGCAACTGATTACGAAAAGTTGATTATTTCACCAGTTACGAAATGAAAATAAATAAAACAGCCTCTTTTTTGGTTTTTAAGTCGAAAAATCGAGAAATCGAGTAATCGAAAAATCGAAAAATAAAAAATCGAAAAATCCAAAAAACGAAAAATCGAAAAACCAAATATCGAAAAAAAGGCAATGAATAGTGACATTTCACATTTGAAAATATGACATTACGTTTAACGTTTTATTTTTAAATAATTGAACACCGTTATTGAAAACTGCCCAGAAATGTTGGGGGTAAAATTTTGACGTACTCCTTTAAGGATAATGGGTAAAAATGTTTTTTTTTCAAATTTCTCGCGGGTAATGTCAAAAATCAGTAATGTCAAAAATCAGATCAACAACACTGCACATGTTCCTTATTTTTATTATTATTATTATTAAAAAAAAAAAAAAAAAACGTCGTAGGGCAATCAAATACAACAATTGTCTGAAGTATTTGATTGGAAGTGCCTGCAAAAGAATGCTGGTGAATCATTTTTAAACACAATTTTATAAATAATCAAGACAAAATTAGAAAAAATCTTGTATGTAAACACGTTACCAATTGCCGTTTTGTGTAACTCGTCCATTTTGCAGGACCTCGCTCCGCTCGTCCCGCAAATATTTACTCGTTACACAAAATAAGGCATTTCGTAACTGGTTACATAAATAGCTATTAATTGACTTCCTAATATTTTAAATCATTGAACGGTATTTTCCGTAAATACTTAAATCATAAATAATTACCGGTATATAAGTACCAAAACATTTTTTTTCTCTTTGAAGAATAGGCTTATGTCAAATAAACTTAAAATATAACGAACGAAAAGGTAACCCATTTCTAATAAAATTTAATTATTTATTTTATTTTGGTGTGATCGTAGAAAAAATCTTGTATGTAATTCGGCAAAAAGTACTTTGGCTGTTTCGATAACTTTTTGTCTCAACAGCTATTTTGTTACAATAATTTTATAAACTTTTACTTACGGTCGATTTCACCGTTTTGTTAAACGAAGTTTAAAATAGTAAACGAAGATTAAAATGACATTTTTATATTAACAAAAATAAAGTTTAAATTACTAAATGGAGTTTAAAATGGCATTTTTACATTAACAATGTCATTTTAATCTTCATTTAGTAATTTAAACTTCGTTTGACACAACGGTGGAATCGCCCCTTAGCTAGTTATATATTGATAAAGTGTTATTGCCCTCATCAAAAATGAATCGTGCTGACAAATAAAGTCAAAAAAACGTCTCATAATTTTTCATCTTTTAGTTACCTACCAAAATTAGGTAGTACAATACAAATATTTAAGTCCGGTCCAGAACATCTCCCTACTCCTTCCACCCAGTTTTTCGGTTTTGGCAAAATTCGCGCAGTGACAAATGCTTCCTATGTTACCTCTACCCTTTCTAACCTCTTTGGATATACCAGACCTTCTCACTGACAGCTATTGTTTGACAGGTCGTTGGAATGCTTAATTGGTAATAGTAAGAGAGCCCACTGCAAATTACGACCGCCATCTGATAACAAAATGAAATATGCTCCAAAGACATGTAACAGCATCGTACTTTACCAAATTGCACCTGTGCCAATCTGTAATCCACAGCAAAGTGGTTAAAAAAATTATTTTATATTCAAAAAATTACATAAGACATGACAGGATAATTGTGTTTCCTCTGAAAATTACAATCCTAACTCATTGTGAATTATTAATATTTTTACCTAACTTTGGCAGAGATAGTCAATAATAATTATAAACTTTTGTTAGACAATTCTTTTAAACCATAATCATAGTAATTTTTTTTATCGTTTCTATGACAACCTGTAAAAATGAATCACAACAATAGGCATACAAATAAATTTTTAAATCAGCAAAAATTGATTCATATTTTTAATGATTTTTACCTACTAATCGTGTGTAGATGTTTTTGTGCGATGTTAAGAGGTAGAAAATGTTTCCCGTTAACGATATATATCAGGATATATTTGAATATGTTATTATCTGGAAAACTTTAAGGGCAAACAAAATTAGCGCTGTCATGCCTTATGTAATTTTTTTGATATAAAATATTTTTTTTAAACACTTTGCTCAGAATTGGGATTGTCACAGGTGCCATTCGGTAAAGTACAATGTTATATTATGATTTGATTCTGTATGCGCCAGGGATACAAATCCGAGTTGCGCAATGTATAAACTGGAACATTGAGATCAAAAGTGCCGACGCAGAGTGAGCGAACTGATTCTTTTAAGCTATAAACTGTGCCAATTCAATGTATGAAGGGGTCATGTGCACTTAGCGCTTTCATTCATTGAGAAAAGTTCAGACACTGCGTACTTAACTCCTTCATGCTCTATAATTTATCATTGATAAGAGTTGAAACGAATATATGTGATGTCTTTTAACAACAATCTAGAAATATCCTAAAATGTAACTTAACACCTTTATCCATTGGGCTCTTCAATTCATAATACACAAACAAAAATTGGCAATACCTGACAATGTCATGCGCATTGTCAAGTTAGTGTCAATATAAACCATGAAGGTATAATACTAATGGAGATGCCATGAGGCAATTGTTTTGCATATGATACGTTTTATTAAAAATGAACCCACTGGGCGTGGCTTAAATGGTTGACTAAGCAGGGTCGTATTCAAATATAATTAAAGTCCGTATGCAGAATTACAACTTTTAAATGACTTACTTACCTAAGATTTGTTTCAACATGATCGATTCGAAATTAATTTGATGACATTGCGCAATTTTGACTTCTACACTATTTACTATTATTTATTAACCGTTTTCCGACCAAGCCAATGCCAAGACCATAAAAGAGATTAATATTATTATATTGTTCTGTCTTCACCGAAACCGTCCGATATATGACCTGTGTGATCGAAAATCAACGATCGAATAACACTATGCATCAGATTTGTTAATCTCCTTGTGCTTTAAAACTAAAACCCGAACTACGATTTTTCGTTCAAGGACTCTCTTGTCTTGATCAAAGCTGCCAATGTCAAAATCTGACAATGAGGAGAATTATGACATCAAATTACCAAACCAAAAACCAAACCACTACGTGAATTGTGAATAAATATATTTCATTAAAAATTCAGCCGAGTTTGTAGAAAAGACAATTAATTACTTTTAAATGTAAAACATGTAGGTCTTTCTGCTGCAGATAACATACATTAAAAATATGACCCGCTGTAGTTAAAAGTTTAAAAAGACCAAAAATTCAGCTAGTTATGACTTTATGGTTAAAAGTAGATGGAAGAAAACCATGATCAAAACTACTCTGTCAAAACCAATCGGAACTAAAAAGACTCAAATAATAGTTGTTGGTTTTATTTATGTTTGAAATTATTAATTATATAGGGTAGGTACATATATTACTAAAATTGCAAGCAAGTACTTACTAAAGATTTCTATAATTGGTACCTATGTATAATAAACAACAATCTCACAGATGCACAGCATACAACTATACAAATGGAATTATAGAGAAAATTCCACACCTGTAATTTTGAACCAATCAAAATACGTGTTTTTGACAGATCACCATGGCAACGGAGGTATTTTAGTGGAATTTTTTTTCTCGTGGGGTACCCAACAGCGAATTATACTGGAAATTTTTTGACGTTTACAATAACAGACCATTTTTGACAGACTGGTTTTTATTTGTTCACATAATAGGTTTAGTTTTGATACATTTTAGTTACAATGCTAAGGTGTTTTCTATATTCTTCGGCCACTTCTTTTCTTCTTAATGGCGAAAATGCAGGACTTTGGATGCTTTGAATTATGTGTCTATGTCTAATAAAATATATATAATATTTAGACACTAATTTATTCACCTTTTTCCCATTCAGCACTTTGAATTTTGCGTAGTTTAGGTGCAAATATTCGTGGACAATTCGGAACAAATTTTCGTTTTTCAAGTTGGAGCCACAATCCTCTATTAATCCGAGTAAGTAAGTCATGGTGCAATGATTGATCATTACATCAGACAATTTCACGCATATTTTGCATAGCGTATGATTTTCAAATCGATTCATTTTTAAACAAATAGGTAATTTTGTTGGTTTTACTTGCTGTGCAATATTCTTTATCGCAACAAAACGCGAGTTATTTAATGTTTTGAACTGTCAAAATACAATGATCACAGCCTCCTACGATTGATGCTTGCTGACGCTGGTTATGAATTTCATACCATTTTAAAGCGCTCATAACGCATGTTAATAAAAACGCAGAAAAACAATTTTTTACCACTTGTAGTTATTCAAAACTTACGTAAAATTAAAGAATATACTATTTTCTATTTTCAAATGGTATTCCCATGCAACTACAATGAGTAGAAATAAGCAATTTGAAGGCCTAAATAATTGCAGCGAAACATTTTTTTACGTCGGGCCGCTTGACAACTTCAAAACTGAAATTATATTCGAGGTTAGGGTCTCACTTAGTTACCATGACAACTCAACAATCAAGGCGACAACACCTTTTATGTTTCACTGGTGACTTGGAGAAAATAATTTGCATTGTTGAGAAACGAAAAATAAATTTTAAAAATATTTAATTTTCAACCATAATTCGGCGTGGAATTTTCTTACCGAATACCACGCGAGGTCAAATTAATATCAGAAAATTTTTTCTCGCTCATGAATATTTTTAGAAAATTTCATGAGCTCGAAAAAATTTCCGGAAATAATTTGACCTCTAGTGGTATTACTAGTGATAATTTATTTTAAAAATAGGCATTCAGTTGCGATTTGTGATTACAAAAAGAAAACTTTAACCACTTTTTCTGATCAGTAATGTTAGTGTTATAGTGAAAAAGTTTCTAGAAACTGGTGTTTTTAATCCTAATAAAGCATTGTGAATTTCCAAGAAAAGTGCATGATGAAAATTGTTTTGACCAAAATTTTGAATGTCATGTCATTTAAAAAGAAACCCTGTGGCTGTGGATAACATTTGACACAAAATCTTATCCTAAAAATAACTGTTAGGTTGTATTTGAGGAATAATTTCGTCATTGGTACTTTTTTAGGGTGCAAGGATGACTTGACATTACTAAATTTAAACCTTTGTTATAAGTTGTCTTTTTGCTTTAATTTCTGATACACCTGTATTGTACATACTTGAAAAATATAAAATTGTTCAAGTGGGAAGTTTATATACTTTTACTTATATATTCTCATTGAGAAAGGGATACAGAACAACTGAAGAGTCTGATTAAAAATAAGACTATGCTTAGAATGCGAATATTCTTCATTTTAATTTTGAAGTTTCTTATAAGTTCCCAACAAAAGTACCTATGTGATTAACTTAAAAAACATCAAAAAATATATAATTATAATTCAAATAAGTGTAACGTATCTTATGACACCAAAAACTTTTGCCAAATTTGGTAAAATAATTATAGGTAACTCTTCAGTTTTTCTGTATCCCATTTTTAATAAGACATTACAAAAAATTTTTATTATTTAAAAAAATATTTATTGACCTTTAAACAACACTATTTTGTTGTTTTGATGTCTTATGCTAGCAGCTTTATTAACTCTAGTTTTAGTGAGATATGTTAGTCGGATACTAACATATTTATCAACTATGGACTTGATTAATAATACTCTATGATTATCCAAACACAAACTGGTCCAAACTGTGCTGCATAATATTCGAAAAGACATTAGAATTTAGGAATTCTTTTAAAACTAATGTGCTGATGATATCAACTGACATTTTTTTCTTAGAGTCTTTCATAATTTTTAATATTTTTTCACATTTTAAACAAATGTTTATTACATCTTCCTATGGATATTGCAAACCATTTTTATTCTTTATATCAATGAATGAAAATAAAAACAAATCTCTAGTTTTACTTATTAAAGCATTTAGACATTGTTCACAAATGATTTTCTTTTTTAAAATAATAAACAACATATCCAGAAATGTAAGTGATTATATATTTAGAAAAGGAGAAGACTGGAGCTGGTAAATAATCATGATCATTTTCAATAACATTCACTTTCTTAAAATCGCAAATATTATCAGAAATTGCATATTCCTTTGAAGTAACATTTAACTGGCTTGTTATATTGCACTTTAAAATAGTTAATTCCTCCAAAAGAATACAATTTCCACGAAAACTAACTCTTAATTCAACATGAACTAAAATTTTTTTATATGCAGACTGAAATTGCCTGACTGTAGGATTATTGTTAAAACCTCCATGAGACCGTATTGAACAAAAAAATAATTCTAAATTGTCCTGTTGAATTTTTAGTACAAAGGCAAAAATTTTTAAAACTTATTTTCTACAATTAAATTATTGTATAGTTATTTTAGGCTTGCAATGCATATTTTTAAACCTAGAAAGCCAGTGGATCTATCAGTTTCTAATAGAAGCATGTCTTCTTAAAGAACTAATATATTTATCGACAGAGTCAAGAAAAATACATGTATTATTGTAATTATTTTCAGATAGAGGTTTCTTATAATTGAATTGCAAAAGATTTCGTAAATTCAGGATGTCAAACAGAATGTTCATTTTTCCAATAAAATTAATTGTCGCCCCAGCATTTTTAAAATCTTCAATATGTAGAACGTTCGCACAAAAATCTAAGGCAGTTGCTACGCTTTCGCTAAATAGTTGGGTTGCAAGACGAATTTTCATTTTTTGTTTTTTAAAAGCTATATGTTGCGAATTTAGCTTATTTGCTAAGTGAAAAGATTCACTTTCCTGTAATTCGTGAAGTTGTTTGAAATACTTCCACTCAACAATTTTATTTTCTTGTTTTACAAATGAATACTTTTCTGCTAAAGTATTTCTAATTAACTTTAGCATATGTGGCGGATCTAAAAATATAACAATTTCTTTATTATTTGATGGATGCTTGAAACTAGTTTTTAAAGTTGTATGATGTAAATTACAGCCCAAGAGTTTGGCCATTGTTAGATTATTAGAAGCACCATCAAATGTTAAACTTACAACACTAACACCTACTTCATAACATTTCTTTAAGCATTCTAATACCAGCCCCTTTTTCTGTTAACCTGTCATACTTGAAATTAAAAAATATCCTACTGGTATTTTCCAGCTTCCATTTACACAATTTAATAAGAAAAGAGCATTGTTTGCAAGCGTAGTTTCATTTGCACCCGTTCCTACATCTACACAACCATAATTTCTACGTTCGCTTCCAACAAACTCCTCATGTTGACGAATGGCCATTTCATCCATAATAAATGCACAAATTATTTTTTCATTGGAAGAATTTGATTTAATCTCTAGGGCATTAAAAGCCTCACTTGTGAATCCAGGCTCACCTTTTATACTTTGATATCATCGACTGATTGTACGGACATGTGGTAAGCAAGTGTCAAATGTTCTTCTTACATAATTATAAGCAGCAGGTGAGTAATAGTGGAGAGTTAAGGAAAACACCTTTAGCTCTTCTGAATTCTTCTTAGGCAATGGTAGGTTAAACTTTTTTTTTAATTGCCTGCTACATATCTCGATGGGGCCCCCAAGTTCTGACATTATATCTAACTCATCTTTCTGTATCAAACGTTTTTTACTTAAATCATTTAATATATTTTTTAAGTTGGCAATTTTATTCACATTTCGAGAAAGTTGTCGTCTTAGCAATTTTAATTTTTGCTTTCTTTTTGCACTTGTTGCCCGGACAGAGGAGAGTGTATGTAATATATTTTGTTTCTTTGGCGTCAGCGGTTCTTCATATGGAATATTTAGAAGAAGTAGAGGGTACAGATAATTCGATCTGACTGGTTTGATTTGCTGGTTTAATAAGAATATTATTTGATAGGATCCTGATTTCTGGAGGAGGAGGTGTAGGTATGGATGGGTTAGTCTGGAACAAGATTTAGTATGTTATAAAGCCTTAAATATAGATCCACGATACAAAAACTACTAGTTTAAGTTCCAAAACTACTAATTTTTAAATATCATTAACTTCGTAATATGTTTTAAATTATATTTATTCTGTATTGTGAACAAAGTCGGCAGGTTTTTAAATTAAGGAACATCAATTTAATGTTTGTTCATTTAATATTAATAATAATTGTAATGTGCGGGCATATTATTTTATATCATGACGATGAGGAGGTACATAGCAGTGAATGATGGCCACAAATCTAAATAAATAATAAAAATACATCACCAGTATTTATTAATATAAAGTATATTATCAAAACGGTATAATAATAGGAAATTAGGATCTAATAAAAACTGCTTTTAAATACTTGAAATTTTATTCTAAATTATATGTTACTTAAAAAGTTAGTCATTAAGTGTAATTATAAGTTGGTTTTTAATTTTAATTATAAGTTGGTTTTTAAGTTTAATTATAGTTGGTTTTTAAGTTTAATTATAAAGTTAGTTATTTAAGTTTTATTATAGTTATCTAAGTTTTAATATAGTTATTTGTCTTTATTATAAAGTTAGTCAAGCCAATGCTCTTTATTAAGTTAGTTATTTTGATTGATTTGAATTAAATGATTTTCCATTCTTAGGCAATTATAAACATTGTTTACAAATATTTTCTCGTTAACTAATAACGCACACTTTTTATAGGCTAATCAAACAGTGTAAGTAATATTGGGAACTGATCAATATACTAACTGCAACTGCCTCTTATCTTTATACCAAATCCTAGGTATAATCCCACTCCCTTGTTATCATTTTGGTTTTTCCATGGCATTAGTAATGTCCAAGAAGATGATAAAATAACAATGAACCCTTAGATTATAGATTTATATAATCTAAGGATTTATCACATTTACATTTTTAATACAATTATAGTCACATTTATAGATTTTTGAACCCTCAGATTACTTTCTATATTCTAAGCCGAAACCTTTCTCTCCACTTGTCATTAACTTTCACATTGTATACCTAATAGTCAAATTTATAGGTCTTGAATAATATTTGTTATATACCTTCTTGTTAATTTACTTAAACAAATAACCCTACCATTTACATAACAATTGCAAATAACTCAAAAAACATTTTGTTAAATTCCTACATACCGAAATAATACTCAATAATATATATTCAAAAAACATATATTTTTAAATGATATTATGTACCTCGTAAATAACAATATAGGCACTCACACCTGAATTTCCCTGATCTGACAGATATATTACTCCGAGTCGATTGCGATTCGACTCGGTACGCGACAACTCGGCGATGCAAAGCCGGCGACGGTCAACTCGGCGATGCCAAGTCGGCGATGGCCAACTCGACGATGGTAAACTCGGCGACGATCAACTCGGCGAAAAGGAATACAATAATATAATATACAATTATTTATTATAATACAATATAATATACAATCTATAAAAAAAATTGATTAGAGAACTTGATTAATAAAATAAAAATATATAAGAGATTTTAAAAGTGGCAATAAAATCAATTAAGGGTTTCTAATACATATTATTAGAAAGCAAATTAAAATATTAAGGGAAAATTTAGAGCTTAAGATTTTTCAATGCAAAATAAAAATAAGATATAATATATTAAAATATTAGGTTATGAAATAAAAAAATGTAAGTAACATATTATATGCTGAAACGGAATTAAAAAATAAAAATTGATTATAGAATATTGTTATTTATTATAATACACATTACAATTATTTATAATACATATATTTATTATAATACAATATAATATAAAAAAACTAATTCATGTTGTAATTATGTGATATCCCTCTGAGATACTCGATCAAATTTTGCCTGTTATAATTGGCCACTTTATTTAAAATCCTCTCGTTGGCTTCCTCATAACGTTTCCTTTTTGATGCGCTATTGCGCCCGGCAATTGCTCGTTCATAGTCTGCATCGTACGAAGACTGTACCTTTTTTAAATTATCTATGAATGTCCATAACGAAGGATGAGCAATGCCAGAACCAAAAGCCAGTTGCAACTTGCGATGACATGCTTCTGCAAAATTATTTGTCCTGTCTCGTCCATTCAATGTTCGAAAATAAACGGACCAAACTGCTGATGGAAAAGTTGCTGGCACTCTGGTTCCATTATTCCTAAGTCGACCGATATAATTGCTGGTAAATCATTCTAAAATTGTTTCTAATATTTCTAGCAACTCATTTTCCAATTCGGCAATGGCCTCAATCACATCCTCTTCTGGGACAAATGCCAATGATGTTACCATTTTTGCTTGTAGTGCAAATTCGGGATCAGTATTGTACATTCCTAGGAGATTGCAAGAAGATAAATGCTTTCGAAGATTTTTGACCAAGTGGAATAAGCATCCTCTAATTTCGGCTTCTGGAAAAACTTGTCTTACGGCCTGGTGAATTGCCAACTCAAAGTCGACACTGATGATTTCCGGATTTAATTGCGGCCAAAGAACTTTTATCATGTTAAACACATTGAGATATGTTTCTGCACTTTTATTGGGCAGCAAGCAATATAGTACAGGAAAAACTGGACTCTTCTCTTCATGCGTATCTTTTCTTGCCAGAACAACAAATATTTGAGCAAAAAGTGGAGGACACAATAAGAATGTGCCGTCAAAAAATAATTCTTTCATGTGCACTCCATGTTGCATAGTATTCTCTACCAAATATTAGAATTCGATGTGGATCCACTTGATCTCTTCCGGAATCTGCCAGCAAAAAATTCTCAAATTGAGTAAGGCTGTAATAATATTGCGAGTACACTTCTGGGATGATAATTTCACTAAGAGTTTCTGGATTGGCGGGTGCTTTGCACATGGTTACTCTTACTCGTTGAATGTTTCTCCGCATAACACTGGAACTTGGAAGCATTCCTTTAACCGCAGCTGGTACATTCTCCAAAACTCGTCCTCTGATTTGGGCAGGATTCTCCATCGTTGTCGCGGCCAGGTGCTTCACAGTGGTATTCATTTTTTGCAGAACAACATCTGCTGCATTTCCTACCGTACTACATGTGTGTTCATTTCGTATACATTTGAAAGAACCATCCATAATATTGGTCCATATTCTTCCTTTGCATCTTTCATGCTTGTTTTCGCAGCGCCAGAATTGAATGGTGTTGTCCTTGTTCGTTTTATCCTTCGTGTATAGGTAGCCATCCCAGTAGTACTTTTCGTGACCCCTTTGGCTAAGAACTTTATTTTCCATCTTGAATCTCAGTAAATAAAAAACTCACACAGACAAACAAAATTACACACAATGTCTTTACTTCTGAGATGAATTCGGAATATTAAGGAAAGTGAATATCACCAGTCTTTTATAGGATGTAGGTACAAGTAAGCAGGTAATTATCAGGTAATCTTATTTTTATTTTGTTTTGAAAAATCTTAAGCCTTTAAGCAGGCAATTATAAGGTAATCTTATTTTTATTTTGCTTTGAAAAATCTTAAGCCCTTAATATTTATTTGCTTTCTAATACTAGGTATTAAAAACCCTAATTATAGTTAAGACCCTTAATTGATTTTATTGCCACCTTAATTTTGTAATTCCAAACAACTCTGGCCATTAAATTTTAATTTCTTAATCAAGAAGTTTCTTTTTGAGATTCTTAGTTTTAATATTTAATATATTTTTTCCTGTATATGTTGATTTACTTTAGTAATAATAACTTTTTTCCAGTTTCTTATTTAAAATCTCTTATATATTTTTATTTTATTAATCAAATTCTCCAATCAAAATTTTTTTATAGGTTGTATCTTATTTTGTATTATAATAAATAATTGAATAATATATTATTGTATTCCTTTTCGCCGAGTTGATCGTCGTCGAGTTTACCATCGCCGAGATGACCATCGCCGACTCGGCATCGCCGAGTTGACCGTCGCCGACTTTACATCGCCGAATTGACCTGCTCCGGATACGACTATAGGTCTGTAATTAAAAGGAATATTTTTTTAAATATCCAAATAAATTTCAGTGGAGATGCTTTTAATAACCTTGATTGGAATATAATCTATTCCACAAACTGTGTTGCTGACAACTGACTTTATTGATTTTCTATAATTAAAACCTAATTTCAAATGACATGAAAACTAGTGGAAAATTTTGGGGCATCCAAAAATTGTTGTGGTACGTCTTCACTTCTAAAAAAACTCACAGAACTTCGCATGTCTGGTATTGATTTGGGGTGTTACGTGACGTCATCGTGACGCTGTGCTTACAGACACTGCCGCCCTTTCCCACGGAGCACGTTCTGGCGTATTTCAAATGAGCTACGTTTACACGATTCACGGCTATGATTTAAAACTACGAGTATTAGTGGGGCGAATTTCGTACAAAAAAAATTGGGGCACAACCAGATCAAACCACATAGTAAGTAAGTAAACATTTTTACATACGAAATTTTGATTTACGACATTTTTTTGCGTTTCCGATTTTTTTTTATTTCAAAAAATTGACGATTTTTAAAAATTCCTTCTTTTAATTTAATGTCATTATTTCACGATGATGGTTCAATGCGTAAAACTGCGAAATCGGAGTTGGTAAAAAGATTGGAAGACATATCAAATACTGAAACAGAGTGCTCGTCAGTACAATCGTTAATAATTGATGGAATGGTGGTAATCTAAGAGCTAAATGAAAATCAATTTTCCACTTTTAGAGTTTTTTTAAATTCCGGAAGATGTAAAGCTCGACGTATAACTATAGTTTTTGATGGGTACAAACAGTATTCCATAAAATTAGTTAAAAGAATTAGACGTAGTCAATGTAATGTAGCTGTAGTTAATGTCAGTGGTAATAGAAAAGTACACAAGTTTCGAGATTTTCTGAAATCATCTAAAAACAAACAATCTTTGTTGAAATTCCTAACAGAATACTGTCATGAAAATTCCAAAGCCGTCTCTGTCTAAACTCTAAAGCGAGCGACCTTGGAAGTCTGACACTCGATTCATGATCGAAGCAACGCTGACGTGTGAAGACAGTCGGACTGCGTCTCGAATATACAAGAAACGACGGATTCTTCTAGCTATGCCGCTGACGCTTCGAGAAACTGCCGTTGAGTCATAGAGACGGAATTTTCTGGAGCGTATGCTAGAAACTACGAGCATAGAATTGGCTTGATATAAATAGCCGACTTCTCGGCGCACAGTTTAGTTTAGAGCATTGTAATAAAAAGTTAAAGTGTAATAAATAAATTAGAATTGTTAGTTAGTGTCTAAGTATTATATAAATTAATTAGTACGTCTTAAATAAATTATAAATAGTGTGTTTTAAATAAATAATCTATAAATAAATTAGACTATCGTTACAATACCTATATTATTTAATTTGGAGAACAAGTTGTTAGAACTAATGAAGCATTAATAGTTGCAGGAGGTTTCGAAGATCCGAAAAAAGTTGAATTAATTAATAAAGATGATTAAGTAAATATACTTCATAATTTGTATAGTGACCAGGAAGAGGCAGATACTCGCATAATTTTAAATGTAATACACGAATCCAAATTTAGTCAACATATCCTCGTATAGTCAATAGACGCTGACGTTTTAATTTTATTAATTTACTTTTAAGTATGCATTAAAATGTCAAATATAAGACTATTTATACAGCTTGGACACAATAAAAATAGACGTTATTTATCAATAGACAAAATTGTTGAACATTTGGGAACGTCAATTTGTTCGTGCCTCCTATCTGTTTATTCGATTGTTTACTACCAATACCTCCTATGTATAAAAATCAAAATTTTACAAGAGGAACAAAAAACGTTTAAAAAATTAATTAATTTTTCTTTAGGTACAAGGTTGTTATAATAGAATTGCCTAGGACATTATTTTCTTTAGGTAAAGTGTTTATGAAATTTCAAAGAAGCAATAGTGTTTTTATGTTTTTGTAACATAGGAGCTATTGGTATAACTTTATTTGTCAGATAGGAGTTTTTTCTTGCAATTTAATGAAAGATAGGCGGTATAAGCACGATTTTTTATTGAAGGGAGTATTTGAAAAAAAATAGTATATTAAAGTATAAGTGGATATAACAGTCTTTAAAACAAACAAACAAACAAACAAACAAACAAACAAACAAACAAACAAACAAACAAACAAACAAACAAACAAACAAACAAACAAACAAACAAACAAACAAACAAACAAACAAACAAACAAACAAACAAACAAACAAACAAACAAACAAACAAACAAACAAACAAACAAACAAACAAACAAACAAACAAACAAACAAACAAACAAACAAACAAACAAACAAACAAACAAACAAACAAACAAACAAACAAACAAACAAACAAACAAACAAACAAACAAACAAACAAACAAACAAACAAACAAACAAACAAACAAACAAACAAACAAACAAACAAACAAACAAACAAACAAACAAACAAACAAACAAACAAACAAACAAACAAACAAACAAACAAACAAACAAACAAACAAACAAACAAACAAACAAACAAACAAACAAACAAACAAACAAACAAACAAACAAACAAACAAACAAACAAACAAACAAACAAACAAACAAACAAACAAACAAACAAACAAACAAACAAACAAACAAACAAACAAACAAACAAACAAACAAACAAACAAACAAACAAACAAACAAACAAACAAACAAACAAACAAACAAACAAACAAACAAACAAACAAACAAACAAACAAACAAACAAACAAACAAACAAACAAACAAACAAACAAACAAACAAACAAACAAACAAACAAACAAACAAACAAACAAACAAACAAACAAACAAACAAACAAACAAACAAACAAACAAACAAACAAACAAACAAACAAACAAACAAACAAACAAACAAACAAACAAACAAACAAACAAACAAACAAACAAACAAACAAACAAACAAACAAACAAACAAACAAACAAACAAACAAACAAACAAACAAACAAACAAACAAACAAACAAACAAACAAACAAACAAACAAACAAACAAACAAACAAACAAACAAACAAACAAACAAACAAACAAACAAACAAACAAACAAACAAACAAACAAACAAACAAACAAACAAACAAACAAACAAACAAACAAACAAACAAACAAACAAACAAACAAACAAACAAACAAACAAACAAACAAACAAACAAACAAACAAACAAACAAACAAACAAACAAACAAACAAACAAACAAACAAACAAACAAACAAACAAACAAACAAACAAACAAACAAACAAACAAACAAACAAACAAACAAACAAACAAACAAACAAACAAACAAACAAACAAACAAACAAACAAACAAACAAACAAACAAACAAACAAACAAACAAACAAACAAACAAACAAACAAACAAACAAACAAGTAAACAAACAAACAAACAAACAAACAAACAAACAAACAAACAAACAAACAAACAAACAAACAAACAAACAAACAAACAAACAAACAAACAAACAAACAAACAAACAAACAAACAAACAAACAAACAAACAAACAAACAAACAAACAAACAAACAAAACAAGTGTTTTAAAGACCAGTTATCCATGAATACTTTTCGCTATTTTTTTTTTATTGGTGTACTTTGAAATCCTAAATATTGGTATTATTTCTAAAAAAAAATGGAAATAAGAACTAATAACTGAAAATAGTTGAATTTGTGATGCAACATCAGTATATCTCGTTGTCATGAAAATGAGACAAACAAAAATTTATTTTCAATCTGTCACGTAAGATTAATTGTCGCAACAGTTGTTATTGTTTAAAATGAGTTCAAATATTGGGTATTTAAATAATAAAGCAGAATCGCGCATAATACCACAAAAGTCCGAAGCGGTTTATAAAAAAGAATACGATAAATGCAATACGTGGATGGAAGAGCAAATGGTTACACATATAGATGAACGAGTTGTTCTCGCTTATCTCCAGAAAATGTCGGAACAGTACGTACGTCCGCTACCATTATGGCGAATAATGGCATGACAATAGATCAAATTCAACGACAAGTAGGATGGAAATGGGCAGCTGTGGCGACTGGTTACGTTGAAGAGAGCATTAGCAATAAGAAGAATGTTTCAAATATTATTGAAAGTGCTATTAATGGAATTATTGAAAGTGCTATTAATGGAAGTACAACTTCGTTGACTTCCAAGAATGTTAGCAATCTTAATTTGAACTGTATTTCCTCTGATTTAAAAAACCGAAGTTCTAATATTTCAAACAATACTAACTGTACTTTCCACATTCATTTAAACAATTAAGAATGTAAAAAAATATTTGAATAAATTTAAATTTTAATTTTTATTTGACATTACAAGGCACTCCTGTCAGATCAATATTTAAAAAGTTGGCATTTAGACATCACGTTTCTCGGGTTGTTGATGTTGCCATGGTAACTTAAGAACACGGGTGTTTTTTAAAGTTCGTTTTAAACACGCTGAGGCGTACTTTAAATAAGTAAAATAGGGTACCAATAAAAATAAGATATTTTTTTAAAATTATTAAGCACTTAAAAGTATAACATTGCTTTAAATTTCAATCAGTCTTCCTTATATAGCAAAGTGTCATAAAAATTGTGACAGTCATCCGGTATTACATTTTTAAGTTCTTGCAAATGCTTGTATAAGGAATTCTGGATTTGTTAAGCTGTGGATAGTCTGTTATTACATCGGGTATCTTTTAAGGTCTTAGGGGCAGCTCTTTCAAATCTTCATCAAGTACTGAATTGTTCCATCTAAGTTATATTATAAAGCACGAATATCTGTGATAATGGGATCATTGGTTTTTCTACCCGGACGAATATTTGTGTATCTCAAAAAAGAGGCTTTTGAATAGTCTTTGAAAAAGTCATACCCCAATTTTAAGACTTCATGTGGAAATGGTTTGCTTCTTGATTCTTTAGTGGCTGGAATATAGTCACTTGGCAGATAAATAGCTCTGTTTCCGTTCAATGCAGCTGTGAACGGAGTTACACTTCATTTGAGTGTGACCTCGTTTAAGAAATTACGTTACAGGAATTTTGTTTCTCAGGGAATAGTTCAGTAATGAATTAGCCAATATTTTGTTTCTATTTTGATATGTTCAACCATCGGAATATATAATAACAGGTAACTTTTTATTCGTGCAGTGTGTCTAAATAATCAATGATACAGGAAGTAAATGCAGAAGCTACCAAATCACAATCGCATTCGAAGAACCAATAACAGGTACTGTAATGGCTAGTTACGTCACAAACTGTGAAGTTATGAAAACATAACTTAGTCTTAAAAAACACACTGCTTGCTTGAACAACAGGAAAATTTTTAACCGCCTGGAGGTCCATAGTAAGAACAATGCAATTTTATTCTTGAGCTGAAGCTTTATCGTTTTCTTTTCCTGTACGTGCTCTATTTTTTCTTTGGATATTTACAAAAGAGTGTCATCAGGACTTCACTTTTAACACCCTGTATCTCGGAAAACGAAACGTTTTTGGACCTATGTTTATATAAACTTTTACTCCTATTTAAGGATGTAGAGTATGCTGTTAAAATATGACCGTCTAATTTCGGGACACCCTGTATATTATTATATTTAAATTACGTAATAGTTTCATTATTGTATTATATTTTTCTTCCTAAACCTAAAACATTCATAGCTAAACAAAATTGATTCAGTGTGTTAAGCACTAAATGGATATACAGTTCATCAAATTTCTAGAGGCTTTCGACGGCTAGACAGAGAAAGCACTACTGACAGGCATCCCGACGGATTCACGCAATGAAAGTACACTCTGCGCATCAAGTATTTCACTATTTCATTCAGACGTAAATGTCAGATGTAAATTTCGCTAAAACATTTCTTTTATTTTCGTTTGTGTTTTTTGCTCATTACAGTTTAATAGAACCTAAGTATGGAGTTTAATAGCAAATTAAGAGACCGCGTGATTAACAGTCAATCTTGCGAAATAATAGCCAATGTTATAGAGTTTATGAGAAGAGAAGGAAACTTTAATTCACCTTCAATACCATTTAAAAATGTAAATGATCGTGTTGCTGCAGCCACAGGAGTATCTAAAAACACTGTCGTCCGCATTTCTGAAGAGAAAAAAAGAATCGATAACCGTGAGATATCGGAATTTTCATCACCAAGAAAAACCATTAAAAAACCAAAAACAGTTAATGATATAGATGAAGCTGCACAAGAATCAAATTTTATTTTTTTATTATTAGATAGCTATTTTTGTTTCTGAGTTGTGTTCATTTACAGGCTCAATTTTTTTCCGTTTCTCCTTTTTGATTTTATATGGGGTTTCAAGTTGTTTTTGACTTATGTCGACGTAAATCACAACAACACACTTTTTTAATAAAGCAAACAAGTGTTAAGAGGTATATGTACGTGTAAACTACAATTACAAAAAATTGATATGAAACCCATGAAACCACCAACAAAAATTTATCGTTTTGTTTAATAGATCAAGAAATGTAAATATTCCCCTGTTATTTTTTATAAAATTATAAGAGAAATAAATTTTTTTCTAAATAGTATAATTTATCATTTTGTAGAAAAACAAAATTTCGAAAATTTTAGTAATGTTTCAGAAACAACCGTTATTAATAATAGGTACCATTTTCCTTAATAAGGTAGAAATAAAATATAAACTATTTCCACGATTTACAAAGGCCTACAAAAAAATTATAGGTATTTTCCGCTATCCTATAAAATTTATATTTTCTGACTCAATTTCAAAAGGTTGAAGGAATTCCAAAACACCTTTTATGGCATAATAATTATTTTCAATTCTGCAAACTATCTTTAGCTGCTTTTAAAAACGTTCTAAGAAAGTCCAATCAGACCAATTTAATCCCTAGCAGACTGTACAATAGCTATCTTAGTCACACGTAGCGCGTTCTCTGTCTGGGCGTCGAACACCTCTAGAAATTTGATGAACTGTACGATATTTAATTCGGCGTCTAGTCTGAATGTATCAAGCGGGCGCTTGGCACATATAGTAAATAAATTCTAAACTCAAAACGGCAGATCGCAGCTCAGTTTTTTTTTAACTTTTTAAATAATTTATGCTTATTTGCTTCGCTGCATGTACTGCAAATTTTTTATTGAAAATTTTTATACATTTTTACGGAATTTATATTTTGTTCATTATTTAAATAAATTTCTAAAGCATATTTAACAAAAAAATTGGCACTGTTAGAACCAGTTTTCTCTGTACTTTAACCTAAAAAAAAACTAGTCGATAACTCTATTGGTTTTAGAATTATTACGATGTTAATTTAAAATAAGGAATTTAAAAAAAAAACGTAAATTTTTCTTGCTTTTTTTGAAATAAAAAAAATCTGGAATGCAAAAAAATGTCGTAAATCGAAATTTCGTATGTAAAAATGTTTAGTTTAGAAAACCTATGTGGTCTGATCTGGTTGTACCCTCAAAAAAAAAACAATAACACGTTAAAGAGGCGATTTTACTCCACTATATAGCGAAACCACAGCATAAGCTGTGGCGAAACTGACAATCAGTACTTAATAATAATTTGATGAATTGCAGACGGTTTTTGCTTACTATTTGTGCTGGAAATAAAAGTGGAACGATTTATCATTATTTAATAGATTTATCGTAAAGTCAATATTTTTGTCTCTATATGGGGCATTTCACAATGAACTTGTGATAGACGGTTTCTAAAAAAATACAGATAAAGATAGATATAGAAATAATTAAAAGTAAGTTTATTATGAGGAAAAGTAGAGATTTTGTTGAATAAAAAGAACAAGATCTATATACAGGATGGGCCAATTATGTTCGCTTGGAGCATGGCAGCTAAACTAAAAGTTAGAATTCCATATTATACAGCTGTAAAAAGAAGCCATATTATACATTCAATCATACAGGGGATCCTTGACGACAGAATCATTAGGTGTCAAGATCATTTTGGTAAATGGAGGATTTTTAATATTATTTGATTGTATCTTTAATAGGCTTTAAAACCAAATTTTGGTTTACTAAATTTGATGCGGCTTTATCGGGTAAACATAGAGGTTATATTTTTTTATAAAAACTTAGTAAGGTAAAGTGAATGTGCCTTTCAAAATTGTCATGTGCTGCCATTTAGTAGAGTCACATACTTTGAGAAACGTCTGACACGCCCTGGACACGCCCAACATATGGCGCGGCCATTTTGATGCAATTACTACTAGGTTAGGCGACCCATTTTTCCAAAATATTATACTGGTAGCCGATATCTGAGATTTTAAATGAAAGCAACAAATGTAAAAGAAACGTTTATTTATTTTAAATAATATACAAGAAACTTCTTTGAAGTAAAGTTATAATTGCGAGTGCATCTTGAAATAGAGAAGAGTGGTTTTAAATTATTAAGCTGTGCATATGATTTTACCTTAATATTATGATATTTTTCGCCAGTCCAATGCCCATAAAAAAACATTTTATTTTTGTAATGTAATAAAAATCTTTGAGACGAAACAATATAATATTATATTTTACATTTTTTCAGCTGTAAATATGGTACGAAACTTTAAAATAAAAACAGAGAAATGTGAGATTAAAGAAGCTCTAACAAAAATATAATACGAGAGGAATATAAGGTTTGTTCCAACTTCGTGTTTGGTGCCGTTCTTGTATCATACCAACATCAGTTTATGAACGATGTACTGCGCAAGCCCATCTCTGAATGGTTTTGGAATCGAAAATGAGTTGGAACGCTTTTAAAACTGCTGATGGTTCATAAATAGATAAAATAGAAGAGGAAGAAAATTCTAACCAAACTTTTCGAAAAGAAAATAAAAATAAACTAGTTTTCTATTTTATAATTATGGATGTTGTTGATTTTTTATTGTATCATTCTATATTCTATTCTAAATAATTTTGTTTATTATCCTTTCTCAATTTACCATTAATTCTAAATCATCGTCACTAGCATCATCATCAAAAAAAATCACTGTCTCCTTCTATATCACTCATTTATTTTCCAAATATGATTTATAAACAGTATTTTCTAAATAAAAATGTATATTTTGTTATTATCTACCTATCAAAACATAAAAACGCTGTAAATTTGTAGGTTAAGTTAACTAAAACTAACCTCTATCGGCTCTATCAACATATATCGATCGCTTTGCGCAAGTCAGTTCTAACAGTTCCACAAAAATTTGTGAATCGATATGACGGTACAGAAACGATTCCGGAATGATCCATTTTTTAGTTGGAACGAATTCTGTATCAACCCGCACATCGTACAAATTAAGTTGGAACGCTTGTAGTGTAATACGCATGCGCTGTACCGTTACGGAATGGTTACGTATCAAGTTGAAACAAACCTATTCTCTTGCAGGAAAGCTGCAAAAGATAGTTGGTTTTATCTTAGCTTTGTTCCAACACACACACAAACCGTAATATTACGGTCATCGTCATGCGCAGTAAATAAAAACCTATCAATAAAGCCCAAAGTCGAACGGTTTTTATTTACTGCGCATGACGATGACCGTAATATTACGGTTTGTGTGTGTGTTGGAACAAAGCTCTTATAATTTATCTGAGACAGATACGTTGAATTTGTATAACACTTATTTTTTTTTTTAATTAGTTATATGTAGTTGTTAAATTTTTAACTATAACAGAAGGATTGTTCATCTACAAATAAATCTTTTTGCAGTTGTCACATAGTAAGAAATTACTGAATATTTTCTATTCAAGAAAATACGCATATGGGTATTACTGCAACCACCTCCACCAATATTCTCATTTTTAAAGATTACACAAGTTTGTTAATTTTATTAATATTAGATTGCCAGTGAACATTTTCAAAATTCTTGCATATCTCCCTACTTGCTGCTTCTATAGCAATCGATGGTCTAGCTATGCTTTTCTTAGTCCGTCGACTTAATATTGTAAAAAGGATGTCGACATACAGGGTGATTCACATAAGAACCGACATAGAGCAGGGGCATATAGGGGGTCCCAAAATATGGCAATTTAACGCAACTTACCTCTATACCAAGTTGCTTCCCTAAGGAGTTATAGGCTTTGAAAGTGAAGTTATAAATTTTGAAAAAAAACAATATCTCCGTTATTCTTGAACTTAAAGCAACCAAATTTGGTACACTTTGTGGATGTATTTAGGGCGTTACTTGACAGTAACTAGAGTTTAATTGAAATTTGTAAAGGGGGTATACTGGGTGGCGCACCATTAATATTCAACAGAATTTTGTTAACCCTTGATGGATTTTAAAAATATTTGCTTTGTTTTGTGGGCAATTCAATTCTTAAACTTTTCTTATTCTAGTAATTTTTCGAAAAAACTCATCATTTTCATCAAAAACTCGAATAACTTAAAACGCGTGCTCTAGGTGTGTTATTTAAAATCAGCGAAAATTCAAAAGTTGGCTATGAAAATAAACGTCAAACTTGACAATGAAGCAAGTAAGTTGTTCAATTAAGTAATTGTTGTTTGAGTGTTTTTAAAATGAACGGGAAGTTTTCTTTTAACGAGCAAGTTGACATGCTGTTAGTGCTAGGTTTTTGTGAAGGAAACTGTAGAAGAAGTGTAGAAGAATATCGTAGAAGATTTCCTAACCGTATCATTCCCCATAGAGAAACATTTTCTAATGTTGAAAGACGAGCTAGAGAAACGGGCAAGTTTCTCAATAATACTCGAGAACGTGCTGTCGCACTCAGGCCACAAGTTGAGGTAGCCATTTTAAATGCTATTCAAGATGATCCACATATTAGTACTAGGAATTTATCTCGACAAATTGGTATATCGCAGAGTTCTGTGCATCGAGTTATCCGTCGCAATCTACTACACCCTTATCATGTACAAAAAGTCCAAGAACTTTTACCCGGAGATTTGGTTCAACGTGTCAATTTTTGTCAGTTTATTCTACACCAAGATAATAACTTCCAAAAGAAAATTCTTTTTACGGATGAGGCGACTTTCACTCGCAGAGGTATCACAAATCTCCATAACTATCATGAGTATTCTGACGTAAACCCACATGCAATAACTCCTCGGCATTTCCAACGTGAATTCAAAATTAATGTTTGGATGGGAATTATTGATCGATATTTAATTGGTCCTGTTGTTTTACCGAATCGGCTGAATGGTGAAAATTATTTAGAATTTCTACAAAACACCCTTCCGTATCTACTTGACGAGGTACCTTTACAACTAAGGTTGCAACATTGGTTTATGCACGATGGAGCACCGCCTCATTTTAGTATGAACGTAAGAAATTTTTTAAACCACCAGTATCCCAATAGATGGATAGGAAGAGGAAATAATTGCCCACAACGTTGGCCCCCAAGATCACCTGACCTGAACAAATGTGACTTCTTTCTGTGGGGAACGTTGAAAGAATTTGTGTATTCTTCGCCCGTTGCGTCTCAAGAAGAATTATGGAATCGCATTATTCATAAATGCACATCTATTAGGAATAATCAACAGTTATTAGATAGGGTGGATTTTAATTTTCGAAGAAGAATAAATTTATGCGTAAGAGAAAACGGCGATCATTTTGAACAATTTCTTTAATTTATCCATAAACAATTGTTTGTTCTGGTTGTTGTTTAAGTTTTTTGTGTTTATTTTGGTTAGTTGTTAATCCCAGTTTTTCACATTTCAGTATCTGTACTTACTTTAAGTTATTTTGTTACGTATCTAAATAATAATTTGCCAGCCAATTCCTACTGATCACATTAAATGACCTACTTTCTTGTTTGACGTTTATTTTCATAGCCAACTTTTGAATTTTCGCTGATTTTAAATAACACACCTAGAGCGCGCGTTTTAAGTTATTCGAGTTTTTGATGAAAATGATGAGTTTTTTCGAAAAATTACTAGAGTAAGAAAAGTTTAAGAATTGAATTGCCCACAAAACAAAGCAAAGATTTTTAAAATCCATCAAGGGTTAACAAAATTCTGTTGAATATTAATGGTGCGCCACCCAGTATACCCCCTTTACAAATTTCAATTAAACTCTAGTTACTGTCAAGTAACGCCCTAAATACATCCACAAAGTGTACCAAATTTGGTTGCTTTAAGTTCAAGAATAACGGAGATATTGTTTTTTTTTTTAATTTATAACTTCACTTTCAAAGCCTATAACTCCTTAGGGAAGCAACTTGGTATAGAGGTAAGTTGCGTTAAATTGCCATATTTTGGGACCCCCTATATGCCCCTGCTCTATGTCGGTTCTTATGTGAATCACCCTGTATATTATGGTGGCTCTAAATAGGGAGCGTTCAAGTATTACGTAACGAATTTGGGGGGGGAGGGGGTTTTTGTAAATTGTTACGATGCGTTACAGGAGCGTTTGAACTACGCGTTACGCAACATTATTATTTTTTAACCCTTCAGAAAAGTCGCGTAGAGAGTTTCTCTCACGCATTTTTTAAAACAATTTTTTTTTTTTCTCAAAATTTCAAGTCACCATTTGACCTTTTTTTACCTTCACAAAAACGTTACATGGGGGGAGGGGGGGTTAAAAATCTCCAAAAATTGCGTTACGTAATACTTGAACGCTCCCAAAGATATTTTTGTTAGTTTTATGATTCCTGTGTATGTATAATCACAATCAATATACCTGGATCAGTGGTACTTTTGCTTCTCAGAAATTTCCATTTATCCGAAATTGTTACACAGTCTACTGCACCAAATAAAAAAATTAAACATTACAGGTCATTTTCTAACTCTGCCAGATAAACTAGAAAAGGGGGATTTTTGCTTAGTGAGGCTGTGGGCTACCTCTACTTTCAGGTGTGTAGATGAGCCACAGGTAGTAAACCTGAAATAAATAATACCAATTATTATAATATAAATGTTCCAAAAAGTAAACAATATTACTTACATGTTTATTTATATTATTTCGTTTGATTCTAATACTGCTCCTATGTATTGAAGTAAATGCTTCAATTTTCTTGGTATTTGCCTTCTACAAAGAAATGTTTCATGATTGATCACATACCTTTTAACTTAACATAAGAGCAATAAGCATGCATCTCATTATGGTCTAGAATTTCTGTTTTTTATTATTATTACTTAAAATTACTGAAAAAGTACTAGATGCTAGAACTCCTTGGTAAATAAGCATTTTCCTCAAAATTCTGAGAACAGACATACTAGAGTTTAGCTAAAAATTATTTCTAAACAATTTATTTCTTTGGTCCATGTGGTACCTGAAAATTCACGAATTTTGTTCGGATTATTTGGCTATTAATATAAACAGAAAGTTTACTTTTAAAGTATATTTGTCATTATTGACAGCACCTTGTTGTGGAAATAAAAGTTTTCTTCCAAAGGCCACCTAACATCTACGGCCTTCCTGTTTGTATCCATTCTGTAGAGCTTTTTGTTCCACTCCTTTAGTATTTAGTAGCTATTATTTAATTTGGACACACTATCGTCAGTGCTTGGCTTAGCGGTTCCAGTAGAGGAAGTAACCCGTACTATAGTTCACCACTTCCTGCTTAGCTTGTTGGCCCAGTCCTTAGTAACCGATAGATAACTCTGACGAGAACAACCCCTAGATGGTAGATCATCAGGAAACCACAGAACTAGTAAGAATGTTCCATTGCCTACTTCATTGCCTGACCTCTATTTTAGCCACGCTTAGCTTTCTTGTATATATACAGGGTGTTATTGAAATACACGTACATATTAAAACTGGGTATTGCGCAGATCCCCACTGAATGTAGAAAAATATTATTTTTTAAAAATACCCCTTATTAAGGGAGTTATTAATTTTTGAAAATTAATTCTAAAACAAAACGTACTTCACTGATATGTTGAGGATGACCTATATAAATTAGGTTTATTTACCTATTTTAAACATCAACAGTAATTAATATGCAAGTTTTTGTCAGATGATAAGAAAACTAGTCTTGTAAGAAATAACCATGTTGCCAAGATTTTCGAATTAATTTCTATTTCCGAAGACTGGTTTTTACTACCCTCGTTATCAAAAAACTAGAATATTTGATAAATGATTGTTTTTAAACTATACATTTTTGAAACTATAGATTATTAAAATTTTAGTTGATTTACGAATCTGGCTAACACGAGCGCGTCATTTCCAAGTTGGTAAAAAGTGTTGTTACGATTACTTTTAAATATTTTTTTACGATGCCACTATTTACGAATATTGAACTAACGGATATAGTGCTGGTTTATGGGGCAGCTGGAGAAAATTCTCGGCAAGCACAAATCCTGTATCGCGAACGGTTTCCAAATCGGAGAATTCCGGACTGTCGTACGTTTATTTCAACTGTTCAGCATCTAAGAGACCATGGAAAATTTGAGAGTGTCAATGCAGATCGAGGGAGAACAAGAACACAAAGAACATTGGCGGCCGAAGAAGAAATATTGGAAGCTGTTGAAAACCGGCCTCAATTAAGTTGTAGAAGACTAGGTCTTGAAATTGGAGTGTCCTCATTTGTTGTGTAGCGGACACTTAAAGAACAAGGTTTACATCCTTATCACATCCAAAAAGTCCAGGCCTTACATCCAGGTGATGAAGAAAAGAGAGTGGAGTTTTGTGAATAGATGATTCAAAAATGTGTTGATATTCCTGATTTTCTAAAAATATTATTGTATACTGACGAGGCTTCATTCACTCGTGATGGCGTGTTCAATATGCACAATACGCATATTTGGAGTGATGAAAATCCTCACGCCATTAGGGAAACTGGGCATCAAAGAAAATTTTTAATAAATGTTTGGGCTGGCATAATAGATCAGTATTTAATCGGGCCTTATGTTCTCCCGAACAGATTAAATGGGCCAGGATATCTCCACTTTTTAGAAGATATTTTGCCAGTACTCCTAGAAGAGATACCGTTACAATTAAGGCAACGGATGTGGTACCTACTAGATGGCGCTCCTCCTCACTTTGATTTAAACGTACGGCAGTTTTTGAACATTAGATTTCCTCAAAAGTGGATAGGCAGAAATGGACCTACTAAGTGGCCTCCGAGATCTCCGGACTTAAATCCATGCGATTTCTTTTTGTGGGGTCACATGAAACAACTGGTTAAAATATGAACCTATTAATAGTGTTGAACAATTAACCAATAAAGTTAATGTGGTAGCCGAGGAACTACGACAAAATCCAAGACTAATTTCTAATGTTCAAAGTTCTTTGGAAAGACGATTGCAAGTGTGTGTAAATAATAATGGACGGCATTTTGAACAATTACTGTAATAAACTTTATTTTGAATTAATTGGTTTTGCTACGGCAACAGTGCAATTTCTATGGGTAAGTTTAATTTCGATTTATTTTACTTCTTTAAATATGGAAACTAGTAGGTCGGAAAAGGGGACTCTTCCCCAATATTTAAATTTTAGAATTTGAAGTTAAAATTGGTGCCAATCGTTTTTGGTCATTACATACTATTCCCCATTTTAATATGTACGTGTATTTCAATAACACCCTGTATATTATTGCTAAAAACATTACCGTGCATCACCTTTCTGTACATATATTTAATAACATCATTGTTATAGTATTATCTTGTATATAAATCATAGCCTATAGTATTATTACCTTATTACATTAAAAGCTGTTTCGCATTCTAACTATCGAATAGGTTTGTTTAGAAAATCTAAGTTGGTACTGCATTTTATCTACTAGTTTAATAAATAAAGGAATAAAGTTGGACTTAGTTACGCCCTATTTTCATCTTTAGGTTGGAAGTAGCTTTTGATACCTCATTAAACATGGGACAAAGTTTGCGTGGAAAAAGCGTGCGATGGCCGAGAAAATGGCCCCAAAAGACCAGAAATATAGGTTTTCAGCCAATATCTCCTAAAATATGGCAGTTAGAGATTTTTGGTTCAGATAAAAATTGAAGTTCAGTTAATTTTCTACAAAAATTGTCCTTATGATTTTTCTCGAAAATTTGCCCGGTTTCGAGAAAAACGGTACCAAGCGCGCCTTGAATAATGAGCTTCTGTGTTGTATGCCGGAGAGCACAGTTCGTGTATTTACACATTAGCGGGGGGACAAATTATTCAATAACTTTGTTAAAAATGCATATTTTCTCAGGATTCAAAGTTCATGTGAAAAAGGAATTCTGGTGCTATCATACCCTGTCACTTGAGTCACGCTTGACTCTTTTGGCCATGTCGGAACATGGGTCAAACTTTCTGTTCCCGGGCAATTTTGACCTCGCCAGGAATTTGTTTCTATTTTTTTTTTGTATTGTACTAATTTCCTCAAAATTTTCTTGATTATGGGTTCTCATAAGGTCCTTTGTCATCCGTGAAATTTGTATACCCTAATTTTTTGGAATTTCCATTTAATCTTTGTTTATTGAATCCCAAATTTTTGCTGTGTTTGGAGCGCGGGGAAATTTTGTGAACAACCATCAATTACAAATTAATACATGATCGGATTGGTCTCTATGATACATCATTCGAAAGCTAAGAACGTCTACTTTTTGATTGTTAAATTACTTTTTTTGACCAAGTCGTCCATTTTTCAATAAAATTGGAAAACGCGGGCTCAAGGAAAAAACGAACTTTTTTTTTGGTGGTTTTTTTCTCCCTGCTCTTTACTTCTAACATTTGAACACCTTAACAAGTGTAACGGGGGAATTCCCACCTTTCCATCGATGTATATAAGTCATAGCTTTGATACCCCGGGAAAAAACCAGTGTATCTAAATGAACACGCTATAATTTCTTACTTTCGTTCCTTCCGTCGTTCGTCGTGTGTGCGCTCATGTCGTCTGCTACAAACCATGCGGCCACGCTTGGAGGCATAAGTGTGTTTGTTTTCTGTCATTATTTTGATAAATATTATTGTTAAGTTGATACGGGTTTATTGCATAATAAGATTTGATTTATTAAAATAACGATTTGTAGTAAAAGACGAGATTTTTAAAAGAACAAATGTACTTACGACTATCAAGATGTGATGAATAATCCAAATTAATTTTCTTAGCAGTTCATTTAAAACATAAATAAAATTATTTAATCATCAGACGTCATTTAATAATAATAAAAACATTCTAAGTATGGTTATGTTTACATAAATAGTTTTAATATATAGGGCACAGATCACTTGAATATTCTTCTTTTACCATTTACCAGTACTGCCTTTAATGCTGCTAAGCCCTTCCATAATTTCTCTAGAGTGTTTATCTCTCTCTCTCTCTCTCTCTCTAGTTTTCTCTCTCTTGTTCCTGCTTCTTTTCCTGGCTAACCTAGAGACGTGCACGTGGTGCAACTCCGAATTCTGTAAGACACTATTGTAGTCCAGTCATTATAGTAAGTTCACCTCGGAATTCGAGATACCCAGCTGTAAGTCTGTAAATACTTGTATATTGACACCCTAAAAGTTGTCTCAAAACCTACATATGGTAGGGTATACGCAACTAATAAATTTCAAGGTCAAAGGTCACAAAAATCGGTTTTTTGCGCTTTTTTATAAATATCTCATTTCCTATGGGTTTTTTGCTATTTGTATTTATTATCTTGTATTGTAGAATATAAAATTCTCTACAAATTTTGTTTAAAAAAATTTTTTATACGGTGAACCGTTTTCGAGATAGAGGGCGGAGAGCGCGCGGTCACAGCATCACTTCAGGTCAACCGGTGCCTTCGGTCGAAAACTATTATATTATATTTTATCATGTTTTTCCTAACCTATCCACTTTTTATTCAGTATTAATTTATTTAACAACACTTACCTGCCCATGTGATTGCAGAATTGTTAATGAAAATATAGGAATTATATTTGAATTTTAACCTAATTAATATTAATAACTTCTTACATGATGAAACAAAAAACAAATAAATTATGAATTAATCTTTTTATTAAAAAATATCATTCAATACATTTTTTTTTTATTAAAAGTAAAAAAAATGGAATAAAGGGTACAAAAACTACAATTTAAATTTTAATCATCTTCTTCAGGCTGATGGTAAATTTCAAACTGGTCTTTATTACCGTCTTCAACGACATTTGTCTCAAGTTCTTCCATGATTTAGGGGTCAAAGGTTCCATCTTTGTTAATGTCGCTCTGATGTGGTAGAGCATTGAGACAAGCTTGCCCATTAGATTGGCCACAAGCTAAAGAGCATTGCAAGCCCGCTTGCCTGACTCCGCATCGTGAACCACAACCACTCTTGCAGTTGCAGAAAATTGTATTTAGCAAATATTCTGGAGCAGATGGTAAAATTGTCATGATAGGCTCCAGAAAATCGTTTCGCATTGCCCAACCCCATACCTGAGGTTCAAAATCATGCCCTAACCAAGTTTGAACTTGATAATATACACGGTTGAAATGTTGATGAGCAGCTGCACTTGTTGGTGGAATATTTGAAAGCTGCACAGGTTTATTAACTTTTGTAGACTTGACATAATGCATATAACGAAGATGATCGAGACTTTTCACAGATTTCGGAACATTATAGACTGCCAATAAGGTTTGAGTTCCACTCTCTAATAATCTCTGGGCCGAACAATTTTCTTCCTCAAATGCTGCAGCTAGTTCATCCAAATTTGTCAGTTTCTCAAAAACTTTTAAAAATGATTTTTTCCCTTTTTAAAAAGCGCAGAAGTTATGTCACAGCCACTTAATGCGTGAATAAATAAAATATGTGTTTTGGAATGAGGATAATTATCAAAACTTTTAGTCGAGTATATCTCCGTTTTTACATTTCCTTTCCCAACTTTTTTAAAGAAAATTTCTTGTTCGTAAGACAGTGTACTCCCAATTAAAATTACAAGTAAATCAATATCTTGTCCTATTATAACTGCAGTTTTTTCAGACTTTGATTCTTCAATTGCAGTTTCAACAATAAGAACATCCGCATCATTTCTGGCTTGTTTAGTAGTAATATTTGCAGCTTGTAATTTTTCAATTAACATATTAATGAGCATATCTTTGTTATTTCGATTTGATAAGAATTTTTCTTGAGTAACTGGTACAATCATTGTTTCATCAAAACAGACTTCATACGTTTTTGAAAGTGCAGCAGTTCTTCTCTGCTGCTCCATAGCTTTTACGTTCTTACTGTAGTCTGAATTTTTTTAAACAAAATTTGTAGAGAATTTTGTATTCTACAATATTGACAATAAATACAAATGGCAAAAAACCCATAGGAAATGAGATATTTACAAAAAAATCACAAAAAGCGATTTTTGTGACCTTTGACATTGAAATTTAATAGTTGCGTACACCCTACCATATGTAGGTTTTGAGACAACTTTTAGGGTGTCAAAATACAAGTATTTACAGACTTACAGCTGGGTATCTAGAATTCCGAGATTCTTACCTAATTTAAGCTTAAATGACTGGACTATTGGATAGAATTTCAACAGTGGAGCTTGTAAGTGCCGAAGCACGATACCATAAAAAATGTAACCGGAGATTCTTCAGGCCTCTACCAGTTTATGGCAACCCTAGACGTCCCTAGGAGCAACATGTTCAGGACAAAATGGCACCGAGGATTTTCCCAATCTATAAAATGTGGTGGCGCCATCTACAAGTTGTTTCCACAATCCAAAACATTGAAAATAATGGATTTCCAACACCCCCCAGCTCAAATTTTGTACAAAACTTGCATATTTCAGGAGTCTCAAAATTTCCGGTTTTTCAACCCGATTTTTTTGCAGAAAATATTAATGTTGCGAAAAAAATTATAAGGACCATTTTTGTAGAAAATTAACTGAACTTTAATATTTTGCCATATTTTAGGAGATATTCGCTGAAAACCTATTTTTCTGGTCTTTTGGGGCCATTTTCTCCGCCATCGCACGCGTTTTCCACGCAAAATTTGTCTCATGTTTAATGAGGTACCGAAAGCTACTTGAAACCGGAAGATGAAAATAGGGCGTAATTAAGTCCAACTTTGCCTTCTTTTCCTCCTTCATTTACTGGACTATACCCTTACTTTTGTTGGCTGTTTTGGCATAGCGTATGTATTATTAAATTTATGCTTTTATGCACTTCGTACTTACCTTGTGAACGATTGGTACCAAACAGGCAACGAAGTCATTTTAATGTTATAATACATTTGCTGGATTTGTTCCACTTTGCTAACTATCTCTCCGATTATTGTAAATAAAATTAATTGAGCTAGTCCCCCTTATCTCAAGTGAGAAGAGCTGCCTTAGAACCCCAAACCCTGGGGCAACGTAGCAATTAACCTAAAATGAACCCAAAGTTTTCACAGGATTATATAATTTTTCTAACAAAGAAAATGTTTATATTGGTGTAAAATGAGCCTACAAACAATATAAAATTTTGGCGTACCTTCTAAATATTTAAAAATCCAAAGCTGCTCTGCTAGCTTGATATTAATTTAAAATTAAATTTTATTTTTTATGGAAGCGAAATTCCCAGTCATGGGAAGCACCGCATAGCATTCGGTACTTTTCCACTATAGATGGAAGTGAACGTCATATGCATTTAAGATGTTGTGGTGATAAGATACAGACAATTTTCTTAGAACAGCATTGCTCTCAAAGTTCTCCGAATAACTCCAATTTTAACCACTTTTGTTTGTACTTTATAAAATCTGCAATGTTTTTATGAAGAATAAATACATATTTGCATCACATTTATGATACATGAGTAATACTATTTTTCGAACTATTATTAGCGAAATAGAAAAATGTGATAATTAATTTGGAGTGCGACGATAGCTGAAAATAATCTGATTGGCTGATAATGATAAAGTCTGACAGTTTTATTATATCAGATATATATAAAATAAATATAGGTATTGATTTTCATTAACAATACAGGCTTTCAGTAAAAAGCAAATTGTTGATTAATTAGGTAGCAAATATTTTAACTAAATTATGAAAATGAAATATTCACTAGTGTTAGTTATGTTGGCTATCCTTAGTTCACAAGGTAAGATTAAAAAAAGTTGATTTAGTGCGGTGTAAAATTATACAAAAATGAGAATATTCTTTTAACTCAGTGTTACACTCGATGGATTTTCTAAAAACTGGCTTTATTTAGTATTTACATAAAGAAAAAGCTGTTTTAAAAATTACAAAGTTTTATTTTATATAAGAAGTGATATTGTTTAAAAGTTTTATTACCCTTTCATAAAATTATATTAAGGAATTTAAGGCCGGTTGAACATCTTTAGTGTTTTAGGACAGGAACGAAATTTGTATTTTATGTTAACTAAAACCAATCGATAAATAATAAAAACGAACAACTTTTCCAATTAAAATTCGAGAGACGCTAAAATGGTGGTTCCCACCTTATCGAAAGTGAGGCCCACAAGGGTAAAATCGTAGCGTAACAAGAACAAGAAATGATTTAACTTGGAACGAAAGACCTAAAGCCGATAGTAGTATTAGGACGTTGAATCTTTTGGTTTGTAAAGCATTGACATTAATTAGGTTAAACCATGTGATGATTTTCACAAGCCTAGATTTTTAAAACCATTCTATATAGTCTTTTGAATAGGGTTTACAAACTTGTTTAAGCAATGTATCCAATAATAAGTGGCCCCTTTACCTCTTAAGCCTGCTCATGTAAAATATTAAGGCTCCTTACTTCGCCTATTTATACAGTGAGCATCATAAGTCTTACCTCCCCTAACTAACTCGTTACTTGAGTCTTGTTAGGAAAATCGCTGAGACACGTCGATTTTTGATTTCTACAATGTACATTTTTGTAAGAATAGTTTACCCTTAATTTCATCCCTTACTGAAGGGGAGCAACCTTTTCGAAAAACTTAAATGGCATGGGGTGGTGAGTGATAGCTCATTTTAAAGGGGGTTTTATTCTCTATTCAACCGTGCAAAAAAAATTAAATTTGCTACATTACGTGTTGATTTATTAATGTTTAAAAATAACAAAACATCACAAATAGGAAAGCAACATAACTAACAGAGACCTTATCTAATGGCAAAAAGTCTTACTATACGTCTGAACCAAAACCGATATCATGCAGGGCCGAATTTTAATTCTAAGGATGAGTGCGCTACGTTAATTTCCGTTATTCTGAAACAACAATTAGTCGAGAATTAATGAAGCAAATTTCAAATTTTTTTACACGGTTAAATAGAGAATAAAACCCTCTTTCAAATGAGCTATAACTCACCACCCTATGTCATTTAAATTTTTCGAAAGGGTTGCTCCCCTCCAGTAAGGGATGAAATTAAGGGTAAGCTATTTATACAAAAATGTACATTGTAGAAATCAAAAATCGACGTGTCTCAGCGATTTTCCTAACAAGACTCCAGTAACGAGTTAGATAGGGGGGGTAAGACTTATGATGCTCACTGTATAATATTAATAAAGGACAGAAGGATGAGTATTGCAACTATATTAAAAGAAACAAATTGGCTTTCAGTTCAGAATTATGTTCAGTACAGGACTGATATTTATTTATAAAATAAAAAAGACAGTACCATTGCATCAGATCTATTAGAAAAAATTCAATATACCGAATTCACAATAGGTATCACAACTATAATAGGAGAAACCAATCTGACTTTAATGTACGGCAAGCCATCACTAAAAGTTCCCAAAATACAATTTTTGGTACAGGTTGAAAAAATTTAATAGACTGCCTACAGAAATTAAAAAAAAAACAATAATAAATGTATTCAAAAGTAACCTCAAACAGAACTTGATAAATAAACAGAACGGATATACTTTCTTGTGATAATACTCTTTAAACCTGCCCTTTTTAAAAATTTCCCTTAATTTATTGTTATTTTACCCCTCGTTTTACCCGCATTTATTATAAATTAATTATTTCTGTTTTGAGATCATGTACTTTATTTTAAAAAATTACTTGATGTTATATTAATACTACTTACTATGTTTAAATTATTAATAGTTTTGCGACGATAGGTTATAGCAACTTATAGCCACAAAACAATTGTTAAAGAAGATCTATAGAGAGCAATGTAATTTACAAAGGCCTTCTTTCAACATACAAATAAATGACAACTTTATAATTAAAATAAAAACACAACAAAATACCTCGATACCAAGATTCATTTTTAAATTTCATTTATTGATGATTTTTATGACTAGAAGTTTACTAATTATTATTTACAATTCGCTGGTTGAATATGTAATCCAAAATCGTATAATAAAAATTTTCTACAAAAAACCAGTATTATATCCTTCTTCTCTTTTAGATAAGAACATTATATTATCTGTCTTACTGTATCTTTATTTACGGAAAGCCTGAATTGAGATACACTACAAACTATTTGCAATAAATATCACAAGAAGTATACATTTTTAAATAATTTGACATTTAAGAGCCATTCATACATCATAGTTGACATCTTGATACTTGACAGGCACAGCCAAGCATAAGTCTGATTTTTGCCAAATAAATGGCTAGTTAATTATTCTATGGGACAGCCAGTAAATTTGATGAAGGTGTTTTTGTAGCTAGTGGCGAAATAGTAGTACGCTTAAGTTAGCACCACTATAAAAAAGTAATTTTTAAGAAACTGCTTATATATTTTTCATAAATTGGCAGGCTTGACGACTAATTTCGAATTAAAATAGCCTCCAAAATGGCTATGGGTGCAAGTATGAAGGTCGCAACCCTCCTTAGAAATTTCACTTTTACTATCAACAGCTGTTGTTTGACAGGTCGTTAGAGAATGTTTGCAATTTAAGGAATGTTGAGAATGTTAGGAATGTTGACGTTATAAATAATTGGAATTCTTAAAATTGTCACATAAAAAATGCATATGCGCATTTTAAGAAAATTGATATTAAAATAGTTAGGATGAACCGAAAATTTTGAAAATCAATAGGGTTCTAAGTTAAAAGTAATTATTCAAGAAAATTAAGACCGCAAGTCCATTAGAATCTTCGTTCTAAAGTTATCGTACCGGCATACATACACACAGACGACCAGACGAAAATTTTTTTTGCATGATCGGAAACATACAAAAGTTTTAAAAAATGAAGGTAAGAAAATTTTTTCGTCTGCAATACTGAGACCCCATAGGAAGGGCCTCAGTAAAATTTAAAGGAGGTTGAAATTTCAAAATTTATATGCTTTGAGCGCAATTTAATTTTTCAAAAAAAATTTAGTCATGGCAATCGACAGATAATAGCAAAACAAATACGCTTTTAAATTCTTTACATGAAATAAGCAATTTATAGGGGTTTCAAATTTAAAATTGATATAGGTAAAATGATTTTTTTTTATTTATTTATGGAAAACGATACCTACCTAATAAGAAAAAACAACCATTTTGAATATTATACCTTATTTCATATATAGCATTTAAAATGGCATTAGAAAAAGTTGTTTATTTTTATATTTCCATTCGTATATATGAGTATAGAAATTATTCACAGTTTTCTCAATATTTGCAAACATCAACATTTAAATTGATTTTTCATATTTTAATATTTTACAAAAACCTACATTTTCAGACGACTACGACAGTCACAAAAAATAAAAACTTTTTATGGATTTATTAAAATACCTAAAGCATAACTTTTTTGGCCGCAAACTATCAAATTAAGAACTAGAATAAAGATATATAATGCTTGATATTCTATATTATACTATTCAAAGTTTAACAGATCTCCACATCTTCAAAAAAAAATTTTCAGAATAATTTTTACTAAAAATTTCTTGTTGATATCGCTTTGATTTACGATTTTTTTTTTTAATTTTAAACCTCCATTTTAAATTGTCTTCTTAACGTGCATGTTTTTTGCTAAAAAATTCAAGTTAATATCAGTTTTTTTTTAGTATTTCAACCTCCCTCAACCCCCCTATGTAAATTTATATTTTTTTGAATTAATAGGCTTCATCCTATTGTAGAGTTTGACTTTTACTAAAAATTTCATGTTAGTTGTCGCTTTTCGTTATCGTTTTTTTTTTTAATAATTTCAACACACCTTAACCACATTTTTATTTAGATTTTTTAAAATAAAAAGGCTTCTTTCTCTTATAGAGCTTGATATTTGCTAAAAATTTCAAGCTGCTTTCTTTTTGTTGTTGAGTTAGGAATTTTTTAAATTATTTTATTAATTCCAACCCCCCTTAACCTCTTATTTTTATTCAGATTTTTTTCATAATCAACTGGCTTCATTTCCTTATAAAACTTGATTTTTCCTGAAGATTTCAATTTGTTATCGTTTTTTTTTTCTGAATTAGGATTTTTTTTAATATTTGAACCTTGAATAAGTTTGTTTTTTCACAAAAATGTGGACATCCTTCATATATTGGTGTGTTTCGTCACTCAGGGCCAAATTAAATTACCTTTCTAATGATGTACTATACATGGTACATTACCTACTTAAAATTAAGATGTGGAGAAGTACAAGGAAGGGGGTTGACACATGACAAATGTCTGTATTGTAAAAATGTCTTTAATTTGGAACAAAAATCGACCTGTTTTAGCATTTTCTTATGAAGTAGCAATGATTAATGATCTGGCACTCGAATTTGAAATATCGACAATTGCCACTTCAAACTTCGATCAATCTGAATTAATTTATATCTTTTTCAAAAACCTTTCACTTAAAGTCAGATGAATCATTGCAAATATATTTGCATTTATGAGCATATATTTTTTAATCAATATCATTGATTTTTTCTGGTCACATCTTACTTGTTATCTGATAAAGCCACAGCTTATTGTGTTTTACCTCATGTTATGTGTGTGTATAAGGGGGAGTTGACTTAGGATTAAATCTGTTAGCCACAGACCTTTTAAAGAAAATGACTACCTCGCGTTATAGTTATACTTATAAATGTATTTTAATTTGCTTAAGAAAGTCAATTAGGAGGTAAACTGCAGTCATTCTAATCAACTTTTTAGTAGAGCAAACTGAATGTTGTTTGGACACTTTTGTGTTCCATATTTACATATATCAATTAGGGGAAAGTGGGCTAATACCATACAGCGGGGTAATACCGCGCACACAGAAGCACAGGTGTTTGAGCAACCCAGAATAAATTTGACTACTCGTACGTTACCTGGTACATGTGGCAACTATGCCACAAATGTTGTGCAGTCGATCGAAGCATCCAGACTCGCGTATCGGGGACAACACTAATCCTTTGTAATTGCTGTGGTGGGAGGAGTTTGTGTGAATGCGTTTTGTTTGTTTTCATTTAACTAACCTAAAATAAGTCCACTCGTCCACTCCTCCACTCGAGCATATAAAATACCTAATATAGGTGGAAAAAATCACTGCATAGATTTTACCTAATAGGTATCTTCTTTTGAAATAAAAGACAGAAAATGGACAGATGAAAAGCTGCATTTTTATTTCGAAAACTGAATTTAATAAAAAGTAGGAATCATGACACTAAGTACTAAATAACAAAAATGTATAAAAAATATGTTTCACATAAAATATAGGTAAAATATTATTCTAAATAACTAACCTAAAACTAAATTGCACACTGTTGTCTCAGTTTCTTTGGGAATTTCTTTGGCTTTTGTTTTCTTTTTTAGTTTATGTAAGGAAGGAAGTCTACGGTTTTGATGCTCAATTTTTTTATTATGTGGATATGAGCATGAAGAGATTAATTTAGATGGTGTATCTACTGTATTCGATGATTTAATTATAGCGAATGCATCTTGTTACTGTCGAAACATTTTTCTTGACGTATGAGATTACTTCAGAATTCGTACCATTTAAAACTACTAACTTTTTAAGATTATCAAGTTCCTGAAGTACATTTTCCGTTGCCAAATCTAAATTTTTTACTTCTGCTAGACCCTGAAGATGACCAGATATAGTATTATGTTCCAAATAACTTGCATTGTTGTTGAGGTCTCCACTGGACAGTAGCTGTAGGTTTTCATCGATAGTGGATGTTCGAGGATATTTTAGGCAAATTATGTGGATATGTTTGCACATGTTATACTGAATTGCAAAGTCATGGCAAGTACAAGAATATGTATGCAAACATGATTTGCAATCATTGCAAAAAAATACACAATTACATTTTTCTTCATTTTCTAGTTTTACTTCATAGTATTCCAATAGAGTTTTGTTTGATTTGTTCTTAACTGAAGAAATAAACCACTTTAAATTCGGGACTTCTTCAACTATATCGATATCATTTAGAAATCCTTCTGCTAATTTGTCTCCGACGCTATTCACTTAACTTAAAAGGCACTCTATTACGTGAAATAAATACAAGTCTCTTTAAAAACTTCATTCGAAGGCATTCCATAACATTGTTGA